>JARJLE010000036.1:0-600000 GCA_029289555.1 Mycena latifolia
CTGCGTATTGGCGATAGCTGACGACAAGGTCGCGGGACGGAGGGCCTTGAGCCGACTGTATAAGGCATAAGGTGCGCGTAGAAGACGCAAGACAGTCGAACGTACCCTGCGAAATGGCGTCAGCCTCGTCGAAATGATATTTGGAACTGCCATTGCGGCGCTTCCGAGGAACGGAGGAAGGAGTGGCGGCAAGTACCTTGGCAAACTCGGAATGGTTGGTCTTGCGAACGATGTCGACAGCCTTCAAATATACGGAAGCGCCGGTAATTAGTGAAGCAGTTCTGATGTAGGGAATCATGATGACCTCTGCACGAGCTTTGGTCGGACCCTTGACAACCTAAGAACGGGTTGATGAAACGATGCACGGTCCTACAATGAGTAAAAGACGTACGAGGAATCGTTATCCGATGCGATAATGGGTCCCTTGACCGAAGTCTTGGAAGGAGCGTCAACGTTGATAACAGACGAAGAAGCTTCGGCCTGAGAAACAGTCAGTACGTTCAGGATCCCAGAGCTGTCCGACACCGAAAAGCGTGGTGTCGATAGTAATAAACCATGCTACTCACCACGTCAGTAGCATCGAACATGGGATCGTCCTCTTCACCTTGCATGGACTCGTCCTCGGAAGAAGGGACGAGCTCGGGGCGAAGTGTTCTTAGCGATCTTGGCACGCTACGAAGACACGGGGAGTGAGAACAAAGCTAAGGAAAGGGGAGAAAATGGATGAGAACGCGCCTTGGTCTTGGACTTCTTGGACTTCTCCTCCTTCTCCTTCTCCTTCGCAGCAGCCACATCGGCCAGGAGAGTCTGTTTCTCATCGCGAGCACGGGCTTCCTTGACATCGTGGTTTAATACGACGCTTCTTACCCATCTCTTCGCAGAACATGATGAGCGAAGTCATCGCAGGATCGAGCGCAACGTAACGACGCCCGATGGCCTGGTTGTTCTTGTTCCGAGTACCGAAGCACCCTTCGCGAAGTTTGTTATGAGTAATAACGACGTCGATGTGAGGACGAAGTTCGATCTTGAAGTAAAAGACGACTAAGTAATGATAAAAACAAGGAATTATTGTTGCGTACGAGAGTAGCAGCGACCTTCGCGAGCATCTTGAGCTGTTTGGCGTTGTCGGGATAGTTGCAGGCGTTCATCAGGTCGATGGCGTCGATGCAATTCTTGTACAACTCCTCTGGGATAGAAGGAGGACGACTGAAAGTCGGCAGCGATGGAGCACGAGGCGGGTTACTGAGGAGCGCCATTGGAAGAAGGGGGTACGAATCGAAGATGGAGACAAAGGGCTCGAACGATAGGACGGTCCTTATAAACCCGTCGACCATGCGTATAAAACCGAAGGGATCAAGACCGAACAACTGAGACAGTTGTTATTTATGAAATGGGGAGAATGAGCATGCGTGCGCAGCTCCGGGACAACAGAATTCCGCATGGATACCATGGCGAAACAAGGTCCTGTCAGCAAAGGAAATCAGTAAAAGTCCCAATTTGAATTCTTGAACCATGTTCTCGGCCGGTCTCGGGCCCGGAAAGTTAACCTAACTCAGCTGATACGACCAAGTCCGGTTGTTCGGCAATCATGTTACCGAATTAGGACAGGGGGTTTCACTGTCAAGTTCCAGAAAGGTGTTTGTAAAGGATATTCCAACGATGCTCCACGATCACTCTGATGATATAGGACCCGTATACAGTCTGTGAAGTCAGCGTATATGGTCCAAGAGAGGCACAGATTTGATTGAGAAGCTGAGGAACGTTCGCGAACAGTGGAAAAAGCATTGCGGCACTACTTCTAAATTGACAAAGGGAGTAGTACT
The DNA here is from genome assembly GCA_029289555.1 of Mycena latifolia. Lineage (NCBI taxonomy): Eukaryota > Fungi > Basidiomycota > Agaricomycetes > Agaricales > Mycenaceae > Mycena > Mycena latifolia. Next base: position 1,824 of record JARJLE010000036.1, read on the forward strand.
ACAATAAACCACTGTTCGAGGGAATGAAGTCTAGTCAAGGCTAAGGTCAGCCAGAGACGCAGCATAGTCGCTAATAGCCTCGTCACGAAGGGCCTTGCGACGACGAAACATGATATCAAGGATGGGAGTGGGACAATGAATCAGCTGCGCCAAGCTAATAAGCGCGGGAAGATGCTGAGGATTGACCCGGGAAACGAGGTTCACAAGGGCGTTCTCGGAGTAGTACACCCCGATGATGTTCGAAGCGCGGAAGAAGTTGGCGACGTCCTTCTCGAGGACGCTCCAGCGGGTCACTCGCTCTTCCAGAGCATAGTCGACTCCCCTCGCTAAGATAAAAAGACAGTCAGAAGGGTGCTAGAAAGGTCGTAACTGAGTTAAGACGCGCCTAGCAACCCATGTAAACACTGAGTGTCTTGGTCACGAAACTCGACCCAGACCTTGTACTTGGTATAATCGCAGTCGGTGTTGAGTAGGAACTCGCATTCGCGGCAGCGGGTGGTCCAGTAGACAAAGGTGCATTCATGGTCGTTCTCACGGCAATAAGCACACCCGCGTCGGGGCTACGAATTGAGAGTATATGTCAGAATTATAGCGTATACACTCGGGAAAATAAGTGTTCGCACCTTCCTAATAGTCAGCATCTCCACGAGGGCGCCATAATTGACGACGCGTTTGGCAATGGGCATTGTTGGGAACTGAAAGGAGGACGGAGCACGAGGGAAACGCTCGGAAGACCCTACTTTTAAAATAAGAAGTGATTGGTCAGACAAGCGTTTCGAGGTCAGAAGGCACTTCAAATGTGAAATTGAAAGTGCTATTGCAAACGTATCTAAGGGCCATTGTCAAGCTCCATCGCGCGATAATAAGCCAAGCTCAAGGCGGAGTCGGTATACCCGGCGTCCATCCACAAGGAGATGCGTTGAAGCACCACGTTCCGATCAGTAATACATGCGAAGGCCTCACGATACTGAGCCTTGACACGGTTGTGGTAGCAGCGACGCAGATAGTAGAATACCCGGGGCAGGAACGGCCAGAGTTCGCGATATTTATATCGGTCTCGACCGAACGGGGGTACTATACGGGCACTTAGATGAGTGTGTACGAAGGGAGAGAACTTTGAAGAGCGCACCACTATTCTGAAACTCCTCAGAAATCGCGAAGGCTTCGAACTCCAGTTGTTGCATAAGGTAGCAAGTGTCGTCAAGGCGGCGTTCACAGCTCCAACATGACCTACCCCAGGATGTAAAACGGCAGATTAGGCCATTTATCCGGCACCGCTCGCATGGGCGTGAAGGCTAGACAGGGTCGGATCAGCATTTACAGGGAAATACAAATTGCAGAGGAAAGCATACCGGGTGGTCTTCGAGCATATACATTGCGAACTCCTCTTGCTCGTTCATGAGAGGCATGACGGAAAGCAAGTAGGGAGGAGAAGAAGCAACGGATGGTGAAACCTCGCAGAAGAGAAAGACCGTATATAGGCCAGAAAAGGCCGTATACGACAGAAACTCGATCGTCTCGATCAAAATTTGAAGTTACCAAAGTCTCGGGAACGCACGCTAAGGATGAAACAGAGCCATGGGCAGGCAAACGAGAGACTTCGGTATTTTTGGAAATAAATCAGGAACATGCGATATGTCGGGTATCCATGTTCGACATCAAGTATATGTGATTTATTTCCTGGTATATACGCTTTATCTATGCCTTCTTAATGGTTTTCGACTTAAACAGGGTCTTAAATTGCGTTGGAGTCATACTTAAATCGTATAAAACATTATACTTGAGCAAAAATCGAGGCCCGAAGGCCGATTACATTTTGTGACGTTTATCTACGAGACCTTTTTACAAATACTACGGTATGAACAATTTGTTCTGCGACAAGAGTATCTGTGTAAAAAAAGGGGTTCGTACGAACGGATAAATGAGGCGCTCTAGGGCGCAGTCCAAGAAAGATGTCAGAAAGCCCGTAGAAGGGCGCACGGGAAGAGAAAAGTGATATAAATAAGTCCGCGGCGACGATCCCAACGGTCCCAACAGCTAGGCGTCCTTGGGAGGGGCGAGACCATCGAGCTTATCGACTGTAGAAGAGCGAGAAAATATCAGTATACGGAATGAATGAGGAGGGTAAATGAGCTTACCGTTGATAAGACCGGTGTCTGCCTAAGCGGCGCGAGCAATGTACTAGCTGCGAATAGCAAGCCGAGGGTATAAACCAACAACTAACAACCCACCAACTACCACCTAACCACTACTGCACTACTCTCAGACACGTGTCCCTTGTTTGTTCGGGGGTGACGAGTCAAGTATTAGACTCTCAGAACGAGATTTAATTGTGTTCGAACGATTTATAGGGTGTTTCGACAAGGCTCGACGGAGTTTTAACAATCGTAAACGGATCGACTTGATTGTCGACAACGAGTACAACGATGTATATGGGCCGGAGCAGACGACAAGTACGGTATTTAACCGTGTATATGGTAGATTTGGGGCTTGTAAACCCTTCAGGACGCAATGGGAACAGACCCAACGAACTGTATAAACACGATTGAACAAGTCAAACTTGTAGGAACTTCCAGGCCAGATAACTTCCAGGCCAATAAAACTTCCAGGCTCAGTGTATTGTGACTTCCAGGCTCAAATGTTAAACTTCCAGGCCAATGTACTTCCAGGCTCAAATGTTATAACTTCCAGGCTCAGGTGTTTATATCAATCCAAAGGTATATTCACACACTATAAAGCAGACTCTACTGAGCTGTGCCTTAAGGCGAACAGAGCACACAACCTACCAAGCAACTAATTGTGACTATCTTCTAGCCTCCAACCAGCTATCGGTGCGATTCGCTCCCGTTCCCTCTCGTGCAGGCGCCCTTATATACTGTTTCTATATACGATTACAAACGATGATTACACTACTAGCTGATAAATAATATATGAAATGAGCACGCGTTCCGGAATATATCGATCCCGAAACCTCTATGATTGGTTGAGGGCCCTCCCACGTTCGTGGATGACTCCTCCTTGCTGATGCACAGCGGCGCCGTATGACTCGTACCTCCGATCGGTCGGAATATAGGTGCGAACAGTCATACTCCAGGGTATATTGTGTTCAGAACACCTTCGAGGTGTCTTATATTGTATTAAGGTTTCCTTCCCAAGCCTGGTATATATCATATACAGACTTTAGGTGCTAGTTTACGGTAGTCGAACATCGTTCCGGAGTCTTCCGATCGATATTTGATTCCGTCAACGGAGTCATCCGTGTCCGTTCGGATCCGATCGAACCGGCTACTTGTGTTCCCGGAGCCTAGACCCTTCACGTGAGGTGTCGTGGCACGAGGATCAGTGTCAACATGTTCAAACATCCTGTCATTCGACCATATATGCCGTTCTTAGCATGTATACAGGGCTCGGAACCCTTCCCCTTGGTTGGGAACCGACACTATGTGACTGATAACCCCTGGATACTGGGCTGCACTGTTTTCTACGGAGTGTTATACCTCAGTGCAAGCTGTATATAGGCCTCAGTATGGAGTACCGTTATACGAACATGCTTCGAAGCTCCCCTAAGGTGTCTGACGTTCAATGACTAACTGTTTGGGCTCACAATAGTCCTTTTATACAGATGTCCTTAGTGTATATGGTCATGATATATGCATAAAATGTGATTTTCACGGCCAGAATTGTACACTGCTTATCATCTCCCCTTTTCTTAAATATTGACCGTCCCCGGTCAACTTCCGAATTTCGTGTATGCTCTTACTTGACACAAGTCTAGTATTCTCGACCCATTCCAAGGTCTAAGGATGGTGTATACGACAACCGAGGCCATTCCCATTGTTTTCGGGCAATATATGGTCCCCGACCTGTCAATTACACAGCCAGGAAGCCTCCGTGGGCGATCCTGCTAATTAAATCACTGATCCCGAGGCCTCGAGGTCTATTTTCACACACAAGGCCCAATCAGGACGTTTTTACGTCAAACGATCGACGGTCGCTTCCGTCTCATTTGCTCCTTTCTTTTTCACCGGTTCTCCTATCCCTCTTGGACAAGACTCCCCAGCTCTACTAGAGCTCTCAGAAGACACCCAAAACTTCATAGGGTAGTGGGTTCCTTTATTGGTTCCTAGCCCAGACCGTTGAAACTAACTATTTTTATAAATAGCTGCCTCCGCAGGCCGTATTCAGTCCCTTTGGCTTCTTTCCCAGTATGGCCCAACTCATTCCTTGATGGCTGCGCAGTGTTTCCAATTGAAACAATCGTTCTAGACTGTTCTCCGGACCCTGACGTTTCTACTTAAACAAACGGCCTTCTGGTGAGCCCATCAATTCTCCTCTTTCCTCCCCATCTCTCTCTGTTGTAACGCCGCCTTCTTGCAGCTTTTTTCATTCTCTTTCTCCACTCCTCCGGCTCTCTGATATCGCCATGGCCCGCTCGGACGATGACTCGTTCTCTGGGTCGGGCGACGAGCTCGTTTCCCCCGTCAAGGACAATCGGTTTTTGGACCCGTGGCACCACCTCCGTACTACGCGCATGGAGTCGGCCCACAAGCTTCTCGTAGGTGCCAACTCGATCACTAAGAGCGACCCCCATGTCATCAAGAAGCTCCTCGATAATTGCCTCCCCGACGTCGTGAGTTCCTTTCACTTTTACGCAAATTCCTACTCATATTTTCTTTATTCTTAGACACGTCATGCTAAGGAATGGCAGCAACGCGAAATGCCCCTCGAAGTCGAACGGTACCTTTATCCGTTCTTCAAGATGGTTGACAAGTGCGCGGACGCCAAGCTTATCGACAAGAAGACCATGAAGGCCTGGGAAGCGTGCCTTCCTGATGGAGGTACCGAGGACGAGGTGCGTCTGCCCTGCCCCTTCCTTTTTCTTATTGTACTAACATCTTTTTATTGTGGTAGGTCGTTCCGGCCGCTCAACGCTTGCCCAAGAATTTCCTCCTGCCAGAGGAGTCGGAGTTCGTCAAGCCCGATGACGAGTCTTCGTCTGACGAAAGCTCTGTCGTGCCGCCCGTTCGTGAGAAGGGCAAGGGCAAAGCCAACGCCTCTGGTCGCAAATTGATCGTAAAAGCCGAGAAGGACGATACGGCGATGGACGTGGATGGGCCCCCCGTGCGTTTATTATCCCTCTTTTCCTTCACAAATACTGACCTCTTTCATTCCTACAGAGGAAACGCAAGCGCGAAGTGTCTCCATTACCTTCGACGCCGACTGTCGCCTCGTCTTCGCGCTCTACGCGCAATTCTTCCAAGAAGAAACCTGCTGCCGCGACCAAAACCAAGCCTTCCCAGGACCTCAAGTTTACTCCACGCTTGTCCAAGGCTTCTCCCACCGTTCAGTCCACCGACTTGGTCATCCCTGCGGGCGTCCACCCGCTTGTTTTTGTCGACGAGTACATTGCAAAGGACCTTCTCAACGAGGTTATCAAGGCCTCGGACAAGCGTCGTAAGATTCCACCCCTTTTAATCTTAATTTTCCTTTCCTGACTCGTCCTTTTCTGTAGAGAAGCGCGAGATTCGTCAACTCTCCTTGACGACCCACGGCGACCCTATCCCGCAAGACCTCCTCCTCCCGGTCAAGCGTCCTGTTCGCAACCCGCTCGACGGCGCCGGTCGTTACCCTTCGAAGGCAGTTGTGTACTGGTCGCACCTTCCGGCAATTGGCGAGGAGCCTCCCAAGAATACGCTCTTCGGGCCCCGCGTCCAACGGTACCTCGCCGTTCCCAAGCTTGATCCAACGCCGGTCACCAAGGAGCTCCTTCGCCCCCTCGACCATGTAAGTGTTCTCGTCCATATTTTTACTGTATACTGACTTCATTCTCAGCCCGATTATGGCTGCTTTGGTTGTATCGCCAACCAAAAGGAGTGTGGACCCTGGATTGGTCTCGGCGCTCCCTGCGAAGCCTGCAACCGTAGTCATGGCCGTTGCTGTACGCAGACCCAGACGCCCGAACAGTTCGACTTCACCGTTAATGAGGCGTCGAAGTTCTTTTCACTTGGCTCTGGATGTAAGTCGCTGTTCCCATAATCCTTTCTCAGCTGACTAGTCTCCGTTTATAGTTCAGCGGTACATGTACGACGACCTCATCGACGCGTCCGTCCGCGCCATCAACGCCCAACGCACCGCGACCTTTGAGTCTTCCCATTTCGCAGACAAGCTTGCGCTGTTCATCGCGCACTCTGCGGAGATCGTCGACTTCATTGGGCCCGACGCCTTCACTAAGCGTTTCCAGGAGGCGCTTCCCGACGACCCCCACTTCACCCCAATCGTTGATCGAATCAACGAGGTCACCGACAAGTTCAATGAGTTGAACTTGGAGCAGTTCAAGACCTGGGCGGCCCTTGAAGCCAAGCGTTCTCGTTCGTCTTCTGTCCCCAAGGACGCTGGGTCGGGTGACGGTGATAAGCAGTGTACAATTCTGGCCGTGAAAATCGCATTTTATGCATATATCATGACCATATACACTAAGGACATCTGTATAAAAGGACTATTGTGAGCCCAAACAGTTAGTCATCGAACGTCAGACACCTTAGGGGAGCTTCGAAGCATGTTCGTATAGCGGTACTCCATACTGAGGCCTATATACAGCTTGCACTGAGGTATAACACTCCGTAGAAAACAGTGCAGCCCAGTATCCAGGGGTTATCAGTCACTTAGTGTCGGTTCCCAACCAAGGGGAAGGGTTCCGAGCCCTGTATACATGCTAAGAACGGCATATATGGTCGAATGACAGGATGTTTGAACATGTTGACACTGATCCTCGCGCCACGACACCTCACGTGAAGGGTCTAGACTCCGGGAACACAAGTAGCCGGTTCGATCGGATCCGAACGGACACGGATGACTCCGTTGACGGAATCAAATATCGATCGGAAGACTCCGGAACGATGTTCGACTACCGTAAACTAGCACCTAAAGTCTGTATATGATATATACCAGGCTTGGGAAGGAAACCTTAATACAATATAAGACACCTCGAAGGTGTTCTGAACATGATATACCCTGGAGTATGACTGTTCGCACCTATATTCCGACCGATCGGAGGTACGAGTCATACGGCGCCGCTGTGAATCAGCAAGGAGGAGTCATCCACGAACGTGGGAGGGCCCTCAACCAATCATAGAGGTTTCAGGATCGATATATTCCGGAACGCGTGCTCATTTCATATATTATTTATCAGCTAGTAGCGTAATCATCGTTTGTAATCATGTATAGAAACAGTATATAAGGGCGTCTGCGTGAGAGGGAACGGCAGCGGATCGCACCGACAGCTGGTTGGAGGCTAGAAGATAGTCACAATTAGTTGTTTGGTAGGTTGTGTGCTCTGTTCGCCTTAAGGCACAGCTCAGTAGAGTCTGCTTTATAGTGTGTGAATATACCTTTGGATTGATATAAACACCTGAGCCTGGAAGTTATAACATTTGAGCCTGGAAGTACATTGGCCTGGAAGTTTAACATTTGAGCCTGGAAGTCACAATACACTGAGCCTGGAAGTTTTATTGGCCTGGAAGTTATCTGGCCTGGAAGTTCCTACAAGTTTGACTTGTTCAATCGCGTTTATACAGTTCGTTGGGTCTGTTCCCATTGCGTCCTGAAGGGTTTACAAGCCCCAAATCTACCATATACACGGTTAAATACCGTACTTGTCGTCTGCTCCGGCCCATATATAACGTTGTACTCGTTGTCGACAATCAAGTCGATCCGTTTACGATTGTTGAAACTCCGTCAAGCCTTGTCGAAACACCCTATAAATCGTTCGAACACAATTAAATCTCATTCTGAGAGTCTAATACTTGACTCGTCACCCCCGAACAAACCAGGGACACGTGTCTGAGAGTAGTGCAGTAGTGGTTAGGTGGTAGTTGGTGGGTTGTTAGTTGTTGGTATATACCTTCGACTTGCTATTCGCAGCTAGTACATTGCTCGCGCCGCTTAGGCAGACACCGGTCTTATCACCGTCAAGAGGCTTCAGGTCAACATCTCGCTTGATGAAGACCCCTGTGCGTCCACCACTGTGAAGCGACACGGCTTCAGCACGGGTCTTCTCACGAGAGTAACCTGAAGGCACCTGCTGCAAGCAAGCGCGAGCCGTTAGGCTCCCAGGGGGCGAGCCCGCGCATTCGGGGCTCGAGCCTGTAACCCTGGCATGGGACCGTGTAATCCTCGATCGGGCTCCTAAGCTTAGGAGAAGGGCAGTTACGGATGCCAGCCGGAGCGAGGATCATCTGTGGTTGCACAGGTCCTCAAGCTCCCGCTGGCAGCTTAGTCGGACATCGAAGTACAAGTTAAAGATTAGATGAATTAAGTAAGCGCGTGCGTGACTCATTAGCACGCGCGCGCGCTCGAAGTAATTATACATGAATATAAGGACTAGGCAATGTAAAATATCCACTCCGCGTCACATTCACCCTAGAGACCGGCATGGACGGCAGTTCAAACCACTCACAATACTGGTTGCAGATATATTGCTTCGGGAATTGCAGATAAAATGGAACTGATTCCTGATTTACAGCCACTGCATAATGGGGATAGCCAGGAGGACCTAGTGGAGCTTACTACATGGGAGGAGATAACAATGGGCAAGGACTAGGTAAGCGACGGCTTCCAACCACACTACAAAGATTCCATTTTTGACGAATGATTGCACAGATGCCGAAAATCAGATCAGCTCAACCGAATGATTAATGAAGACAAGGCCAAGGTGGACAAGGATAATATGGACAAGGATGTGGAAATCTTTGCTTGGTTTTCGGACGAAGAGTTTGTGGGGGGTTCTGACATCGATGAATGGTAGTTTTCAAGCTGAGGATCAATAATTATGACCATTATAATATATGACATCACCCTTGATTTGGATTCAGTTGGAGAACTACCCATTAGACCAACTGGCGCTGGAGGCCAAAATGCGAGGGTGAACGATGGGCGCACATGTCTAGTTCCGGGGTCTTACGACCGAAAATGGCAGCCGAGATCACTTGGCATCAGCCGGCATCCTGCCGACGCTCGCTAAGAAAGCGTGATTCTCCTGGTTTCCATACATCTCTTCTCTTTCGACCATCATCCTTCAGGAACTCGCTGGCCATGGGACCTCGCATGGGACTGTTGTTGCTTGTGACTTGCCTTCTTTCCTTCTTTCTTGATCCAACGTCTGCCACACCTTTGCCATTTTGAATCAAGTCATATCTCACCCGCAAACTCAAGTCTGCGGACCCAGCAGATCCCTTCCTCGAACTTGGCGCTCCCCAATAATGAACCCCAATCATGACCCACCCTATCTCCTCTCTGCGCGGCAGTATCGAAGCGTGCAACGGCAACTTTGACGCTTCCGAGCCCGAGTGTCGAAAGCGGGAATGGTCATCCCACGCCTGCCACCGTGACACGGAGACGACGGAAGGCCCCCGCGCACTGCGCAGCACTCACGCCGCACACTCATCATGTCCAGTGGCAGTCCGCCCCCCGACCCCAACGCCTCCCTCATCTACCGTACGTGGCAGCGTCCTCACGAGTCCCGAATCCAACCCGAATCCCGATCCGACTAAGCTCTCACCTAGGCTACGCCGTCGCGGGCGCTTTGGGTATCATAGTGTTCATCGGAGCCGCCCTTTTCGTCCGCTCGCGCATCGATGAGCGACGGCACCCGTCGCCCGTCCACCTCCCTGGCGACGACACAAGCGCGCTTAACGATCGGCCGCGCCTATTCGACACGTACCTGGGGGCCCCGTCGGCGGAGTGCTCGTGGTCGGAGATCATGGTGCGGATGGCTGCTGCCCTCGTGGCGCCTCTTATTCTTTACTCACATGTTGTAGCCATTATCGCTCCATCGCGTCGGCGCATGGCCCCAGACCCCGACGAAGAATGTGTCGATGGATGGAGATGTGCTCGCCGTGACGCTCTCGGCAGTCGCAGCGCTCATCGCAATGCCGCATCCGCATCCCCGCCCTCTACCTTCACTCGAAGCGGAATCTCCACGGGAGGATCCTTGGATTGACGCGCCCCTGCCGCCTCTCGAGATCGGCGTGATTGATGTCGCAGTGCCGAGATAAGATGTGAATCCTGGGTAGTAGTGAGTCCGCCATATATATTTGAGGCCACGGCCCCGCATTGTACATTACTTCTACGAAACTGAGCCACATGTGATTGGTTGCGATGCCATGCGCCTGTGCAATATTCGCTCATGAAGCGGCGGAACACCCAGCGCCAGTGCTCTGTCTTTCCCAGAGATCTCAGGATACAATGGTCTCGGACAATCCCTCACCTTCCGAAAGTCAGCAGAGCACCAGCAGGTCATGGCGGACAGCAGGAAATCTCTGGCACCAGACGCAACAATTGCCTTGGATATTCAGTTCGTCTTCGAAACTACTCATTCTGAGTACGCAGAAGTGGACATAAGAATCGCCATCTCAGTTGATCATTTGCTCGCTCCGTCTCGTACAGCTCCTGCATTCTAGTCACCGGAAAGTAGGAAGTATTCCCCTCGATGGGAGCTCCACGATTGAGCCATATATATACCCGCAGCCATCTAATTAGTCTTGAGAATAATTTAATACGTATACAAAGTTGTTTCGACGATGTGGTGCCTAGGGTCCCAACATCGAGATGCCAATATATGATACAACTAGCCCACCCACGGACTCTTCATCCCCTCGGCGTGGATATCGATGTCAACACGGGAGAGCGCGACGCTCGTGCTGGGGTGCTCCGTTCTCGTGCTCCTGACGAAATCCAGGGACATCGGGGCCTGCCACATCGCGTCTGGCCTTGCAAGCCCGAAGCTCGCGCGCGCCGCAATCAAGGTCGGGGCGATCCCCTGTGGAGCGCGCCGCGTCAGCCTGTGGACAGCAGTACTCCCGCGCAAAGCTCACCGTCATCTGCGCCACGACCGCCTCGGGATAGCCGTCGTTGAACGATTTTGCCACGAGGAATGGGAGGAACACGATCAGGGACACGGAGTACAGCACTGCGGACTCGACGATGATCTCGATCACGCGGCCGTAGCCGCGGGACTTGCGCGCGGCGGGCTCGGTCATGGTGACGATGCGCAGGATAATCAAGGTGGTCGCGAGACAGGTCGTGACGAGGGAAAGGGTGAAGTACGGCGTCGCGAAATCAACGAACGCGCGTCTGTCGAGCTTCGGGTTGATCACGTAGGCGGCCTGTTCCGCGAGCGAACGGAATCCAAGCCCTGCACAAATTGCCTCGGTGCGCACTCAGATTAAAAAGACGGGAGGATGGGTACCTGCGCCGACGAAAGTGGTAAGAAGGGGGAGGATCACAATCTTCCAGTTGCGATTCCATACAGTCCAACAGCGCCAGACCTGTTGCGCCGGAATCGGATCAGCGGTGCTCTGTGCGGTAAAACACGGGGGACAACTACCAGAACGCAATCTGAGATAAGGGTAGTCGTGGTAAGCGAAATGCCCGCGAGCAGAGCCAGCCACAACGGCGGTTGAATTAGATAGGCCACGGTGGTTATGGACGTCTCGGCATGATCGATGAACGCCAATTTGACCTGGATCCAGCGGGACGCCACATGGACAGTGGAGAGGATGTACATGGCCACGAGCGCAATGAGGAGCCCCGGGCTGTTCCTGTGCGTCTGGCGCTTGAATACTGCGCGCTGCCTCAGCCACGGTTCAGACGACCAGGGAAAACTATAACTTGCCCATGGCATACAGCATAGCGAAAAACAGCGCGGTGTATAGCCCTACACCCAAGGTTAGTCGCATAACAGCGAAATAGACTAAATATAGCACCATTGACGAAGAGTTCGATCAGCGCCTGGTGCAGGTAGACTGCGCGCACGGGGAGGAGGTCGGTAATTGAGGGCATGGATGTGAGTCAGGCAGGTCTGGAGCGGGGACTCTGCCAGCTCGTCGAGCTCAAGGGTAAATAACGAGATCTCCGTGTCCACGATGTCTTGATTAATGAGCAGGGGGAAAAAATCACACACTAGCACTGTTATCCAGAAGCGCAGGAACGATCCGGATATAGCTAGCGTGAGCAAGAACGGACGGGAGCGTTTGTGCGCGGTGGGGCTGGTACTTGAGAGACACCTGACAAGATCCCGGAAGCGGGTCAGCGATACAGAAACACTGAGAGCTAGCTTGCGATTCTTTTTTTCCTGCTCTCGTGGTTAGCGATGTCCCGCATACCACCATCCAGCTTACCCCTTATGGCCCTGATACTTAATTGTACAAGTCAGGTACGGTCGCCGGTAACCAATAATTCATCAATCAATCGCCGCAAAAGCGGTGGACCGGTCTAGGCTCTGGATCTGCTAGCTAGCCTTACATAGCGTGATTGTAGAGCGGCTATATTCAATTCTCCGCCCTCGTAGGGCCGAAAACTGGTTGCCACCCAAAGGCAGCCACTTTCATGATCAGGCTTTTGTGTGCTAGAAATGTTCCGGACTTTGCTCCAGACACCGGGGGCTGGAATAGATTTACTATTAGTAGGTGTCCGTCGACTGACGTGGAGAGACGTACGTATTGTGTCGCGCCTGCTGCTGTCAATCAGGAGACATTTCCAATTCCGCCAAGGGCGGAGAGGGCAGCAGACGTACGGATGGGATGCATTCCTGTGGCGCAGCTAAGAGTAGATCGCCGCGAAGACAGAGCAAATAAGCAAGCATGGATCCTCGCGCCACGAGCCAAACCCAAATCGACTAGCACCCGGATAGTCGCGCCGATCGATCATCCGGGACCTGGTTATCAATCGAGGGGAGAGGTAGCTACCACGCAGGGCCCAGACTCCAGAAATACAAGAAAAACCTGCACGTGTAGGGTGTAGTCCTTCAACGCATTATGCATATGGACGCGCCGACCCCAGCAACAAGGAGTCGTGGTTCTGCAGCGCTGAGCCCCGCATAGCAGCTCAGCGATGGTGGCTGGAGGCAAGGTGCAGACCCGGGTCCAATCAATTCCCGGCATCACCACGTGCGTCGTTGCCGAGATCGAACCTTATTAGATTAGTACTGGTCTCCAAGTCTTGAGTACGCTGAGCTTCGGAATATCGCCATGTATTTACTCGGAATCGACGCGCTATTTTGGGTGACAGCAGCGAAGGGCCGCACAGGCTTGCTCCGAACCTATGAGTGACCGAACATGTCTTGCTGCAAGTTTGTCTCCCCAAAAGACAAACACTGCCCGCAATCGGGACGGGAGCGAAGGCAAGGCGAATCACAATATGAAGAGCGACCCGTGTTTATCGCTCCTCCGGAGATCCCTGCGGCCCGGGCGAGCAGAAGGAAATTGGAATTTGCCGGGTGTTTGCGCAAAATGGCAAAGGTGTGGCAGGTCGGAGGAGCAGGGCCGGCGAGGTCTGATGCTCACTTCGCCCGTCCACGCCTGTTAAAAAAGAACAGTTTCATGTCATTATATCCCGATCTGAAGAAATATAGCCATGGTTATTATTACTACTAGTCGCGCCCCCGTGCATTCCTCGGGAGATTCCTCAGAGTTAGACACATTTTGAATCGCGTTTTACGATCTGCGAATTCCATCAGGGGCGATATAACGGATCACGCCAAATGGCCGTCAAAGCCACTGAACACGAACGCGGCGAATTTCCTAGGCCTTCTGCCAGCTTGAAACGTAAAGTACATACACAAACAGTTATTACAAGTATACAGGTCTCTGATCATACAAACCTCGACCACTCCAGTCGCTTGGGGTTCAAAAATCGGGGTGCCGACGGATGTGCACAAAGTGGACTTCTTCCTGCAATGAAACGCGATCGACTGTGAGAACACCTCTGTCAGCGTGTTCGTGCAAGTTGAGCATCAGGCGGGACATCATTGTGATGGAGATGCTGCGCGTTCACCGTGAGTACAATGTGGTGGGGAAGAAACCAAAATCGTACCAGTTCGCAAACGTTGCCAAGGCGCCGGGGAGGAGAGGCTGGGATCCCTCAACAATGGGTGGCACCAGAGCAAGAGCAGACGCACTGAGGTTGTCTTTGGAGGGAGATGTTAGTATTTTCAAGAGGGGCGGTGAGCAATATTATGCGTACCGCAAACGTGATGATATTCGCGAGGTTGGATAGGACCATGATCCTGATTTCCCCGCTCAGCGCGCGGACCAACGCGTGTATCCGGACTCACGCGAAATACAAGGCTCCTAGTCAAAGTCAAAATCTGGGCGCGCAACGACGGCAAACGCACCATCACGGATAATGAGGGTGTGCAGTGGCATAGTCGCCTGCAGCCCCATGCGTGCCCGCGTCGACCATCCGTTGTACACGGTCAACCCGAAGATGATCGAGTCGAACACGAGGAGCGCGCCCCATGACGCGGCGTACCCTGGAGTTCCCGATTGGGGTCCCTGGCATTCGCGAGGTGGGCTCGAGGGACGCACGATATGAACTACAAGCGGTAAGAGAATTAAACGCATCAGAGGCGCAGAGGAAACTTTGAACCTGATTGACCCGATGTGCGGATGACATCCCGGCAGAACTGTCGAATTTTTAGTCCGATGGTGGTTAGGCGAAGATGGCTTCACCTGTGAGCGTCGTTGCCGTTTGGCCTTGGCTGTTGTACTTCCCAAAACTCAGCACGGCTGTGGGAGGCATGGGAGAGTTGACGTACCACCACAACTCCGATCAAGGTCGCACCGATGCCTGCCAAAGTCCACAGCACCCGCCGGCTGCGGCCGTAGAGTGCATACATGCGCAGGATCATTACAACTGCATCCATCGGAGTCAGGAGATAATTCACGGGGCAGCTTCAGAGCGCACTGCAAATCAGAATCTGGACCACGACAATCGTAATCGCGTAACCAAGACTCCATAGAAGGCAACTGGATTGCAGCGAGACGTCAAATGACTTCGCGGTGGGATCAGACGAGAACGAACGCCTGAGGATTGTGGGTTAGCGCAAGGACGAAGACAGTTGAAGGAGCCTCACGTCAGTAGGGATGGTGACGAGCAGGAGAACCAGCCCCGGGATATTCCCCCCGACCGCCAAGTAGCGGATCACGAAGAACCAGTATGCACTTGCGAATTTTCGGCGTTTCCAGAGGTAGTGGATCTCGGTATCTATCGCGTCTGTGAGATCATTGTGCGATGGCCGAGTAACCTTGGAGACATACCTAGCGTCAGGAAATGATCCCAGAATAGGATGCCTAGCATCCAGTGTTAAAAGCGGAACACAGCGCAGGAATAGCAGCTTACAGATCCCGACTATGTGGAGTTGATTTTGGAAGATTCTGTCCACAGACAGTCAGAGCGCAGAAATCGGACAAGTGAGAAACCCAACATTTGGCCCGCATCGCTCGCAGCACCGTCCATGTCGTAGTGCAGCTGAAGGAACCCCCGGCAAGATAGTAGCTATTCGTGGATTCCGTACTTATACTCGGGAGGGAGGTCCACGGAAGGAAGACGAGATAGCGAGCATGTGAGAGAGGCGGGCTTTTCACTTGGCCGGGTAAGCGACAGAAAGGTAGCGAAACCTGAGAACAGGCGTACGACGAAACTGGTCAGCTGATCTTGACTGGTGCTAAAAACAGACAATCCGTGGAGACCAATTCGTCGGAGTGAGGGGGCTTCGAAAGATAGACGTTCAGACCAAATGTGAATGCACTTTGCGCTCACTCCGAGGATTTGCATGACCTGGGGCTGTGGTCAGCAGACTCGTCACTGCGTGGAGGCACTGCTGTTGTAAAGTCTCACGGGTTGGATGGGTAAAGACAGCGGGCCCCGAACCGTCCAGAGCCGATGTCCCATGTTATTCTCGGCCGCCACCAGCTGTCGGGCGCCACAAGAGAGGAGCGGAGACCCGGACACGCTGGCCAGCAGGGACAATTCCAAGACGTCAATCTTCCCTGGCAGTTGGACCTGGATGACAAGCGGACGAGCGATTAGGAGGGAGGGAAATCGAATGGATGAAATTGATGAGTCGAGGTCGCACGTCAGACCCAACGCCGGTGCCAGCTGCAGGAATGGATCGCGATGATGGGGGAGCCACCTCAAGTAAAGAAACCAAGCCAAAATAATTGGAAGTCGCACAGGGTGAAGGAATTCCTGGGCCCTGCGCACGAATTCCTGACAGGGGAAAGGGGGAAAAAGAAAGGAAGGAGTTGTTCATCACCTTACGGGCGAAGCCCGCGTCCGATCAAGCCCGAGTCCAACGGGCGTCTCCTGCACGGACAATGTCGGCCTCCTCCTCCGAAAGTAGGCGCGCCGCTCCGCAATTGGGCCTGAGCAAGGGGCATCGGGCCTGGATAGATGCGCAATTTGGAAGAGGGCGATCACCGCACGGCGGACCAACCACCATTAGTACTCCATATCAACACAAGACAAGGACTCCACAGCATGCCTTGAGCGATAAGGGCGTCTTGGAACCCCGCGGCTCTGCAGGAGCTTGCCGCCGCAGAATTCCGCGTGTGAGGCACACAGCACGCGCAGAGTCGAGACGCGGGACATTCCAGATGAGAGGCCACAGCGACCGACCGGCGTAAGAGACAATGCAGACGCCGCGCAGGAGCGGTATCGAGACGTGCCGGCACGGGACAGACCGCCAGTGAACTGTTGTCGCCCTGGAGACGGAGCACATCCGGCGAGGCGCCAAGGGCGAATGGTGTGATGCAATTGCTTCACGGAAGGCGGATGCTGTGAGAGCGCAAGACTCCAGGAATTTCGCATCCTTGATCTCGCTGACGATGGCGTCGATAAGTTCCTAACGGTGTGAGTCAGTGATGAGAGACACTCACGTGATACGTCGCGCTCCCAGAATCCCGGAAGCACAACCAAACACTGGAAAAGAGTCACTCATGATCACTGGTTTATGGCGAAAAACATTCAAGCATAAATGATTATTGGGTGATCGGAATCGCGAGGAAATGTGGAACAATCTGGGCATTCATTGTGTATGGCGGTCGTTCTGCACATTTATTAATTCGGTATATATTTGTGCATTTCCGGTGTTTTTTGGGCCGTATAGCTATGAATTAAACATTTTTGACAACATCTTGTACTAATGAAGCTTTTGACTCCATTCTAATGAATAACTTCAAGATCTGGTCCTCCACTCATATTAAAGTGACCGGTCCAACCAAGGGGGTACGAAAATGCGAAAATATCAACATACCTTCCATTTTTATTTTCAGAGGCTCGAGGTCCCCCCCCCCCCCCCACGTAAGCGATTTGTAAGCAACACGTGAGCTTCGCTTTGCCTAGCAGACAAGGTAGCAGAGCCCGTGCTTTTAGCATCTACGTTGTTTAAATTGTCCTAAGTACCATTCAGGTAGTTTTCCAGGCAGCAGTATATGTTTTCGCTGAAAGACTTTTCAGCGCTTTCCGCCGCAATCAGTACACGTGCTGATTTTCGGTCTGCCGAGCGAGGCCGAGTGGCTGTACCCCCACCCCCCTCCAAATGCAGTAATAATGTTTTGCTCTCTAACTCAATGACCACTCCACTGTTCACCTCGGGAGTTAAATTTTCGGACTCCTCGTGGAAAATGGAATCAGAATGGGACATCATATGAGCTATTCACATTTCCGAAGCCCCTTGGGTCCAACAAAGTTTTTTGAACAGTTTTGAACCGAAGTTTTTTTCCCCCGAAGCTGAAGAAATTTTTAGTCAATCTGTATCTTTTTTAGTGCGCCTGGAAACATATTCGGCGGTGCATGAGCACTAAAAGTTCACAAGTGGCGGTGCTAACCCTAGCTGATGCAGTGATCGGCATATGACCTCATGCGTCCACACGCATCGCAATGACCCTCCCCCTTCACTGTAACTAGCCGGCATTAGGTGTATCGCTGTTGCGAGCGTTCGATGGGCTCTGGGGAATATTAATAGAAGGGAGATTGAAGATTGAGTGCTCGTATCTCCTGTGCAGGACATTTCCATAACTTCCCTACCAATGCACACTGGTGCAGGGATTCAGGATCATCTGTGAGGTATTTGAGGGTGCACTCTATAAGATCCTGTGGGATGTGAGGCATGTAACGAAGGGGAGGGTCATTGCGATATGTGCGGACGCGTGAGGTCATATGCCGATCACTGCATCAGCTAGGGTTAGCACCGCCACTTGTGAACTTTTAGTGCTCATGCACCGCCGAATATGTTTCCAGGCGCACTAAAAAAAGATACAGATTGACTAAAAATTTCTTCAGCTTCGGGGGAAAAAAACTTCGGTTCAAAACTGTTCAAAAAACTTTGTTGGACCGGTCACTTTAATATGAGTGGAGGACCAGATCTTGAAGTTATTCATTAGAATGGAGTCGAAAGCTTCGTGAGTACAAGATGTCGTCAAAAATGTCTAGTTCATAGCTATACAGCCCAAAAAACACCGGAAATGCACAAATATATACCGAATTAATAAATGTGCAGAACGACCGCCATAATTGTGGTCATATTCTATGGTTCCTCTTCACTGGGTAAAGGATGGCAGCTTCCCAGCTT
This sequence comes from Mycena latifolia, assembly GCA_029289555.1. NCBI lineage: Eukaryota > Fungi > Basidiomycota > Agaricomycetes > Agaricales > Mycenaceae > Mycena > Mycena latifolia. The sequence continues at coordinate 20,233 of JARJLE010000036.1, forward strand.
TACATTTGCTCCATAATACAACAATATAGAATAAGGGTCACAAGATACAGTTTCTGTTCAAGTGGCTAGACCTGTGAGAAGCCGGAAAATTGAATCATAATTCGCACCTGCCAGTGCGCGTGAGCGGTGACTCGGGAATCATGACAATAAGATGTGTGCATGGATTGATCGGCCTGCGGCCCCGGCTCTTTTCCTCCCATCACACCCTCACCCAGATGCCACATCTCGGGCCACATACAATCGACTGGAAGATCTGCCTTCTGGGTGATGGAGGCGTTGGCAAAACTTACCTGTTCACTCGGGTACGCCTCTGTTCCGAATGGCCCGTCAATGCACCACAGAGCTGATGCTCTACAGTTGTTCATGGATTTTGTGACGGGTAAGGCATCATCAATGCAGAACTTGTTCTTATACTGACATACGTACCAACTTCTGTGGTGATTTCCAACTACCAAAATATCCATATTTACTAGGTATCATCCATCCATTCAGAACTACTGTCCCATTCCGCCGGAAGAGTACTACAAGCAGCTTGTAGTCGACGAGCGCATGTGCATCGTGCAGATCCAGGTCCACGATCCTCCCGGAGGGGGTAGGCGAACTCGTCCTTTCACTCCTGTTCGTTGAAATACTCAACGAACCTTCCAATGTTCCGTACCAGACCCAAGGCTGAAGTACGTGTCCCCCCACGAATTTACCATTCTTTGATGGGAAACACCCTGTAGCGACTGTGACGCGTTCGTCCTCGTGTACTCAGTCACATCGCGGACCTCATTCGAGCAACTCGAGCGCTACCGCCAACTGGTGGAGGCAGTAAAGCCCAAAGTCGATCGAGGAGCCCCAATCATCATGTTGGCCGGCAACGAATGCGACATGCGCCGCGCGCGCACGGCGCCGCATGAGGAGGGTATGGCACTCGGCCGCCGGCTTGGATACCCTTTCATCGAGACGTCTGCTACAACGGCGCAGAATGTCGAGCAATTGTTTGTGGAGGTCGTACGCATGCTGCAGCAGCGGACAAGCAACCCGCTCAAACCGGAGGTAGAGAAGAAAAAGAAAACAGGGCGATGTATTATCGCTTGAGGTCTCCCAGCCATATGGTGTATTTGAAAGGCAACTTAAAGGTTGCGAGGATCCTCCAAGAGAGCAAGACCAGGGGGGAAACGTCAGTTGTGGGGGCACCAGTGATGAACCCCTCATCAGGCTGACTGTCCTCGTGCCAAATCTTCTTGGGACATGACCTTCCATATCATAGTTTTATCGACTATCCTCGGATTCTAGAGCAGCCCCACAACTCTGTCAAGCTCCCAATAATGTTACGGAGATGAATATTCAGAATGCGATCCATCGCTGTCTTGTTCCGCATTCCGTGTCCTGGGCGGTCGTGCGAGTGGCCAATCAGTTCTTCCGAGGCAGATACTGGTGGAAAAGGAAAAGATGGGTTCGAGGCCAGATATCACTGAGTTCCGAAGCCTAATCTGCGCAGATCAGCGATGCATGCTGACTCATATCTAAATTGAGATGATATGAAACGAGTTCGACTTGACTGCGCGACGCACTTCAGACTGATTGTTGTTGGGTTGCTTGCATACCGGTCCGATTTGTTTGGCTGTGTGTCCCTGATTCGGAGACCGCGACGCATCACGCATCACGTGTGGCACTTTCTTCACTGATCATGACTCACACCACCATGATGTCTCTTCCTCGTTGCCATCATACTCTCTCGACCTTTGGTCTGCTCCGCGAGCTCGAGGATAATGCGGATTCCTTGAAGGCGTCCGCTCACTGCATCCGCCCCTCGTGAAACAAGCCAGCCCATCTTTATCCAAAGTTCATTCCATGATGCCCCTACTCGCAGAATCTCCGCTCTTCAGAATATACTCGCTGAATGTCGACCCCATGCTTCTCAAGAGACTTCGAGCACCACCGCTAGGACTAAGTCGCGTCAATCGCGCAAGTCGTGCTGGCGCTGGACTCTACCAACGTGTGCGATGCGCTCACCCAGCTTCAGTTCTTGTGCTACATCTGACCTCTATGAATCCCGGATCCAGTGTCGTCTCCGGATGGTTTCCTTCACTACGAGCCGTCTGTAGTATATCATCATCGATTGCGCGAGTATGCTCCCCTATTATCTCAGCCGTCGCATCCGCATCCTCTCGTTCGTTCAACTCATTCTGAAATTGTGTGTTCGGCTGAATTGGGCCTTCGCTGCCGGTGAAACTTGAACTAGGCCCTGGACGGGACGCATTTCGCCGCTCTCGTCGCTGCGGCCAAGAGGCATCCAACTGTGCATGACAAGGGCCAGCCGTACTGATGAAATGAGTCAGGCGAGGGGGAGATATCGGTAAGCTGTCTCCGTTCGATAGACACAGTGTTGAACTTGCAGGTTAGTTAATTCACGGCAATGTATCAAAGGCTCTGCCCGGAATGGGCGTTGTTGGTTTGTACCATACGTTCTCGCTTACCCGGTTCTTCCGTGTAGCCGGTCGAGGCTAATCTTAGGCATACAAACGTGCGGCTGGGACCGAGCGCACCATTTCCCGGTGCGCTGTGCATTCTCTAGATCTGAGGCTGTTCTTAGCTGATTTCGCAACCACAGATATTTTTCGCGAAGGGGTAAATTCCCTGGATGTCATCCGCCCGCTCCAAATTCCGATGGTGGAAATACACACCGAGCCGCATCATTGGATGAAGGGCTGGAGGAAATGCTCAAATGCGCAAATATGGACTAGACTTTGTGGTCCACGACTCGACGAGCGCCGTGAGTACGGCATCCGTCGGTACGGAATGATGGGCTCCCGCTTTTTGATCGTTTGAGGCTTCAGGCACTAACGCTATAGCTTGGCGAGGTTCAGGAGCGGTTCGGTCCGCCCCACGTAAATTCAGGGTCAATAAACACGGATCAGGCATCGCCTCTATGCTGAAGGCATAAATACACACCTGCAGAGCGCACTCATCTTCATTTCTCCTTCGCCCGGCTGGTCCTCCTTTTTTCTTTCCTCCCTCTTCACTTTGTTTTCGCCTCCTTTTCTTCTCTTCCATTTTCCTTCCCTCTCGTTCTATTTCTTTTATAATCTTCTGCCATGCGCATCTCGCTCGCCGTGCTTCTGCCCTTTGCCCTCGCTTTTCCTGCCTTAGCTGCCCCGGTGCTCCGTGAAATCAAGGTCTGCAAGCTTATGACGTGTGGGAGAAGGCTCACTCTCTGTCCAGGTCCAAGATCTTGCAGCACGCACTGATGAAACCACCGCAGCGCTCCCAGAAGTAATCGATGGGGCGCCCGAAGCCATCGACACCGTAGAGGTGGCGCCTCTAGTTCCCAGCGCGATTGTTGAGGCCCAACAATTCGAGGAAGACGAGGTCGAGGGCGATGACTCCGTGCGTCATGAATCACTTGTTGACAGTGTAATGGCTTAACCGAAGCCACCCTCGAAGGCCATCGAAGCTCGGAAAGCCAAGGTCGCGGCTAAGAAACCCGTCAAGGCCAAAGCGCCTGCGAAACCGAAAGGTACGACCTGTGCTTTTTGTATCTCTGGATCTCAATTCACACACTCTGAAGCCAAGCCTGTCGTGAAGTCGAAACCAAAGCCCCTTCCGAAGAAGGCTTCCGTCAAGGCGCCTGCGAAACCAGGTATATTCCGTCACCCCCCTGGCCAACTTCAAGACTAATCGACTTTTACTTTCACAGCTGCGAAACCGAAGCCCCTTCCGAAGAAAGTTCCAGCCAAGGCGCCTGCGAAACCAGGCGATTCCCTTCATTCCCACTTACCACCTTCGAGACTAATGAATTCTTAACTGCACAGCTCCGAAGAAGGTGACTGCCAAACCCGTGTCCGCCAAACCAGGTACATTACATTCTATCCCTTGTCCTTCACGCGAATCCTTGGTATTGAACACTGCTATAGCTGCGAAGCCTGCGTCCAAGGCCCCCGCACCCAAGCCAGGTACGTGGACTCTATTCGTCACCGTTTCCGATTTCGGGCTTACCAGCAAAAATACCCGTCCAGCTGCGAAGAAGATCTCTGCGAAACCGCCGACCAATGCCCCCGCTCGGCCCGGTATACTCCGCTGTCCCTCTCCCGACGTGCTGAAGCTCATAAAGTCCCCGAACAGCTGCGAAACCACCGGTCAAACCAGGTGTGTTCTCTTTAGCCGTCCTCTGAATTTCTGGAGCTTAGACTGCACAGTTGTGAAGCCCGCGGCTAAGCCAGGTATTTTCGTCTCCCACTAAGTTCTCCAATGTCGGGAGCTCAATACAACCCTCGAAAGCTAGGAAACCTCCTGTCAAGGCCCCTGTTAAACCAGGTAGATCTTGTCATCCTGGTGCCCGAAATTTCCCTAACTGATCGTTACCTGTAAAGCTGTGAAACCTCCCGCCAAACCCCGTATATATTCCCTTCCCCCCTTTAATTTGTTGATGCTCATGATTATCCGCCCAGCTGCAAAGAAGGTGTCTGCGAAGCCGTCGACTAAGGCACCCACCCGACCAGGTACACTACCCCATTCCGTCCAAAATCATGCAACTCACGAATACGCACCAGTTGCGAAACCTCCGGCAAAGGCACCCACTAAGTCAGGTATTTGTCTATCTCATCCCTCGTTCGAATTTCGAATACAAGACCCACGGAAGCGACACCCGTCAAGGCAAAGAAGCCGGTCACCTCCGCCAAAGCAGGTAAATGCGCACCGCCTCCAACAAAGGGCCGAAAAGTAGGACCGAAGAGGCTGAACACGCGTGCTGGCGTCAAACACCCTTCAGCGCGGGGTACCATTTCATTGTTCCACGGCACTACGGCTCAGAACGCGGCGTCGCTCGTGGCCCAAGGCCCCTTGCTCAGCTTGACGGCGGCCGCGGGAGATTTCAGCCACAGTCCCGGTACGCAAATTGCTGCCGTTGCCCAGCTAACACGAGACTAATAGAGGTCGAGGGCGGGTTCTACATGAGCGACAGTCTAGCCACGGCTGCTCAATTTGCCTGCCACGAAGCGTTGAATCGTAGTCCCGCTCAGGTTGATGTCATTGGTATGTTTGAGGAACACTTTTTTTGTCAGCTTATTTATTCGACCGGTCCATACGCAGAATATACATGGCACGGCAGCGGGTACTATAAACTGATTTCAATCGTTACTTGATGCTTATCCGTTGAATCAGTGTCGGCGTCCATGAGTTCCTCGCCCAAACTCCGGAATGGGCGGCGGTGCGTATTTAACGCTGCTTGATCATCCTTCGGAACTAAATGATATCCACATAGTTCGTGGAGTACAATTTGGGCAACGCGGACAACGTCGAGGCCACGAATGACCCTTTTCATGCCCAGGCACTCCAGATTTACCGTAGCGCCATGATATCCGGGTATGTGTCGCAGTCCCAGCGCTCCCACCGAATTAAATTAGCACCCAACATAGGCCGATGAACGGGCCAGACGGTACAGTGTTCATCAGATCATCTCATCATATTCCTGGTTGACCAGTTCTTAGACCAGGATCTGACCGATGACTTCTTCCAATATGCTGTGGTCAACCAGGGTGCGGCCCGAAATAATTTGGCGCTGAAGAAACGGCACCGGAACATCTTGTGCAAGAATGTCCCTAAGGGAAATGCGCTGACAGCCGCGCTGTACAGCGGGACCCAAGGAACAAGCTCGCAGTTCACTGCCCGCTTGGCGGAGTTGCAGGATCCGACGTTCAACCCAGCCACGGGATTATGTACCATTCCAGAGGAGGTGTAAATATGTTGTGTTTCGCGCGGAAATGACATGCTATGATGAAGATAATTGCCGTTTAGACTCCAGGCTTCGCTGCGAACAATCATCATCAATTTTCTTCTTGTACGGGGACCCTTTCCCAGAGATGCCATAAGTGGGTCAAGAGCTGTCAAGAACGGGTACACAGGCGGGGCAGGGTTGTACAGCCAAAGGGCTGTGCTAACGTAATACCTAATCCGTCGGCCGTCTCTCTGACTCGGACCGTTCTCTCTGCCTCAGCCTTCTATGCACCACCCATTGACCAGGCAGCCTACTCGAGACAGCCTACATAGCTGGTGGTCAGATAGGAACCCAGTGGGCCCGACCATCGATCTCCATGCAGCTGCGAAGCCGTTGATGAGATTTATGTATCGACGCGACGCACTGGCCCTCATCGCCAAGAATCGAGGGATTCCCCTCTCGAGCGAGGATATGGACATTTATTCAAGCTATCTGGCGTACATCTTTCCTCATTCTCTCTGCACGTCTTGTAGCTGACTGATTTTGCAGTTATAAATATGTATCGTCGTCCACCAAGATCGCAATTCTAGTGGAGCTGGAGACTCGACTCGACTCTGATGATGACGCACGCGCCGTTGCAGATTCATTTTTGCTACAACTTGCCGATGAATTTCTCAGCCCATCAGACACAGAGATCTGCAAGTTGATGTGCCGGATCCTGGGACTGCTGGCGGACCGCGACGCAGCAATACCGGCTGTCTTGCGTTGGAATCCATGTCAACAACTGGTGTCCCTCTTGTCGTGAGTCCCCACCCTTTCGCTCCCACACCGGCCTCCACCACTCGAAACCAGGGCCATAGATATCGAAGTCATCATGAGCGCTGCGGCGACGCTGTCCTCGATTGCTAGATGCGCCGAGGGCGCGCAGGCTGTCGTGGATGCGAAAGTGTTAGACTGCTTTGCCAAGTTCCTTGAATCACCGAATGAAAAGGTCCAGAAGTGGCCTCGTGAGATGATGGGGGGGCTCGTACGCCATGATACCACTGCTCGAGCGGCCACGGGCGCAATGGTATCCCTCTTGAGGTGAGTGTGGACCACCGTGCCTTGTAGGAAGTATTAATCCCGAGTAGGAGCGGGGATATTACAGTGACCAAGCGCGCCGCCAACGCCGTGGATCACATCATTACTTTTCCTCTAGGCGCCCAGGCACTGGTCGCTGGAAATGGACTGGATGCTGTGGCCCGATTGCTTGAAGACAGTCAAATGCGGGATTGGACGTGTGGGATGCTGAAAGTGTTGGCAGACCAACCGCCCACGATGGTGGTCACATCAGCGCAGCTAGTATTGCTCTGCCGGTAAGGCCTTCCTTTCGGATCGAGAGCTGGATGTTTATGTTGAACATAGTCACGAAAATTCTGAGGTCGTGGAGAGTGCGGCAAAAGTACTCAGCTTGATTTCTTCATCACCGGGTGGTGCGCTCGCTACCGTGGACGCAAATGTGCTCGAATGTGTGCATACACTGCTTCAATCGCCAAACACTGGGGTCCGGAAATGGACGTTTGACATGCTAAGAGAGCTAGTGCGCCATGCAACGACGGCAGAGGCAGCAGTGGGCCATATGGCCTCTCTTTTGCGGTAAGCTACAACCACGATGCGATGAACGGAACTGCGTTAATTTCCATTTAGGAGCGAGGATCCCACAGTCGTCGAGAACGCGGCCAGGATATTGTGTCAGTCAACTGGATCGTTCGAAGGGGCGCAGGCTATCGTGGACACCAATATGCTGCAATGTGTGCCAGACCTCCTCGAATCTCGGGAAACTGGGGTCCGGAAGTGGACGTGGAGCCTGCTCGACGAGTCGGCGCGCCATGAGATCACTACCACAGCAGCCGTGGAGCAGATGGTATCTCTCATTCGGCGAGTCTCGATGATTTGGTTAGCAACCAGATGTTGATTTTTCTTTAGCGGCGACGATGTTAGACTTGTTCAAGGTGCGGCACACAGGTTGTGGCAGATTTCCAAATCGTCTGCAGGTGCGCAGGCTGCCGTGGACGCAAATGTGTTTGATTATCTGCCCGCCCTCGTTGAATCACCGAACACGTGGATCCAGAAGTGGACGTGGAACATGCTGGAAGAGATGGTTCGCCACGAAAACACGGCCAGCGCCAGCATTTGCGAGATGATATCCCTCTGTCGGTGAGTCCGAACGTAAACCATCTGATCTTGTTGGTGATTTTGCTTTGGGGCAGAATTCCCACAGTGACCAAGCGTGCCACAGACACGCTGGATCATATACTGGCATCACCTCACGGTGCACAAACTCTGGTGGATGCAAAGATCCTAGACTGCACCGATATACTACTTAACAACAGTCAAACACGGGATTGGACGTGCGAGATGCTGAAAAGGCTCGCAGACCAGCCGTCAATGACGAAGCTTGTCCTGGAACAGCTGGTATTCCTCCTGCGGTTAGTCCCTATGTTTTCTTCTCGGGAGCAGGTCTTGACGCGGACACCAGTCTTGGAGATCTTGATGTCGTGATCGGTGCGGCAAAAGCGCTCAATCAGATTGCGAAATCGCCCGAAGGCGCGCAGGCTGCCCTGGATGCAATGGTCCTCGAATGTGTCCCTACCCTGGTCGAATTACCGAATGCGAGGGTCCGGATAAGGGGATATTGTGAAAACCCTAGCGCAACACGAAACTACAAGGCCGCCGCTGGTCCTACAGGTGGTGTCCCTCCTGCGGCGAGTATCTAGCATGGCTTACTTGGATCATTCGTTAATTCCCGTTTAGAAGCGGGAGTCCTGAAGTCATCCAGATTGCAGCAGAGACACTGTCTCAAATACTCAGATCGTCTGCAGGCGCTCTCGTTGCTGTGGATGCCAATTTTTTGGGATACGTGGCTGAGCTCTTTGAGTCAGCGGACGCTACTATCCGGGACTGGGCGTGGGACACAGTGGAAATGCTGCTGCGACATCAACTGGCCGTAGAGCCGATTGCGCAACATATAGTATTCCTCTTCCGGTGCGTGTGAATCGGATCGGGGGGTTCAAGCGCTGATTTTCGCTTAGCGGCGGGAGTCTTACAAAAAGCAACTTGAAGCGTGCCGTACACACCCTGGATGATATCATCAGCGCACTTAAAGGTGATAAAGTATTGGTGGATATGGATATGGAGGGCTGCGTGGCGGTACTCGTTCGATTATCAAACACTGCGAGTCCGACATGGGACTGGATGTGGGGAAAGTTGCGGAAGATCGCGTCCGAACAATCTAATACGAAAGCGGTTGTCGATCAGCTAGTATTGCTCTTGCGGCAAGTCTCCGTTTTCTTTCTTGAACAGATGCTGATGTTGAGACCAGTCACGACAGTTCTGATGTCGTAGAGGGTGCGGCCAAATTACTGGATTCGATTGCGACATCGCCCGACGGTGCGCAGGCTGTTGTAGACGGAGATCTATTGGACTGTGTCGTTGAACTCCTTGATTCACCGAACACTGGGGTGAAAGTATGGACGTGCGAGTTGTTGGCAAAGGCAGCATATCACCAGTCCACGAGGGACCGTGTCTTGCGTGTAAAACCTTGCGTACAGCTTGTATCCCTCCTACGGTGCGTCAATTGTGTTGGCGATCTCGAAATGAGGTGCTAATTCACAGTCAGTGACCAAGATCCGGTCGTGGTTGAGAGGTCCGCGAGGACATTGTCTCGAATAGCCGGAGTCGAAGAAGGGGCCCAGTCAGCAGTCGACGCAAAGGTGCTCAACTACGTGGAAGAACTGCTCGATTCCCCAAACACGATGGTCTGCCTTTGGACCTCTAAGATACTGGGAGAGCTGACACGCCATGGAGCCATTGTGCCGGCAATCCTGGCCGTAAATCCCTGCCCACAGTTGGTGTCCCTCATGCAGTGAGTGTCTCCCTAAAACATGTGATGTGGTGTTCATACGAGCCAGGCGCACCGCCGGAACGTTTGACTCGACTTCGGACTATTTTCCGGTGCGCACGACAGCACTCTCTACCTTGGCCAGAATCAGCGAAACCCCCGATGGTGCCGCCGCCGTCGCCGCCACCCAACTTATGGCGTACGCTTTGGACCTAAAGGAATCACCAGATCATGCCAAGGTTCAAATAATTGCGAAGAATCTGTCGGCGGTCGGCTTTCCGGTTATTAGTACATCATCGAGGGAGGGACTACAGATACACCTAGGAGTATGATACCGAGGAAATAATTTTGCCAAGTTACCTTAAATCCCCTCAGGTGCTAACCAGATTCCCTGCACTTGCCTCGCAAGATCAGTCCAGAGCACAGGCTACCTCTGAGTATTCCCATACTTCAGAGCATACGAAGTCTCAAGCAGTACGCTTTAAGGTGGCAATTTCCTAGTTACAGTCCCTCGTTGTAGCGTGTGTCCAATTTACAAGTGATCTCGACCCGGATCGAGGTCTGAGATTAGGTGACTTGTCTTCCCCAATCTCGCCAACATCAGAATTGAAACTCACGAAGGATTTATTCTCGACGACGATTGCGTGCTAGCGATGGCTATGGCATGGCCGCGGATCATCACGCTTTCTTTGCGAGCCGCACATGGACCACGCCCCACACCCACTGACGATCCTGGCCTTGAAACATTTTTGCCCGTCATTGTCCGTCACTCCGATGGCTTTGCATCCCTCTGACGGGCCATGTTCTCCTCGCCCCAGTGCCCGTTGCGCACAAGAGTCGGCCCGTTCAGAACGCGCTGGAGAAGGTCTACGTGGCACATTCTCCGGTCGACTCAGCGTTCTCCGTCGCAGCCTTCCTTTCCTCCATCTTCCCGCACCTGGTGCGCATCCACATCGGGCAAACCCCCCCGGGGCGCGCGAGGATCATCCACGTGTCAAGTGGAAGGAGGTCGAGCAGCTACTCCCGTTGGTAGGTGCAGTGCACGTTCAGGATCAGGGAGGCGTGATGGGATTAGGGGATGTGGATAATATGTAGAAGGATGTACAGTTTGCTTCCACCCAACCGAATGATAGCCCACAGTGAGCACGATATGCCAATTCCGGTTCCAACCGCCGTGGCAAGCCGCAGTCAAATCAGGTGCTCAGTCGTGATCAGTCGCGTCGCGTCCTTCGACCAAGCATAACCATACTGGCGGTTTAACTTGACATAGTCACTAACCTTGTAGTCCCATTCAATATGATGAAAAGCCATTTAGCTGGTCCCGCGGGAGTCAGGACTGATGCCAGCTCTCGGCGTGCACTATTTCCTGTAAAACATAAATCTCACGGTTGGTTCAGTGAAGACGTACAGTATTCAAGTTTCAACAGTACAGTATTTAACTGTGAAGCGAAACGGCACGTGGAAGCGAAACACTGTGCCGTTTGCCACCTTGCAGGTTGCCTGCGACCCCAAAATTTTGGGACATTACTCTCCTCTGTATGAAACTCCCATACACCGAAGGATTTGCGAGAAAAGCTTGTATAGCTCCTGTTCTATCCCAATTTCTTTTTTGCTATTATTTTCCAGATTTGAACCCGCGGGATAAATACACAGCCCGTCCGTCATTTCGAGTTAGTTCAGGGTATACTGGGGGTTTTTGAGGTTGAATATTACAAATATACACCTCCCCAACCTCACATTTGCAAGGATGAGCTCGATGACTCGGTTTCCTGATGTTTCGCTTCCACGGGATTTGGCAATTTTGATCGCTGAGAAAGATGCCCTCTTTCTCCATGAGAACAGCACATAATCACATGGTTCTTTGTATGTTCAGGTAGCTGGGACGACACTGAACAAGCCTACAACAAAGTATGATGTCATTGGAGTACTATTAAGTCCACAATTGGCCGCACGGCCTGAGCGTTTCGCTTCACGGTTAAATACTGTATACACGGAGACAGATTAAATTAAGAATGTTTGCATATCAGCCTTCAAATCAGGACGGCTACTATCTTCGACTCAGGCTTTGTTCCAGACTCTGTAGCCTTAATTTAGTTAGAATCTGTAGGCACTGAGAGTAGAAATACTTTTCCTATTGTCATCAAATACCATTCCAAGTGCCTTTTTCTCGGGGGTTTCTGTTCCCGCCGGAGGCGGCTCCTGGGGTGCCGAAAGGATGGCCAGTTTCTCATAGGTCTGAAGTACCGGTTGCCGCTGAATTAGTGCCTATATCTATCGTAGCTGGCACTGATTCATTAAATTTGATGGTATCTCCGTGAGCCACAAGAGAGTCCTGCTTAATGTGGGACAATTTCTCCAGCCGTACATCAATAGCAGCAACATCTTTCATGCGCGACGACCTGATAAAAAGAGGGCGGGCGGACACCCACATCTCCTTTGCTTCTACCAACCACCCCCGCGGCAATCATGATGTCCCCGATTCCAACCATACACTCAGCACGGAGGGAATGAATGTCTATTTGTGTTGCTCCCGCCAGTGCAGTGTGAAATAGATTCAGAGCAGTTTCTTGATCATCAAGTGAGACATATATATCTGCCAGGAACCGAAGAGCACGGAATGTTTCCACAAGGTCTTTGCTCTTCCGAACTGAAGCAAAGCACACCACAGCCCAACCGAATGTGTCTGTTGGGGTGTCCATTTCGTGCCTTGGATCACCCAGGGATACCAAGCACGCCTCCACAATACCATGGCAGATCCCGTGGCTCTTCGACAAACACTCTTTAAATGCGGAATAGGCAGTTTCCCGATGCCCGCGATAGAGATCGAGTTCTGCCTTTAGCCATGAACATAATAGGATCCTGCGGTTGCCCGGAGCTTTATACACAGCTTCGGCAGCATTCAAGGCCGCAACAATTGCACCCTCATCACAGTCAGTGAGGATATCGATATACCCAACATAGATGAGCAAATTTGCATGGAAATGTGGTGAACGAGTCAATGATGTTTTGGCAACAATCATTTCATTGACTCTGCGTGCTTCGATACATTCACTTTTCCTCAAGTGGGCCTCCGTTTGATTATCGAGAACAAGGAGGAATCGATCAGAGTCAACTCAGCTCAAGGGACCGGGAAAGATTCCCCAACATCAGGTGAGCACCGGCCTCCTCATCAAGCCACTCCATTTCCCACCAACAGTTCCAAGTGAATCTGGCCAATGATTGAGCCTCCTGTACAAGGTCCATGATGCCATGTGCATCACAAAAACGAGGTCACCCGGCATCTGATAAACAGAGGTTTCAGGATCCACTCCATATTTATCGTTGTCTTGCCTAAGGACAATGCAATATTGCTGAATCCATTTTGAAACTTATGGCAGATGCAATAATAAATCGACGCTGCATTGTAGAACGTTATAGCTGGCAGGAACATTGTTAGTAGAAACAATGGTTTCGCAACACCCATAATACCTTTCGCCATGGGGACCTGAACTGTGTTGAACTATCATCAACACCCTTGGTGATCCAAGCCTCCGCATCTTCAATGGGTGTGTCTGTGTCAAGGAGGGTAGACACATATCTCCATTTTAATTGTAGATTTCCAGTCAGTTCGATCAGTCCTGGAACCCGTTGCATAAGAGGACTGTCACTCTTGAGCATTGTTTTATAGAAACTGCTCAATGTGAGGATGCTGTGGCCAATTCCCACCCACGCAGCTCGGTCTTCTGCCAGGCCTTGCAACATTAATTCATGAATATTCCCGAGGGAGGCCGCGATTCCAGGAGCGAGATTGCCGGAAGGGAGTTCCTGATGTGTTTCCCATACTGAGAGGAGGCGCTCGAAATGGGCACGGAGGGGCTTGCAAAGAGCGAGTGGGGGGGGGAACATTGTTCGCATATATTCACGGATGGGGCTTAAAGCTTTGAGGCGTCCACCAGTATCTATGTAGGCCAGGGACGTTCGAGTAAGGGTTGATCTACAGTGAGAAATCTGGGGAATGGGGACTTGACTGGCAATGATCTCCTTTTCCGTAATTCCATCTGGGAGTAAGGCGAGCAGCGAAAGGAGATCTTTTGCATGTGGAGAAGAGGTCATGCGGGGACTGCTGAGTGATAGCATGATGGACTTCTCTAGGTTGGAGTGTTTTTTGTGTCCCTCTGAGAGGAGGCTTGTATTCTCCAATCGCCAGCGGGAGAGAGTACCGGAGTAGCCCTCGAAGGAGGCGATGTTGGCCATTAGACTGACAACCAGGGGGAGGCTTCCAGAGACGTCCAGTAAGTCAGTGAGAGCCAATTCTTCTTCATCCCCCGGTTCATCGGCAACCGCGACAAATATTTGGCGGGCAGCGGAGAGGGAAAGGGGTTCAAGCGGAGGAAGAAAAGGTCGATTCCATTTAACTTTTCCCGGTCTCTCAGCTCCACGCATCGTTATCTATAACATCATCAGCTTTGTAGCCGCCAAGCAACCATGAATGACAGACGTGCCAATAATGCGAGGCTTGGGACATCAGCCAATATAGATAGAAATTCCTCCACCGCACCGCGAGATTCCAACGGCTCCCATGGTGTTTCCAAATTGTCCAGGACGAGTAGACAGGGGCCACATTGTCTGAAGTGTTGAACAATTGCTTTGGGCAGCTGAGCCGAATTGCCCAGGCCCAAATGTGATCCGAGGATTGCCACCAGACAACCACTGGTATTTGCTGATTCGCAAGTCACAAAATGGCGAATGCTATATTTCTCAATGACTGCGGGATGATAGAGCACCGCTATGGCAAGAGTTGTTTTGCCCATCCCACCAGGGCCGAGGACGGCTACACGCGCCGGATCAGTCACGAGAGTTGCAATGGCCTCATTGAGCTCTGATTCTCTGCCGTGGAATATCTGTGGAGAGGCGGGGAGGAGGGAAAAAGAGCCAGAACTGTGGGGATTGAAATCAGTTGTTTTTGTTCGGTGATTTATTTTGCTTGCCTGCCATTGAAAGAACTTCCCCGAATCTATGACTAGGGGTCGGAAAATGCTGACTGAAAACCAAGATGGCCCTACCGAGAATGTGGTTTCAAATGATCCACTTCGAGCAGAGATTAATTCAAGGACCTCTTGGTGTCTTCTTTCCATATCAACTCTTAGCTCCATAATCGTCCTCGCAAACCCACTGCCAGTTTTGGTCTGCAGGAAATTTCAATTTGATTTCCAGGCAACTTTTGATTGACCCACAGAAAAAATATGGGAAGCATTTTCCAAGTCTCGTTCGCAAACATCCAGTTGCAGAGTGATTTCGCTTTGTTTGAAAAATCGTTTGATCTTTCCGAGGTGCTGTCGAGCCTTGAGGCAGGTATGAAAGGTTTGAAGGGTCCTGAATAATTTCCACTGCCATTCACAAACAAATTGACCAGCACTAGTGGAGACGCACTGGACGTATTGTGCAATGCTCTCCAGCAGTTGGGGGGATATTGTACTCTCCGTGTTGAGGCAAAGTCCCAAAAGTCCACACAGTGCCCGGTGAATTTCCTCTACAATCCGCACACATTTTTCCTTCTGAGACTTAATATTCTAAAAACAGGGATGAACCAAATGAACATTCGTACTATGAATAGCGTACCTGGACAAGGGGGACAATTGCTAGAGCCAGACTACAGACACTGCCGAGGAATGGGATCTGTGCCGCTTTGACTAGGTCTTGAAGAGCATCAGCGGCGACAAGGGTGTACTGGAGAGTGGTATCGTGCATGTCTGGGGAGTGATGAGGCATTGTTAAATGCGGGGGCCTTATTGCCACCCAACGTACTCTGCTTATATATGCGACAGAGCGTCTATTTCAATGCTGTGTTTGATTGCGAAGACTTATGTAATCGTTTTTACTAACCTGGTGATCGGAAGGCAAGAGGCCGGCGGAAATCAAATCCCGGACGTCAACCTCTTTTTGGGCCGGTGACTCAACTTGCTCGTGCAACTGCCCACTTACATGGAAATTGAATAGAGAGAGTTGAAGATAGGCGGGATATCATTAAATGCCGGATGTAAGATGGAGGAAATCGTGCAAATTGTGGCAGCAAGAAAGTCGCCGGTGTCAAGACCCAACTTGCCATCAATTTTCACCCGGATTTGGAAACAATCAAAAGCGCGTTTCTGTCTCATGCTGAGGAGATGTAACAAAACTGACTATGTGAATCAGTAGCCCGTATACTACAAGTGTCTGCTCACATCTTTTCCTCAAATTCCAACATCTGAGGCCGCTACGGACATGCCGAAACACGTGGGAAAATAATGTACCCGAGTCTTAACTCATGAACCTGGGGACCAGAAGGTCTCGGAGGCCGTCAAAAGGCCTTCAATACGCCTGAATTTACCCAAAAGAGGTCGACTTTCCTACGAAATTTCCGCCTGCCTCTTATCGGAAGGCGGGTCGATTTCCTTGTCGCCAGTTTTTCAACAACGCGCAATAGTGGCTGTGTTGAATGGGTTTAGCATGGCCACTATTTGAGTCACGAAATTACTGACCGATTTGGCTGTGGATCGGCTTTAAATTTGTCGGCCTTTTCGGACTTTGAGGGTTCAGCCAAGTGGCTTCGCACGCGCTGCGCCTCCCCTTCCACTCGCCACCTAAAATCATCCATCCACCCTCCACTGACAGACCTTCCACGCTGCTGAAATGGAATCTTCAGGCTGCTTATCCTGATGCCATCAGCTCACACTCATTCTCAACCATTCTAGTGCTGTGCAGCTTCGATTCAGCAGCCAGTTCAGGTTCAGGGCCCTCGCTCTGAGTGCCGAGCCCGAATGTGGTCTCTGTTTTGGTCAAAGGCTGAACCTCGACCGGAAAGTGCGTTGAGATGCGCTTCAGCGTTTGAAAGCGGGGAAAATCAGGCATCTCGGACAACATAAACTCTAGGATTGTACCAATCATCGTTGGCCCTCACTAACTTCCCAGTAATTGTCAATGTTAGTCACTATTCAAATAGTCCGTGAACACATCATGCAATAAAATACTAGTCGTTTGACAGATCCCCACTAGCCAAGACTCGAGTAGTCCAGGACACAGCTAGAATCATTGATCCTACATTTCTGCACCTCAGAGATAAACCTCTCTGAACACCTGCTCAGAAACTCACAAAATCATCTCAAGATTCTCAAGTTCGGCCTTCGAGCGCCACCCATGTTGTGTGAACGCTGAACTCCCCGCCCCCACACCTGTCGCTGCGTGGCTCGGGCTGGCCGGGTGGATTTTATCTTCGTATCTGACATGACACGTTGCTATGGAGTCCCTTGCACACAGATATGACAGGTTTGAATATTGAACTCTTCCCCGCGCAGCGAGGATGATGGACTCTGAGGTATTATCTGAGACCGGGTAGTCGGCCACCTCAGCTTATTTTACTTCAAGCACATAGAGTCATGTAGATGCGAGTTTATGGGCTGCTGAACAGAGGTATGCATCCTGCGAGTAAAGTCAGACATTTTTCGCAAATTTACAAGATGATTTCATGGCATACCGAGTTTTCTTTCTGGCGGTGTCCCAAAATGGCAAGAAACGGGGTAGGCGGCCACTCCCGTAAAGCATTTGTTCGGACCCGTACTATTCATCCCAGTGTATCCCAAATCATTGAAGAGATATAATTACATGATGCTACACATTCGAAACGTACATCTGAGGTGTATGGGGACCACAACTATTTATCTTTCAAGAAGGCACAATGGGTGAAATTGCGATGTGGGCTGAATACCGCAGCCTGCGAAGCCCGGAGGGTATCGAAACCCTAAATTAAGGTATATATGACTCTATAAGATCCATACGGACATAGATATCAGCTGTCCCCCACACCCCAATAACCCCTCCAACAACATCCATCTTTACACGCGAATGAAATTTTCTGGTTTTGGGCCATACCCCGCCGTGGCCGGGAAGTCGGACAGTTCAAATTTCAAAGCCTGATTAACCTAGGAGGATCACCGGGTAGCTATCTTGAACAGCCCTGTCAAGTCCCAGATCCATAGCAGGCAGGGGTGGTTCGTCATGGAGGTCACCGGAGTGTGCCACTGGTGATCGGGCCGAGAATCTCTTGGAGGGTCTAGGATACAAAGGAGGGACATTTTGACCTATGAAATGGGACGGCGTCATTTGCAAGAACCTTGGGATAAAACGAGCCCCAAAGCTTGCGAATTGGTTAAGAATTGCTGGAGAAAGAAGCAAAAGACGAGCGGCCCGGCTGTTCGGAGATAAGAAATGGTGTTCACACGCCGGTATTTTGATAAAAAACCTCCGGCAACTTTTGATGGCCGGCTCACTTTGCCTCAAAATTTGACATAAAGTATCCTCATAAGTTGTATTCCATCTCATAAGCACCAAATCCCGAGATTACGCATTTTAAACCCATGGAGAGGCTGAGGTGGTCAGTAGCGGCGAGGAGCATCGTTAAAGTAATCGTTGCGGAGAGTATCCTCATAGGTTGTATCCCATAAGCACCAAATCCCGAGATTATTCATTGCAAACCTTTTATTATGCAAGTGGCCGACTACCTAGGCTCGTCGGATAGGCAGCCGCTGATAATATCGCCGCCCTTATCTACGACCATCACGTTGCCTCTCTAACTTCTCTGATCACTTTCCATACATCAAATTTGAGGGGGTGGTCAACTATCAAGCCTGAATTTGATCTCCCTGAAGGCAGTACCAGTTGGGTATTTCTGGTTGCAAAGACAAAAAAAAAGAACATAAGTATGAGTACATGCCGTGCTACGCAGCGGCCCTACACCCCCAGTACATCAAGTTCGACAGAAACCGAAAATACGTCGCTCATAGCACCTTGACTCAGAAAGCAATGTGTAAGCCCTCTCGGTCAATCCAGCGACCCAGCCCGGGATTTTGCAGACGCTGGCCCAATTAGAGCTCAGGTTGGGTGCAAGTTCCTTCTGGCCTTGCAGGCCTCGTCTCTTCGCAACCTGATCACCAAGAGCAGTTGAGCTATATGGTTCCTCCGAAGACGGACTGTCTGGAGTGAGCTGTGCTCCTGACGTGTGATAGCATTTTATCGGATGGAAATGCAGCATATTTTTGTCAGATGCGTCGCCCATTAATAAGTAGTGATGTTCTCCATACAACTACAAATTTGAACGGTCTTCATTTTTAATGTCCGAGCCTGACAAAGTGGTCCACGGATGAATGGTGCCTCGGAGTTTTTCCTTGGGTGTCAAAGTTGATGCGCTCGCGCTCCGGGCTACTTCTGTCCTGAGTCACCCATCTATCCATGTTCTGCCGTTGCGGTGCGTTACTGTCAAGTTGACAGTAATCGACTCACATCAGTCCGCTATTCGCTGTTAAACCATCACATATAACTACATTCAGAAACTCGGCGTTGTCCATGTGCTGCAGGAGGCGCCGACAAAAATCTTCAAACGGTTGAACAAAGATAGGGGTGGACATCGTTTCGTTCAGGTAAATAATGTCAGGTCACACATCAGCGCCCAGGGACAAAGAGGTACCCGTCAAGAATGTTCTAGACTTCATGGTCTCATTCAGAATTTCACTCGCACGCTGGCGCACTGTGAGATTCCCGGTCCTAAACTAAATCGACTCTAGGGTGAATATAGGATGAAAATGACTCACTGTAGGAGGGATCCCAGCTTTCCCACGGTGCTGCAGCAACATTTTCAACATCTGGACCCACGCATTCGGTAATTCGAGGACATTAGGCATATAGAGATGAGTCTCCTCGGCTTCAGAGGCGCTAATTGTGCGAGACAGTATCTGTGCGCCATTCTCGGACATCCCGGGATTCCTGCTGCATCAATCTCGTCTTTAACCCGTGTTCAAGACCGGTCGAATGAGACGGATGGGAGGAGGAAGGATACACCCGGTCCAACTGCCGGCCTTTGTG
The DNA here is from genome assembly GCA_029289555.1 of Mycena latifolia. Classification (NCBI taxonomy): domain Eukaryota; kingdom Fungi; phylum Basidiomycota; class Agaricomycetes; order Agaricales; family Mycenaceae; genus Mycena; species Mycena latifolia. Next base: position 39,684 of record JARJLE010000036.1, read on the forward strand.
GATACATGCTCCTAACTTGGGATCAGCACCTCGTAAGACCATGCTTGAAACTCGCCCGCAAGAGAGATATCATCACTGCTCGCACACCCGGGATGGCTGTGATTTCATGGCGCGCCAACTGTTCAAGAAGCTCTCACGTCGGTGCCAAGACCTCCAAGTCATATAAATCCACATGTGCGGCTGCCTTTCAGTGCTGAAGATTTACCAATCTAACCAGGTTCTATCGAGGTCCAATTTCCGAAATGACTGCACATTTTTGAAGTTGAATTTTGTTGGTGCGTGATCGCAAGGATTTTTTTTTCTTGGTTGGATTTTTTAGAGATCTGCGCTTGGCATATCCTCATTTCGCCTCCACTGCATGCCGAAACCCCGCGTCCCATTGTACCACGGCAAATCCCATCATTGGAGGCAGTGCAAGAACACGTGCGCAGCTCGAAACCAAATACAGCCACATACCATGATTACCATCTCATCATCTCCTTCCACCCACCATGGTCGCATTAGCGCAAGAACTCGTGGATGCAATCATCGACGAACTCGGAGCCAATAACGGGTTCGAGAACCAGGACTACGCTAGCCTGCATGCATGCTCGCTGGTTGCGCGCGCGTTCGTAGCGCCTACTCAGCGCCACCTTTTCCGGCGCCTCGCTTTGACCCGTCAGAACCGGGCCCTGAATGAAGCGCGGGCAAAAGTGGCTCAGAGGTCGGCGCTTCTGAGCAGCAGCCCTCACCTCGCCACTTACGTCCGGGACCTAACACTCCAAATCGATCTCTTCTCGGACGTTTCCGCCCCGTTGATTTCGTTATTGCCTCTACTCTCGTCAATCAAGCGCCTAGTTATTAGAGGTGGCGCTCGGAAGTGGGGCGAACTTCCTGCGGACCTCCGGACGGCTCTCGTCGCCCTATTCTTCCTTCATGGTCTCCGATGTGTTGCATTGGACTGTTTTTCCGGTGTCCCTGCCTCCATTATCCGTTACGCTCTTTCCTCTTTCAAAGAGGTCTCTCTCACATCCATTTACATCTCCTCCGATGGAGACCTCCCCGCTGCTCATCAGCTGGTTCAGACGTCCTTCCCATCTACTGCGGTCCTCGATCATCTGGTTCTCGACTACCCGCCAGATGTGTCTACCGCTCTCCATGCGCTTCTCCTTGGAAATGAGATAACAAACCCCTTCGGGCATCTCCGACATCTCGAAGTAACTCTCAACTCCTGGACATATCTCAGCGCCTTTGCGTCCATTGTCTTGAAATACTCCCACTCCATTCAGCATCTGGCCATTGATTTTGAAAGTACGCAGCAAACAGACATTTTCCGCCGCCCGAGACTAATCATCCCTTCCCGACAGGGCTGCCCTGGAACGCACTTGCCTTACCCAGTCTCCCCCGACTCCGCATCTTGACGTTAAAGGCCACTGTCGGCGAGTTGAAAACACCGAATTCCGTGCTAATGGTGATCGCGAGCCTCCCAAGTTGCATGCCCAACATCGAAGTCGTGAACATACTCATTTACATCTCGACCGGCTCGACTTACTCCGACTTCATTCGCCTAGCCGAGGTCGATGCAGCGTTGATGAAACTTCCCCAACTCCGGGAAGTGCATTTCCACGTCACATTTTCATTTGGATCCGGTCAGATCACCAACTTTGAATCTCTCATGCGGCAGACGTTGCATCGCGCCAGCGGCGCCAATCTGCTGACGTTTTCTCGCTCCGGGAATTGGGGCTACAAAGATCACTTCATAGACGTTTTCTCCAATTAGCGCCTTCCGCGGTGAGATCGGAGGCTACTACTCTGTGTACCAAGTGTACAATAACTGTTATTTGAGCGCGTCGTCGCAGTGTCGTGCATTTGCATTCACTTCAAATTCGCTGATTCCCCTTACGACTACGGCCCGCAGCGTACTCCCCAGGTCCAATTGTTGCGTGCCCTGCACTTGTAAAATTCGCCTGGGCCTTGCAGAATACACCTATGCGATTCGAGCTTGGACCGTTGACGCTTGGATGAGGTGTTTTTCAGGCTGCGTGCCGAGTCCTCGGCCCCAGGAATTCAACTTGAATCTTCCGGTTGCTTGATGTAATGTTTATTAGATACTTAAGGAATTCAAGGCATGTCCGCTCTATTCTCCATTTCTGACGCAGCGAAAATTCAAACCCGCTGTACGCTAGCCTTAGGCTCGTCAACATATGGCAGGACACACTCCTTCGATTCGGGCTTCTACCAATAACTAGACTTCGGTGTCATCATCGTTTGGTTTGGAATTTGGGCTCCGCGGTAATCAATCGCCTATCCAGGAGCAAATCTGAGCTATCGAGGTACTATTTGAGACCAGTTAGTTGGCCACTTAAGCATTTATGCCGCAGCCCTGGTGTTATACCGGTGCCGATGCGAGCCAAACTATATCAGAATGAGGGCATTCATCCTACGAAGAGTTCGAGTCCGCCAGCACCGAAATACTCGAAGGTTTGAGTGCGTAAGGAATTTATTTTGACCGGCAGTCCAACATAGCCAAACAACAGGTTAGTTGGCCACCACGCCAACTAACATATTGAGCTCTCAAATGGCAGTGGCCTGCACCCAGAATCATATATACAGGTTATATTCAGTATTTAAAACAGTTATGGTGTAGATATGAGGTATAGAAATGGGCAGAATACATGCTTGCGATCGACGGGAAACCTCGAAATTAGGGTCGCGGGATGAATGAGTGTTCTGCCACTCAGAAACAGGCCACGATGGGCCAAATTACGATCCAGGCTACTTAATGGGAAGTATTTGGACGTACCTGGATGCCCAACTCCATTTGAAGTTGCTGACATCTCCTCCAAAAAATCCGACTATCAGCACGATTGAAATTTGGTGATTTTGGACAATGGCCTCCAGAGCAATCAGAGGTCATTGGATAAAATCTCGAAAAGGGTCTCGGAATGAAGGATTGTATATTAAAAAGTCCTGTGTAAGGTTCCAGACCGATGGCATGGCGATGTCGTGGACCGCGACGGTGCCAGCATGACTGGCCTACAAATGAAGTCGTGCTTTTCCCGGGTGTATTAAGAGTGATAGTTCGGTCAGTTGCTGTCCAGTATCTCTTCAGATGGAAGGCCAGCATCGGGGGATCCGAATGGGCCCCCAAAGTCATGGATCGAGGAAGAAATGGTGGAGAAATGGCGATGGCAAATGAGGCGAGAGGTCTGATTGATAAGAAATTGATGTCCCCGCGCTTCGGATCCCGATCCGCGATGCCGTAGCTCCCGATCAACCCATCACTTTCGGCTGAAATTTGGTCTGAACATTCATTGGAGGTCGTATTCTTTCTATACATTATGCCCAGTCATAATTATGAAGCCCTGGTCTTATAGGAGTCAAGTGGCCAACTAAGTAGGGTGGCCAACTAAGGGGTCTCTAATAGTATAACTGCGTCGAGGTTACGCTAAATCATGAATTCTTTTTTATCTTGATTAATCTCCGTGCAGGAGACGCCTGTTCGATTCGCGCTTGGACCGATGGCAGTGCCAGTTCGCATTTTTATCTAACCTTTAATGTTTATTCAACTCGAATCCCCACAAAGAAATTGCAACAACAGCTAGAATTAAGCCAACCTGCACAGTTTTCTGGTTCCTCCAGTGCTCATTGATATTTGCATACGCCAGGCGGATCTACGTTTCCTCGTGAGGCTCAGAGACGTAAGCAGCGTGCGTACGGGGAGGTTCAAGTCCAGCGTGACAAATCAGGCTGTATCATCCTCCCACGTGGCTAACAAAGTCCGCCGATCAAGCCGACAGCACCGTTTGCTTCCGCCCACCTCTGCCGCCCGCCACATCCAATGCAGCTCCTGCCGTCGTGCTCCTTACGAACACCTACACCGCTCATCTGGCCGCGAGGAATCAACTTACTTGAAACTTAGGCTCCCGACAGCCGGGATCGATTGCACGTCGCAGTGACGCAACACCGCTTCCATTCTGGAGTGAGCGAGCGACGCGTGAATATAGTATGCCCCCTCCATGTGCGTCTCCGCTGGGCGCGTAATTATTTACGCTGCCCGCCAGCTCATCTTGACCCCGCCGTGTCCCGTGAGAGGGTGGTCCTGTGTGTGTGATTCTACAGGGGGGCGAGTAGTCCACCCACCTCAACGTGCCTTTCCGCAGCTCCCCCTCCGCTCGCTGTGCCCGGCGGCACGTGCCTCGCCCCTCACCTCTGTGGGCTTTGCGCGCTCCCTACGCGCCGCCTCGCTGTCTTCCCCACGTCCAATCTCACGCGTCCAAGGCACGTCGCTTCCTTCCGCGCGTCTCTTCCCGCCACCGTGCCTCTGCCCCGATCCGATACTCACCGCCTTCCCTCAGTGTATGTATACGGTAACAAGCCGTCGTCGACCAGTGGACGGTCATCCTCGAAATATGCTTCAATGTGGGGATATATCCGAGGAAGACGGGGGTTCGAGTCCCCCCGACGGTATGATCCATTGTCCCTTATTTTTTCTTTTTTCTTTTTTTTTCTGCGTCTCGTCTCTTTCTAATTACATTCGCGGAGTGCCGAAGCCTTCCTTCATCGACTCCTGGATAATCGTGCTTACCCGGGAACTTCCAGTGCCATGACCAATTGCCAAGGGTTTCCGTTGGTTAGGAATCGAACCGACGTTCGTACAATTGCGGAGAGGTCCCACAACGACCACAGATCTCGTCCGAATTGAGCGTGGATGATCGTTTTCCTCCTCGGCATATGCGTGTATTTTGCAGACTCACCGTGCTCGAACGCCGTTCCCCGATGAAAGCACCCCCGTATTCCCCGCGGAAGGCTCATCAAGCAAGGAAACACGACCAATGCACATGTGCGTTTCCACCGCGAAAGCATTCCACCTGTCCAGGTTCTAATCAGGATTGGGAAGGTCCAGTCGCGGACTGGCCCGCACCTGCTTCGCGTCGGGTGGAGCCGCGAGAGTCGGCATGCAGGCGACGCCCGTTCGATTCGGGCTTGGACCATGCTGAGGTCTTGTGGTAATTCTTTTGCTTCGATTTTGTAAGTTCCACGAGCCCCCCAGGAACTCACTTCTGGCTAGGTAGGTCCGCTTCGCCCGATTTACCACCCAATTGCATAGGTGACTATCATCTATATTATCGCATAGCGGGCAATGAGGAGCGAGAGCTATCTACCCAGCGGATTTGTTTTCATTGCACAGGAAGGAGAAAATTAGTAGGTTTATATACCCTCATTTATGCAAGTCCGCCTGAATTCCACTCTTGCGTCTATGATTCCGTTTTGAACTTCCATTGCTATAACCACTCTCCTCCGTCAGATTTCGCGGCAGCTCGCGGCGACGTCGAATGGGAGCTCGTTCTTGATTCCAGAGCCCGAGGGGTTTGTGCCGGCCACGGCGGTAGTCTGCAATGCACTCTGGTTCATCAGGTTCGGTCTCAGTCTGAGCTGTGCGCTCATCGCGACGCTCTTGGAACAATGGCCACGGGGAGACTTTTTACACAGAGCAGACATGCGCTCTGCGCCCGTTATCCGCGCCCGCATATTCTCGTTTATCTACTACGGCCTCAAGCGCTTCAATATGCATGCCGTGGTAGAGGTCATCCCTCGACTCCACGCATCTCTCATCTTCTTCGCCTGCCTGGTTGCATTCTTGATGCCGGTGAACAATGTCATGGTGGTCGTTTCCTCCGTGCTTTTAACACTGGTCGTCGTCGTCTATTCCAGCCTCGCCATCCTCCCTCTCTTCTATCTCGACTGCCCATATCGAACCCCTCTTTCTGGGGCATGTTGGCGGCTCCTACAGTCAGTTCGCGGGCCCTCAGCAAAATCGCCGCCTTCCCACGACATCCAAAGATCTTGCTGCCGAGTCTGATACTGTGGTCGAAGCCGTCTTTCACGCCGCCACCAGGAACTCGGCTGCTCGGGACCAGCGCACACTCGTCTGTGTTAAGATCCATGAATTGATCTAGTTCGGCATTACCTATAAATATTTTCGGCGCACTATTACATACGTTTAGCCAAATATTTACGTCTCAGTTTTGCTCTACGCATTGCTGAGACTTCCAATTCTCTTTAGAGTCTTACGCTAAAATCTCGACTGGTTCAATATCCATTTCTCACAGTCTGGACCGTCAAGTCGCTCGCAGGCGAGTGCGAGCTCGAGCCTTTCGTCGAAGGAGTCCACGATGGGGTCCTCGGGGCAGACGTCGTCTCTATGACAGCATATTCTTGCCCTTGTCACTCACCCCGATGTGCAGCTAATAACTCGCATCGAGGGTTTACTCCGGAGCGCGGATTCGGGTCTCCTTCCCGAGGAAACCGCTGCTCGGCGACGCATCACATGTCTCAAGGCTCTTTGGGCGATCGCCAGCCTAGCAGAAAGGGAAAATCCTGTTCCCGCTTTATCCGCTCGATTCGACCTCGAACTCATATATCCTCTCGCTCTTCCCGCTGCCAGGGAGATTAGACACTACGCATTGTCTACCCTGGCGCTGGCACGATGGGCCAATCTTTGTGCGATAGACAGTAGTCTCTCGTAGACAGACGCTACAAACGAAGTAGCTCGTACCTCCCATGTTTGTAGTCTGTTGATTGCCTTGATCATCTGATTGGAGGTCGGCCTTATTATGCAAAGTTCGCGTCCCGTCACTCTGTGACACCAGCGAACGACGCGTCGTTCTCTCGTTTGCCAAAGAAGTATCCCTCAAAATACGCGTAGAATAGCATGGGCTTCCCACAGCAGAAAAAATCAACCTACTCGAGAGAGGAACGGATAAGTCGATCATTACAGCGATTGCAATCAACAATCAACAATCCAAACAAAATATTCCCCTCACTGGCCACAACATCTTTTAAGTAAAATCTCCAAAATGCTGTATGGACACTATATTTTCTCCTACAAATTTTGAAGCACTTTTGTAGAAGCGAGCAAAAAGCTTTGGGGCCGATAAGTTCCCGGATCAAACAGGATTTTAGGCTGTCGACCCTTGGTAATGTCCTTACGAGGTCAATTGACCTTCCCCCTGCCAAAATCATGGGAATATATGTCTTGAGTACTTAAACTACAGGTCCTGAGGTAAAATGATGTAATTGAAGGCGGCGATGACAATGGAGGCAGTTGAGACCACCGTGGGAGCGAATTCAAACTTCACACTTCACGTAATAAGGTCGATCTCCAATCACTCCCCGCGCGGTAAACTACAGACTGGATAGACAGCCAATTTAATGACACTCATCATCATCACCTACAGCGCGAGCCTCCGTTTCCACCTGAGAGTCCTTCTCAACCGTCGTTCTATCGATGCTTTGAGCTTCAGTCCATTTTCGAAGACAACTGGACAATCGATGCAGTTGGGGATGGGCTCAGGAGTATACGAGGACTGCTGGACTCTCCCACCTGGATTCCTAAAATGCTGAACCAGTTGGAGGCTATCCACAGGGATGGCGCATATTTCATCCTCATCGAGTACCTAATGGGACAAACTTACGTCCAGCCCTACGAATATGAAGCGACCTGGGCAACCTTACAATATTTCTGGCAGTCCCATCCTTCTCTCCTGTTGACAGACGCTCTCAACGAAGCCCTCGGGAAAATCCCGTCCATTTTTCACGGGATGGCGACTCACGAAATGACTCGGGTGGATGACATCGCGGTGTTTTTGCCTCTTTCTTCAGCTACACCAACGATGAAGAACCATTTCTTTGGGGTTTGTCCTGTTACCTCAGAATCGTCGGTCTCTGGAGGCCCGGAGATCTGTGGCGAAGAGCTCCGCCCATGGAATGGCTCTCTGGTCCCTCATGGCAACAACTCTGACCAATGCTACAAGAGGTTGTTATGGTTTTCATCCTAAGATCTTTCAGGACACTTCAGTCGTACTTTGGTATCTGGCGGACGCTGTGATATCAGAGGACCGGAATAGCCGCTACCGAACTGGACACATAAAGACGGCCACGTACGAATCGACGCTTGCTGTCGTGGTTCAAAGTGGATACGACGAGCCAGCTATCGTGGCACTTCTTAAAACCCTCGTGGTTGAGTCGCTCCTGCGGAAATCGAATTACACCGCGGGCGCGGAGCTTTTTGTTTGCAACCCGAGCAATGGCGCTCTCGACTCGGAGCTCAGAAAGAAATTAGAGAATCTGATCAGTGGTTGGACAGACGTAGTTGCTAAGGATAATCACAGCTCGTCGTAACCCTAAACTGTGGTGTATAGCGGAATGGTAGTGAAGGAATTACGAGGTCAAGAGGTGTTTCAAACTCCGCCTGCCGTTCTCGCTTATGACGACAAATCCACGAACTCGATTCAATCATCTGAAGCTCTCTGATTGACGTCGTTAACAATTGCGAAGCCGAAGAAGTCCAATGGGAGGAGCCCAGTCGAAACGGAACCATAAACAAAAATCCACGGAATTAAATATACACCGCAAGATCGCGGCGGCATGAAGTCCAATACATCCGTTTTTGTACACAAGAGCACTGGGCCGTCCTCCATCGCAAACAAACCTCGACCACGGTTTCACGCCGCCTCCACAACCTCCCACGTTCTCACGAACTCCACAGTCGTGATGTTGAACGGCTCGGGGCCGCACCCCGAATCAGGATCGACAGGCGCATCCGGCTGTGTGCTTTCCCCGAATTCGACAATCCATCTGCCCGTATAGCTGACCGACGGGACTCAGTCAGTATACCACGACATAACTCACACAAGGTGACGATCATACGTTCCGAGAACAGACGAATCCAGGACACCCTCGATCCAGAAACCAGGGAAGAAGCCGCAGAACCCGACGCCGATAGGCTGGGGGGTCTCTGGGCCAGAACTGATGCTGTATCCCCGTCAGCACCATGAATCAAACTCAAAGAACAGACAACGTGCCCGAAGACCAATTGCTCGACACCGCCCGGGGGGGTGTAGAGGACGGTGACGTTTATGGAGGACCCATCGAACACGGCAGGGTCGGTGTTGTCCCCCACGGATGGGAAGATCCACCCGAGGTCCGCGAACTCGCCCTGGGGCACCGTGGTGTTCACAATGAGGTTATCCGCGGACGGAACAAAGGGCGGGACCGTCGGGATGTCGACATTCGCCAGAAGACGTCTCGGGGCGGCGGTGGCGGCTTGGATGAGCTCGAAGTCGCCTGCATTGACTTTGGGAAACGAAGGTCCTGCGCAGGCTTGAAGAGCAAGCGAGGTACTAAGCAAGACGATTTTAGTGAAGTTGCTGAAGTGCATCGGGGGTGCGTTGGTTGTTATTTCAAGTCGATGCAGAACATGCAGAGTTCTTATACTCCTCCACAGCTCCCTCAACGGGGATTAAATCCCGTTCAGTGACCAACCAGGCGAACATTGAATGGGCATTAAAAGCCGTCGAGAAGCCTTCCTCCAACTCCGCAGCAGCACGACTGAATGCCACCCAAACTTCTTCCGCAGCACCAAGATGCAGTCGTGGGAGCGGCAAGCATGTCGTTTCCGTCGCTTCAAGATGCCGCCAAGCTGGCTGTGCTCTCATTGGCGGAGGTGTCCTGCCTGCCATTGACTTCTCTCGTCTCATCGCTTCCAGTCTGGAGCAGTATCCGAGCGGTATCATGCAGCGATGTCATGGACTTCCAGGCGCGCCAACGTTGGCCTCATCTCGTGCCGCGTCCCCCGTCTAGCCACCGATAACATGTCCAGCGTGATTGTAGTACGTCCCCCTCCACATTCACCTCGTCGATAGGGAGTCTCCACAGAGCGTCCAATTGACTCTGCCGCCCGACAGCTCGTCGTGACAATGCCATATCGCGCGCAATGGTGATGTTGTGTGCGTGATTCTACTGTGGCAAGCAGCATGCTCGATGCACTGGCTTTTGTGTACACGCCACCTCTCTTGGGACCCGGCGCTCCTCTCTTGCCTTTCGTCGTGCCTCCCCCCTGACCGCGGACCGCCTCAACGTGCCTTTCCGCAGCTTCCCCCTTCGCTCGCCGTGCCCGCTGCTTCACGCCTCGTGCATTCCGGGCACATCGGCGAAGTATACATGGAAGACTTATCGACGAGGAAACTATTCTCCACGGCGACGCGGCTCGTACTCAGCTTGATAACCCCGACTGTATGACTCACATTTCTTTCGCGTGCAACCAACCTTCTTTCGCGCGCGCTGCGCCTCTTTCGCGCGAATCTTTGTACCACCGAACCCGCATGAGATCGGTTGCCTCCCAGCCATCTCCGAGGCCAATGTAAACTTCTGACTGTAGATTCCCGGACGAGGGTAAAGGCGTCCCCACTATCTCTGAGGTGGCGTGGATATAAGTTTCATGCGCCTGAGCGAAGTGGCTCACTTCCCGTTGCCGCTCTGCGACTTCCGTGTGGACATTTTTCGCCCGCACGAAGCGCGTAGTCGTATCCGCGATGTTTGCCGGGCAGAGATCGTCCAGCCCAGCCGGATTTCGGAGCAGGATTTGAATTCTTTGGGTGTGGAGTCGCTGGTTGGCACCCCACGCATTGGGCGAGAAGCGCATCTGCACCGTCAGACGTGGAACTGGAGCTATTCAAGTTGGGCAAGATGCCAGCGGCTCGTCGAGGGCGTCAACCATGTTTTTAAGAATGTCCCAGTCGATCCCCCTCTCTTTGAGCCCGGCGGTGAGCGCCTCGGTGTCAAGTCTTGGCGGCATGAAGGAAAAGGAGAAAATTGATGGTCAAGTTTGGTGCTGTCAGTGTGTGGTTCCCGGAGTTTGCCGTGCCGGCTGATCGCCGCTTCCCCATCAACTTTTTGAAGAGAAGCAGTGAACCGAAGGTGGATTTGACTCGGGTTCCACCTCAAGACTCCCATATGTCCAGGGGTCAGCCTAAAACTGCCGAAGACGTCAACAATTCCTGGTCGTTGAACTTGAAGTTGACTGTTCGAGAATACCGCCGGTGAACGATCTCCTTATATCGTATCGCGGGGCGATTGGCCCCTCAATACTACGTCCCTGATGTTTATTCAGTGTGCCACCGGTTGGAAAGAAGGACAGGCTGAGATTTTCGGATGCGCATCCGACTCTGACGTGAGAACTTCGTATATGTAGGGAGGTGATATCGTGATCTAGTAGTAGTAAAGCCACTGGGATTTCGACGACGAAGTCCGAATGATTCAGCTCACAGCCCAAAGTGAATAACTTGGTGAAATTGTGTACCCTATATCGACTTCATGTTCAGGGTAGACTGGGTAAGATCTCGTGCACAGGCTCTAGGGCTGTATTACACTTCAACCAAGTGGTGTATAGGACGTCGGTGGCTGATTTCTGCGGCACGGAAGTCTCCCGAGCGTTGAGTCAACAGTTCACCGTCATATGCCAGTACAAAGCAGCGAACACGGTGGCGCTCGCTGTCCGTGTACAATTTCCTCCGTTTATACTGTCATTACATTTCGAAATGCCGCCTACCGCCCCACTCTTCATCCTTGACTCCACAGCACAGGCACAGTACCGAGCGTCGACCCTACAGCAGTCCGCAAATTCTCAGACCATGATCCAGTCAGGAAAAATACTTCTTGGAACGAGTCTAAGCTATCCAACCCACGTTGCGAAAACGGTGGCCGCGACAGGCGCAGACTGGTACTGGATTGTGAGTACTTCACTGTATGATTTCCACGCGATTATGGCCTACGCAAGGATACCGAGCACACTCCATGGTCTCCGACACTTCTGGTCGAATGTATTCAAGACATTATTCACGAGAGCGCGGGCAGGATGGTCCCGGTGGTTCGAGTTCCGAGTAAGACGTCCGTCGATTACATGGCAAGACGTTCATGAAGCCGTGCTGTTCTGTCTCTAATGACTTCAGACGTGGTGCATGGATGCTGGCGCCGGTGGAATTATCGTGCCGCACCTGGAGACTGTGGAGGAGATGAAGGCAGTCATCGCCGCTTGCCGATTCCCGTCAGCGCCTGTTCAACCATTGGACGCTTCAACATTACTGATTACAATTTTAAACAGCCCAATTGGTGAACGGTCGTTCCCACCGGCCATCTTCGTAAGTGTGTCATGAGAGTTTAAAGTTTCAAATTTCACGTCCGGCATAGATACCTGGAGTCACCGATATTACTCCGGAAGGCGAGGATGCATTCTCTCTCGCCAATAAGCACGTCGCAATAATTCCACAAATTGAGTCTCGCATCGGGTTCCAAAACCTAGAGGAAATTTCGCAGCTGCCGGAGATTTCAGCGTTCATGGTTGGAGGTGTGTAGATCTACCTCTAGAATTGATGTCGAAATACTGAGGTACAGTGGCGGATCTGCGCATGGAGATGGGCCTGCCTCTCCGGCTCACTGAGCACGAGGCAGAATTCTCGGAAATCATGAAGCGTGCCACGAGCATCTCCAAGGAGTGTGATGTACCGATTCTGGGCATCGCAAGTGGCGCAGATGCGATAAAGAGGCGGATCGATGAGGGGTTCAGGATCATCATGTGCTGCAAGGACCTGCACACGCTTGCGTTGGGGATGGTTCGTGAAATCAAGGAATCTAAAGATATTGCCGAGGAATATATGCTCAGCAAACAGAGAATCTAGATTTCAGCAGCCCTAAACGAATTCGTCTGAACCTCTGTAAACACTGTAGCTTCATTGGTAGCAAGTTTTGTGTTTTAGAGTATGCACACGGTGAGGCATCTGAGCGTGGTCGGATTGATCGGATCAGGGCAGCAGGTCGAGGTGCCTGGGCCTGCCAATGGAATCAGTGTCAGCAATTCATATCAGCAAAAGTTGGGAAATACAAGGAGGGTCCTTGAAAGGAGCATCAGTTACTTGAGAGGAAGTAAGGAAGGAATTCATACCCCAGGTGCACCACCTGCGCGAACCAGGTCAGTCAGATGGGACAGGCAGGGGTCATACATGAGAGAAGCGCACAAAAGGAAGTCTGCGGTGCAGACACAGCTCCCTGACCCAGAGAGAGGATCGTCAGCGTCATGAGGATGGCGGTGGAGATGAGCTTATTGGTAAACATTCTGCGAGTGGACTACTGTACGTCTTGAATTACGGGGTCATTTATATGCAGGATAGTAATCTCCCAGTGCCACGCACTTGAATTGAATGACAATATATATCTGAAACAACGGGATGCGCCGCAGGAGCCTCACGACCGGCGCAGTTCAACCCGACCTTTTTCTTGTGTGATTCGTGCCATGGGGAAACTTTTCCTTCAACCATTTTTCCCGCCATCCACTTTACATAAGTCACTAACGAAATTCGTCGCTAAATCAGGGGCACAAATCGTTGCCCTCGCTTTGTAGCAAGTATCCGTGCTCCATATCGTAGTTTAGAGCGTGCACACGGTAAGGCATCTGAGGCGAACATCAGTTCCTGCTTTTCAAATGAATGTCAAGAATGTTCACATATTGCCTCCCAGAGTCGGATTGAGAGGATCAGTGCAGCAGCGCTTGATGCCGGGGCCTGCCAATCGTAATCCTGGTCAACGGAGCAATTTATACGGGCATAGGCTGGGAAATACAAGGAGGGTCCTGGAAACGAGCCTCGGGATCATTTGAGGGGCAGGAAGAGAGCAATATATACGCCAGGCGTACCACCTGTGCCAACCAGGTTGGTCAGAGAGAACAACCCGGGGTTATAAGTAAGGGAAACATACATGAGGAAGTCTGCGGCACAGCCACGACTCCCTGGCCGAGAGCAAAGATCATAGGCGTGAGGAAGGCGGCAGAGATGAGATTGGCGAACATTCTGAAGTGGGACCAGATGTTCCACGTCTTGAATTACTGTCTAGATATCTGTGGGATACAAATCTCCAGGGCCGCCGTACTCCGAATCAAATTACAAAAGTGCAATTTATAACTGAAACAGCGGGACGGACCGCAGGCCGTCATGACCGGCGAAGTACAAATTTAGTGGGCTCCGGATTATCCATTCAATTTGCGCCAATAGGCACTAGCAGCCATTGCCATACTATGCGCAGGCAGGGGACAACGGCCGCGATCTCTCATGGCTCCGATACTAACTCAATGGGAACAGTGAACTCGCGCCGTATTACAGGACCTCTGATTACATCAGTAAAAGTGCATGTTTGTCTTTGGCATCTTTGGAGTCTTGGGCAAGACGTCAAAGACGTCAAAGATGCATTTTCCCCCAAGATGTGCATCTTGGCCAAGTAGATTCAAAAATCTTTGAAAGATGCGGCATCTTGGGCAAGACCGCTAAGATGGGGAATGTCTTACCCAGGACTCCATTAAAGATGCATTGAAACCACGAAAGATGCCTCAAGATAACTGAAAGACGGGCAAAAGATGTTTATATTGATGATCGACGGGTACAAGCAACCAATACTGTATGTATATCACAGAAACCGAGGAGAGCATGTACAAGTACAAGGCCGCGGGCACCCCGCATTGGACAGAACCATGCGGCATTACAGGATCATTGGGTATGCCGACCTGGTCGCAAGCATGAATAGCCTGAGGGAGCGTGCAAACGGTACGACATACCAGTTAGGGAGCGCGCGACCCGGACGGTGCATGCGAGTTGCCGAGACGCCGTGAGAGACTGTCAAGGGAGAGGGATATTAGTGCGGAAATGTGAACAACAAGGACGACTCAGCGGCGGAAGGTTTCAAGAAACAGCGACCGGCACATGCAAGGGAGGCAACGGACGGGACGGGGCGAAAGCAGGGAGTTTGAGGCTGGGATTGAAAGGCTTGAGGCTTGAGGCTTGAGACTTGAGGCTTGAGGCTTTGCGGCCTGGAGACTTGCGACGTTTGAGACTTGGGCTTGCGACGTTTGGGGCTTCGAGGCTTGAGGTCGGGTCCGTCGGGAGGCTTGCGAGGGAGGATTGAGTCATGAGGCCTTGCAAGTGTTGAGGCATGAGGCATGACACCCGGGGAGGCTCTAAGGGAGGCCTTGACGAGGAAGGGCGCTGGGGGATTGTGGGGGGAAGGAGAGAGAGACGACCAACCATTTGATGGCGTTGCCATCATCACGCCATCCGGAGTTCGGAGTTTGATCCGAGCGGAGTTTAAAGGACTTCACGTCTCCGCTCATCGCAACCGACATTGGCATTTCTCGCATCTTACTTAGTGAAATGCACTCACCCGACTGCCAAGTTGGCTCGAATACTTCTGGTCGACTTCTGGCTCCGCAGTTTCTAACAATCTCTCATGTTTCCAATTTTAGCATCCATCCTCCCGACTCAACGCGCGCGACTTGCGCGCGACCTCTCGGCGGACTGGTGGATTTGTACTAGTAACAACAGCGTGTACACATAATACCATTCCATGTCTAACATCTCCTTTCTTCCAATTTTTTTTCACCTCACAATACTTTCCTCAAAGATTTCGAGAGGACACAAGATGTTTACCCAAGACAAAGACATTCTAAGATGCCTTTCCAAAGACAAAAGATGTGATCCTCAAGACCAAGATGCGGAAAGACACATCTCAAAGACTAAAGACGTCAAAGACCAACGTGCACTTTTACTGATGTATCCCCCTGGAGGCCAGATCGCGGGGCGGACAAAATTTTGTGATTTGGGCTTCGAAACCTAGGTTCTGCGCGGACAAAAATTGAGTTCCGGAGGCTGAAATGCTGCGTCGCGCGCGAACAAAAATCGCTAAGTTTGGTCGGCTTCGTGGGCTAGAAATCATCCTGTAGCCCATTTCGGCACACGTCGACGGAAATGTGTTGGAATCGGTAGAATTTGGTCCAAAACCCGCGAAAATGGTGGTCCGCGCGGGACAATGTGACTTTCTGGTTGCGTGGGAGCGAGAAATTACCCGTTTGGATGCTTATATCATCTTCGGCTAGGGTCTGCGCGGACAAAAAACGACCCAAATCAGGACCAAACCTGCGCGGACAAAAATGAGCGGATCCCTTGGCGGATCCGGGAGCTCGGTGACCTCGAAGGATATAATCAGAGGTCCTCGTATTACATGAATCAGAGGGATTATATCCGTGATTCTCGAAGGTGGTTGGAAAATGGACGGGCACGGATAGCTGGCACGGAGGCAGACATTTGCGGAGGAAGATATAGCTACCAAAATACAATCGCTCGGTGCATTCGAGAGCATCGGCTTGGCAAAAAGCGAGAGGGTTAGTGGGATTGTGGCATTCAAGTCACTTTGATGTTGTGGAAGGGCCTTGAAAGAGTCCGGATATTTAGTCAGTAAGGAAAGTCTGGGTGCGGAACGTGAATGTGCAGAGAATGACTATTCCACCCCAACTTACATTTGAGCTGAACTGAGCAACAACGTTAATTCATGATCGTAGCGCTAAGAAACGAGCCTACATGTCCACCGGCCAAATCTGAACAACTGCGGACAAGAGCTTAGTGGAACTCGCCAACGACCTGCATATGACTACGTGAATGGTGGACACGAGATAAGCAGCTAGTCACAAAGATCCCGACATCCGGGATGGGGAGCAGGGGGCAGCCGGCACCGTCGCAACAGGGACTGGCGCATGTTGCCAATCCAATCAATCTCAACACCTGGCCACTGGACGGCGAAGAAAAGGACAATGGCACAGAGCGCGATCGCAGCGGAAAAGGCAGTCGTGGTAATGTAGTTATACTTAGACCACCACGCGAGATAGCGCTTCTTGATGAGGACGTTGAAAACGTATGCGACTGGCACAGCGGGCCACATGTTCGCCATGTCTCGGCAGCGAGACTAGGCGCGATAAGTATATACATGGCGACACAGAAATTTAACATACTAGGCTGTGGGCCATAAGGCTATGTAGAGGTGGGATACAGGGAGAACGCACCGGGTGAGTATTGCTCATATTTTTTTGGCTGAAGAGAGTGTTGTTTCCAACGGCATTGGGGACGATGTACAGCGATCCTATGTCGCCAAAGACGCGCTATTACACGGCTTCAGCTGGCAAGGAACCGGTGGCCGTATGAAACGTGCATTCGGGTTGATCGGCAAATAGCCGGTGTTCCTAAAGTGCATGGCCCCGTCGGTTTGGAGTATTCGAACAGACGGCGTGGAACAATCACCAAGTGTTCAAGAACCAGAGAGCAGCGATGATCGGCGAGGTGATCAATGTTCCGAGGAAGGTCTAGAGGAAGAGTAAGGATTTGAGCAAGGAAGCAGCGCCAATACTCAAGAACGTACATTGAACGTGCTCTGAGACAACCCCCGTTAGTAGCTGGAAGCATAGTTCAACGACACCGGTACTCACGTAGAACGGGTAGATAAGTGGGTCAACCGCGTATACGAGTTGATTCCAGTCAAACGTCGGGATCGGGTTCAGTCCAAGTCCGCTGACGCTCCCGGTGATAGCGGCAAGCTTAACTGAAAGGGTGGCGATAAATTCTCGGCAAACATAAAGAAGGGCACAAGCGCAGTGCTGTCAGAAGCGATCCAAGTCATCCAAATAAAGTACGACAGAGCTTGGAAGATGAAGCTGGGAGTCATATAATTCAGCAACGCTCGAAGGGAATGGCGACGACGTATACTTTTGAAACCAGAAATACGCAAGCATGGTTGAGGAAATTCTATATCCGACAGGCTCAGCGTTTTTGTACAGCTGCAAGGGCCGCTAAAAATTACGCGGCGAAGAGCCAAGAGAGCAAGTCAAAAACAACATGATGCTCTGGGGCCATTCCAGCCCTTTGAATAATAATGTGCAAGGGCCGATAAAATATCTGTTAATGACAGTGTTCATTTCATTTCGTTTGCACACGTCTTCTGCCGAACATTGGTATTAAACCTCTCAAACAAAACTTCGCTGAGTTCGACGTCCATGTGATTGATGAGACTCGACTCGGCCTTCGAGCAGAACGTTCTCCGCCCTCAGATTTTTTATTATGCGAGCATTATTATGTTTAATTCAGGTTAACGATATAGTTTTACGAGCTCATGTTACCAGGAATCCTTGTCGGACTCACTCTCACCTAGTTCGTCCTCTACACAAATATCTGTCCAGCATTCCTTGATATATAATTAATGCCCAAATGTTCATGACACTTTCTTCAAGTTCAACATCCTCCGTGGAGATCAGGCATACGGTGTTCTGCGAAGGCAGCTAGGTATGTACTTTTTAAATCATCACCTCTCTCTACGATTGTTCTCGAACGATCTAATCCCGCGGGCCACGCGCGGAATTGTGAGCCCTCAAGTTGACGGAATTTCGTTGTTTTGTCCCAGAAGGCCGAATCAGCAAGTCTTCCTACGATGGGTAATTTATTCAACTTTCACGTAGATTCTTGGCGAGAGTGTGGCTTTTCGGGGCTATGAATGTTTGGCCCCTGAAGCAAGGAAAGTCCAGGCAAATAATGATAATGTTATGCTTATCGAAGACCCTCGGATCGATGCAATCGGAACGAAGGCATGGGTGCCCCGTCCAAGGGTTCACCCTAGGCTGTAAGCTTCCTTCAGTGGGCGGAGTCTGAATAGTCTCTCGTAGACACGATACCCACCTAATACTGTACTAGAGGGCTGAGGAATATTCTGGGAAATTGTGGAGCTCTTGTCACCTCATATGAGAAAGCCCACCCAAGATTGATTGCATAATCATATGGGTTGATCGTCGTTCGTTTTCAACGATGTATCTGAGCCACCTTTCGAAATTCTGAACAGACAGAAATGTTTGCACACATTTTACAACCTATTCTATCCCATAATCTTATGAAATGTCGCGTTGTGACTGAGAAGGATTTCGCATATTGGCTTCTCGGTCCGCTGATCCGCTTACCCTGGCACTTGATGGCACGACCAATTCATCTCTGCGTCGTCCATGCACGTCTCAAACGGTCATATAGCCCTTCATCGGTAATTTGAAACCTTCTCAGCTCGCAATTTTGCATATCCGCCCCTGCAGATTCCTTTACTTGGAACTTTTGTGTGACTAACCATCTAGACGTGCCGTCGGTACATCGATCCGTCCTCGAGCTAACCCGCTCGCAGTACGCAGGCTCCGAATTCCACGTGCTTAGTCCGTTCTCATTAGCAAATATCCAGCCGTATAGTATCGAATTACTGCAATTAAGACCCATACAGCCTTCCCGCAGTGACCCCTTGCTCTAGATCGAGAATGAATGACATTCGGAGTTTCATAGACGTCTATGGAGCTCCAGGACTGCATGTCGGGTGCGTTTAATTTGTCCCTCTGCGGAGGAATTTCAACAAGGGGTATGTTGATCAAGGTGGTTCAACCTATTACAGGTGTACTTTACACCGGGGGCAAAGACCGACGCACCTGGCTGCCAGGTGCGACCTACGCATGTGGCCTGCATGTGGACCACATGCAGGTGTGACAGTCAACAAAGCTATTTGTTACATTGATCAAATCTCTTTGTTGCACTTATCCCTTTACTTACCAAAGTACGACTTTAAATTTAGCTATATACTACAAATGTATACGGTTATTTTGGAATACTTATCATGGTTGTATCGGATTATTTCAAAGCACTGATTGTGGTTTTCTAACATTTCTTTACTGTAGCTGAACATTTTGTTGCCGCGAGCCGCGAGCCGCGGGCTAGCCGCAGATGCCGTTGCGTCTTTGCCTAGCGACGGCATGATGAAGCCGTAGACGCCCCGATGACGAGTTGCGCCCTCGTGATGAGCCAGTGTCATGCTGGCTACCGGGCTCTCATTCTTCTCACCCACTGTCACACCGTATAAAGCAAAATCCAAGATTTTGCTTTATACGGTGTGTGTCCGTGTCATGCAGCTTCCTGCCGCACGCCCCTTCCCCGCCCTGCATGACCTTGCTTACCAAGACCCCATCACGCTTTATGCAAGGTGCCTTTGTTGACACGGGACCACACCCGCATGTTGCCTTTGTCAGGCTAACACCATGCTCGCACATTGTCTTAGTTGGCGCACAACCCCACACGTACATTGTCTTGGCCGGTGTACAACCGTACGGTTTGTACATGCATAAAGCGTGATGGGGTCTTGGTAAGCAAGGTCATGCAGGGCGGGGAAGGGGCGTGCGGCAGGAAGCTGCATGACACTGACAGTGGGCGAGAAGAATGAGAGCCCGGTAGCCAGCGTGACACTTGCTCATCACGAGGGCGCAACTCGTCATCGGGGCGTCTACGGCTTTTCAACCTTTGTAGGTTGTAATATGCCGCGGCATGTCCAGCACTTCAAATCAACCTAGGGTTTGTTCAACCTATATAGGTTGAAAAAACACCCAATCAATAATTCGAACCATAGCCTGTCATATTATCAATTAGATCGGTGTCTAAAATACCAAGAGAGTTTGAATCTGCATGAAAATGGCATAGTGCGAATGTTGCTGCTGCGTGACCGGTCAAATGTCACCGGGGTGTAATGGTTCCGATTTTAGGATAGCCAAAAGTGGCCGGAGAATTCTGAAAAACATTCGGGGAGCTCTCGGAGGATGTCTGGATCTCAGCCCAATCGGGGCTACCCGACAGAGCCCATGGAAACTGCTGTACGCATCGAATTATCCGTGGGAAATGGTTCCATGGGCCCATTAACATTTGATCCTGGCTCAAAAACTATTCTCGTTCTTGAAATATTGGAGGCAAGAACATTTCCCTAGGCAACATGATAGGCATCAGGTTCATTGTGACACACTGTCCCAGAATATGTGTGAGATTCTGGGCCGCAATCCCAAAAAGGAAGTCAGAGGTACCCAAATTCGGACGAACAGCTACGGCGATGTCGATGCGCGAGCTCCTCTCTGCAGGACACATAATTACAAGTGAATCAGAATCGTTTCAAGTGCTATTTCTTTCAAGATGAGACCACATTTAATATTGGATTACACAGATTGAATGAGTTAGAGCCCGGGCCAAACTGCCACTACGATCTAGGCTCGTTACCAGCCTGCCTACGAGTTGCAACAATGTGGCGAGCACGTTGCCGTAGGCAGGCTGGTACAATTCGGGACAAACAAAAGGGCTGGGCGCGGAGTTCGATCACTTTCCTTTTCCTTTGTTCCGAACTTATTTTACATCTGTTGGAAAAACTCCAAAGGGAAAGACAACTCCAATTTCACTCTTCTCAAAATCTGCCTCTTCAGAATTTTGATTAAGCTCGCTACGGGTGAGTTCTGGAGCCTCAAATTTAGTAGGGAATTGATCGCAGTGTGATGCCGATGATCGGCACCACTCAAAATTTCGAACTCCGGGCCCAGCCCTTTGGCGGGTCCCGAGTTGTACCAGCCTGCCTACAGCAAAGTGCTCGCCACATATTTTTTGCCATTTGTAGGCAGGCTGGTCACGAGCCTAACTACGATCAATAGTTGCCCATTCATCCGTTGCGGTCGGAACATGCCCTACCAGTGCATGCATGCTGGTAATATTGATAACGTCCAGAGCAGGAAAAAAGTGGAACCACGACATAGTACTGAGGGTATGTATTGTTCGTAGTCATATTGACAAGTACCCCTTCAATCGTCATGTTTCTGTAGCACCATGTAGTGTCCTGTACATGTAGCCAGCTGGCCTGCTATCTGTAGTCCTTTCTATTTCATCAAGAAAAGAGTTATCGTAGTCTAGTCTATCACTTTCTAGGCTTTATTTCCTCGTTGGACGGTTCTCTAGTCCATTTAGTCCTTCTATCATCTGAATGCAGCGTGACAAATCAGCCCTGCGTCATCGCGCAGCGTGGGAAGTGTGCGGATCAAGCCGAGTCCTCCCGCCCACCACCTCGTCTGTCGTCTCTTCGCGCCGCCCTTCCCGGGCCCATCCAGTCTCCTTGAGCCTGAAACTAGCTCTCGAACGCGATCTAGAGTTCCTCCGAGTCCGCCGGAGCGACCGCGCTTCGCCAGTAACGCGGAAAGCGCCAGGGTGTCGAGCGCTACCACTTGGGCGAAGGCGCACGGAGATGAACGCTCGCTCTCGGTGACGTCACGGCCAATACGCCTCACCTCTTCACCCACGTCGCGGTCGATCGCATGTTTCTGGATGCGCGTCCATAGGTGCGTGGTTCGTTCTGTATTTTATTCGGGTTCCCAGCGCCCCCTGCTTGCCCGTGCTCTCCCTCGTCGCGCGTGCTTCCTGCGCGCGGCGCTCAAGATTCCGCTCGCCACGGCTGCCCTCAATACACTCCGGCGGTTGACCTTTGTGTCCCTGCCGCGCTCACCATGGCTCCTGCTACTGCCCGCTGTATCCGCCATTTCGTGCCTTTCGACCCGCACACGTTGCCGTGCATGCCCACAGTCCGATGGTACCCCCTGTTCGCTCCCAACATATATCCTGACGCGCCGTAATTCCAGGTCGTCGAACTCGCAATATACCCTCTGAGTGCACGTACATCAGAGGAAGAAGGCCGGCTATGCTCTGACGCAATGCCCACTACCCTCCTCGGCTCGCCTCCTTCCAGAATCACGTCCTACTGTCCACTCGCGAGGCCTCATTGCGGAGGGGCTCGCGCCTGCATTCCGTGTCGGATCAGGGAATACGATTTGAGCTTGGACCGTGCGCTTGCGTTTCGAACCCCTTTTGGTTCCGTATCCCAGAACAATCATCTTCTTCTCCCTGAATTCACTCTGTTCCCGCCCACGGGTTGCATTCTGTCTACCTCTCCCGAGGTGGGTTCTTTCGGTCGTCGCAGTACTCGTTATAATCTGGAGTTGATCAGCGCCGAATTGCCAGCGTATCAATCCCTACGTGCGTCTGCCATCAATCACTACTTAAAATCCACCAACCTAACCCGGTTCAAATGCGGGCTACTAAGGTCCAATTGCGGAGAGGCCCGCACCTGCAATGTATAACTGGGCAAAAATAAATCTACCTGCAGGTGACGTCCGTTCGATTCGGGCTTGGATCGTTGCTCGCATCTGGTACTCTTTTTGCTTCTCCATCCCATTGCTCCATCCCGATAATCTTCGCCTTCGGAATTCGGCTTTATCCTCCCGGTCTAATTGGCCTTTATGGATGGCGACGGAACATCAGCGGAAGGATTTGAATGGTCGTATTTGGCACGACGCGTCGCGCCCTTTGGTCACGGGGTGGCCGACGGATCACGGCCTCTGACTCCCTGTTGTTTGTCCGCGCATTTGAATCACAACGTTCTTGTCTTCCATCACGGCGTCAGCCTGCCTTCGCTCTCGCTCGCCTTCTTGCTTCAAGCTCCACCCACCTCTATGCGTCCACTGTGGGGAGCAACTGACCTCACTGAAAGATCTAGTCAATCGATGGTCGCCTCACAGTCGCCTCACCTCGTCAAGTTTGTCCACGAACGCTGTGCCCAAGCTGTGCCCGATATCTTGCTGCGGGCAAGCTGCGGAAACGCCTATAATTAGGTTACTGGATGGGCGTGCTCTCGACCATCCTCTGATCTTTGATATGGCTCCTCTTACTCTTGTATCTCGAGCGACAAAGATCTCAAAGCAAGCTGCCACGTTGCGGTCCGAACTGCCTCGCGCAGCCCCGGGGTATCTCGAAGCAGTCACTGCGTTCAGGCCGGGCGTCGGCCCAGCTCGGCAGACGCGGGGGGTCTACAGAGTCTGTCGACATCGAACAGGACTCGGCAGACTCTGCTGGCCCGGAGTCGGCAGAGCTCGATCGAGCTCCGCCCAGGTCGGCAGCGTCTGCCGACAGGCCTACTGAACGCAGTGAGTGAGGGCGCCTCATTGAGTCAGGGAGCAATCTTCCGACTAATCTTGGATGGCGTTTGTGGCGTTATGATCCAAGCTGCGCCCTCTGATTTTGGCCCCGCCCCCCCCAAATCCCGAGGGTTCTGGACCCGCCTGCTCACAACATATGTATCCGCAGTTGATGACCTCCCGCGATTTCATACCTGACAGTTGATCTTCTCCCGCTGCTTGTCTACCGATTCTTCCCGCTCTTGACAGCAGTAACGTGATCTCAAATCAGTTTCAAGTTCGCATCCATTCAATGTTCAATGCGATGCACTCGGACGTAAATGGGACTCTCGGGCTCTGTCTCAAGAGGATACGCCGCGAGAAGAGTGCTTGTCGGTCCAAAAAAAAAGGCGCTCCTCACTAGTGCTCTTACAACCGAGCTTTTCTCGCTGCTCTTGCTCTCTTGTGGTCCTCGAAAGTTGAACTCGGAATTTCCCTGGGATCACTGGAACTTAGCGCCCAAGCAGCGCACTTGCAGTGGCGCCCGTGTCACTGGATTTTGATTCACTTTGGCATCCGCTGATTGCCAACGCGGACGTCGCAACAGTGCAACTCCCGTCCATAATACCAATAATGCACCAGTTGGTGAACAAGCCTTATTTCCCCTCACCCATTCGCTGGACGACCCACCACCCCAGAAAATCCCGAATCCCTCTCTGCATCGATGGGGACGCACGATTTTTCTGGCGTGTCCCTCCTAGTTCGTCTCCCTTTTCCCCGTCAGTGCGCGACCACCATTGACGCCCCCACGTAGGCCTCGCTCGTTCTTGTACAGACGATCCAGGGCGTCGTGCAAGCGGGCTTCAAAGACCCCGCGCACCCCAGCCGCCACGAGCCCGCGCCGCTCGCGCTTGCAGCCGTCGAGCTCGTGAAGTGTATCCTCACCGTCGCTCTCCGCTCTCGCGATGCCAGCGCGCCACCCTTCCGCTCCAAAATGCCCGCAGGGCCGCGCTACATGCCTCTGCCTCCCGCCGAGGATCTCCCTTTGCACTCCCGATCTCCTCAAGAGCCGGACGGCGTGGACAAGGTACCGCGCGCCTGCCCGCTCGTCGCCCGGAGCACGAAAGACTTGTACATCGCTTTAGCGCCCATTGTATTTTTGATCCTTCTGCGGCACCAGCTGGTACGTCTCTCATCCCCTATCGATCGCTTCACTCAACTAACTTCAAGTATATAGTTTGTATTCCGCCGCGCATACGCCAACCAGGCGACGCTCAATCTCGCTGATGCGCTGTCCATCCTGTTTGTTGGCGTGCAGACGTATCTACTACTCGGAACTACTACCCCTCTACGGCATTGGACAAGTGTGCTCCTGCAGGTGAGTCGCACCGTTTCTCCGGGATCCCACCCTCAGATCATGTCATACAGATCGTCACGTTCATCGGCGTGCACCACATCAAGGCTGTGCCGCCATACAGCGCGCCGACGTACATTCTCCTTGTCCTTACAACTAGTGTGTCAGCCCTTGTCCTGGTCGCCACATCCCTCGTGCGTATCTTTTTCACTCAAAGTCAATGTACTCAGCTCACTGGCTGTATGCAGATCTTCCACGCGCTGCGCGACGTGCCGTTCCACAAACTCAACCTTGTCCTCTTTACGAGCTGCCTCGCGGGGTACGTGTTGTGTGCGCTGTTGTCCTCCTCAGCGCACGCGGCACCCGTACTCCCCGACGCTTACCCGCGGGATCTCGTCGCCGCAGCCGTGATTCTTGGCCTGCGCGCCGCCGGGGACCTCCTGACGCTCACTATCCTCCGACGTGCGCTTCTCTCCCGCCTCCCCAATTCAATCTCATCTATCATCTACAGGCACCTCCCCATTTACCCTCAGCGTCCTTACCCTCCTCGTCGCTTCGATCACGCCCGCGTTCTCACACCTGGTGTTCTGGTCCGCCATCCCGTTCCTCGCACCTCAGTATCTCGCATCTATCCTCTCGCTTTACGCGGCCGTTTCGCACCTGCTCGACGCGCCTGTCTCGTCCTACAACACGCCACCTACCTCGTCAAGCACAATGTGGCCCCCACGCCGCGGCTTCATACGCCTCGCGCTAGTACTTATAACGCTCCTCGTGGGGCTCGCAATGGCTCCCCTGTGCCCACTCCCGAGCTCTCCCCCGGCGTCGTTCGTGGCGCATACCCCTATGCCACACCAACACCCGCCCTACAACCTGACGCACGTCAGTGGCAGCGTTGCGCCGACATGCGTGCGCCGCCCGCTCCCGCCCTCGTCCCTCTACGCCGGGCCACATCCCACGCGCCCCTCATTCACCGCATTCGACGATGTCCTACTCGTGGTGTTTTTTAGCCACCCACGGTACGATATAAATTTAGACGCCTACCGCGAGGTCTATTCGGCGTACTTTCCCAACGTACAGCTCTCCCCAACATCCATGTAACCTCAAGTTTAACTGACGGTCTGATTCTTGTAGATCCTGTACATTGGGCCAGGAAGTCGTGAGGACCGCGGGTTTCTGCATTCGCACGACGTCGTGGTGGACTCGTACATGGCCGCCGAGGATTTTGATGCGGACTGGTTCAAGATGAGCGGGCGGATGGTACGCACATTTATCCACATTGATTTTGTAATGTTTATTCACGAAACTCACAGGCGCATCACATGTTCTACACCGCGGTCAAGGACTACCCGTGCTACGCAGGCTATCTCTGGGCACCGTTCGACGCGCTGCTGAACGTCCCGCGCCTGATGCAGTTTCCGCAAGACAGCATTTGGTACCACAGTCCGTTTGCACAGCGATTCGTTCCCAACCCGGTCGCCGTGGAGAAGCACCCGCCGGCAGCCAAAATCTCAGAGCGCACGCCGCACGAATACGCGCGCGAAGCCGGCGCGTGGGGTGCCACGGGCTTTTGGTGGTGCGTCGGTTCTATTCACCCGTCGAGCACGCCGCTGACGACCTCACAGGTGGGGGTAAGTTTCGGGAGCTCTTGTCATCCGTCCTCAGGGACTCATGCACTAGCTCCACAGGGAAAAGCACATGGGCCTCGAAGTATGTCTTTCTGCGTACGATAGCGTCCCAGCCCGCATGCGCACGCGGCTCGAGGGTCTCGTCGACGGCCCGGGACACCTCCTCGGCGGGTCGGCGGACACGATGTACCTCCCCGGCCACCTGCGTGACGACTTCCTCGATGTGCTAGGGACGTTCTTGCAGACAGACTGTTTCCTCGAGATCGTAAGTACTCCCCCCCTGGACTCCCTGCTTTCCCTCCGAGGCTGCGCGAAGTAATTGATATTGTTTTCTCAGGCGCTCCCGACCACCCTCCACCTCATCCTGCCGAAAGACGAGGAAATCGTGTGGGTGGACCACTGGTGGAAGACGCCTCCGCCGTGGAACACCACATATGTGCGTGACCTGTGGGCGGAGGGCTACGAGGTCGATTCGTTTCACAGTTTCCATTGGTTTGCTTTGTGTTTACTCGCCTCAAGTCGGCAGTGCTGATGGAGTCGATATGTGCAGGGGTGACATCCAAGCAGACGGGGTCTTCGGACCGAACAAGGATAGCATCAAGGACATGCGAGCGCTGCTCAACGACTCGTTCATCCGGCAGGGTATCGCACCGCCTGCTGGCTGAGTAATCTTAGTTGGAACTGACTAATGGAGCCATCAGTCGGATCGTAGAATATGTAGAGGTTATGTGGAGGCATCACATCCCGCCAAATTGCATTTGGCGGGACTACATTACATCGTCGACCAGCCTCAATCACCGACCATTTGGGTATGAAAATGAAGCCGTAGTGAGGAATGCGAGCAAGACCCTCTCTTTGATCACGAAATTTCCTGAAGGTGGAGACGCCGCCCTGAACGCGAATCTGCTGGAATACTTCCCAGAGCTTCTCGAATCCCCGGCGGTACGGATCTAGGGTGCAAAATTCTGGGTGAAACCATGGGGGTTAATATTATCCAGGGGACCCGACCAGAGCTCCGTTGGCTGCCACGCCCTGCTTGCGTCTTGTCGCTGTCTTGTCTCCCTTGGGCGGTAAGTTCCTGGATGACAATCATGAGCGTCTAAATAATAATAACCACCCAACTCCTTGACCCAGGCGCCTTTATGCTCCAGTTGGCCAGAGTGTGGTGGGCGCTCTTGCCAAAGTCAGCCAATCAGCAGATGGCGCGGCAACTATCAGAGCCACAGATTTCATATGTCAATTAATGGTGTCCTCTGATGCAGAACTGCATACACTTCTTTCTAGCTGTAACAATTAGGCCTGACATCGACATTGCTGTGAGTAACAAGCGGGTTAGATTCCGATGGTTGGATAATGTCACATGCGCCAAATGAGGACATTTAAAGCCTGTGCAATCCATTTAGGCGCCTGCAGGCATTCCGTGGCGCCTATCGGCGAGTTAATTGGCTGACTCTAGGGCTCCTGACGTGAAACCTGGGGTTCAAGATGCATACCTGAGTGACATCAATGGATTCAATGGATCTTGTTGGGATGACGAATCAGGCATTACCGGCATCGAACCTACATTAACCACGGTTCTTTTGAGGTTTCGCGTCCAGACGGGATAATATACGTGTCCTCACCTACATATATATACAGGAGTATCGAAGAACATTGTACTTGTTCTATCTTCCATCACCTTCAACTATCGACCAGCGGTCGATTTTCTCAACTACTCCTTATTTTTTGTGCTGAGCACTTTTCGCCTTGGTCTCTTTCTCTTCAGCACGCATTTCACGATATCACAATGTTCTTCAATCTCGCCATCCTCCCTCTCATCGCCTCCCTTGCCGGGTCCGCCATTGCGGCGCCGTCGATCGTGTATTTTCTCAGTCTCACCCGACCCGCTGCAATTAGCTGTCTCGCAGGCACGCCACCACCCAGAATTTATCACTACCACGACTGAGGGGGCGATGTTCGCATTCCCGGAGATTCCACACTGATCTTGGCCATTTTATAGCTCCGCGCGATTTCGAGGGAGGCGCTCAACGGAACCCTCGGGGCGCCGCGGGGGCACCCGAGGCGTTTCCTGCGAGCGTAAAATCGGCGCTCGCGGCGTCCCGCGCATCCACGCAGCCGGACATCGGGGTGGAGGTGCTCCAGACGCTCGCCCCCATTCTCGTAGCACTCACCCCGAGGTTGGAACTTGTATGCGGCGAGCGTGATGGCTGGGGAACAGAACATATGTTCCCTCCAGCTCACCCCCCACCCAGTTCTCGACTCATCATCCCACCACAAGACGAGAGCTGGTGCCCCTCAGCTCAGGGAAAGCTACTTTGCGACGGTCCCTGCGGCGGTCAAGACCGTCGCCGACATCAATGGGACGACGAATCCGAATCCAGTGAGGCAGACACTGCTGCAATCGCCGAGGCAGCACACTGATAATTCCTCTGCCCATACACAGTTCGTGTCCTGACGTCGGAGGTGCTCGGGAAGTGACCCGAGAACATAAAAACAGCGCTGTCGGTGTTCCTTACGGCCGCGCAGCAAGACATGGCGCCAGCGATGCTGCAGTCGCTCGGCAGTAATCTGTAACTGATCAGCCCCGAATCTGACGTAGCCACTGCGTTCAGCGGGTTGATAGCCGCTGGTTCGGCGAGCTGTTGAACGCCGTGGCTATATATAGTCTAGCTGTGGCTAGTTACCTAGCCAGGGTCACATAGCCACACCCTGGTTAGCTGTTGCGAGGTCATGGCCAGCTCACCTAGCCGCACTGTGGGTAGTCCCACTGCACAACCTCGCCAGCCCCATCGCCCCGCGCCCAGAGGTATGGCCAGGTATGTGTAGCTGTGGCTAGCTACGCACGGTCGGCTGGCCAGAGCTAGCCACACATGGCTCGGCCGGCTAGCCAGAGCTAGCCTTATGTCCTCGGCTATCTCCAGCGAGGCGGCCCTGTGGCTATCCATCCTCTGAACGCAGTGAGCCGCCGCTGTGGAGGAAGAACAAAAAGAGAGGCTTGAGGAAGGAGAAAGTTAAAGCCACAACATGTACCAACGAACGAGGAGGTAATACTTGAAGAACGGATACTGTACCATATCATCTTATCAGCTTCTTTGCACACTGTCAAGGTCCAATTGTGAGCCAATTGTCGGGCAGAAGACGCCCGTGCGCGTTTAGAGCCATGCGGCAAGGTCGGCGACGTGCCACGCTCGAACTGTTTGACTCGAATAAATGAAGACAGCTCGGACAAATCAACCCGGCGTCATCCATCACCCACGTCAAAAATGTCTGCGGATCAAGCCGAGGCCTGCTTGCCATCACCATCTCGTCTACCGTCTCTTCGAGCATGCCTCACATTCCGCAGGGCAGACATGATGGACGCATGCAGGAGACGCCCGTTCAACTCGGGCTGGGTCGTGAGATGTGACATCCGACAATTTTTTTTTATTACCTGGCTTTCAACTCGCTTTTGAGATCGGCAGCAGCCAAGCTCACTCGGTTCCGCCCCCAGGACCACGCACCGTGGCTCGGATTCAATTCGAACTATCACTGCAGGTCTGTCCGTCCGCTCTGTAAATTGGCCATTTGTTCGGCGTCCGCTCCACAGTACCCAGGTCCAATTGCGGAGAGGCGTACATTCCGGGCAAGATACGTCCGTTCGGTTCGGGCTTGGGCCGTGATACAAATCGTGCCGAGTTCTCTTTTTCCTTCGCGAGCGTATGTATAGATCGATCTGCGATTCGTGTGCGTCACTCTCGACTGGTGAAATTGCGCAGGTCCGCATTATCCGACCAGCAATCACAGTCTCTCTCTGCCAATGAAAGATACCATCTATTCACGCTCATCTGGACAGTCGCAAGATGGAGGAATGTGCGTGCAGGGAACACCCGCTGTACTGATCGTGGTTGGATGCGAGAAGGTTCTTCTCCGAGGTACATTCATCAACCTCGTGGGAATAGACTAGTTGACTGACGCGCCGCTCTTGATAGATCCCGATGCCAATCTCTTTCTGAGCTGCGAAGCAACGTTGATTTGCGATATGCATTTCTGGGTGGGACTTCACGACCAGTCGCTGTCTCGTGCCATCACATCAAAATCTCCCAACTGATCAGGTTCATATGCACCCTAGTCAGGTCCAATTGCGAAGTGGCCCACGCTTGCGTAAGTTGAGAAATAATTCAACTGCCGTGCAGGAGACGCTCGTTCGATTCGGGCTTGGACCGTGGGTGATATTCTTCAGGCGTTTTTTTTGTTTTGTTTCCTTGCAACGCGGCGCCTCGATGTGTTGCCCCTGAATTCAAGGCCAAATACTCACTGATTTGTCTCCATACTGCGGTAGTGCGCACAGATGGATCCGGCAGCATTCGGGCCGATTAGTCAGCAGTTTGCGCATGTTTAGAGCAGATCTGCACCTTTGCTTTCATCCACGCACCGCGACATTGCTGGATTCCCTGGCGGCACCCGAGAGCGCATCCAGAGACACTACCCCACATGGTGATGAGAGTGTGATTCGACAAAGCGACCCCGAGGACCGACGAGCTTCATCTCTGCTTCGTATCTGCGCGACTTCTGGCCCGATTTGGCCCTGACGAAAAAACGCGAAAAAACATGTCCGCGAAAAAACGAGCTACAGGCAACACCGAGGACGAGTTCCAGGCCGCTTTGGCTACTTACACCAAGGCGGGCAACAAGACGGCCGCGATGCGGCGACTATGGAATGCGGCATACGAGATGGGAAAATCAGCAGGTGACGATGCTGTGTTTGAAGGCAGAGCGGTGAAGGAAAAGACGAGTGATAAGGTTGAGGAGGCGAGGCAGTCGGGACTGGAGGAGGGACGAAAGGAGGGATTCGTGGAGGGGCAGAAAGCCGGTGAGAAGGCGGCTTTGACGCAGCCTGCGTTTCAGCTCTCGTTTGCGGCTGGCAGGATCGAAGGGCTAGCGGCGGGCGCAGAACTCGGACGGGAGACGGAGGGAAGACGGTGGATGGACGGCGGGCACTTCAACAACGGTACGTGTCGAGCGCACGATGAATCTCAAAACATCGCAGCTTTGACCGCTCCCCCTGCCCAACTTCCACCACCCCTCGACCACGCGCGTACACCGGGAGCGTTCAGCTGGGCCGACGACGCGGACTCTCTCCCCATTCACGCCATCCTCGCTACCCCACAACAGCCACGGGATTTTTCAGTCCTACGTTCGGGGTCGAGGAACCCATTCGACACATTACATCGCCGACATGCACGACACCACGGTATTCGAGCGAGACCAAAACGCGGACGACCACTATTTCATTCGACGTACGAAACGGGACTATTTTCGCCGCTCAAGCAAAATCCCTCAGCGCCCTCCCCCACCAACAAGTCGGACGCAGACTTTTTCGCATTGCGGATTCTCGCATGGATTTGGGCACTGTTCTACGGGCCGACGCCAGGACGCGTCTCTTTGGGTCAGGTTTTAGGAGCACGATAGGCAACGAGGACGTTGCCTTGAGGAGGGGGGCAGATGCGGTAGTGCGCACAGATGGATCCGGCAGCATTCGGGCCGATTAGTCAGCAGTTTGCGCATGTTTAGAGCAGATCTGCACCTTTGCTTTCATCCACGCACCGCGACATTGCTGGATTCCCTGGCGGCACCCGAGAGCGCATCCAGAGACACTACCCCAATACCAGTCCCAGAACAAGTTGGGCTCTAGATTCGACTTGTACGTGTCGGCGGCGTTGCAGCTTCCCCAGGCTAGTGCATTATGGTCTCGTAGGTGTTTATTCCAACGCTACAGGTTTGGAGTTTAGAGCGGCGACGTGCCGCGAATACGCCCGCTCGAACTGTTTGAATCGAATAAATGAAGACAACTGACAAATCAACCCGGCGTCATCACGTCAAAAATGTCTGCGGATCAAGCCGAGCCCGCTCCGGAGCTCCCTCGCGGGGATCAAGCACAAGGGGATTTGGATCTGTCAAAAAACCCACTTGGGCCGTATTTTTTCGGTTTGACCTTCTCGGCGGACCTACCTACCACGTGACGCCCATATCGGGTAATGTTCCCTCGTCGGCCGGTCTAGAAGTTCATCAATTTGCGCTCACAAGGTTCTACCATCCTGCAAAAGCATCTCGTTCAACTTCCATTCGACCTTTATATCATCAATAAGTAATTGAAGACTTCTCAAGGACTTCAGTGACTTGGAATGTGTCCAATTTCAGGTTTGACAGGGCTTGCTCTTGCTCTGAGCCCGACCTGGTACAACACTGCCTGTACTTGATTTGAAGCGGTGACACTCATTTGAGGTTCAGAACAAGTAGAGAACTCTCATATATGGCTCTGAACACATTTTGACCAGTATCCGACCTCTTGACTGAGAGGTCTATATTATTTTTTTCCGGCCTGGCGGCCGAACCTACCTACCTGCCCCGTGTCCCGGCTTGACCAAGCATGCGTCGCCAGTGACGCACCCGCGGCGGCGCTTTCCTTTCCTTCAGCGAGTCGTGCAGCGGCGAGCACGAAGTGCGGGCGCTACTTCAATGCCCGCGCGTGCCACGTCCGCACGGTCGATCGCACGTCTCATGTTGTTCGTTGCGTACTTGATGTTATTTGGGCGTGCTAACCCCACCAGCAGGAATGGGAGAATGATGCGGTTGGCTGCCCTTGTGCGGGCGGCGGCCCCTGCTTCGTCTCCCCGCCCAACTTTACTTTGCTAGCGACCAGACTGGTGTGTTATCTGTGTTCTTATTTTACCTCAAGCTAACTCGGACTAGTTTCTGACCATAAGGAATGCCGCCCAGATTTGCCTGATGGTTGTCCACGCTGCGCGACCCAAACCCCGCGCATTTGCTGTGAGCTTTGCACCTCCTTCCGGCGCGCGCCGCTGAGGCCCGAGGAATTTATCGCTGCCTCGCTCTCCGCTCGCGGTGTACGCCACATCGCACCGCGTGCGTTCCGCATCTACGACACGTGCGATTCTGCCCCGCGCCTTGACTCTCGTCGCCGCGCCCCGCCATGCAGGCCCAGTTCCGTTGCGTTCCCCCCTTGCCTCCCCCCGCCCATCCGCCCTCCTCGTGCATTCCCTTCAAGCGCGTCGAACCCTTGCTTCCGCCCACCTGGCCCAGTACCTCTAGCATCTCCGCGAGCCGCCGCACTGGCCACACTCCACAGCGCCCAACAACGTACGCAGGCTCCCGGTGATCTATAATACGACTGGTGGTCAAATATCTGCAGGGCAAGGACAGTGATCGAGGGTGCGACTAATGATACGAGGGCGTGGGCGATACACGGCGGAGCGATGCGCTGATCCAAGACTAACGGGGGACTACAGTGTGATGTATTGCACGGGGGTGCCGGTCACTGAAGTAGATCGTAAACTACGGGGCTTTGTATACGAAATGGACGGGAAAATACAAATTTAGAAACTATGTGCACGCCTCGGGCAGTGCCCGAGCTATGGAGGTCCCTGTAAGCTCCTATGACTACCTCCGTCCTCGGAAAAGCGGAAGTGCCTAAAAGGGAAAATGGAACCGTGTGAACCTCCCTTAGGAAACCTCACGACGGGGCGACGGGACAGATGTGCCCGTTCAACTCTCGTCGAAACATCGGCCGTGCCCGCGACGGCACGATGTGCAGCCCTAGGGCCGCCCACGGGCCACGAGGTTGCATCACTGTGCAGATTAATTTTGGCGGGGCCTCGACGGGAGTTAGTGAGCTCATTGATCCCCAATAGCGGAAGGATTTGACTGGGAATTGTAACGGAAGGGTCAAGCATAACAATTTAAAGTTCGATAGAAAGCTCGAATATTCGGTCTCTGTCAAAATTCCGATCGATTTATTTCCCTGCGGAGCTTGGGAATTATACACTGGTGTCTAGTTCACTTTCCAAATGACTGCACCGTGACTAATGGAAAGTGACAGCACAATGTCCGCCCGGGTATTCTTACGCGACCGCGGTCCCGTCATAGGAACAGCTGGGCGCACACATATAAAACAGGGGGCTCACCAACACCGTGATCCATCTCATACCCTCGGCTCTCGAAGGTCTCTTGAGAATGCTGCTGCAAAATCTTATCCGAAGTACAGCTATATGCGCGCTACTCCTCGGCGCAGGGCCGGCCGTTGACGCTGCGGCCACACCCATCATCGATTTGGGCTACGCGCGGTACCAGGGAACCATCGACACGTCGACTAACATAACCACATTCTTGGGCATCCGGTACGCCGCTGCGCCAACAGGTCCGTCGAGGCAAATCTTCTTCGCGACGGCGGAATTCTGACCGACGCGCAGGGGAGTTGCGATTCAGAGCGCCCCAGCCTCCCCCCAACGCTACCGGTGTGCAGCAAGCCACCGCCCAGTCCAACCAATGCTATCAAGGGGCGCTCGGAACGGCGCCGACGAATCCGCTGAGAACGCGTGCTGTTGAGGTCGCCACCTCGGAGGACTGTCTATTCCTTAGGCCTGTGTGGTTTCCACCCGCTCGGCCGTATTCTATTGACATCGAAGAGCAGTGTATACTATCCGAGTGACGCAGAAGGCGTCGCAGCCGGCCTCCTCCCGACTATCGTTTATATTCATGGTGGAGGGTGTGTTCTACACATTGTATGCCACTAAAAAATTACTAACCAGCTCCGCAGATACGTCGCAGGCGCATCCAGTCAGTTCCGAGGAAGCGAACTCATCAACCAAAGCAACAACAGAGTTGTGGTCGTCATCATACAATACCGGCTGGGTCTCTTCGGTGAGCCGACCGTCAGGTTTTTTACCCTCGCTGAACAGAATTTTCAGGCTTCCTTGCGGGTGCGGCGGTGAAGGAAAACGGAACACTCAATGCGGGACTACGTATGGCTACTCCCTTGGTATAAGCACATCGGTTCTGACTTTGGGGTGAACACCAGGCGACCAGGAGTTTGCTCTTCGATGGGTCAACAAGCATGTACGTTATAATCCTAAGCAACTGTTTCCATCAGGAGCCCTAACCTTTCTGTCTAGATCTCCAAGTTCGGAGGAGACCCTTCACGAGTGACAATATGGGGCGAGTCTGCCGGTAAGAGCAGACATTTTCTTGGTTATTTGCGTCATTGAATCTGGGGTTATACATAGGCGCCGGATCTGTATTGCAACATGTCATCGCAAATAACGGCCAAACGAAACCTCAACTATTCCGAGCGGCAATTACATCTTCACTCTTTGTCCCGTCGCAGTATCACTATAACGACCGCATTCCCGAAGTACGCGGTCGAACCTGCCCATGTGTCCGACCTAATTTCCTCCCAGTTAGTTTTCAGCGAAGTTGTGGCACAGGCAAAGTAAGAAAACTGCTTCCTTTGCTCGGACGATATCGCACTCATGAACTCTAAAGCTGCACCGGGGAAAAGGCGGTGATGGCTTGCTTACGAGCCGCAGATGTAACAGCGCTGGAGACCGCCAACGTGAACATCAATGGCGATGGGTTCTTCGGAACCTTATCGCTGGTACCGGTCGTGGATGGTGAGTTCATCGCACAGCGCCCTACGCTCGCACTTGCGCAAGGGAAGGTCAACGGAGTATGTTCCTTGACCTCTGGGTACCTCCCCAAACGCTAATGCTTCCTTCCGCGCTCAGAAGGTTCTTCTCTCGGTAGCGAATGCGTTCGAAGGCACCAGTTTTGTTAACCAGAGTACCGAGGCCACGGCGAATGCGACGCAGTATGCGTTGGATCTGTACCCTAATTTTGGGCCCGCGGAGGCTGATCGCGTTGGCGCGTTGTACGCGAGACTGGGCACTCAGCTTTTCCAGAGCAACGCCGTGTACGGAGAGTGTTCGTGGGAGTTCCTCTTCATCCCACACATCGGTCCGCTAATAATGGTGATCCAGCTATTTTCATCTGCCCCACGTACTACCTCCTGCGCGCCTTTGCTGGGCGCGCGTTCAAGGTTCGGTTCGATAATCGCATACAACCTGCATTGAACTGGTTCTCACCCGCTTTCACCCTGTAGGGCGAATTCGCCGTCCCTGAGGCGCTGCACGGCTGGGACTTGCCTTACTACTTCCCCTCGATCGGAATCGACGTCCCAGACCTCGCCTTTCCGATCTTCAACAACACTGCATTCATCGACGCCTTCGCGCAGTCGTTCACGTCGTTTGCGATCTCTCTTGATCCGAACATCAAGGTCGACCCCACGACGATTACGCCGGCGTGGCGCAAGTGGAGTTTCGGGCAGACCGAGATGCTGTTCAACAAGACCGACGCGGACGTCCCTGATGTGCGGCCTGTGCGGACATCGGACGCGCTGCTGGAGCGCTGCGCGTGCGTATCTATTTCTGGGAATTTCTGCCGGTTTAACTAACGCACTTGTGTAGCTTTTGGAACAGCGTCAGCGACTTGATGGGCCAGTAGACTTAGAATATTGGTTTGTTAATATGAGCCGTTGGCTTTGAATCCGTGCATGTCTCTGTTTTTGCAATCAAGAAATTTCAGCGGACCTCCATCGTAGTATAGCCCCGGGATTCAGGCTTCGGGGCCCACCTGTCGAGGACATATCGCCCAATTCTAAGTATTCAACATTCTCGCTAAAAAAGTTGAACGGAATTCTTCTATACGTTGAGACCACTCCTGAGTGGTCGCGATATGCGGGGCTGCACGTCTTACTCTTCAAACCCAGACTTTCCCTCGTTCAACCTTCCACTTGAACTGCTTGAATCTTGTATTCACGGTCTCTTAGACTCGCAAGCATTTCAGGCTCAACTTGAAATATGTATTGAAGTGACATCAGAGTGGCGCAGATTACGCCTGTGTTGTCTGAGCAGATATGCAATTAATGCGGGCCGAAGCCGCGGTGTATGGCACCTACGAAAGCTGTAGCAGAGGTAAGACAGCAGTATATTAGTCCACCCCATACTCGACGCAAGTAAAGTGAACCAGGGAGGCATTATATGTGTGTGCAACAAACAGAAATCAAGCTTCAACCAGCAAGATGCAAGCTCAGCGTCTCCAGGCCTGCCCAGAGTGGGTCGATGATGATATGTAGTACCCCTTCGAAGTTGTGTCACCAAACTCGAGAAAGTCTTGCGCCCCGACTGCGAGCAGAGATTTGGGTAGACGTCTCTATAAAACGGTAACGTCGAGCATTATAGCCTGACCTCGAGTTGAACGGGGGCCTGCCACTGGTGCGAAAGGAATGTGGGTGCGCGGACCGTCCGCCACTGAGCTTCCCTCCCTCCTGAACAAGGCTTGATCCATGGACGCCTTTCCGCTGCTAGGAATCCTGTTTACACGCTAAACTGGATGTTTTTCATGCGGCCGGACTTAAATTCAGCGACCCCCGCGCACGGACCAAGCGTATGTTCACTCTGTTCGTAGTCCTCAGTACAAGTTCTCTAAGATCACGAAAGTTTGGTTCCTGGACTATTTGCGCGGCTTGTGTGGATGTCTCAATTATATATATATAAGGTCACGTCGAACATCCTGTATAGCCTGGACCCCAGTCGACTGGGGATCTCCCACTGAGTAGTTCTCCACCACTTTCAAAGGATGTGGGTGCGTACCGTCCGCCACCGAGCATATGTACCAAGTTTCAGAGGGTGGTTAAAGCCCTCCCTCATACAGTATATATTCTCTAAGACTCAAGTCGAGGGAGTAGAGGCCGT
Organism: Mycena latifolia; assembly: GCA_029289555.1. Classification (NCBI taxonomy): domain Eukaryota; kingdom Fungi; phylum Basidiomycota; class Agaricomycetes; order Agaricales; family Mycenaceae; genus Mycena; species Mycena latifolia. Next base: position 77,691 of record JARJLE010000036.1, read on the forward strand.
TTCGAGAGACGCACAGATTATCGGGCGGCAATTAAACCGCTGCCGAGCGGCAAAATTAAAGGATCCGCTTGAATTTTCTTTTTTTTTTTTAAAAAAAAACGACAAGGTTAATAGCCTGACCCCGAGTCGAACGGGGTTATCCACGGAAGACTATCTCAAAATTGTTTCAGAGCAAGACATGTGACCACGGACCATCCGCCACCAGGCTTTCCTGCCTCTTCTGAGGAGCCTTGCTCATGGGAGATTAAAGGATCCGCCTGATTTTTTAAACAAAACTAATAGCCTGGCCCCGACTCGAACAGGGATCTTCCACCTGCGAAGCGGAGTACTACTGCAGGGAGTGTGGATGCGGACCGTCCGCCACCAGGTTTTCAGTCGCGTCTTAGGGGCCATTAGAGATTCAATCATCCTACTGAAAAGAAGAAAAAACGACAAGCAAGGCTAATAGCCTGACCCCGAGTCGAACGGGGTTGTCCACGGAAGACTATGTCAGATTTGGTCCAGAGCAAGACATGTGGCCGCGGACCGTCCGCCACCAGGCTTTACTTCCTCTCTTAACGCGCCTCCACTCGTGCACGAATTTCTGGCACGAGCCGTCCTCCCTTGACTTCTTGAAATTTATTTACGCGGGAATTCCCGCAAATGTAGCGTGGATGCGTTTTCAGACCCTTCGTCGTACTATGCATTCACTCAGAGGTGTCTGAGTACATACTAGGACGGCGCTTCCCGGAGTTCCGCTTGGATCTTTGGCGGTCTGAATAAAAGAAATCACCCGCGCGTCATAGCCTGACCCCGAGTCGAACGGGGGCCTCCCACTTAAAGGCCGGAAACGTGTTCGAACGAAATGTGGGTGCGGACCGTCCGCCACGAGGCTTTCCTCCTTGCCTGAACGAGCAGGGATTCATGTGCGTCTTGATATTATGCGCGGCGACTTACGCGGGACTCGGCACATGCCGTGTTCCGTGACCGCGCTAACCCGTGATTCAATCCGGCACCCGCCGTTGTCTGATCTCTTCTCTCGCCACGATGCCCGCCCCACCAGAGCTGCTCTCGAGTCTCCTACATCGACGCGCACACGGACCCTTTCATCACGTGGCTCGCCGAGGTCGTCGGACGACTCGGCAGCGCGTCCATCTCCGGCGACCCCCGCGTTCCGGCCGCACCCACTGGCAACTGCTCATGATAAAGCGCCGTGCTCTGTCGCTCTAGATCTACGGCATTACACTAGTACTGTGCATTTGCTGGGCACAGCCCGAAGACTGTTTGGTAGTGTATCATATTCGTATTCTGGAGGATGAATATGAATATATTTTGAATATATCCAAATATATTTTGAGTGCTAGCTTGGTTGAAAAATTCGGTTTAATTGGCGCCTAAAGGGACCAAAGACTGAAGCATGGATGTTCCTTTGTATCGGAGTCTCTCACCGAAGGATGTGGACTTGGAACCTAGTGGATGGCAGGTTTCAACTGTCATCAACATCAAGGGTCACCTAATTTTGATGGTTCAATGCCCGGCAGGTTAGCGATGGCTTGCCGCTGCGGCAGTCGACTTTCATCGTCTGAACTGTGCCGGTCGATGTTCCGGGCCGGCGAAGAACCACTTCGACCGTAGTCGAATATATTTGAATACGATTGGGCCCCTATTGTATTATATTCATACTGTATGATATTCATATTCAGATGTATTCATATTCTCAGTTGACCTCGGAGGCCGTATCGTATTCGTATTTAGTTGAATATATTCAGAATATATTTTACCGTATCATATTTTTGGATAGCACTAATTCCTAGGAGTTGTGCTGGGCAGAAAACTGCGTGTGAGATAGGGCTGCGGGATGATGCGAGTTTTGGTGGTGGGGGCGCATGTGATTGAAACGCGGAGGTTTTCCCTTGAAACAAATGAGAGACAAAGGTAGACGCAAAGAAGAAATCGCCCGCGTGAGGCTGAACAAAGGAGAAGCCCCAAGTGGACAAAGACAGCGTGACAAAGGCAAGCAGGTTTCATGTGATTGAGGCGGGGCCTACAAGGTACGAGCTTCTTAGTTTGTAGCGTCTGACTACGAGAGACTAAGTGGGGCCGAACGGTTCAGCGCTGGATCGAGATAATGAGCGCTCTGCCAGTCTCTGCAGATGTCCTTGGTCCTGGATCTTGAATGTTGAGGTTGGCGGGAGAAGCAAGGAGCAGAAGGAAACACGTCACATCTGGGAAAAATCAACTTGCTATGGCAGTCTGAAAGCGCTATGGATTGCTATCATAGCGCTGGATAGTGCTGTGGCAAGGTGGTTTCCTTCCTGATGCACGCTGGTCACTGGCGCCATGATACCGGACGGAACTGTTGAGGTACAAGCTTACGCCATTTACCTTTGACTTACTTCTATTCATAGTTATATTACTTGCCGTATCGTACCTACAAAATTTTCCTACTCACGTGGTACATCTCAGTTGGTTGTTATACGCCTACTGAGATGTACGTTCCCTCATTATATTCATACTTACCTTGTACTGACTCTACCTAGCTTACATTGTTATTCTAGGTACTAATATATTAAGTTGGTCGTTATACGCCTACTGAGATCTTACATTGTTATTCTAGTCTCCTCCGGCACTGCGCTCTACAGGAACGTCCCGTATACTGTAGTATTTCGTTCAAAGCGACCTGGGGGGTGATGCGTGACCCGAAATACCGAGGGTACGTCACGCTCAGTTCATTCGACCACTCTGTACTATTAGAGACCAGGTACTGGACCACCTAAGAGTTTTCACCCGTGGGCAAAGGACATTAGTGCGTTGTCAGGGTCCCATGTTGCTCAGAATGAAGGCATACATCTTATGAATCAGAAAAACCAATTTGACTGAATTTAGGTGGGGATCTGAGCGCGGGGTGAATTTTCTTCGGCAGGATGCCAAAAATAGCCAAATGCTAGGGTACTTGACCACCACCCCAAAGGCAGTATTCCTCATCGGATTAGGGGTCGCAGCGAATTTGGAGGCCAATGGGGGATACTAATTAACGATTCTATGTATTTAAACCAATGGTCGGGGCCATATATTGGGGTTGAATATTTACGTCGGAAGCGTTAGACAAGAGGCAGAATCAATCCCCATCACTAATCGAGTCAAGCTTAACGGTAAGAGTGTACAAGGAGCCAAAATAAGTTAGTTATGGCTTCATACGATGTATATCAATGTCCTTGAATACTTACTTCCCCCACTCGATGCACATAACTCCGACAAAAAATCTTGAAGTCCGGCTTACAGAATTAGGGTGATTTAATGCATTAGATAGCAGTGAGAGAGGCATTAAGTTCATATAATTGTGGAATAGGACTTAACATAAAGAGTCCGACCTGTTGATGGTCCTTCTAAAGTTCAAGGCCCTTAGCATCAAGGGTTCGCCTACGGCGCGGGTCGTCAAGTTGTCCCACTTAGTGTTAGATTTGAATGGTTCACAGACTCTCTTAAGAAAGGATGTGGACTCAGAAGACCACACAATACCCTATGTCAATGCCTAGAATCTAGGCTTCAAAATGAGCCCCCAAAGTCGTGGATTGACCAAGAGTTGGCCGAGAAATGAGTGTCGATAGGTGTCCGGAGTTAAGAAAATGATGTTCTCACGCCTCGGCCCGCAATCAAACAAGGCACAGCTTTTGATCAACCCATCACTTCGCCTCCGCATTTGGTGCCAGTGGGCTCCAGAGGTCCTATTCCCTTCCTCCAGGACAAAATATCAATATACCTCAGAACACCAGTCTCTGGTATCCAAATGGTCAACTACCTAGGTTGGTCAACTACCCAGTCTCCAATAGTAGGTGACGCGTGACCCTGCACCAATAATCGACATCGACCAGGGGGGGGGGCGTGAAACGTGACGACAGTATGTCCTCGCGGAACGATCGACTTTGTCTCGACATCTCCGATTCCATAGGCCTAATAGACACAATTAAGTCGTGCGGAATGACAGGAACAATGCACGAGGTTTGATATACTGTACGTCTCGCTGGATGCCACAGACGACATCTCTCACCCTCGGATCGATGCCAACTGCCACAGTCGATCGTAAAGTTCGACATCCCGCATATTAGGATCCGTGTCCTGGTACCCGCTAAAAATAAGATGGAAGAGCCGTGAATCACGATGATCTCCGTTGGGTGAAACTTCGATGGAAAGACTGTGGGGACCAGAGGACGAGCGAGTCCCCGCCAACTTAGGGCGTTGAAGAGAAAGTAGTGGGCAGGTATGCCAGGCCTATACTTGTTTCCGATCAGTGACTTCAGAGGAGGTCCTCCTTCGATTCGGGGGAGGGTTATAAATATGCCGCTGCGATTGACAGGTAGTGGATGTCGAGTGAAACTGATGTGCAGCTCGCTGGAGACCTGAACAGAACTGAGCGGGAGCAACTTAATGGCGAGAACGAAGTAGACGAGAACCAACCGCCACGTTGTGCATGGAATGTGCGTGGATGGAAGGTTGCTTAAATTTTCAGTACTCCTTGATGTATGCAGGCGGCTCCTGTTTGATTTGGTCCCCCATTTGTGCCGGCCATTGATGTGAATTGGAAAGTGCGGCAAGAATGGCAAGCACTGGACTCCACAGATGGTCAGATAGCAAGACAGCTCAAATATCCAACTGAAATAGACCATGGCACAAGGCTGAAAATAAGATGCAGGCTATCCACGCACATGAGATTACCATGGACTTGAACGTGAGCCACCTGATTAACATGTCATGTGTCAAAGACACTGTCTTGCCATGCTCACATATAAGAGCCCCATCTTCCGAGTTCGTAGTCCGCCATTCCGAGATGTCCCCCCAACCCACCGTTGCACAGATTCGCCTGAATAACACCACTGCCTGTTTGGCCCCAGTTATTACACTCCTCAACGAGCTCAGTGATGCATTTGGTACCCCATTTGTGCCGGCCATTTCAAATACCACTCTCTCCTTGATTAGTGCAATACAGGTATCATATGTCCTTGACAGCTGGCTGCGAGTGCTCATATAGCATAGAATGTCAAGAAGAATAAGGAAGACTGTATTCAACTCCTGGAAAATGTTTATCAACTGCTTTGTGCTATTGTCAATCTCCATATCAAGTCTGAAACCAAGGGGAATCTTCCTCCATCAAGTTTGGTCCATGTCGGGAAATTCACAGAGTATGTATAGTGCTACTTACTGCAAGTATACTCAACAGGTTATTTAGGACACTTCACATGATTCATACATTTGTGGAGGTACAGCAGGATGGAAGCAAGATCAAGTCTTTCTTCCGCCATACTGAGACGAAAACACTTCTTAGTGAATGTCGAGCAGGACTGCAGCAGGCTGTTGAGGTGTTCAAGGTAAATCTTGTCCCTTCTGGATGGATGCCATGGGACTCAAACCTTATGTAGACTGAAAGTAACATCACTGCACTTGATCACATCACTCAGATGCAGGACGAGGCTGAGATTATGCATAAGGAGGTATTTGAGCTGATTTCAACCTGGTCAGATGGGACTACTTCTGACAAGTCCTCCTCTGTACGGACTTCTTCATCCTTGTCAGAAGCTGCTTTTGATCTCTTGCCCAGATCTACAAGACCGATGGCTCCCGAAATAGGTACTGTTTTCGTTTCCGGTTGTTGATTCAGACTCAATTTACTTGCTCAAGTTCAACCTCCATCTCAATGTTGCCAGCCAACCCAAAGATCTTCCATGGCCGTGAAACTGAACTCCAGGAGATTGTTGAAATCCTCCACCAAGAGATCCCAAGGATAGCCATTTTAGGTGCAGGTGGAATGGGCAAAACATCCCTTGCCAAGGCTGCCCTCCACCACCCGGACATCACATCCAAATATGAGCGGTGCTTCTTTGTAACTGCCGATTCTGTCACCACCGGTATTGGACTAGCAGTCCTCATTGGGGAACACATCGGAATCAAACCAGCTAAGGATGTTACAAAACAAGTGATATACTACTTTGCCACACATGGGCCTTCCCTGCTCATTCTTGACAATCTGGAAACTCCATGGGAGCTGCTCGAGTCACGTAGTGAGGTTGAAGAGCTCATGGCCAAACTCACTGATGTCCCACATCTTGCACTCATGGCAAGTCTGCATATCTGTTGGAGCTTGCAAACATACTAACACCCAGATAGATCACAATGAGAGGTGCAGAACGGCCAGCCAAAGTCCAATGGAGTCGTCCATTCCTGGCACAATTGAAGCCACTGTCGGATCTGGCTGCTCAAGAAACATTTTTTGCCATTGCAGAGGATATACATGACAGTGCAGATGTCAATGAAGTACTCTCGTTGACAGATAACCTGCCACTTGCTGTTGATCTGATTGCCCATGCTGTGGACTTGGAAGGCAGCTGCTCTGCTGTCTTGGCTCGTTGGAAGTCAGAAAAAACTTCCTTGCTTTCAGCGGGCAGTGACAGAAAGTCCAATTTGGACACCTCAATCACAATTTCACTTTCCAGCTCTCGCATGAGCGCTGGTGCCAAGGATCTCTTGAGTCTTCTCTCAATCCTCCCAGATGGTCTGTCAGATGTTGAGCTTGTCCAAAGCAAGTTCTCCATAAATGACATCATGACATGCAAAGCTAGACTACTTGCTACTTCTCTGGCATACATTGATGATAAGAGACAACTGAAGTCACTGGTTCCTATTCGAGAACACATGCAGTGTTTCTATCCTGCTTCCCCACTTCTAATTCACCAGGTGCAAAAGCACTTTCATCAGCTTTTGGAGCTATACCATGCATATCCTAAAACTCAGCAAGGGGCTGGAAGAGTCAAGCACTTAGCATTGAATGTGAGAAACATGTGTGAACTGCTGCTCCGAGGGCTGAACCAGGATAATCCAAGCTTGACAGAGACAATTGATTGCACGTTCTCTATGAAGCATTTCATGCAACATGCCGACTTTAAATATTATCACCTGATTACTATGTTAATGGATCAGACTGAAGCTGTTCTTCCTGGGAATTGCAATGAAAATCTCAAGGCACAGCTCATCTTATGGAAATTTGAGTCAAGCAGCCTATTTCTTTCGAACGATGCAGATCTGTTGATTACACAGGCCATCTCTCACTTCCACAATTTCAATGACCCAGCCCTTGAATGTGAGTCCCCTGCGTAGTTTTAATTGATAGTGTCTCAGTCAAATCAATTTTAGCCATATTTTATCTTCAAGTGGGGCTTTACTACTTTGATACTGAAAGGAAATTATCTGTGGCCCTGAAATACTTGGACAAAGCACTTGATTTGGCAAAATTGCATGGATACATAAGGCAGGAGGCTCTGGTATTGAATCATCTGGGTAGAACAAAATGGTCCATTGGGGACTATGATGTTGCCCAGCAGCATGCCCAAGCTTCACACCAACTTGCTGAGCTAGCAGGAGATTTACATTATCAATCACTGGCTCTCCGCACTTCAGCCTTATGTCACCAAAGCCGTGGTGACTTCCAAAACACCATCCTCTTCTGTCAGAGGGCACAAAAGCTACTGGAATGTTGTGGTACAACTACTGGGTCTGCATATATAACTCTATTGCAAGACCTGGCAGAAGCCCAGCTCCTGAAATCTGAATATGTGGAGGCCCGCAATATCTACATGCAACTTGGGCAAGATGCTGCCGCTCAAGATTCATGTAATGATGCCGTGTCTCTCCTTAATATTGCGCAATTGGACATCATAATCGGTGCATCAAAACAAGATGTCTTGTCTAACCTTGACAAAGCAATGGCGCTGTTTGATGCCCCCAGATATGGATATTACGAAGTTATGTCTGTCAAGATATATTGTAATATTGAATTAGGAAAACTGCATCTCAGAGAGGGAGAAATCATCACTGCGAAGGAAATACTCCAGACTTGTTTTCACTCGACCTGGGGACGGGATGCTCAAGGTGTTTTCTCGTGCATGGAGAGCCTTGCCAACACCCATCACTGGCCTGAAAGTAATTTCCACTGGGCTGCTGGATGGACTGTGGTATATCTGGGATATGCAAAGAAATTGGGGGACAAAATTGCCCTTCATCAAGCACTCCAGTTCCTTGGAGATGTGTTTCAAGCTGAGGGGGATAGTGCCACTTCAACCACTCTTTTCACTGTCGCATTGGAGGGATTCACCTGGATGGACATTCATCGTAGCAGAGCTGAATGCATGCTCCGACTTGGTGATCTGGCAAAGGGCCATGGGGAAGTGTTGAAGGCCATTGAGCTGTGGAAGACCACCAGACCGTTGTTTGAACCCTCATCCCAGGCGAAACATGTTGCCCAGATTGAGGAAAGACTTGCCACATTCAACATCAATGTGCTGGAAGAAACCATGGATAGTTTAACATGTCTTTGACAGTTCAATGCCCCTATCGCAGCCGTGCTGTAGAAAACTTACAAAGGAACACAGGCTGGAGAGATGGAAGGTGAAGGGAGAGAGAAGGATTAGGACAATGAACTTGTTTTGGTGGTTTGAGTTGGATAGACTCGGTAGTTTTGGTTTGCTTGCTCCTTATTCAGATAACGGTCTTGATTGAAATACGGATTTATTTATTTACTTAAATACAGAAATTCGTGCCCGCCTCAAATATGAATTCAATAGGTGGTTGAAAGAACAAGGCCCACAAATGAACTTCTGTTGATTTATGGTTCACTTCAATTCAACATTGTATGAAGGACCTTATTGGACAAAAGCCTTTTCATGTCGTGGTGAGCATGGTTTTGCATGACATCTTGCAAGATATTGCGAGATCTTCAAAGATTTTCAAAGATGGTTGGGGTCTCGACAACAAACGGGATATGGGATTTCCGGGGAACCATAACCGGGGTGCCTGACGGGGAATGACGGGGATTATGGAACATCACGATCGGCATGTTGCCGCACATTTACGGTCCGCCGCCCGAATAGGAGCGTCAGCCTTACCTTTCTTTCTGTTCCAATGCAAATGCACCCTAGCGCTATTCTGCGGCTGGACCATTATTCCTGTCTAAGAAATATCACGACCTTCCAGCTTCTTGATTTTATCCGCCATCGACCAGGAATTGACCAAGAAACAAGTGTCTTCGGAGTTAAGAAATGATGTTCTCACGCCTCGGCCCGCAATCAAACAGGGGAAAGCTTTTGATCAACCCATCGCTTTGCCTCTGCCGATGGGCGCCAGAGGTCCTATTCTCTTCCTCTACTTAGACTCTAACATAGCAATATACTGCAGCGCACAAGTCTCTGGTGCCCAAATTCAACTACTAGGTTGGTCAACCACCCAGTCACCCCTAGTAGTGGTGACCCGCAGACTGCCCGCCTGGGCGAATTTGATGATCAGGTATGCTCCACACTGCGGGCAGGCATTCTCAGCATCTAGGGATCCCGTTTTTGATCCCGGCTGATGGCCCCGAAATCCCAAAACCCATTCTTTCACGAAATCTTGCAAGATATTCAACTTGAGTGAAATGCAAGAGATCTTGCAAGATCTTGAAAGAACTCACAAGCTCTGTTTTCCACCTTTTTTGCCCGACATCTTGCAAGATCTTCCAAAAAAGCTGCTCTTGCGAACATTCCTCTGTCTTGCAAGATCTTGCAAGGTATCTCCTTGACTTCTTGAAATTTACTTATGCGGGAATTCCCCGCAAATGTAGCGTGGATGCGTTTTCAGGCCCTTCGTAGTACTGTTTCGTACAATGTATTCACTCAGAGGTATCTGAGGACATACTAGCGCGCTTCTCGGAGTTCCGCTTGAATCTTTGGCGGCTTGAGTAAAAGGAAATCAATTGCGCGTCATAGCCTGACCCCGAGTCGAACGGGGGCCTCCCACTTAAACGCCGGAAACGTGTTCGAACGGAATATGGGTGCGGACCGTCCGCCACCAGGCCTTCCCCCCTGCCTGAACGGGCGGGGATTCATGCGCGTCGACTTACGCGCGACTCGGCACACACCGCGTCCCGTGACCGCGCTAACCCGTGATCGCTCTCCCTTTAACTCTCACCACGATGCCCGCCCCACCAGAGCTGCTCTCCTACATCAACGCGCACACGGACCCTGTCATCGCACGGCTTGCCGAGATCGTCGGACGACTCAGCAGCCCGCCCATCTCCGCGTTCCGGCCGCGCCCACTGGCAACGGCTCATGATCAAGAAAGCGCCGTGCTCTGGTGCTCTACGGCATTACACTGTGCATTTGCTGGGCACAGATCGAAGACTGGTTGGTCTCCGTCCTTCCTGCGCCCCGCGTCTGCCGTCAGCATCCAGGCGCCCGTATCCGCATCACACACACCGCCTGCCTCCTTCCTCGTCTCTCCCGTCGTGCTTACATTTGGGTGCTTCATATACCACATCTCCGTCGCAGCCTCAGTCGTACGTCCCTTCCCGCCACCCGTCTCATCGCGCCTCTCCGGCCGACCTCTTTCTGTCTCTCCCTCGGTCCCCGTCCCTACTCACGAGCACTTTGTCCGCAGCCTCGCGCTCCTCGTTTCCTACATATCTCGAAGCTCGCGGGCAAGAAGCGGAAGTGCGTTCTTCCCTTGCTTGTCATCTGTCGCCGCTCGCGTCTGGGAGGTGGGCGTTTCTCCGTCTCGACGCTCTTGTGCGGAGGCGGGGTGCGGAATGGCGGCGCGTGGGGAACTGGCGGCGCGGGGTGTCCAAGCCGCGTGTGCGGTGCATCTGAGGTGGGTGTGCAGCGTCGGTGCCCGGAGGCGCGACCATCGAGCCTTCTCCCAGCGTGGAGGTGTCCCCGTGCGTCGAAATGCGCGTGTCGCAGTCGATGCGTCCCCGGGTCGGCGTCCCTGCGCGCGTGCACCCTATCGTGAATACACAACTCGAAGCGGTACGCCGACGGCGCACGCTTGCGCTGTGCATCCTCCCTGGCGCAGGCGTCTCCGTGCGGGCGGGTGCACGTATGCGCGTCGCGTCTGCGGTTGCGGTCCTGCATTCCCGCTCGGAAGATGATGAGTCGGATGCTACGCCATGTACCTACTGTACGATTTCGACCGAGTGTTCAGGTGATGCGTGACGGCTGATTTTTCTGAAGTCGTTAAAAATCGCGACAATTCAAAAGAAAATTTATCGGCCATCTCGGTGAGGGAAAATTCCGAAATCGATGAACACTTGGTCGAAATAGTACACACACATCCTCCTCGCGGACTTCTCACGCCAAAATACACAGGCGCTGGTCTGCCTCGCCTTGGATCTGCGCGGCGGCGTGACGGAAGCTTCGGAGTTCGAATGGTGCACCATCCGCGCTTCGCACCGGTCTGTGTGCGCGGCTGCCGCCCATAACTTGTACATCCAGGCCCGGACGACCCCGTGGAATCGCATTTGCGTGTGCCTCAGTGCGGCGGGCGGCGCGGGTGTGCCGTCGCGATGCGGTACCGTTCTGCGTGTCCAAGCGGCGCACGCCGCTGCGTGCAAGTGCCGCGGGTCGACCTGGCGCAGCCGCAGAAGATGAGACCCGCGATAGACGTAGCGGGTACTGCAAATTACGAGTGAATAGGGGGCTTTCACGATTCTTGCAACGCGTGAAATGCGTTAGATGTACTTATATTAGAACCGCAGTGCCCAGTCTGTATATATTGCAAGCCCGGCTACTTTTCATGAAATTTGTGAGAGCCACAGGTGGAAAGTAGGCAGAGCAAGTGGCTTGAGGACGAGACGCCTGAGTATATTTCAAGCTTGGATGATCTTGGTACCTCCCTCTTTGTAGTGCTTGCACAGGGCATGGATACCAATTTCTCTGTTTGGGACCAGATGCCCCTAAGTATTGGCAATATTCCAGTAGCGACGTGCGTATTCCTCGGCGAAGTGACCTCCGGCATCCGTTCAGTCAATTCAGATCGGTCTTGAAGTTCAATGCAACATTAGCAAATTATTGTCCCGGGAAATAAATAAATAAATAACATTGGCAAACAGTGATATTATCTGCGACTGCCTTCCCGGCCACACTAGGTAGTCGGCCACTTCCTTAATAGAAGGTCTTGCGTCGCAGAATCCTGAGTTTTCGTGCTTGAGGGATCGAATAGGACCTATGGGCATTCAGTATGTCAAATTTGGAGGTACGGAAGTTCGGCGATCAAAAAACTGTGGGAGGTTTTCAATCAAAATACCGGCGTGTCACCATCATTTCTTCGCCTTCGCACTTGTTTTTCGCATTTTTCTCCACCAATTCCTCGCCAATTCGCACGTTTGGGGGCTCGTTTTGATCCCTAGGTTCACCCGGATGACGATGGGCTATTTTATGCACGACGAATTCTCTCTATTATATCTATAACCCTCCAAGAAGACCACCATCCGACCCCAGGTGGCACAATCTCCCCACCAGTATAGCGAGCCATCCGTATATTTTACGGACATAGAACTTGGTTATTGTATTGAGATCCGTCACCCGTAGATCCTCCCATGACCACAAACCTTTAACTGCCCCATGTCCAGGGCACCGCCGGCTTCTACCCAACACTGCCAAATTTCAGTAGGGCATAAAGATGGATTTTTTTGGACGGGTTACGGGTATGTGGAACACATCTTCTGCGATTAGATATGTTCATATACATCCTATAGAGTCATCCAGGCTATAATTCAAGGTGTCCGTGCGGTCTGTGTTTTGTACGGCAAGCTATTCAGTCGACACCGTCATTTCAGCCACCTCCGAAGCCGGCAAAGGGAAATAATTATGGTCCCCATATTTCTCAGGTGTACAGTTAGTCTTTACAGAATAGTGTACTTATACCCCCTTAACTATTTGGTATGCATTGGGGTGACTAGTATGTCCGCCAACTAACAATTTAAGGGGGTGGCCGACTAGCCTGTTTCTGGCTATTTTTGGGTACCGCCGCAAAATAAATTCCGCAAGCCATGAAATCATCATCTAAATTCTGGGGGAAAATGTGAACATACTCCGAGGATGCATACCATCGTCCCAGGGCCTACAGACTTGTATCCGCTTCACACTGTGTACGGGCCCGAGGCCAAAAGTGCTAAGGTGGCCGAGTACACAGTCTCAGATAATACACGTAGTTTCGACAAATGTGGTACACTAGGAACATCATCAAACTACAGGAAAAATAAATAAATGCGGACGGAAGTTAGAGAGAAGTGTATGTTAGTTCGATAGTGGGATCCCTGTCCTTCACTACTGCTGTATTCAAGTGATCAATCCTGGTGGCTAGCAAGGTTGTTGGTCCATCCAGCCTCCTCAGATATTGCAACGATTCATCTTATTGCTGCAGAGTATTTGCATCAACGGCAGCAAGTCTGGTGTCAATTTTGGCAACCTCGTATCCTTGTGATGACCGCTCAAACAGCGGGCGAGCATCTTTCCACAGTCTGACTGCCTTGATCAGATCCCCTCTCTGCTTTGAAATATCCCCAAGACGAAGCATGCAGTCTGCTCTTCTGTGATGAATATCCATCTCCGTGAAAGCCTCAAGGGCTACTTCAAACAGGCTCTGTGCCGTGTCTTTATCTCCCTGGACCATCAATCCATCTCCCAAAAATTGAAGTGCAGTGTAAAGTTCAACCTTTCGCTGCAGCTTCTTGGCATAAACCAGATATACCACAGCCCATCTCGAGGACAATGTGATTTCATCAGAGGGCCAGCAGCTAACATCAGCAAGCCTTTCCAGGACATAATTCACAGTGTCAGCATCCCCCCACCGGGAATTCACACCCTCCTGGAACAGGATTTTCGCTTCAGCAATGTTCCCCTGCCGGAGCTTCAGATCTGCGGACACCATTCGGCAGAGCTCGATGGCACATGGGTGGCATATAGCAGTGAATATTTCCTTTGCTTTTTCAATTTTGAAATATACTTCAGCTTCAGGTTTTGCAGTCACCAAATCAATTACGGCCATATTAATCAGGCTGCTCGCATATTTCACAGGGCTTTGAGAGACTGATGTTTTCTCAGCAAGGCTTGCGAGGATGTTGCGTGCCTCAGCATACTCCGATTTTGCTCCATGAGCATTGGCTACAGTGATCATTATGGAATGGTCAGTCTGACCACCATGCATGCCACACAACTGTACAAGCTGCCTTCCTTGCTGACACAGTGCAATAGCAGCTTTCGGGTTGCCCTTCCGCAAACAACATACTGCCTCAGTTTCAAGTGCCAATGCTTCCTGATATAGGTTTCCGCACATCTGTGCCCGCCTTTGTGCCTCGTGAGCACGCATTTGGGCCGCGGAATACTGACCAATCGAACATTTTGTTCGAGCTATACTATTCAATACGCGAGCCTCCTCGACAGTTGCACAGTTCTTTGCTAACCCCAGAGCTTTGTCAAAGAATTGCAGACTCCGAGCTAAATCATCTGTCCGGTCGTCATAATACCCTCCAGCAACATTATAGAATTTAGCTTTGACAAGCCATCAGCGACAGAATGGAGGAATGATTATCAGGTGCTCACAGGAAAGAGATGCATCATTCAAATTTGCCAACTGATTAACAGCTTTGGCAATGAGGAGTTCTGGATCGGAAATGGGATGATGACCTGCCGTCAGTAGCACTTCCACGGTGAAATTGATGTCCAATCTTGGATTTGCGAGCAGAGGCAAAAGCGGTGGGATTTGATCCATCAATGAAGAACGGCCATGTCCAGCAAGTCGTCGAAAAGAGTTGAAAGCAAGGATGCAATAAATATTTTCCATTAGTTCGGGGTTGTCTGGATGCAGACTTGGTAGAAGGATGTTGTGGATATTATGATGATTGGAATTTATCTGATCCGACATCCCATTGATCTGTACTCCAAAATGGCTCTGGTACAAATCAAAGAGCGCATGAAAGTGCTTTCGAAGAGGCTGGACCAGACTTGGCGATGGTGGATGCACATGTTGCACGTGCTCCCGGATAGGAACCAGCACCTTAAGCCGCATGTTATCGATGTATGCCAGAGAGGCTTGAAGTAACACAGCTTTGCATGTCAGGAGATCAGGGATGGGGAGGTTGCTGTGAATGAGCTCCGAATTTGAAAGCCCATCTGGGAGGATTGAGAGAAGTGTTACAGCCAGTTGCGGAACTTAGGGTGCGGCCCTTTTTTTTTTTTTTTTTAGATGTTTCGGATATTTCAGCTCTACGGAGCTCAGTTCTTCACCGATTCCCTTGAAATTATGATGAGTAGATTTGCCTTGCGACTCCGGAGGGAGTGACGTTCGAAAATACGTTAGAAGCGTGGGAATTGCCTTTTTTGGCAAATTGTGAGGCATCTTCTCCTATCAGCTCTAGCATTAAATATACTGATCCGATTGACTTAGTTTTTGGATATATCATACTTACATGCATTACCTAGGATGTGTCATGCCCAGATAAGGATTAAAATGTTTTGTTCACATCTGGCATGGGACTTAAAACTGATTGAAATTGAATACTGTAAGGCTTTTGAATAATGAGGTATTTTGACGATCTGGGCACGACACATCCTAGGTAATGTATGTAAGCATAATATATCCAAAAACTAAGTCAATCGGATCAGTATATTCAATGCTAGAGCTGATAGGAGAAGATGCCTCACAATTTGCCAAAAAAGGCAATTCCCACGCTTCTAACGTATTTTCGAACGTCACTCCCTCCGGAATCGCAAGGCAAATCTATTAAGCATAGTTTCAAGGGAATCGGTGAAGAACTGAGCTCAGTAGAGCTGAAATATCCGAAACATCTAAAATAAAATAAAAATGGGCCGCGCCCTAAGTTCCGCAACTAGCTGTAATAGTCCTTTGGCTCCAGAGGTCATTCGTGGACTGGAAAGTGAAATGGCAATAGATGAATTCAAGTTTGAACTTTTGTGCTGACCTTCAGAAAGCATGGTTGTCTTCTCTGTCTTCCAGCGAGCCAGGACACTGGAGCAGCCTTCATAGTCAACTAAATGAGCCAGAAGATCCACTGCCAAAGGCAGGTTATCTGTAATATCAAGAAGTTGAGTGATTTCGTGGCTATCATGGTAATTGTCTGTGATGTCGATGAAGGTCTGCCGAGCTGCGTCATTGGATAGGGGCCTCAAAGGTGGCAGCAATGGGCGGGTCCACCGAACCTTGGCTGGTCGCTCTGCACCCCGCATTGTTATCTGGTCAAGTTTTTAACATTAGAACTGAATCACAATGTTGGATATGCTTACTATCAGTGCAAGATGTTGTACATCGGTAAGGAGGGACAAAAATTCTTCAACATCGCCACGGGACTCGATTTTCTCCCATGGTGTTTCCAGATTATCCAAGACCAACAGAGAGGGTGGTCCTTGGGCAAAATGTTGAACCACAGGTTTGATAAGATCCCTGCCTGGCTTTAGCCCGATATTGGATCCAACCAAGGCTGTGAGTTCAATGCTGGTAGTAGCTGAATCACATGCTACAAACCACTTGGTTTCGTACTTTGCACTGTTGTCTGGATGATGGAGGGCAGCTTTGGCAACGCTCATTTTGCCAACTCCACCTGTCCCAAGGATTGCTATCCTGGGTGCTTCTTCATTACAGAAACTTTGATGGATTTCATGTAGTTCTGATTCACGCCCATGGAATATCTTTGGTTTGGCTGGCAACAACCCAAAGGAACCTGAGCTTTCAAAGATGATGAGTTCACAGGTTGGGTGTCCAACATATTCCAGTACCTATTTTCTGAGCCACTTATACTGTGGTAGATCTGATTTCCAAATAAAATAATGAGCTCTTGAAATAAGCATAGATCATTGACGTACAGAGGACGATCTGTCTGAACTTCCCTCAGTCATGTTCGAAATCACATCGAGGAGTTCCTCATGAAGTTTTTGCGTTGTTTCCTGTATTTTGAGAGCATCTGTCACAATTGTGGCACCATCCTGAATCTGAAGTTTACTGAATTTATACATGGCTCCTTAGTGGTTACCAGAATCAAACTTGCCTTGAATACCTCCAAAGCATCCTGTAGTCCTTTCTGGCACTCTTTGAGCAGCATCCTCATTTCACCTTGCTTAAGGAATTGCTTGATTCTGCTCTGATTCTGCTGCGCTTCCACGAATGTGTGTATTTTGTGGAGTGTGCTTACCATTCATTAAGTTGCAATTTTGTTATGACAGGAGAAAAACATACTTGGTGAAGTTCCCGATGTGATGCAAAGTCGCAGGAGGCAAAAGGCCCCCCGGAGGCTCGGATTGCATATGAAGCTTGATAATAGCAAAGAGAATTTCATGTATGCGCTCGGTGAGCTTCATACATTCCTCCTTGTTCGTTTTCACATTCTGAAAGTCTCGGTCAGTGACTCAGTGTTGTATTGAGGTACCCTCCCCTATTACCTGCACGGCGGAAACTAAGTTGAGGGCTGTGTTTGAAATGGCCTGCACGAAAGGAGCACCAAAACAATCAAGCAGCTCATTCAGGAGAGGCAGCACAGGAGTCAAGCAGGCTACTACGCTGTTCAACTGGATATCAATGATGGCGGGCTTGCGGGGCATCGTTAAGGGGAGCGCGCAATCCATAGACCCGAGATGCAGACTTTATACGCTACCTGCGGTGACAGTCATCTTCATC
This sequence comes from Mycena latifolia, assembly GCA_029289555.1. NCBI lineage: Eukaryota > Fungi > Basidiomycota > Agaricomycetes > Agaricales > Mycenaceae > Mycena > Mycena latifolia. Next base: position 95,151 of record JARJLE010000036.1, read on the forward strand.
AAGTTCTCCCGCATAGTGGGAGATCATCAATGTTCCACTTTCCAGGTGCTTTCGCCCCTTGATTTGGTGCAATACGGGTTTCGGGGGTGGGTGATAATACATATGTCTTGTTCAGTTTGCTCACATTGTGGGCAATGAGTGCAAGCTACCATTCCAGATCATGGGCTCAGTCCTGAGACAATCCTAACCTGTCCACCCGCCCTCTGTTGGATTTACATCTTGTATTCATCACGTCAACGTGATGAGCTGATGAGTTGAACCCTATTCGCATGGGAACCACGTAACTAATCCTGTGCAAATATTTATGAACACTTCTCAATCTATCCGCTATCTACAGCGTACATGGTGACTGCCTGCAGAGATATAAAGAGGAGTCGGTTACCGAAAGAGAAACGCAGAACCTAAGATTGTCTGCCTGTTTACATCACGTGGTAATATGATCGACCAATGCAAATCACACTGGGGGCAAAGACTGACGCACCTGACTTTCAGGTGCGACCTACGCATGTGGTGCGCAGGTTGACAAAGACACTTACATAAGACAAAAACAGGCTTTGTCCTGGCAGAGGGGCGGTCAAAGCCTGCCTTTGTCTAATGCAGGTACCTTTCTTGGCTGTGTGACCAGGTGCGCAGCACATGCCTAGGTCGCACCTGACGGTCAGGTGCGTCAGTCTTTGCCCCCGGTGTCAACCTCGGGGAAATGTTCTGTACTGCCATAAAGGATGTCGGCATAGAGATCTCGAGAATATGCGCAATGAATGCAATCTCATCTTAGTTTCGATCGATTTGGCAGAAGCGGTGGTGAGAATTGAATATTCTCTTGCTCATACTGCTCGCTGTTCGCGAATTTTCCGCTCAGACACTTCGGAAGAAAAGATGAACTGGGTTCACAAATAGACAAGGTAAACTACGCGATGTACTCTTTAGTGGCCCACAGCAGTAAGAAGGCTCGCGAAATTCGGGGCTCCGAGGCCCGAGACCGGATCCCATCCAATCGCTACGGAGAAGCCGCTGAAAATATTGCCAAAGGAGAGTACCTCACGAGGAAGGGGGAGGCCAAATGCACTTCGTGTTGCATCCCGGACTGCTCCCTACTGTGGGTGTGAGCGACCGAGATGCCCCGCGAGATGCAAATCGTAAAGGAGGCGATGTCCGTGAACGCAGCCTTCCCAGCAGCACTGTACAGGAAGGGGTTCTGGAAGCCGAGCGGAGGTGAGCGAGCACATCAGGAAAATCTGAAATGCTATGAAGTGTCAGTGGAGGTTATGATGGTCATTCGTGGTCTCCCATGGTCTTTCTGGGTCTTTTCATCCGACACATCCCCTATGATTGTCTATCGGCGTCTTCCGTGGGCTATAAAAGTACCCTCACAGTCTATGCTCGTTCCTCACTTTAAGCTATGGGATTATTTTTCGCTATTTGATAGTAGTCCGTAGGCGAAAGCTTCGGGGCAGAACAAAGTTGGAAGTCTGAAGTGTAGATCACGGATTGAGCTCGGGCCGAGTCTTGCGGAATGCCCAGATTAGAAATCTGGCCCCTATCCGAGCCTTCTTTATCCACAAAAAGGGCATCCAAGAGCACAGGATACTTCAAAGAAAATCCTCATGTGGATAGCAAGGTATTATTGACCTTGGGAAGTCTTCTCAGCAACGGATGAAATAATTTGGCTCTCATGTGCTGAACACTCATGGCTTTCAGCCATGTTATCTCTTCTTTTTTATATATACCATTGGTTTGAGGTACTTTCGTTGCCCAATTTGAGGTATTAGTATACATATACTATATTTGGGGCCTTATGTAATATCTCAGAGGGTCCCTCCAGGCAAGCAGAGGTGCAAGGCAATATTTCAATGCGTGAGAATATCTCCGTCACTGTCTTGCCGAGAATGCCAAGATCAATCGGACTTCGACTTCAGACTACCACTTTCGACCACTTTCGACTTCCGACTTGGTACTTCAGGGAAAATATAGACTTCAGCCTAGAATCCACGGAAACAGCATTCGACTATGAATATTCTGCAAAAATTGATCCCATATTAAGCCCTATTTCTGACAGGTAAATTCAATGGAAATAATCCAAGGACTTCACTTGCATTCGGTACAGCTGTACATATCAAGTACATATTCTGCTCGTCGTCAGATCGAGAGTGACAGTTGAATCATGATGGGGTGTCATAGTGGTCCGTGCACATCAGGCCAACATGTGTCAATGTTGATCAACTTGATGGATTCGCTGGCGTCTCTTGTCCTTTCCCCTCATCGCCTCCACTCAGTCAAGCACCTCCCATGTCGCTCTCTGCTTCAACACTGTTATATCGGCTCTTTTGACAACAGTCCACTCAAATCTTACTGCCTACACACTCCAACATCTTACCCACCTCGTACACGACTGACTACTAGTCTACCTTCATTCGTCACAATTGGCTCGCTACAAGAATAAACCAAGAAGCCAACGTCTCTTGTGACTACCGCGCCGAGCTGAGCTCTATTCAATGTGATCAAGCTGGACACCAAGCTGTCCATGACCAGTCGAGATTGCCTGTCGCCCCAAACGCAAGTCTCAAAACTCAAATTAACTCAAGCCATCAATTTTCCGCACTACGCAAGTTCGCGACCGCAAGTCTTAAAATACCAAGCCATCAATTTTTACCACACCACCGCGGACGCTCAAGTTTATCACCCTAAGGTTCCAATCTTTTTCGGAGTCGCGCAGCAACATCAAGCCTATCTTATCCAAACTTCCGCCGATCGATACTAAGTGTATGTTGGCTTTGTAGAGTTACTTCTATCTTTGTATTCGTAGAATGCAATTCACATCTTTTACATTGTTTCCTTCGGTCTTTATAAGCACTTCGAGAACTATGATAACTATGGTGACTATGCTGTCTACGCCACTATGATAGACTTGGTGCCGTCTATGGTGGTCTTTCTGGTTGAAACCGCCCCTCCCACCTTTCTATATAGACAAGGGTCTGCTATGAGTTCTATCATGTCTTTGTTGGGCTATGATGGTCTCCAGAGCAGTTTCAGATTTTCCTGATGTCAAGCTCAAATCAAGGTCTTCTTGGGGCTCAGGAAGGCGAGAGGGAACATTTGTTGTTCTCAGAATAGTCCGCAAATCATTCTCCTGGATCCAGGGATGAGAACGAGCCCCTGACTTTGTGAATCGGCCAGGAATTGGTGGAGGAACAAGCGGATGAAGGTGTTCGGAGACAAGGAATGATGTTCACACGCCGTCATCCCGATCAAAAACCCGCACAGCTGTTGATCGCTGCCACAAACTTTCCTCCAAATTTGACCACGCCATCCTCATACATTGTATTCCATCCTAGAAGTATCAAATCCTAGGTCTATGCATCCTACTGGCTTATATTATGTAAGTGGCCCGCTAACTAGTGTGGCCCGCTAAGGGGTCTCGGATAATACGACTTTCCAGATGCACTCGAGCCCACCCACTAGAACATATACGTCCACCCTAGTAGTAATTATATCATACGCACAGTTTTACGTCCAGCTAGTTACAGCTTCAAATCTATAGTCCCTGTTTCCCTATTTGATCTGTACTTACTGTAGAATATACGCCTTTCACCTGAGGTGGGTCTAAATATTCCTCTGGTTCTCTTACTACTAGGAAGATCTTTGCGGAACCGCGCGGAAGGTCTCAGTGGGGTCAGATAAGCGAGGCCAGTTCAACCTGAGTTTATATCTGAATCGTAATTGCCTATGTGTTTCTATTCGCGTTCATACTTAGCATTGTAATTTCCTTCTGGGTCGGCGGCGTGTAACTAGGACCCGGCGGGGGTCCTAGACTCTTCTTCCAAAGGGAGCTTTGCACAAGAAAGAGGCCATGAAAGCACGTCAAATTTATCATTACACCCCGCGTAACGGAAGTTTTATCTGTGCGGCAGCCATCATTTCCTGTTTGGCCTGCCTAAAGATCCTTCTCTCTCTCTTTTGCACCGCCTTCCTCCTCCTCCGAGTCTTTAAATGACTGCAACAGGCCTTGAGAAATGTTCTGCCCAGCGCTCTGCCTCCGGATCACTGCTCCGCTACATGCCGTCACGTTCCACAACCGCCCATGCTACGAGCATGGCGAGACCCGCCAGGATAGAAATGGTGACATAGATCTAGTAGCATTTTCCGATGTACCACAGACCCTGCAAGACATAAGACCTCGCAGCCACCAGTTGCTCCCCGAACGGGGAATCGGGAGAATCGAGGTCGCGTCGGCGGAAGTCGTAATACGGAAAAATGCTGTAGACACCCATGGATATTAACCCCTGGGCCAGTAAAGAGGGGCTCTGGAAATTGTTGGCGGTAGCGGCTCATAAGTGGTGCCTAAAATGTATGACAAGCCGCAGAAGAGGCACTGATGCCCCTTCATCTCCAACGCAGGCTCACGCAAAATGTTTAATCCCAACGGGGGATTAAACTAGGCTCGATTCGCGTCTATATCCCTGGCGCGAATTCTGAAGATAGTCGTTCAGAATCACGTATACTATAGAGGGTGCATTTTACGAGTACAGCCGAGTAGGAACTGCCTCGGAGTTTAAAATTAGTGATGGGATCTGATGGCTCGGCCTTTGACGATGGATTAAAAAAGGTTTCTTCGTGCAATGTTCATGGTGTCCGAAATTTAACCTTATCCATTTTATTTGAGGCATTTCCGACGAGATATGAATGTGTCCCGAGGATCTCTTTGCAGGTCCCTTGGGCGCGGGTGGTGATGGCCTTGGCGCTCACGGGGTTTGTTCGGATCTTTATTTCAAACTCCGAGGCAATTCGTACTGCGCCCTACTCGTAAATCCAAGCCTAGGATTAATCTAGTCTCGTTACTCAGAATTTATGCCGAGTTGATTGAAAAGACAGTCGTTCTCAATGATCTGTATAAAGTCTGGGCTTTGATGGGGGGTCTTCTGAGGATCGCCCATGAGAGTGATGGATGTCAGTAAAATACTGATCCGACTACTCGGCACCGTTCTCTTTGCCTCAGTCGCGTCGCACACCATGGCGGAGGGCCTAAGTAAATTCATGGCCCCCCACAGCACCAGGCCAGAATCCAATCTCTGGCTATGAACCTGCTCTGGCACTCTGTATCATGTACTCCACAGCAGTTCAATATTTTACACCCACCCAACTACATAGCTAAGCGCGTGAAACGCGTCCGGATCGTCCATCGGCCAGGGATAATTATGTCAAAGGTAGATTGGGACACGAGCTAAGAAGGATAAGTGCAGGGCAGAGAGGGCGGAGGACGTGCCTCGCTCAAGCGGGACGTGCCATGCGTTCGGATCACCATTTGGGCGACATCCATCACTCCCACGGGTGATCCCGTCAAATCCTAGAGTAGGATTAAACGTTAAACACTTGATGGCATTCTCCTTTCCTCGCCCGCTTCAAGCGCCGCGCAACCCTCCATCGACGCCACTCCGTAGCCTCCGCCACTGCGCCCTTGAACCGCGCCTCGCCTCCCGCGCGCACACGCTGCCTCGGCGACCACACCCCATGCACCAAAGGCCCCTGAATCCTCGACTGCCACCTGCGCACCGCGCGCGTCCCGCCCCCGCTCATGCGCTCGTAGCACGCGACGACAGCCACGAGCGGCATGGCGGTCGGGCCCAAATTGCCGCGTGGGCAGGCTGGGCAGTAGTTTGGAGACGCGTGCGTTCCTCCCTCCATCCCTCCTCCCTTCTTTGCATCTTTGCATATTCCGCGCAGTTCGGTCCTCGACCTTGACCTCCTCAACTATCCCGCCCCCTCCTCTTCCCCCGTGACGTGGCGTTGAGGAAGGAACGGAGTAGCGATGAGCACGTCTTAAGGTCCGTCCCGCCCTCATCGATGAACTTCTCCCAGTGCTGACTACCTCCACATCTTGAGGACATGCACCCGCCGCACCCGCCGCCTCCCGCACGCACAGGGACGCCCGCGAGTGCGTGGGCGCGGGTGTGTTGCGGCTTGTATCCGAGTACGGTGGGCGGTGCCACGCGAGTCCGGTGCGTGGTGGGAGGCGAGGCGGCATCCTGGGGCTAGAGCCGCGTGTCACCGTCGGCTCCTGCTCGCGCTGCCCGTCTCTCATCTGCATCGGCGCGCCCTCTCTCGCGACGTTCTTGCCGCCGAGGAGGATGAGCGGGCGGTTCTGCACGTGCATGAACTGCATGCACGCGTCGTGCCCCGCGAGCGTGAGGGCGAACCCGCCGAGCTTGTCGCCCGAGCGCGAGCCCGCGCTGCACTGCAGCACGACCACCGTCGGGCGGAAGATCTCGAGGATCTTGGTCATCACGGGCGCAAAGACGCTTTGGAACGCGGCGTCCGTGATGCTGTTGTCGAGCGGGACGTTGAGCGAGTAGCCCTTGCCCCGCCCTTGCCGCGGTCGTCCTGCGTGCCCGTCCGAGGGAGAACTGGCCGAACTTCTGGAAGCTCGCGGTCATGATGTGGTCCGTGCTGTAGAACGCCTCCTCGACGCCGTCGCCGTGGTGGATGTCGATGTAGAGCACCCGCGGGTGCGTGCGCAAGAGCTCGAGGGTGCAGAGGACGATGTCGTTAATATAACAAAAGCCCGACGCCTCGCCCTTTTTCGCGTTGTGCAGCCCGCCGGCCCAGTTGATTGCAATGTCCATCGCCCCGCTGGAAATCCGCTGCACGGCTGCGATGGACCCGCCGGCGGAAATGGTGCGGAATTCGAAGACGTCCTCGAACGCGGGGTTGTCAGGCAGCAAGCCGACCAGGACTGGCTCTCTTCTAGTCAGGGTGGCCGCAGAAAAACGAAAGATATGTGCACACAGAGCATCCCCCTGTGCGGCAGCTCCTGCGTTTCGGGCGTCACCTGCACCAGGAAATCGATGTATTCATCCGTGTGGAATGCTCTCATGCCTCTCCGGAGTTGCGCGTCTCGCGCGCTGGACATTTCGCTCAGAATCTCGCCAGAAAAATTGGGAAAATTTACTCACCAGGACGTGCGTCTTCGGCAGCATCTCGTACGCGCCGACGAGGTCGTGTGTAACGCGGACGCGATGCGGTTTCATGGGGTGCCCCAGCCCGTATGCATCGCCCACGTCGGCTGTAATACTTGTGAGTGGAGGACTTCGTATGAGAGCTAGTACATAGTAGTATGCGACTCTCCGCTTGAGCCATTATGGCCAGGTGTACAGCGTAGTATAGAAATTCAGTCAGTCAGTCAGTCAGTCAGTCAGTCAGTCAGCTTGGACATGGTCCAGACTGTGAATGTATATTCACCTGTACACTGCGGTCCTGAAGGCCCAGGATCCACGGGATGGTAGTAGGAGGAGAAGATTTGCAGGACGGGGAGGAGAAGTAGGCGCAATACCAAGCGCAGCACACAGCCACCTCATACGATATCGAGGATGGGGTTGATTATATGTCTCCAACAGATGGTTAGGTAATTGACATCTTCTGTCAAGATAATTTGCGCGTCTTGCGCGACACGCCAGTTTCAAACACTTGCTTGCACTGGGAAGACATATCTAGGCCTCAGAACTTTCCTCGTGCAGTATGTGTTGACTCTCTGGATTTATTTTCTACCTTATTTGTCTTTCCTCAGAAGTTCGTCACAATTCTTGTTGAATTCCCTCGCAAGGAACAGGTGATTCTAGAACTACACTTCTCTGACAGCCCTCCATAAATGATGCATCTTCGCCCGTAGTAGACCAGTTGCCTACTCCGCACCATCGGATCCTTGTATATCTGGAGACTCTGGACTGTGTTCACGTAATAGATCACATTTAACATATTGACCAGAGTCTTCTGTGTGCAAGAAATATTGATGGTTACTTGACTTTGCACTGGGTTCAGGGGACCTGACTGTTGATCAGTTGAGGATTCAGGTATGTGTGTAATGGATCAAAAGAAGAAGGTGTGAGGCTTGAACTAGAATTCTTAGAAAAGTCGATATCACAGTTTTTGCCATGCTTCTCTTCACACATTCAAATCCTTGATTGAATTTGGTGAAGTGGATGTGCATTAAATCATGTTTTTCTGGCTCAGAGGTCCGACTCGGACACCTTTAATAGAGTCATTTTCAGAGAGAACTTGAATCTAATGGAATGCATTGACTTCGTCCGAGTCCGAAATTAAAGAGTGACTGGGATCAAGTAGACATAAGGGACATATATATTATATGCAGGTGGGAAGTGGACGGGCGCAAAGTAGTGAAGCTTTACAGACGCTGCCCCCTATCAAGCACGTGCTATTACGTCCCCATCAACTGGAGGGTCAGGAGAAAATGACGCGGTGACGCGCCATTGACGCGGCACTGACGCGCCGTTGACGCGCAATTTTCCACGGTATGTCTAGCTTCTATTTTACCATCGTGAGTCATTTAAAACCATTTTCTGAGGATCTCAGCAGGGTGGGAGCCTCTCAAAGTACATCCAGTCAACTACTTACACTGAAAGAATAATGTTCTGCAGCCATACGGAGGCCACTTTGGTTGGAATGGGAGTTGTGGCCTTGCGCAGCATAGTGGAGATAAAATAGAATGTTCCAATGCTGTCAATTGTCACTTCTGTTGCATTCCGAAGACACACTCATTCCATGTCATGTCTGCGTCAATGCGCGCCGCTACCGCATCAGTGCGCGCCGCTGCCGCGTCAGTGCGCGTCAGTGCCGCGTCAACACAGCCACCGACGCGTCAATGACACAGCCACCATCGCGTCACTAGCACCTATAGCCTCAGATATAGTCACTTAATTGGATCAAAGTCTATGGTATTTCATGACGTATGAACAGTCTCCTGTTCTATATGCTCTTGACCAATTGTCCTACTCCCAGTTGGGGAGTTACTGCAACTCCCCATTGCCAACCCGCCAGGGCTGCAAAATATTGTAATTCAGATCTCGCGAGGAAAGCCTGCACCAAATGCTGACTCTCCGAAGGATCAGGGTACTTCGCGGTGCTCCGTGCGTAAGGCACCTGAATATATTTCATGTCAAAGTCCACAGAAATATCTTTCTACTGGGCTCGCGAGTAGTCCTTGAGAGTTCGAGAAATCCCCGGACAAGGATCCTAGAGTTCAACTTGATGTAACGAGGATCGAGTACGCAAGACGCTGTTGCTCGATTATAATTAACTTAAAGGCTGCAAGATGCGGGCCTTTGATGGTTAAAGGCTGCATGACGCAGGCCCTTGAGAGACTTAGTTCAAACGAATGAAATGGAGGCAAGATGAGAGTTGTATTCAAGGAGGAGTGCCTCATATCCAGGGGTGCTCTACTATATATACTAATTCTACCTAATGAGTCATCTGAAGTCATTCACGGCTACATGTATGCCGACTCGCTCCGAGCCGTTGAGCTTGAGTCCCATTCTGAACCATGGGAAAACACTAAATAAGTCAAGTGCCAACGGTATGTAAGTAGAGTCCAGGTAAATTACTAATATTCATAACAGCGACTTCTGAGTAACTGTCTGGTTGAATTTACAGTAAAGTTCAGTAACCTTTGATTATTGCGTGTTTCTCTTTTGAAGAATTCGCCTAGATGCTTGTACCTCACATGTTTTGAAGAGGAATATATCATGCACCCATCCTGGGAATGAAAGGAGGCTTGGAGTGAAGATATTTGACCGTTATGCGCTCCAGTATCTGTATGATAGGTTACAGATGCTGTGCAATGTGGAAATTTACTGACAGCCCACCGATGAACAACTTAGAATGCTCAGCCAACATAACATTCAGTCCGCCCCAGTCTATAAGTTTCAGGGACACTTTTCTCAGGACTTGCTGGGACAATTGTGGCCAGCTCTCGTCAATTTCCACCAATCCAACTCAGCAGGTGGCAGAAGACAGGCATTGAACATTTATTTATGCGGTATTTGACGATTGAGGTGGCCCTTGTGAGCAGCTGACTTCTCCGTCTTAAAACCTAGCTCTGGATATTTGAGCCGCTTTCAATGCCTGACAAAATGACCTCGAGCTCACAAGCTTCGAAAGTGCCAAACACACGGGCACCTATTTTGTATGGGCACCACCCGGCTAATCCAAAGCTCTGAACCTGTGGTGAAAGAAAGTTGAATTTCAAATAGTGCACGTATGGCACGGTCCAATGAAGGAAGAACCACCATGGTTTATTGGACTTTGTTCCGCAGTGACCAAATTTTATGTTTGTATTTTTTGTGCTCAGATGATGTACTGGGCTGTAAAAAGATTGCTCACACTCAAATTTTGCTTGAAGGAGCAGTGCATGATGAGCTAGAGGCGGCGCGCCGCTGCGCGTCAATCGCACAGCCACCGCCGCGTCACATCGCGTCACTGCCGCGTCAATGCGCGTCAGTGCGCGCCGCTGCCGCGTCACTTTTACCAGACCCTCAACTGGAGACCTCTTCTCATATCCTCCCGCACCATGACGGTCTTCACCACCCACGCTCAACACCGTATCTCTTCCCACTCATAGACCTTATCTCACTCTCAGTTTTTATCTCTCAGACTGTGTGTTATCGTTAAAATGTTTCGCACTCACACTATAGAAGTACTGTGGCGTAGCTATTTATTGCCAGGTACGATGACCAATAGAACTTAAGTCAAATCAAGTCAAGTCATGACCCTTACTGGTGTCACGCCACCTATCGTCACCGTGCATTCGTGGATAAACTGACGGATAGTTGCCTCAAAATGGACCATATCTTGTCACCTACGCTTTTGTCAACTCTTTGAACCCAAGGCTTCTTCGAAATACAATTCCTCTGGCAGAAAACCTCAGAGAAACCTTGGAGAAACCCGTTAGCCCGTTTCTTAGGATGGACCCGAAACGGATCGAAGCCGTAAGATCGAATTTTTCTATCTGGGGCTGTCTTCTGTTCCTGTTCCCTCAAACATTTCATTACCGCGATGAGTCTACCCGTGTCTCAAATCTGACATCTCCTTCCTATCCACGCTCTCCAGTTTTACCCCCCATGGACCCGCAAGAAAGGCGTTTTCTTAGTATGATAGCGTAGGCCAGGCAGTGCCAACGCGCCGATTCTTCGACCTTGACACCCTTTTCAGCGATGTAATGCTTGGTGTCGCCATCCCGGGAGTTGTGCTCTCGGTCGTGCTCTTAGCAACATTAGCGTACTTGGCGTGGAACCCTGTGTCTCGTCCTCACCTGAACCGTGTCAGTTTTCGTTTGCTCGTTTATGCCATCATGTCAAAGTACGGACTTTCACAATGGCGGCGCCTCACAACTCATTTTCTCCCAGCATTGTATTCGGGATCACAATATTCGTTACTATAGCGGGACACCCTGCGGCGTGCAGCTTTGTCGCCTTCCTGGGTGCGGTACGTGCACCCATTCTCCTCAGCCCACGATATTCAGATTCCGCTTCAGACCTCCGCCTTATTCTCTGCCTCCACGTTCTGCTGCATGGCGCTTAATCTCCAGTACGCCCTGCCCTCCTCTTTGTGGCGTTCACACGTAACTTGATCTCACGGAAATTAGACTTGTACTCGTGTACGGCGTTAACGGCAACAAAATGGAGAAGTACTATACTGTTGGTTCGCTATTTATCTGTGTGGCTTGCAACGCCTCCCCCTGGATCGCTGGCGAGCTTGGGTGAGCAGGAGTCGCGTAGCATCAATCCCATCTCAATATTTCTGCAGTTGGTACGCCACGGATGGCATCTGCTGGATCCGAGACCCCAACCCCGATGTGCAGCTCCGCTGGCTCCTCGCAACGCAATCGGTCTGGACACTCGTGCTGTCAAGCATCGAGGTCATCTCCTTCGTCACAATCCTGATCTTCCTGGTGCGGTATGAAGTGCGTTCTCGCCAAATTTTCATTTTCCAGCACTCAAATACTACGACCCAGATGCGAGTCCGGCGGCTCCGGGACGACAACACCACTTCGCAGGGATCCAGTTTCTACCAATCCAGCTCCGATATCTCGACCATTGCCTCCAGCCGTCCCCAGCCGCCAATCGTCCGCTACAGACACATGATTATCCGCATCGGTGCGGCTTGACAAATTAGAATAGATAATCCGCGACCTTGGCTGACGGTGTGCTTCCACATAGGCTTGTACCCACTCCTCTCGTGTTTCCTCAGCGTAACGGGGACTATCCTCGATGTGTACCAAGTTAGGAACCTCGTCCTCACCGATTACGTGCGTCGCTCCTCGCACCTCTTCACGTGCACGCTACTAACCTTGCGCCGCAACAACTTAGAGTTTGAGGCTGCGAGTATTAGGTCCGCATGTCCGCACAGAAAAAATCAACTGCCGGCTAACATCTCCCCAGACATGTTCGTGTCGTCACTCCGGCCAATTCTATACGCCATGCTCTCATCCACGGACCCCGTGCGTGCTATCTTTTCTCCCGTGCCCACCTGCTACCGCACTAACATCACAGCTAGTCCTTCGTCGCTGCAATCCGCGCGCGGCGGCCTAAATCGTCCGACACCACGATGATTTGGCGGGTGCAGCCGCTGGAGCCGGAACTCGAGTCGGGAGACCACGACAACAAATTTAACACGACGCGGCGGCACTCGACACCGGCGGAGGTGGCCGAGGAGATTCGTGTGGAGAGCATCGGGCACCAGATATAGTCTTTTCCTTTTCTTTTCTTTACTCTAGCAACAATGTAATTTCTCGTGTATTTGTTAGGAAACAGCTGCTGCGCTATCGACCTCGAGCGTGTAAAGTGTGTGTGATGATATCAAGGAGGTACTGGTCTCGATTCGGATATGTCGGCTAATGGCAGCGCGCTCGACTGGCCCCCGGACCCATCATTGCGCGCGGACCGCCAACGAGAAGGGAAGAACCGTGCCAAGCGACGTAGTCACAGAACGGAGAAGAGCATCGTCAGCCATCTTGCAAGCATACGGTCCGCAACGCCCATGAAGTAAATCAGGATCAACAACCAGATCATCGACAATATCATGGCGGCTCCCAGGATAAGCATATTGTTAACCTCCGAGTCGCTGACAACATCGTGGTGGCTGCGTGCTAAGGATATCTTTAATCCCGAGAATCGAGAAAACGCGAAGGGACTCACTTGTGAGCATAATTGTTATCCCGATTGGAGTCAACCACATTAACCCGCTATAAATAAGAAGCCGGAGAATACTGGGGGTCCAGTCGGAACGATGGAATAAGCCATCGTAAAATTTAAATCGAGGGAAGCGCAGTTTGTTGAAGAATTTTCGTAGGCGAGGCAGGAACCTGGCTAGGCGGAATATTGCAAACACCAGAAGGATCTGTACTATGAGCCCTACGAATCCAACACTGAGCCCATGGAGTATGGGTGGATGATGGATGAGGCGGCCGAACGTGAGCGCCATTAAGCCGTAAATAACTGGATAGATTATGTTAGCAGCTGTTAGACCGCATATCTCCTGCGTACTAGACCAAAATGCCGCAACTACCAACATCACAAGAAATCCTGTGAACCCTAGGCGCAGCACTCCGGAGAAGTCGGTAGTGAAGAACCACGGGGCGACTTCAGGGGTCTCCTGTTCAACTAGGGACACCCAATATGATCTTGAATTTATGCCGTTAAAATGCGACAGCTGCGACCATGTTAGATACATACATTAATGCCCAAACCACGCCGATCGTCCAGTCCAAGTTGTTCGGCGCGTTCGTTTGTCCGAGGAACGTCGACAGCGCTTTGGTTGTGCCCAGAATGAGGAGCACCGCGGTGTTCAGGATTCTCCACGGCGTAATTTTCACGCGACGGCGCTGGGGAGCTGGCGCCGGTGGAGGCTCAGACACCTCGGAGCCGGAATCTATTTGACTTGTTGACATCAAGAAAATGACAATGAGAGCGGGTGTATCGAGGTACGAATCGGCCCTTGGTGGTTAAAGGACACGGAGAAAGGAGATCTCCCAGAAGAATGGACGTCATACTTCTTGAGAATCCCACGACTGTCCATCCATCCGGAGAGCACACTGGCAGCGTGGTGTAAACTTTTAGTTCCCATCTACCCAACTTACTGCACCAGATGATCCACTGGCAATAGTTACTTCGCCGTACGATGTCAATGGCTGGGATTATTCTAATGGGAAACCCGGTTTCCCGGAGAAACCCCTCCCAAATAGGATGTGTTATTGGGAACCCGGGTTTCCTGAGAAACCCCTCGCCGAATGATCCATTGATGCCCGGAGGCCCGCGGGCGCTAAGTGAGCAGTTAACGGCCGACAGAGTTTCCATTATGGAACGTTTGAGAGGGCAAAGTCCTATTCAACCATGTAAAGTACTTGTACTATCCCAGGCCCAATGCTAAATTTGGTATGTACAGTTCGAGCGGTTGTGACCCTCCTTTCGGCACAGCGCACATTTATATGTGCGCCCGGAGCGGGATTTTTGAGGTACGGAAGCAGTCAATTGCAAGGTTCCATTATTCTCTGCAGCACTCGGGATAGGGGCATTCACGCTGGCCGAACCCCTGCCGCGGCGACGTCCCTCGCGTGCATTTGTCAACCGTGCAGTGCGCGGGCGACCTTTGTGGGAGATGGCCGGCGGATCAAATATTTGCTCGCGCCGAAGTTCCTCCATATTTGCCTGTGAGTTCGCGAACAGCAGGAAAATGTGCCACTTACTGAAGCTCCTGAAGGTTCTGAACGAGCTCCTCCACCTGTTCAACTGTTTGCACGCCAGCAAGGAGTGGGTGGATTGCCGCCTGGACATTGTGAAACACCTCCCGAGCAGGTACCGTTTGTGTTCGAGGCTGAGGAGTGGCTGCATGTGATGTAGTATCAATGGGATTAGAGGCAAATACTGAACGGATAATAGTGGTTTGAAATTTGAACTCTTCAGGCTGAAGCTGGTGTGTTCGGCAGACAGCGTAGGAAAAAATTCGAATCTAGATTGAACGTCAAAGAGGGCACGTTGCGGGTTAATTCCAAGCGCACCTTTGAAAACGAGTAGAGATAATCAATTTTTTGACCAGCGACCGCGAGAGTCACGGCGACAGCACGGGCACCGCGATCAAATGCCTCTTCCATGGCCTTGATAATCGGTGAGAGATCATCCATGTGGGGAACGACCTCGTTTTCCTCTACAATTGTGGATAAGTCGGTAGACACCTCGTTGACAAAAGTCCAGGCAGATAGAGTTTTTGGGGCATATATGGTTGGATATTTCAGCTCAGCGGCAGTTCTAAAGGTCAGATGCGCAAAAGATGAAGCGGAATAGGGGACCGATGGAAGTGGTGTGGAATAGACGAGAAATTCCGAGGGAGGAGACACCATGTTAAGGAGGGAATTGCTGACCGACCTCACTGAACGCCTTAGGTGTTATACAAGAGCTCGCAACTTTGGGTTTGTCGACAGAAATTAGCTAAATGCAGCGCACCGTCGGGGCGCATCACCGGTACTGCGTGTGTTGGCGGTGTATCGGACTTGGCGGAGCTTACTCCGTTGGGCCCACAATATTCTCCGTTGGCCACCGCCCGCTCCGTACAGTGGGAAATTTATTCCTAAACCAGGGTTCAGGTACCTGCGCGCGACAATAGTCGCCTCCAGCACTTAATTGCTGGCCACCCGGGGGATGTGAAATACAAAGTGAAAATCTGGTGCAGACTTTTATGGTGATTCAACTTAAAGATCCAGCATGGCGGAACCACCAGGCCGTGCCACGGCCTTGGCCGGAATGTCGCCGGAATTTCGGGAGGGTTTCTCATTAGACATTTGAAAGAGTTCTCTGATGGGAGGGGTTTCTCTGGGAAACCGGGTTTCCCATTAGAATAATCCCAATGGCTGGAGCGAACGTAGGTATACGACTTTCAGACGAGCTCGAGCGGGGCTCGTACGCACGGTCATAGTAGTATGTGACTCGCCGCTTGGATATGGATGTCGGCGTCGAAGCTCCAGGATGCGCAGGAAGATGACAGTAGGAGCCTGGAGGAGAATTGACCGCCGTCACGGTACCGTGACCGAGCACAGCCGCAGATGTATAGCCACTGATGCCAGCTCACGCAAAATGTTTAATCCCCAAACAGGGGATTAAACATTTGATGGCAGACTCCTTGCCTCGCCCTCTTCAAGCACGGCGCAACCCTCCATCGACGCCGCTCCGTCGCCTCCACCACTGCGCCCTTGAACCTCGCCCCGCCTCCCGCGCGCACACGCCGCCTCGGCGACTACGCCCCGCGCACCAAAGGCCCTTGGATCCTCGACTGCTACCTGCGCACCGCGCGCGTCCCGCCGCCGCTCATGCGCTCGCAGTACGCGACGACGGCCCCGAGCGGCATGGCGGTCGAGCGCAAATTGCCGCGTGGGCACGCTAGCGAGTCACGGTAGTTTGGAGACGCGTGCGTTCGTCCCTCCATCCCTCCTCTCTTCTTGCATATTGCGCGCAGTTCGGTCCTCGACCTCCTCAACTATCCCACCCCCTCCTCCTCTTCCCTCGTGACGTGGCGTTGAGGAAGGAGCCGAGGACCGATGAGCGCGTCTCAAGGTCCGTCCTGCCCTCATCGATGAACTCGTGCTTGGCAGACTGCTTATACCTCCACCTCCTTGTCAACGAGGACATGCACCCGCCGCATGCCGCATCCGCCGCGCGCGCCGCATGCCGCACGCGCCGGGGCGGCGCGTACAGGTTGCGGATTGTGTGCGAGTGCGAGTGCGTGTGCGACGCATGGGCGCGAGGCGGCGTCCTGGGCCACGAGCAACAGTCATCGTCGGCCGCCGTACGCGCTCATGCTCGCGCTGCCCGTCCCTCAACTGCATCGGCGCGCCCTCTGTCGCACTCGCTCGTTCGCAGGTCGTGTACGTTACGTATCAATTATCTACCTACCTGTACGGACTGACTGCCCAATCCATCCGCGTTGTGCATTGGCCGACTGCAGTGCTCAAGTCTCAGGAGCACGTCCAGAGAAACTTTCCATCGACAAGACAAAGAATTCGTCGCTGCCCAATGTAGCGAACACACCGGAATCTGATGTGAAATGCGGGCTCAATTGGACACCGCGTGAGCCGTTCCTTCCTTCTTTCCCTCACTCAGCTGGACCTAGTATGTACGGATACCATGCAGTGAACTCCAACTCTTCTACATACTCGACCTCCTACTAATGACCGTAACAGCAAAATGCCGAAGCAGTTTCAATATTGCCTGCCAGTGAGCCCGAGTCCAAATTAGCCGTTGCTGCCAGTGTAATAAAACTAGAACTAGAACTGATCCGCACGCCAAGCCCCTACCCGTGGCCGAGGCAAAACTTGATTCGTTGAGTGAGACAATCTGCTCAGCGAGAGCCCTCCCAGGGGTTGGGACGGCACAGGCGGTAGCGGCTACTGATTAGCTCATGCGCGGAGACGCGCGGTGACCCTCGTCGGCCCATGGCCACCTCATGTCCAGTGTTGCAGTTAAGGGTCTTAATAAGGGTCGCACCTGAACTTAAGGCCTTAAGAGTTATTAAGGGTTTATTAAGGGTCCTTTTTAAGGGTCAAACTAAGGCTTAATTCTCAAAATGGAAGACTCTTCAAATTTGTCGCCGGAGCCCTCGCGTCGGGATCCTCATGGCAGCACTGAGCCGCAAGGAGCTCCATGTACAGTTCTTCTGACCCCACACGAGAACGCCAAGGCGACCTTCCAATTGGGCATGAGCCGGTGCTGCCGAAGAAATTTCCGAGGGTTGTAGGAAACCCACCGCTGGCGGTAGGTGTAAATCCACCCAGACTTGTCGTCGCCCGTTGCCTTTGTCGTCTACGGTGAGCGGACTGCCGAAAATTTTAACCGTGAGATCATGATCGCACCATCGGCTGCTCCGTTCGGCGGTGCAACATATTGATATTAAGGCTTAATAAATGTCTCCCAGTGCTCCTCCGCAACTCCTCCGTCTCCATCCCAGAGCTCGCCCCGTACGCGCTCTCCATCCCCATGCTCCTACTCTTGCATGGGCTTCGACGTTCGATATATGGCCTCGCATCTTGGTATGTGCGAGAATTAGCTCTGCCGTCACTTTCACAGCGAGTGCACACGGACGCAATCGCGCGGGATTTATCACCCATGAATCTTAGGTAGTAAGGGTCTCTCCGAGCTAAAAATTAAGTACGTGCCACATAACAAGACTACTCTGTTGTCTCGGCTTGAATTTTTGATTGTGCCTTTCGCAGAATTCGAACCTTGGAGTACTCGCTCGAGCTTCGTCTTATTCTGCACGGCTGGGCGTGGCAGGTTTCCCGCACAGCTCCACCCCTGGGCTGCTTTACTTTATTCTACTTCGCAGTCCAAAATGGACCCATGCACTGCAGCACCCCAGCCAATAAAGTTTAAACGAAAACCAGCTACAACTTAAATTTCATCGTGATGACCTTTTCCGAGCGCGCAAGAAGAGTGCCAACCTCATAGATACTCCTATATATATTCATGGAAGCCCGGGCCGTCCTTCCACTTTAACACTTGTGAGACCTGGCTGGCTGCGTTGGATATTTGGCCTTGTTGTGCCTTCGCTCGGGACGCGCACAGAGCACGTGCGCTCGGCGATTTTCTGCTTCCTCCCACCGTCAACGCAAAACTCTCGATGGCAAACATTTCAGCCGACCGTTCAAGCTTTATTGATTTCTCTAGGTCAACCTGACGCACGCAACTGACTTCTGAACGATCTGGAATTTCCATCCAGTCTGCCCATCTATTTGGGCCTTCCGGTGCGGAGGAGGAAGAGGGTATATTACCGCAGCGGTCCCATTGAGGAAACAAACGGGCATGTACCTATATATGCATCTGGAGAAACTATCTTAGCATGCCATAACTGCGTTCTGGACGATGCTTTCTGTTCAGTCGATGATTCGATCGGTCCTGGTAGGCCCCGTCCCATCTGACTGCTAAGCTCGTCTTGTCTCATCTGGCCGTCCCGTGTTCTCTGGAATGCAAATGTACACCCTTTCTTTTGCTCTACTGGCAGACACCGTATCCGGTGTTCTGGACAATTTCGTCCGTCTTGGTCTCATCTGTCGTTAAGCTCATCACGTCCCCTTTACTGCTGTGTTCTGGAAGTTACGTGCCCTCCCCTGACGTGGTCTGCATCCTAGCTGGACTCGGTGGGTCGCGCCCAACACTTCGTCGTCGTCTTCGATCGACATCTGGTGATTTCTCTACACCTCGTAGGTCTGTCAGCTCTGGATAAATTAAAAAAGTGGTGCCGGAGCGCCGTAAGGCTGTCCGCCACAGCCTCCCATATAGCTCCCACGGGCTTAGCAGGTTGTCAGACACGTGGCGGCCGGACTGGAAGCGAAACACACCTTGCCCTCCACGTCCACCATGCCGCAGAGCTACGAGCTTCAGAGTCAGTCAAGGTCTCGCTCATCACAGCGTACACTCACAGACATGTTCCAGTTATAAGTGTCAGCGGGATCCACTGGAAACTGGGCTTGCTCAGCCGCACGCCAAACCTCTATGTAGAGATCAATATCGACGGCAAGCGGGCCCATCGGAGTTCCGCAAAGAGGGCTTGGGAGGGGAAGTGGAATGATCTCGCCCCAATGTGAGTCTAGGTGTGCGCTCCATATCTCTGTTTACTGACACATTCGTGAGATCGGCGGAGAGCCCGTCTTCCGGCATTACTCTGCAGGTTTTTTCTAAGCACACTTTAGAGAAAGATGAATGTCTGGCAAAGGCTCAGCTGGAAATAGGTGTGCTGCTTGAGAAGTGCAGCACACAGAAAGGCAAGAAACCTTTGTTTTACTCGAGTAGGCATCTGACGCCTTCAACATAGATTTCCCCGTCCAGCTGGAGCCTGTCAAGGAGAATGTGACAGATAAACCCGAACTGATCGTGCGAATGACCGCCATCGGGCGCACTCAAGCCGGTGCTATTGCACTTGCCAACGCCACACATGACAGTGCGACTATCGAAAGCGGGGCGGCTCGTTCTGCTGTGGATCACATAGCGGAACACTCTGATCTAGCATCTGCCTTGAAAACCCTAGTTGGGAGACTTGATATCGTCGTTCAAATGGGAGCGGAAATAGCCAAGGTCAGACAATACTGCCTTCTGTTGATTTCACGTTCTGATTCATACACACCCAATAAAGATCCATCCTTATTCCAATGCTGCATGGAAGGTGTTGACTTCGGTATACGAGGTAGCCCTGCTGTCAGCTAATCCTCGCGTGTGCTGACCAAAATTAGGCCGTAAAGAACCAAGAAGAGAAAGATGAGAAAGTCATTGAATTGGTCCAGACAATGACGGATGCTTATTCTTTCACCGAGGACATTGAGTCACTGCCAGGAAAGATCAAGCGGCTCGAAGATACAATCAGCGCTTTAGTCAAACAAACAGAGGAATGTGCCCTGTTTATTCGTGAATACACCGGGCACGGGTTCTGCGGTAAAGGCTTCTGAAATTTCATCTTGGTGTTACTGGCAGCGTCAATAGGTAGACTTCTGACAGGAATCTTGTCGAAGCAGACCGAGAAGATCGACGATTTCACAGTTGCCTTTGGTCAGCTCCAGAAGGCTCTCAACACAGGGTTAGGACTACACACCGCGTTTGTCTCGACAAAAACCCAAGACATGGTCAAGGGCTTGGGTGAGCATTTATCTCCAACCTCATTTTCACAAAGTGCTCACAGTGCTCAGCGCAATCCGATGACCTTCAAAGCCTCCGACCGAGTGACATGAATGCATTCCTGCGCACGGGATGTTTACCAGGAACACGTCAGGACTTGCTGAGCATAATCACAAACTGGCTAACTACCCCATCCGATCCCGGGAATCCAGGCAACATTTTCTGGTTGCATGCTGTTGCTGGTGCTGGAAAAAGTGCCATAGCCACATCTGTCTCCGAACACTTCGGAGAGCTGAAAAGACTCGGGGCATTTTTGTTCTTCAATAGGACCAGGAGCAGTCCCCACTCTGTCATTCGCACAATTGCATTCCAATTGGCACGATCGAACAGTTATATCGCAGCTGCCATTTGCGCTGCAATTGAAGAAGATCCAGCTTTGGTAGATGCCCCCATGAAGACCCAATTCGAAAAGCTCTTGCTCCAACCTCTCAGGGATGCGGAGAGGAATATCCCCGGGCCCATCATTGTCATCCTGGATGCTCTAGATGAATGTGGTGATGCTGACTCCCGGCGGGGGCTTGTCTCCATCCTCTCAAATGAATTCCCTAAACTTCCTTCAGCAGTTCGCTTTTTTATCACGAGCCGCCCCGATTCAGACATTGCGGTTAAATTCGAGGGTCAACCAAGTATTACGAGGCACCTGCTTGATATTTCATTGCCATCAAGTTTAAAAGACATCCGTCTTTACATTGACAATCAACTGATAGAGATCAGACAACAGCAGAGGTTGGATCCTACATGGCCAGGGGAATCAAAAACTAAGGCTCTAGCTGTGTACTCCTCGGGTCTCTTTATTTGGGCTTCCACGGCTACAAAACTGCTTCTGAAGGCCCATAATCCAAATCTTGCCTTTGATGTTCTGTTGCACAAGGGTTTAAATCTCGATGACCTGTATGCTGTAGCTCTCCAAAGTACAGGCCTATGGAATGACAGCCCATTGGAAGAGGATACTCAAGCATTCATACATGATGCTCAGGCTGCCTTATCAGCCGTGGTGTTTGGGAAGGTCCCTATGACTGATGCAACCATTGATGCACTCTTGAATTTGGGACCAGAGCACTCCTCGAGCCGTATCTTTACCAAACTGGGATGTGTCTTGCAGTGGGCTCCGGGCCAGATCGTTCGAGTTCTGCATGCCTCCTTTGCAGATTACCTTACAGATAGCAAGCGCTCAGGTGGCAAACCATGGTGTATGAATCTCACTAGCTTGGAGTGCCAGCTTGCACAAGGCTGCTTATGCATCCTGAATGGACCAGAGGGACTTCAATTCAATATCTGTCAGATCAACAACTCGCATATCCGCAATACTGATGTGCAGGACATCACAACTCACATACCACCCCATTTATCATATTCCAGCCTCTTCTGGGCCAGCCACCTTCTGAACACCGATTTTGATGATGCAAGCACTGATTCTGAATCATCGGACATGCAGAAAGCTATAATTGCGGACATTAAGACTCTTATGTATACCAAATTTCTCTTCTGGCTCGAAGTTCTCGGTCTTCTGCAGGAAATCCCAATTGCAATAGATGCACTTACAGCTGTTGGCAAACTTGCCAAGGTGAGTTGTACACATCGTTCTGAAGGCTTCAAATCCTCATCGTTCACATCCCAGAACCACAATGAGGAACTGACAGATTTTTCAATGGATGCAGTCAAGTTTGTGACCGCATTTGCACCTGCCATCGCACACAGCGTGCCCCACATTTATCTTTCAGCAGTCCCTCTTACACCGAGAG
Organism: Mycena latifolia; assembly: GCA_029289555.1. Taxonomy (NCBI): domain Eukaryota; kingdom Fungi; phylum Basidiomycota; class Agaricomycetes; order Agaricales; family Mycenaceae; genus Mycena; species Mycena latifolia. The sequence continues at coordinate 117,385 of JARJLE010000036.1, forward strand.
AGTCTAGAGTAGTGAAAAAGTTCTCAGGGTGGCTTGTCAACAAAGTGGACATCCAAAGTTCTTTAGGTATTCAATGGCCAAGACTTCAGACAACAATCGAGGGACACAGCAGATCTGTTCGCGCTGTTGCCTTCTCACCTCACGGGGAACAGATTGTGTCAGGGTCAGATGACAGCATGATCCGAGTATGGGATGCACGCACGGGCGCCCTCGTTGCTGGGCCGTTCACTGGACACAGCAAAGAAATCAGGTGTATCGCTTTCTCACCCAATGGCGAAAACATTGTTTCTGGGTCCAAGGATAGAACATTGCGCATATGGGATGTGCATACGGGTGTCCTTATTGCTGGCCCGTTCAAAGGACACAATCGTGGGGTGCTTTCAGTTGCCTTCTCTCCTGACGGTCGGCAGTTTGCATCTGGCTCAACAGACTGTACAGCTCGAGTTTGGGATGTACAGGGAGACTCTCCCACTGTAGTGACTTTTTGGGGCCATACTGGATGGGTGTATTCTGTTGCTTTCTCACCTGATGGGGACCGGATCGTCTCTGGGTCCAGGGACACTACGATACAGGTGTGGGATGCGAAAACCGGTGCACTTGTCATCGGTCCATTCAAGGGGCATGATGAGGAGGTCAGATCTGCTGCTTTCTCGCCTCAGGGGGACCGGATTGTGTCGGGGTCCATTGACAAAACAATCCAGGTATATGATGCATCTACAGGTAGCCTCATTGCTGGGCCATTCAGGGGACACACAGATTGGATAAATTCCGTTGCTTTCTCACCTGATGGGGAACACATTGTCTCTGGCTCCAAAGACAGAACAGTGTGTATTTGGGATGTGCGGACAGGCAACCTTGTTACAAGCCCGTTTGAAGGACACAGTGATTCTGTGCTTTCCGTCTCCTTCTCCCCTGAAGGTGGGCGAATTGTGTCTGGCTCGATAGACCATACGGTTCGCATTTGGGATGCACACCTGGATTCCGAGGTCGACATGGAAAACATCAAGCCAGTTCCAGATGCCAGCCAAACGGGGCACAGTGATGAGGTCAAGTGTGTTGCTTTCTCGCCTGATGGAGAACAGATCGTATCTGGGTCCAATGACAAAACCATGCGGGTATGGGATTCGTGCACAGGCAACCTTGTTTCAGGGCCATTCACCCACAACACTAGGGTGCGTTCTGTCGCATTCTCGCTTGATGGGGAACACATTGTTTCTGGCTCCGATGATGGCACAGTGCACATTTGGGATGCACGAACAAGTGTCCTCACTGTTGGCCCGCTTGAAGGGCACGAAAATCCCGTGGTTTCCGTCTCTTTCTCACCTGATGGGAAACACATTGTGTCACATTGCATAGAGGGCACGACCCAGGTGTGGGATTCATTAACAGGTGCTGTCGCGGGGGTGCTTCCAAAGCATGATGAGGTGGTCCGGTCATCTTTCACTTTTTTGCCTGATGGGGCACAACACCTTGTGGAAGGGTCCAATGATGGCACAATCCGTGTATGGGATGCACAAACAGGTGCGCTCATTGGTAGGCCATTCGAAGGGCATTCAGGGAGGTTTAAATACCTCATCTCCTCCCCCGATGGGCAGCGGATCGTGTCAGGGTCAACGGACACAATGGTACGCATATGGGACACACACACAGGACCCCTCATTCCCATGCTGCTTGAAGGGCATACTAGGGACATTGGCGCCCTCGCATTCTCTCAGGACAGTAAATGGATGGCATCTTGCTCCCTTGACAGAACCGTGCGTGTGTGGGATGCGCAAACTGGGGTTTGTGTTGCTGGACCATTTGAAGGGCACAGCGCATTGGTTTACTCCGTCACGTTCTCCCCCAGCGAACAGGTCGCATCTGGCTCTAAAGATGGTACAATTCGTGTTTTTGAGGTTTGGCCTACACCTTGTGTTGTCGTTGATAGCCACGCTGATCCACGTCTGATCCCTCAACAGATCAATCCCGACTCTACTGCTCTTCACCAATCATTCGGAGATGGTTCAACACTCAATGACGGATGGATATTGAACTCAGCGTCTCAACTGATACTCTGGATCCCCCCTTGGCTTCGCAAAGGTCTTTACTTCCCGCATAATTCACTCGTCATCTCTCGGGAGGGTACAACAAAATTGGATTTTAGTCGGTTTGTCCATGGCACGCGATGGGAGGAGTGTATCGTTCCGGAGGTCCACAGATGAGTATTTCTTGATTCTTAATAGTTCGACGATGTATGTATGATAATAGCTTAATATTGGATTGCCACATGTGCCATGACTACTGAACCTTGAGACTATTTCAGTGCGTGCCTTGACTTTCGCGCGACACAAAAAAACATCTACGGTGTTTCATAATGAAGTTTTGAGTCCCAGCAGGTGCCTTAACTAGACCAGATCAAGGGACATCATGCATATAAGAGAGAGAAAATTGAAGCGAAGAATGATCAACTACACCGAGAAAGAGAATTTACACAATGTCATTATTACCTTCGTAATAAGTTGGAACTTGGCAGTCAACTCGCCGAGATAAGTTCCCTGCCATAGCCCTACCCTTGCGATTTCTTCTGCCATTTTTTTTGGCTTGATTTTCTTTCCTCGGAGCTCTCAAGTGGATATATGCGCCCACCTTCCATGCTCTGCTTTTCTCTCTGCTTTATTTCCTCTCAATCTTCCGTCGTAGCTTCACTCTGTCACTTTTTGCTGGATATACATTTACACCTCAATTGTTTACTACATATCTTTCTCCTTCCTCTTTTTTCCTTTCCCGACTGTCTTGACTTGGCCTCGGCACCGCTCCGGCGAGTTCGGAGTCGCTACATATGCGCCGATATCTCCGCGCTTTCTCTCTTTTCCTTCCCCATGTGCTTCTCTATTTTTGTCTGGCTCGATTTGGTTTCTTCGCGGCCTTCCCAGTGGGTATATGCGGTCTTTTTTTCGTTTCCCTTTTTCCCTCCGCTCCTCTTTGTTTTCATTACGCTTCAGGGCTGTTATCTCTGCATCCAGCCATCTTCTTTGACGGGATATGCTCCGCACCCAGCCGCTTGCATTTTCTGCCTCTTTCTCCTCTTGATTTCCTTACGTCGCGCCTCCACGAAGGCTTCCCTGCTTTTTCCCGTGGATATATGCGTGCCGAATTGGCTCACATCTCTGCTCTAGTCTCACTTTTCCTCTATTTTCTGTCTTCATTTCGCTTAGCCTTCTCCAAGTTGTTCCCGCGTCTCTTGAGTGGATATATGCGCGCCAAATCCAGAAAGTCGGGTGCTTATGCGAGCTACTTGGTGCTGATTTCTGGAAAGGACTGACTGGTCTGGATTTCTTCCAGTACGGACCAAGTACGGACCGAGACTTTGGTCAATGCCGTGAAGTTTATTATTTGGCTCCAGATCTCAGCGAACCTCTTCTCGTGCAATTCGGACAACTCCCTGAACCTCAGCACCCGTCCTCCTGGTCCGTATTTCCCTTCAGAGTCCACATTCTTCTCTCACTGACTCGTTCAGTATTCGGCGGTATTTCTCCTTTAAACTAAATCCCGTCGTTCTAGAGCGCTGATTCAACTCTTCAAACGTATCACGTTGCTTTTTACCGTCTCGCAATTTCCATCCCGTAAGCATCCCAGTATATACATGGAAGTTATCACTCACGGACTCCACACCAAGCCTCTTGCACCAACTTGCCTGAAATTGCTGAATAGCTGTTAGTTAACGCATCTAAGGTTCTTTCCATGTCTTTCTCTCGCACCAAAGCTACACTGACTCAGACCTGTGATTGGCCAGTTCGACGTCAGGTAAGTTATCGTACTCGGACTTGAAGGGGACCTCGGCCTTGATACTCCGCAACTAAGGAAGCCCTGGTTGTTTTGTGTGTTGACGTGTTGTTAATGGGGTTGAATTGCAGGTCCTCCCTCCGAGTCCGAGTCCTTGGCCGCGCTTGTTTATCTCCCGGATACTGAAACTGATGTTGGATGTTGCACGGTATGTCTGGGACTATCCATCTAGGCTCTGTACTCATGCTCATAATTTCTCTCGCTTACAGTTCGATGAATTGCCTTCATTGGACGTGGCTTTTAAGGCCATTGCTGCGCATGGCGATACGAGTCCCAAAGGTGTGTCCACCCATTCATTTATCTTTTTGCAGCGGACTTCAATGAACAGCATATATTGCTGTGACTGCCTTCCTTCCATTGCAGAAATGTAAATCTCAACTAGATACTAGGTCCTGCAGCATTCCATGTCGAACGCTCGTGCTGCATGTGGTCATATAATTCCCCCAGACATGATAATCCTAGATGTGAAATGGCCCGCACCGTTACCGTTCTTGTCATCCGAAAATTACGTCGGGCATCTGTTGAGCAATAGGTACAATTAACAGACTTCCGTTTAAAGTGATTTTTGAACCACCGTGATAGCGAAAAATCCGATTGTCTGGTGCCAAACTCCGTCGATCCCATGACGACTGAAACCTGCGGTGTAAATGTTTCTGTTCTTCCAGGCAATGTCCACAGCGGCAGACTGAAGTCGAGCAAAATGTGTGTGTGTGGGGGGGGGGGGGGGGTCAAAAAGATGGGGAGATGCGCCACGCACTCACATTTTTACCCCCAACTCGCGGGTAACTATAGCAGCTCAGGCTGCTACAGTACCGGTGTTTGTTGCACGGCATGAGACGGCAGGGGGCAAACCTTGGCAAGCCGAGTGGAAGTCGAGCCTGCTCCCCAAAAATTGCAGAGGCATTAGTTACAGAGCGGCCGCTAGGGCTAACGAGAAGTCCGAGCTCAAGAAATCGGACAGTGAATGGAAACTTCTACTTGGTCTAGACCAGTCCAGACCTGACGAAGCTTGCACAAACTTTGAGCGTCATCATGACAAAGCGATTCCCACGGGGGACAGAAATGACTACTGAAAAACCACAAAAATTGGCGGGTACGGCGTGAGAAAGAACGAGTCTAAAAATACTTTTTAGGACTCGTAACTGGATATCGAGCATCAGCGTGGTGCTTCAACAGTCTCGCCTCCCACGTCCCAACGCAAGTAAGTGTTCTCTGAACCCATTCATTTCAACTTACTGACCGTCGCATTGACAGATTCAAGCAAGCCTTAACCACGGTGAACGTGTGGTGTATGCCAGATTGACGCCGGTCAATGTAAAGGTTAATGGTCACGCTAGCTTCACTTCTGGCTGACTTATTTGATTAGTCCGTAGATTTTAAATTGGAGTTTGTACTCGGATAATGCCGATGTTTTCCTTAAGATTTGTTCGACTACAAGTACGCTGGTCGCCTTTTCGTTTGGCTTCAAGTGCGTACCATGCCTTCCATCATTTCCCTCGCTAACTCTGCAAGTCCCCTCGTAGATTTCGACAGACACTCGTGAAATGCTGGCAAGTTGTATTCATTCGCTACACCCCCTGTAACACTACTCCACGCGTTCCAGTGCACTAATCGCGTTCAATATCTCAGTCATGTGACCGCGCCAACTGCACCCGACCTTTATGCTTTGCGCCATCTCCGGCCGAAAATGGTTGGCGCGATGGAGGTAGCGGGAGTGCTGCGTAGTTATTCAGGTATGCATTCGAGATATTTGGTGCGACTTTATTTGAGGACTGACTGCGTGAATTTATTCCAGTGCCGACTTCGCACCTCTGCACGCGGCGGTAGCGCGAGCGATCGGTATGTACGTGGGGCTCACACGGCGGGATCTCAATCACTTGCACGCAGGCGCAGATGCAGGGGGAGAGGGACGGACGGATCGACGGGGACGTATTGGGTGTATGGGTAGTGGATGGAGGTCGGTAGGTAGGGACATAGGTACATGGGTAAGCGAGGTAGCGTAGGAGGGAGGAGGAGGGTGGTCGATAGGAGTACGTAGGCGTAGGAAGGAGTAAGCGGTAAGTGGGAGGTGGGAGGTGGGGAGGGCGGGTAGATAACAAAGGATACGCGCGATGCGCACTCGAGCGGGCGTCCGCGTCGACGTGCGAGGTGCAGCAGTGCGCCATCTTGTACCCGCCGACTGAGTGCATCCCGCACGCGACGAGACGCGGCGGGATTGGGGCGAGGCGCCGGTGCGGTCGCGTCGTCCGCGGGCGTGAGGTACGCAGCGCGGGATGCGGCGTCTCGCTGCGCAGGCTGCGCTGCGATTCGAAGGGCGCGCAGAACGGAAGTTGGCGCGCGTGCGGTGTGCGGTGCGCGCTGCGGCGGAGCACTGCCCACGCGCGGAGATGGGGCACGTACCTGCATACACGAGCAGTCGTCTCAATCCCCCATATCCCAATCGTCCCCGTCCCCGTCCCCATCCGCCACGTCCCCATCCACATCCAGTCGTCTCGTCCGCATCCTCGCCCCCCGTCTCGCGCTTGCTGGGCCCGCCGTGCTCCATGACGCCGCCACGCGGGCCGAGCGCGAGCGCCACACGCTCGAGCCCCTCGTCCCACCGCGCCGCGTTTCGGAAGAACCGTCGCTTCCCCGCGCGGACGTCCGTGTAGTGGTTCGTCAGGATGCTCATGCGCTTGCGCCGCGCGCCGCTCGCACCGTCGTCCGAGGACCACAGCTCCGAGTCGTCCGAGTCGCGGGCCGGCGCCGCAGCAGGTTCCTGCAGGGGGTACACGTAGCGCGAGTGCTCAATTGCGCGAGTAAGGAAGTAAGCACGCGTCGGGGGTAGAGAGAATAAAGGGAAGAGACGTACGGGCCAGCCGCTCGTCGAGCTCATCCCGCGCGTCCTCGCCGTCGCGCCGGGAGCTCAGCCCCAGGTGCGCGCCGACGCTCTCCCGCAATGTCCGTCGCCCCGCTGGAAATCAGGTAGCGAGCCGACCAGGACTAGCTCTCTTCTGGTCAGAGTGGCAGATGCAGACGAAAACGTGTGTACACACAGAGTCACCCTATGCGTCAGCTCCTCCTGCATCTCTGGCGTCACCCGCGCGAGGAAATTCATGTATTCGTCCTTGTGGAATGCTGTCATGCTCTCCGGGGTCGCGCATTTCGCGCGCTGGATGCCATTTCGGTCAGAATATCGCCAGAAAAATCGGGAATATTGCTCACGAGGACGTGCATCTTCGGCAACATCCCGTACGCGCTGACGAGGTCGTGTGTAATGCGGACGCGATGCGGTTTTATGGTGTGTGTATATCCAGCCACGGCTGTAATACGACTTGTGAGTGAAGGACTTCGTATGAGAGCTGGCACACACGGTCATAGTAGTATGCGACTTAGACATGGTCCAGACTGTGAATCAATATCTGTACACTGCGGCCTTGAAGGCCCAGGATTCACAGGAAGATGGTAGTAGGAGGAAAAGATCAGGAGCGCGCAATACCGAGCACAGCCACACATGTACAGCCACCAATGCCACCTCTCTCTGTCGTACATACTGACACCTTGACTGACACTCTCCATACCATATCCTCCCGCACCATGACGGTCTTCACCACCCATGCTCAACACCGCATCTCTTCCCACTCGTATAACGTCTCTCACTCGCAGTTTCCCCGTACGTATTCTATTTTTTATCTCTCAGACTGTCTGACTGTGTTATCATTAAAATGTCACTTCGCTCTCTTCACTTACCATACCTATTCAGTAGAGTCACTACTGTGGCGTTGCTATTTGTTTCCAGGTACGATAACCAATAGGAGTCAAGGCAAGACCCTTACCGGTGCCACGCCACCCATCGTCACCGTGCATTCGTGAATAAAACTGACGGACAGTAGTCTTCCTACGCTTTTGTCAGCTCTTTGAATCCAAGGTTTCTTCAAGATAGAACTCCTCTGGCAGAAAACCTCAGAGAAACCCGTTAGCCCGTTTCTTAGGATGGAACCAAAATGGATCGAAGCCGTAAGATCTAATTTTCCCATCTGGGGCTGTCTCCTGTTCCTGTCCCCTCAAACATTTTATTCCCGCGATCGAGTCTACCCCCGTGTCTCAAATCGGTCGCCGCCCTATCCACGTTTTCCAGTTCTACGGCCATGGACGCGCTAGAAAGGCGTTTTCTTAGTATGAAAGCGTAGGCCAGGCAGATCCAACGCTTCGTCGATTCGCTGACCTTGGCTCCATTCCCAGTGAAGTCCTCCTCGGCGTCACCATCCTGACTCTAGCACTCTCAGGTTTACTATTAGTAGCATTCGCGTACTTGGTGTGGAACCAGGCCTCTCGGCCTCACCTGAACCGTGTCAGCTTTCGTTTGCTGGTTTACGCTATCATCTCGAAGTACGTGCTTTCACAATCACGTGGCCGCACAGCTCATTTATTCTCAGCATTGTATACGCCCTCACGCTCCTCGTGAATAATCAAAATATGATGGGACACAGTGCCGCGTGCAGCTTTGTCGCTTTCCTGACTGTGGTACGTGCCCCATCCTCGCCCGACTCGCGATCATATTCAGCCTGGCCTCAGGCCTCCCCCGCGTTCTCTGCCTCCATGCTCTGCTGCATGGCGCTCAATCTCCCGTACGGCCTGCCTTCCTCTTTTTCGCGTTGACAGTTAACTTAATCTCACGGAACATCAGACTGGTCCTCGTCTACAACGTGAACGGCAACAAAATGGAGAAGTACTACACCATCGGATCGTTATTTTTCTGCGTGGTCTGCAACGCTTCTCCCTGGATCGCTGGAAAGCTCGGGTGAGCAGGAGTTGCGCCCTTTCAAGGGGCAACGATTTTATCTCAATATCTCTACAGCTGGTGGAGGCGTAGCCTCTGGTCGGCAGGGCGGGAGCTCGGCGTCGGCTCGGCGGGACTCAGAGGCGGTTCGGCGGCGGGCTGCGCACGGCTGCGAGATGGCAAAAGCCAAGGGAGGTGTGTGTGTTTTGCTACTGATCGAACAAACAACGCGTACGAACTGGATGGGGAAGTGCACATTGCACTGCCACACTGGCACGCCGCCAGCGGCATCTGCTCGCTCTGAGACACCACGCCCGGAGCGCAGTTCCGCTGGCTCGTGGGTACGCAATTGGTCTGGAGGATCCTCACGTCCAGCATCGACGTCCTCTCCTTCGCCGCAATCCTTATCTTCATGGTGCGGTATGATGTGCGTTTCTTTCCTCCAGTGTTTCCTCTCGTATATCGATCTCTCACCTCCGCGACCCAGATGCGGATTCGGCGACTTCGGAGGCACACCGGCTCGAGTTTCCACCATTCCGGCATCTTGACGCTCGCTTCCAGCCGCCCCCTGCCGCCCATCGTGCGCTACCGACGCATGATCATGCGCATCAGTACGGCTTCACGGGTTAGCATCCTACTCGGGCTGACAGCAGGCTTCGACCCAGGCCTGTACCCACTCCTCTCCTGCTTCATCAGCATCACGACGTGCATCCTCGACGTGTACACAGTCAAGAACCTCGTCCTCACCGGGTTCAGCGTGAGACTGCGCATACTAGGTCCGCATATTCCTCCATTCCCAACCGAAAAATCCGGCGTCGGGCTAACTAACACCTCACAGACATGTTCATACACCCCTTCCGCTCGATCCTGTACGCCCTGCTGGCCGCCGCAGACCCCGTGCGTAGCGACTCCTCTCTTCTCACCTTCTGTGGCCCGCCGTCCCCGCGCTAACATGCCTCCAGTCCTTCCTCGCTGCACTACGCGCGCTGCGCCCCACGTCGTCTGCGCAGAATAAGAGCACGAGCATGACGACCGAGATGCCGCCTCCAGAGCCGGACCTCGAGTCGCGTAACGACAAGCTGAGCACGACGTGGCGGCCCTCGACGGCGGAGGAGGCGGCCGAGGAGATCCGCGTGGAGAGCATCGGGCACCAGATATAGTCTTTTCCTTTTCTTTTCTTTACTCTAGGAATAATGTAATTTCCCGTGTATTTGTTAGAACATGTTATGGCGCCAACGACCTCGATTGTCTGTAAGGTGTGTGTGATGATATCAAGGAGGTAATGGTCTCGATTCGGATGTCGGCTAATGGCAGCGCGTTCGATTGGCCGCTGGACTCATCATTGCGCGCGGACCGCCAACGAGCAAGGAAGAACCGTGCCAAACGACGTAGTCGCAGAACGGAGAAGAGCATCGTCAGCCATCTTGCAAGCATACGGACCGCAACACCCATGAAGAAGATCATCGACAATATCAAGGCGGCTCCTAAGATAAGCATTTTGGTAGCCTCCGAATCACTTCCACCATCGTGGTGGCTGCGTGCTCAAGATATCTTTAATCCCGAGCCTGAGAGTCGAGAAAAGGCGAAAGGACTCACTGGTGAGCATGATTGTTATCCCGATTGGAGTCAACCACATTAACCCGCTATAAAGAAGAAGCCGGAGAACATCGGGGGTCCAGTCGGAACGATGGAATAAGCCATCGTAAAATCGAGGGAAGCGCAGTTTGTTGAAGAACTTTCGTAGGCGAGGCAGAAGCCCGGCCAGGCGGAATATCGCGAACACAAGACTATGAGCACTACGAATCCAACACTGAGCCCATGGAGTATGGGTGGACGATGGATGAGGCGGCCGAACGTAAGCGCCATTAGGCCGTAAATAGCTGGAAGGTTCAACAAGCGAGGCACGAGCTTCGTGTTGAAGCGTCTGTCTACGAGAGACTAGCTGGAAGGATGAATTTAGCAACTGCTAGACCGCATATCTCCTGTGTACTAGACCAAAATGCCGCAACTACCAACATAACAAGAAATCCTGTGAACCCGCACTCCGGAGAAGTCGGTAGTGAAGAACCACGGGGTGACTTCAGGAGTCTCCTGGTCAATTATGGACACCCAGTAGGATCTTCAACTTATGCCGTTAATAACGCGCTAGCAGGCCGCGACAATATTGGATGCGCTCACATTAATGCCCAGTCCATTGATCGTTCAGTCCAAATTGTTCGGCGCGCTTGTTTGTCCGAAGAATGTCGACAGCAGAAGCACTGCTGTGTTCAGGATTCTCCATGGCGTAATTTTCACGCGACTGACTCGTTGGGATTTATTCCAGTACCGAGACTTTAGTCTACGCCGTCAAGCTCTAGATGCTCAGCAAACCTCTTCTTGTACAATTTGGACAACTCTCTGAACCTCAACTCCCGTCCTCCTGGTCCGTACTTCCCTTTATAGTCCGCATTCCTGACTCACTGACTCGTTCAGTATTCAGCGGCATTTATCCTCCAAATCAAATCCCATCGCTGTAGAACGCTGGGTACAGCTGATTCAGCTCTTCAGGAACGTACTCCGCTGCTTCTTATACCGTCCGCAACCTCCCTTTAGTGAACATCCGAGCTTCGAATTAATTAATTACTCACTGGCTCATTCAATTTGACTGCTTAGTCTTCAAGACGAATTCCACTGCTCCATACTGTCCGTCAAAGCTGGGCACCTCTTCTTCTTCAGCGTATCTCGCTGCTTGCAGGACTGCATCATTTTCTGTATTCAATCCGAACGTCAGACCCTCAAATCGATTGACCGGATTTATTCAGTGAATGTTGATTCGCAGCATCATTCTCTCCCCCGAATCCTCGGGATATCCTCGCCGTAGGTGACCAGTTGAATGTTTTCCATCCTGGCTTTTTGATGGAGATTCAATCGCAGCTGCACTGTCTTTCACATGAACCTCAACTTCAACCCTGAAACTATCTCTGGATGCTGCATGGTATGTCTGCTGATACCTATCCAGCACTTCATTCTGAGCACTTATCTTTAGATCTCAATGGGCTAGCCTTTATGTTTCAGCGAGGATTGGGATTCAATATCGGTCGTCTGTGCCGTGCTTTGAGAGTCCCGCCTTGGGTGTCCTATACAAATACTCAAGGAAGTGTTCTCTCAGACATTCCATCTTACACTACTGACTGTTGCATTGGCAGATTCGATTCAAGCTGGAGCGCCTTGGATTTTCATTGCCTTCCCTTGACTTCGAGCTCAATCTAAGGTTTGTTTATTCCTCGCCGCTCCTTCACTTCGTGCTGATTTGTATTGATTACATGGCTTTTAAGGCCATTCCTGCTCATGGTGATACGAGTCCCAAATGTGTGTCCTTCTACCTCCATTTTTTTTCCCGTGCAGCACACTTCAAGTTGAACAAACATCACTTGCCAGAATCCAGATAACCTCAATTACTTACCATCAGACTCGGTCGACGGTCGCAACTCTATTCGATGACTTGCGTTAGGCACAAAAAAAGGGTACCCCAGGTGGAATACTATTTAGTTCGACGATTGGCCGTTCCATCCATTGGTAGACCAGAGCCAGGGATTACTAATAGGATGCTCCGGAGAGGGGAAGCCACTGCCCATAATAGCCTCCAAGGGGCGCTTCGGCGGGGTGCCCTCGCGATAGTTGCCAAATTTATTAAATGTTTCAAGAGCGTCTGTGGAATTCGCGTAATGACAGCCGCGATCGAACGATGCACGTAAAGAGGATGTCGATGGGCCTGAAAATCCCGAGGATCCAGACGTGCCTGCAGACAAGGAGGACAAAGAGAATGAGGAAGGTGCCCTATATGCGTAGGAGTTGCTTGCCGAGCTCGAAGTGAGAGTGGCTCGGGAGGTGGGAACGCCGAAAGGCACTGTGGGAATGGGGGCATGCATTGGCACTGGCGTAACGACGGAAGAAGGAGGTGTGGCACCGCGAGTGGATGCCGGGACAGTGTTGGTCGTAGATGCGGAACCAAGGGTGGATGGTCCACCCGAAACCGGTCCCGACCCTCCAGCAGTGAGCTGTGGAGTATCGGACGAAACTGGAGTCAACTTGAATTCTGCTTCGGACTCTGAGTCTGAGTCAGGAGAGAAGAGATAGTCACACTCTGTGCAAATGCTTCAAAATTGCAGAGACCAAATGAACGGCCACAACTCACTTGTGATGGCGGCCAATTCAGGATCAAGCTTAAAAAATTTCTCCGACTTGAGAGGTGTTCTCTGTTCGGCCTTGATCTTCCCGGCTGTCGAGGTGGAAGTACGAGAAGATGGACCTATCGCAGACCGTCAAAAAATTGAAGGCAGGATCCTCGACAACTCAACTCACTAGGAGATGGTTTTCCCTTGGGGCCCTCTACCTCAACCACACTGCTATCGGACTCGCCCCCGACTGGGTCGTCACCCGCGGGCTTAGGCTCCACTGGTACGGGCTTTCGACTAGATTGGTATGACGTTCACTTTGCACATTTATTCTCGCGCAACACATTTTGATGAGCGCAACACTTTTTGTCACAGCGCAACACTTTTTCCGGCGCGCCGCGCGCGACACTTTTGTCTTGCCTTATTAGGCCTTCGGCTGATGCCGGGATATGGTGCTGCTTGGCTGCAGCCACCCTGGCCATCACGTGCGTTGATCTCGGGCCGCGATCGAACACGTACACACGGCCAAACTCAACTTCGCCGCACCAGCAAGAATAGTCCAAAAGCATGGGAAGTAGGCGCTATAAGTCTTGCATGCGCCTAATTTAGGACCGTAATTTAATGGTTTTTGAGCTTGTTTTGACTGTTTTCTGCACCAAACCAGCCACCAGAATGAGATAATTGAGACTGGTCTCGAGTTCATATATATATATATATTCATTGCCCAAGTTGAATGCCCTTTCAAACCAGCCATTGTACTTGAAATAACCAACTTTACACCTCATGAGTTGTATCCAAGGGGATCCTACTCAAGTAGCGTCCTTCAGCAGAAGCCAAGCAGAAGCGGTACATATTGTAAGTGTGCCATTTGCTTTTACCAGGCCTTTTTGCTTCGATTTCGAGATCATAATTCTGGCTTGACTTCGTTCTGGACCACGGCGCACTCGTCAAGATATCTGTGCATCTCTGGAGCTATCTTCATGCATAATGGGTCCATGAACCAAGTATCATAGATTAGATCATTTCAATGATTAACTACATAGTTCCAAACCTCTAACTCAGTCTAAAAGCAATCCATTGAGGATCACTTGACTGCCTACGTTACTGAAGTCAATACATAAGTAATACCACTTGGTGTCCCTCTGCAACAAGATAAGATAACCTCTGAAATGTATTGTTATCACCCGGAAAGGGGACACCTCGGGATCTGTGCTATAGCTTTACAAATGAGCAGTACCATCAGTACCATAAAATACAACCAGCTGCTTGCTTTAGCATCTGTGGAACAGTTTCTCACGAGAAGGCTGGAATCAACTTCAGGCCAATTTGGCACGGTGGCTGTCGCGGATGGGTTGAACTGCAAGGTCCACTGGTAGTTGATATCTAATCTCCAGAAGTTGTCCACAACAGAAAGTGGACACTGGGTGCGTGAAAGAATGATTTGCCCGTGTGTACGCGTTTGTACTGACGCGGCGAAGTTGAGCTGGGCCGTGTATACGCGTTCGATCGTGGCTGCAGCCAAGCAGCACCATATCCCGGCATCAGCCGAATGCCCAATAAGGCAAGGCAAAAGTGTTGCGTGCCGGAAAAAGTGTTGCGCTGTGACAAATAGTGTTGCGCTCATCAAAATGTGTTGCGCGAGAATAAATGTGCAAAGTGAACGTCATAGATTGGCGGGTGACCATGCCCGGGCCACGCTTTGCTGTCTTCGCCTTCCCCTTTCCCTTTACAGACTCGGACCATTCTTCGTCGCTCGGGTTAATGTTCCAGCTTCCGCCATGCCAGACCTTGTCGGGGACGGGGAAACGAAGAGCTGAGGGGGAAGCCGCACTGGTCAGTGTCGGATTGGTGTTGAAGTAAAAGCATCTGGAAATAACTGACCAAAATAAAGGGTTTGCTCACGGAGTGCCTTTCCCTTACCCGCTTTCACGAGGAGTAGATCCTTCCCATTGATTTCATCCTTCTTCTTGAACTCGACTAGCTTCTTGCGGTCTGCAGCGAGAACGACGCAGTGGTGCTTGCCATCTTCAAGATTGAGATGTTTGTTCTCTTGATATTCCAAGGCGTCCGAGAAGTAGTGATGCATCCACTTGTCAAATGTGTTTGGCATCCCACTTTTCTTTGAAGCTAATGCTGTCTGCAAAATCCTCTGCATCAACCGCGAGCCCGCCGTCTTTCAACTGTTGGTGTCGAGTAATGGATGGAACCGTCGCCACACCCATTTCTCGGACATCGTCCGATTCCGTATCATCTCCGGAAGGCTGGGAACGATTAGCTGCAACAACGGATATGACGACTGGTGGTACCCACCCAATGTGGGTTCAGTATGAGGACGATGTGGCCCACTGGTATGGCCTCATCTGCCGTTGTGGTGCCCGACTCCTTCTTAGTACGATTCGAAGGTTTCTATGCCCTTCATTCATTGACCAGTATGAGCAGGTAAAGACGGACACACCTTGGTGAATTTCGTATTCCCCCCACGGCCCCCCCGATCCCTGTTTGCTTTCCTAAAGCCGCTGCTCGCCTCCCGACGCGCTTCATCATCGGAAGTTATATCCTTGTCAGAGCCGCGAACTTGCTTGATCTGGGGTAGAATGCGGGAGATAACATCCGACACAACCCCAACCTTGGGTGCCTCTTGGACGGGATGAAGGCTCTCCCAGTGTTCACAGTCACGGCAGAGGCGTGGTCCCGGACCCGAGTTTTCTTGTGGTATGTAGCGGGGGCATGGACACTTATCGAACTGACACATAGTGGGGTAGTGGGGGAGTGCAAGGTATGTGGTGCGTTTCATTGCATTTTATACCCGAATGGTTTATTTACAGTTTGTTTCAGGGTCGTTGTTGCTTCGCTACGAAAAATATGAATGTACAAGATTTTTATGATTCAATTTCTATGAGAAGACGTGTCATTAGCTCGAGCCCTTGAGCCCACCGAAGTGCGCGCAGCCACCACACATCCAAGGGCAAAGGCACGGAGATTTTCTTGCCCCCTCGGCCAAGATGAATGGACTCGCGAGCTGGATAGACCCCGCCATCCAACTCATCCGGCGTAAGCCCGTACCCCTCTGGAATAATCTCCTCCTCCTGGACGACCCTAAGAGCATCGAAAAAAAATGGCCTCCATTTCTGGGCTGAACGGCGAGCGGTGCTTTGGGACTTCGATTGCAACATGTCGCACATCTTCCGCTTGATCATCTGCAATCCAATCATCAATATCATTCCACTCATCATTGCAATCCTCTTTGACACCATAAAATTCTTCCAAGACTACCGGATGAACACCAGGCTGATCCTCGTAGACACCGTGCTCAATATCGCTGATAAACCGAATATCCTGCTTACATATATCAGATTAAATACAGCTTGAGCAACAAAAAGCTTACTGCTGGAGATTGGCCTTTATTCAGAGTTCCGGAAAGAGGATGTAAATTCCATTCTACTTGAAAATCGTGGCAATCCGTGTTGAGCTCGTCAAGGAAGAGTCGGTGGAGTAGCCATAAATGTGCAGGGGAATTGTGTTGAAGGCCATGCAAGCGCTCGGGTCTTGTAAAGAAAGCACGCCAGGACCGAGCAAACTGGGTTCCTACTTCAACCCATAGGCGCTCAATACGCGTATTTCGCGTCGACCTAGGATGGATATCAGCTTCGTACCGGTGCGGTAGTCATCTATGACCACTTACGATCCCCACATAAAAGATGCACGTCTGGGGCCCCGATGCTTGATCATCCAGACTGCGATCTCAAGGTTTTCACCGCCTTGATCACCACGCATCCGGGATGGGACGCCAAACTTCTGAATGGGATCCAGGAATAGATTTAGCACCATACTCGCGGTATTGTTTGTACTCGCATGTAACCCGACCACCTTTAAAAGTACTGTCAGATCAAGGTTAGTACTGCAGCTTGGGATGCTTACTGTTCGACAGTACCCATCGACAATCCCGTGAATAACAATCCCCCATCTAATCAGTTTGTGATGCCCGTCAAGATGCCAGAGAGAGTTCGAGTGCAGAACAGAATATTTTCCGCGATCCACAGCTCGGTGCCGGCGCAAAACACTGCCAAGATTATCAATGCGCTTCATAGCCCCTCGCACGCGCCGTCGCTGAATCTTCAGAGCGGCGCAGGAACCCAATAACATAGCTAACTCCCGAGCTCGGTTTGTTGGCCTTGAAAGTCCGGACAAGTAAGTCCAGATCATGGTCGGAAATATCGCAAAACCGCTGATAGACTCCATGCTTGATTAAGTATACCCTGAGGGTATGGTGATGAACTCCTGCAAGCTCAGCCAGCTTGGTGAGTGTGATTCGACGCCCAGGAGCCATGGCTGCTTCCAGCCACTCGGCAAATAGCTCCTTTCGTGGTCGGCCACGTTTCCGGGTGCGCCGAATTTCGACAAGAGCTGGTTTCTTCATTTTTGATACATCCCTGTGCAGAACTCAGAATACTCTATCTCATCCGCAATTAAGCACTTACACCTTCTCGATAGCACTGGCAGACACCTTGAGTTCTAGAACCAGACCTGCAAGCGCTTCTGCAGATGCCTTCAACCACTCAGGATTCAAAACCTCGGCCTCCATAGCCTCCAGTATTGGAAGCATTCTGGTCTGTATTTTTTCAGAGTGAAGTTGCAGACGGTGGCCATCATTGTCGCCCGCGTTAAGGGCTTCCAACGCATACTGGTACGTGTTCTGAAGAAGAGAATATGCTTGCAGGACGTTTGGAGACCATACCCCATTGTCGAAGTGCTCGGGAAGAGCGGGGAACTCGTCGGGCAGAGGGATGTTCATGTCGACAAAAAAAGGTGATGTTTTGACGGAGACAAACACTGGACTCGTGCCAATTACCTCCACTATGGAAGTGAACAACAAGCTGCCAGCCCCAACCCAAGACGTCCAAGCCACTGCGGCCCTGCCCGTGCGCGATGAACGCTATTATTTCAGTGATGGCGGAATTATCTTGGTACGCACCGTGTCGATCACTGCCAGCCGGTTATCCACTGAATTATACTCCAGTGCGAAGGAGTCTTGCACAAATTGCACAAGACCCATCTTGTGATGAAGTCTGAATTCTTTAAGGAGATGCTTGAGATCCCCCGGGATCACTACCGAGACGGCGAGGATGATGAGCATCCCATTATCTTGCCGGACAAGAACACCGATTTTCATCATCTGCTCGTGTTCCTCTATGACCAGTAAGGATTTCTGTGGACTGCGTTCCTGCATAGCTCATATTAACAATTTCGCAGAGATGAAGTCGATACCCCGTCTATGGAATACTATATTTCAATCCTGCACCTTTCGACGAAATACATGATCCCCTCCGGCATTACAGCCGGTTTCAAAAGTTTGTACGGGTTTTCCAAATCGGTGCTGCTCCTGATGTGCTTACAGTTGTTTGCCACCGCATCTTCCAGGCGTCCGTTAACCTGGACGTTCTGAATTCATTTTGACCATCCATATACTTCCCTGTTTGTATGGCTTCTGTATAACAAGTCTACAATACATTGCAAGTGCAGAGGACATTGAATTGAAGGATTTTTGGGCCATCGGCCGAAGGGCCTAAATACCGAAAGTCCGAAACCCGCGCCAAAGTTGACTTTTTTTGTGGTACATTGCACTGGTGAGGGCTTCAACCAAGGTGGAGCCTCACTGGGTCCAATGGTGAGTCAGAACCAAGGGGGGATCGGCATTAAAATTTCGGCTATAGGGAGGGGGGGTCCCCGGGGGGCTGAAAAAAACTTTTTACTATACATTTCTACGGAAGTCCTGGGACACTTAAAACATCTGAAGCATTGGGGAGGTGCAGGGGCCAGAGAATGAGTGTCAGGAGGCTCCCTGAGGCCCCAAAGTCTCTAGTATGGCAGGCTGGGTGGCACAAAAAGAGTTGATAACCTATAGAATGACTATAACATTGTTGTAATTGTACCCGATGCATATTATGGGCCACCTGGAGTGTCCCAGGGTTTGACTGAGGAAGGTGGTTATATCGTCAGCTGGATTGGGAAGCTGCCCATCAGGTGGCAGTGAGGTGGTGGTGAGCCTGCACATGACTCGGAGGCGCGGCCTGCCGCCAGGGGTGGGAAACTCCTGCCCTATATAGGAGGGGGAGGGGGGGGGGTCTCCAGGGAGGCTGAAAAAAACTTTTCGACCCGATAGCCAAAATTCGAAAGCCGATTCCCCCTTGGTCAGAACACCGTATCACCGTCCTCCAGAGGGTTGTCGGTGAGACGCGGCGGCAAACAACTGTAAGCACATCAGGAGCAGCACCGATTTGGAAAACCCGTACAAACTTTGAAACCGGCTGTAAATATGCTGTTGCAAACCTTCCAGCCCATCGCGAATTTACTCCAGCTATCCAGCTTCGACTTGCACGCCAATATTCCATCCCCGGGTGGGCGGAGCTCGCGTTCCACAGCTTGGTCTACCGCCGTCTAAAGAGCATCAGCCAAGACTTGGCCAAGACGATGCTGAAAATATGGGAGTTGTTGCGTACCACAAGCTCGTCCAAGTACACTGCCAAATCAAAGAACTCAATCTGGGTTTGGTGTTTAATCCCCCGATGGTTCCCCACTCCCCTGGATGTCTTGACAAGAACATATGCACAAGATTGTGGGAGTCGGCATGGTGAGCAGGCTATGCAAAGCAGCTCCTCCATCCGGAGAACGTGAAGAACCGTTACAGTATTTTGGATGCCTTGGATCCCTCAAAGGGGATCCTCCAGCACATGGATCCCGATTGTCTCAGCAATATGCTAGAATCTATTTGGGAGGAGAATCCGTTTGACGGCGACATGGAATATGTGACTACAACATCGAACGAGCTGAAGATGTGGATGGAACAGAGGCTTTGATTTTCTTTTTCAATACACCGAATTACAAGCTGCATACCAAAGCTAGGGCGTAGATCTTTGTTTTACTTCACAATTCAATCTTGGTTGACATGAATGCGTGCACGGCTTCAGACACTGGTCTTGAGGCACAGTCAGTGAGATCAGACTACGGTGGCTGTGAAACATCTTTTCTCTTCTCGTCGCCACACCATCTTCTCAGCGGTGTCCGGAGAGCAAGGGTGCGGTTAGACCGCTTGTAGAGCCATACGCTGGGGCTTACCGCAGACCCTATGATGACCCTACGTGTGGTCGGCAGCCTCGCTTCAAGCACCAAGATCGCCGCGTCTACGGCTGAAAGCACGTCCAAAGACATTTCAAGCTTTTATGCGTGTGGACAGCATTCTGATCAGTCTCCGCCGTCGCTCAGTGCGAGAGCTTGAGATACAAGCTGTTCAGCGTCCATCACCTCATTCCTATCTCCTCACCGCTCATCCCTCACTGTGTCTCGTGAAATTCATCAACAGGCGGCCCGCCATCGACTTTGTACTTCCTTGCATCAAGCTTGAGATGTATGTACCCGTGTCGCACAGCTGATGGGCCTGTTCCTCACATTGACTGTTTAGCATGAAAGCCATGGAACTGAGAGTCAACAGGCTCCCACTGACGCATCCAACCAACATCGAAGCAGCTCGCGACCACTGGGTTCTGTCCCTGGTGCTGGGCTCACGGATCTGTGCCGCCCAAGTATTCGTGGAGCAGCGCAAGAGCAGCCTGTATTCTCATAATCTACCTACGACAACATAGTACGATGTTGAGATGTGGCCCCCTTAGTACTCGGTCCAATTTCCTACACATGTCTTCTTTCGCGCGCACAAACCTATTTATTGTACAAAGGAACCATCATACTCAGACTGTGTCATCATTAAGTTGTTTTGCTCTCTTCACTTACTATACCTACTCCATAGAAGTACTGTGGCATAGCTATTTGTTGCCAGGTACGATAACCAATAGAATTCAAGTCAAGTCAAGACCCTTACTAGTGCCACGCCACCTAATGTCACCGTGCATTCCTGGATAGTCGCCTCAAAATGGACCATATGTTGTCATCCTACGCTTTTGTCAGCTCTTTGAACCCAAGGCTTCTTCAAAGTAGAATTCCTCTGACATAAAACCTCAGACAAACCTCAGAGAAACCCAAGGGGTACCCACAAAAAAAATCTCCTACACCCACTCCTAAAAGTGACTTAAGGGTCGCTGGACCTCCCTACCCTATGAGCCGAGTTATGTAAGCCCCAAATCGGGTAAATTTCCCAGACAGATTGTTGAAAATCCGAATTTTGAGCCGCAATCAAGCACCCATGCGTGAGTGATCCGCTGTGATGTGGACTGCGGTGCTTTAAACTGCCAGATGGTGGGGAGATCCGGGCTATGTTTAATTGCTCGTCCTCTAGGGGGAATTTGTTCTGTCGCGGTAGACAAGTACGTAGGGAGGTTTAGATATTATTGGTGGGGATATCCGTACAAGGATTGAACAGTCTGTTCAAAATCCTGCTAGCTAGGGTGGACCGAGCGAACTCCGACGCCTAGTTAGCCTTCTCGGGTTAATGGAGATTGAATCTGTTCTACACTTCCTTGGAGGAGGAGCTTCGGAAGGCGATGCGGGGTCCAATTCGTCAAGTCTGAGGTGAAATATGGATTTAGGGGCTTCCTGGACCACGAACCACAGTCGTCTGAAGTATCTTTGAGTTGTAGATCATAAGACCGGGGGTTTTATGTGTTCGCGGTAACGTTCCTGCAATTTCTCCTTTTACCCCTCTTTGTGCCTCTACAGAGTTTCCTCTCTCTACTTCTCACCCGTTCGCTTGCTGAAGGCGACTTCCTGCGGGCTCTGCACCGCCAACTTCCTTAGCTAGCAGCTACACACGAACTCCAAAGACCTCGTTGTGCTGTTTGAGAGATTTCACTGCCCTACTTGCGTAGGGGAGGAATAAACGGTTCGATTTCTCCGGCGCTGAACTTTTTATGCCGAAATATAAACTCCGTTCGCTGTCTGACAGTGGCGAGGGAGTACCGGGGTCGCTTTACTTGTGTAAGATGACTCCGGGTGACCTCTAGGTGATGTTCGGGGCCGATATTTAGCTACTCCTAAGCTGGCTAAGGCTTAGAAGGTGAGGATGTGGGCCGAAACTGAGATGATATTTTGGTAGACTAGCTGTAGTATTTATACCCCAGCCCAAGGCTGTGCCGGAGTTGTTCCTTTGTGTCCCATACCTGCTCGCTCGCATGCTCCTCCGCCCCGGAGTTCGCTTATGACTCATTCTAGAACTCCACGAACCCTTACCCGCACCATCTTCAGTCCGGCACCGATTCCACAACCCGGACTTGTTGGCCCTAGTCTCGGACACTCCATGTCCGGTCCTAACTCTCCTCCTATCCAGCTTCCGCCTGCGACGGCTCGATAGTGTAGTGGAAATGCACTCCGTATCCTTTCACCCCAGTGTTTGACTTACGGAAAGTCCGGAGTTCGATCCTCCGTCGAGCCCTTTTCCTGTGCTACCCACCTTTTTTGATTACCCGGAGTCCTTGTTCCATCCTTTCGGGCCGTTTGGTATTTGCGACTCGATGGCATAACTGTAACGCATCCTGCCATGGTTCTTGCACAAGCGCGTCTTTTGCAGGAAGTCCGGAGTTCAATCCTCCGTCGAGCCATCCCTCTTTTCCATTCCTTTTTTGTGCACCTCTTACCGGACCTTCGCATCGCTCGCACACATGGTCCAGTGGCGTAGTGGTAACGCACTCTGTTCGCGTAGCTGGCGGGAAACTGAAATCATGGAGGGACCGGAGTTCGAATCTCCGACGGGCCTTTATGTTCTTTTTGTCCGTCAAGTAAGAAGATAGGGCGCGTTTTTGAACGGTTCAGTGGCATAATGGTAACGCACTCCGCATTCCTATGTAGTTCGCGGTATGCTTCACGGAAAGTTCGGAGTTCGATTCTCCGCTGAGCCATTATGAAGAAAACCCTTCTTTTTCATGGCGATAGTTTTGGCTGGTCTTTCAATTCCTACAGCTCGGTGGCGTAATGGTAATGCACTCCGTGATGATCTAATGCATTTTTATATCGATTGACGGAAAGTCCGGAGTTCGATTCTCCGTCGAGCCATTCCGACGGAAACCCTTCTTTTTTACGGTGATCGTCTTGGCTGGTCGTTCAACTCCTACAGCTTGATGGCGTAATGGTAACGCACTCCGTAAATATGCACATTTTATATTGATTGACGGAAAGTCCGGAGTTCAATTCTCCATCAAGCCGTTTGACGGAAACCGTTCTTTTTGCAGCGATCGTCTCGGCCATTCGTATGGCTTGTTGGCGTTGTGGTAACGTGCTCCGTAGTGATATGTAATGTTCACGGAAGGTCTGAAGTTCGATTCTTCATCAAGCCTTTTGACGATAACCATTCCTTTTCCTGGTCTTATTGGCATTTTTGGTAGTCCGGTCATGGCTTGGTGGCGTAATGGTAATGCGCTCCGTGTACCTAACGTTCTCATATCGGTTGATGGAAGGTTCGGAGTTCGATTCTCCATCAAGCCATGTTGGGTCGGGATATGATTTTTAACTCGTGGTCCTTGGTGGTCTTGAGTTTGACTTCTTGAGTGGCTTGGTAGCGTAGTGGCTAACGCGCTCCGTGTTACTAATTTTATATATCGGTTGACGGAAAGTCCGGGAAGCCATGGATTGGGTCCGGATAACATTTTTAACTCAGAGTCAGTCCTTGGTGGTCTTGAGTTCAATTCTCGAATGGCTTGTTGGCGTAATGGTAACACATTCCGTGTACCTATAGCATTCATATATCGGTTGATGGAAGGTTCGGAGTTCGATTCTCCATCAAGCCACTAGTTGGGTCCGGATATCATTTTTACGTTGATGGCTTAAGGCATTGTTCTCGGAGTTCAGTGTTTTGAGGTTACGTCGGGAGCTATCACAATGTGATGGCTCACACTGCACCAATGGTGGCTATGGAAAGCTATTCCGGACATTCCAGACCTTGTTCCAGACCCTCAGACAGGCAGCAAAAAGTCAATTTTTTTCTGAGCCTTCTAAGAGCCTGATCGGGTACTCGAGAAGCTCTCTAGAATTTCTCTAGAATTCCTATTCTGCCTCTTGCTCAACCCCTCATGTGCCTACCACATATTTAAGCTGTTTTTCAATAAAATCTAGCTGATGAGATTGGTGAACATATTAGCCAACTTGATGTACTAAAGATTCTAGGATTCTTCAAGAATTGTGCTAGAAAAGCCTAGAATGTCAACAGCTTCACCTGATTTGATTCACACATCTCTCTCCATGATCAGAATCCATAGATTATAGATTTAGTTGGCTTTAGAGTACAGAGAGAGGTGGGATAATGGCAGGATTGAGAGTCTAGTAAAATTCTCGGGAAAAATTCTCGTGCACCCGATCAGGCCCTAAATGCATTTTCGGAAGGTTCTACACAAATTCCAAAAAGTGAATTAAGAGGTCGCTGACCCACCCTACCCTATAAGCCGGTGTCTCGGCATCTTCCGGCGGGTACCCCTTGGAGAAACCCATTAGCCCGTTTCTTGGAACCAAAATGGATCGAAGCCGTAAGATCGAATTTTGCCATCTGGGGCTGTCTCCTGTTCCTGTTCCTCGTCGAAAATTTCATTATCGCCGTCTATTCTAGTGTTGGTGGGTCGGCGGCTCGAAGCGACTAGTCATTTTTGACGGTCGGTGACTAGTCAGTGACAAGTCATCGCGCCACGCGAGCGACCTGGCCTTTGCACTGCCTTTGCGGGTTCTGGCCGAAGCTAACCGAGGCTAACCGAGCGACGCTCTCACGTCTGCGGCAACGTTGCGTGGCAACGTCGCTGCTGTGAGTTGGGTCACCAAGTCATGCCGCTTGGGTGACCTGAGCGACCCGACCAAACCGACCTTTCGACCAGTCACTGACTAGTCAGTGACCCGCACAACACTGAGTATTACGAATGGCGGCGTGTCTCAAATCGGACACCTCCTTCCTATCCACGCTCTCCAATTTTACGCCCATGGACCCGCAAGAAAGGCCTTTTCTACCGTAGGTCAGGCAGATCCAACGCCTCGTCGATTCACTGACCTTGGCTCCTTTTCCAGTAAAGTCCTCCTCGGCGTCACCATCCCGACTCTAGCACTCTCAGGTTTGCTCTTAGTAGCATTCGCGTACCTGGCGTGGAACCCAGCCTCTCGGCCACATCTAAACCGTGTCAGCTTTCGTTTGCTGGTTTATGCTATCATCTCGAAGTACGAGCTTCCACCATCGCGTTGCCTCATAGCTCATTTATTCCCAGCATTGTATGCAGCCTCGTGCTACTCAGGAAGAATCAAAATATGATGGGACATGCCGCGTGCAGCTTTGTCGCTTTCCTGACTTTGGTACGTGCCCCATCCGCTCGACTCGCGATCATATTCAGCCTGGCCTCAGACCTCCTCCATGTTCTCTACCTCCATGTTCTGCTGCATGGCACTCAATCTCCCGTACGGCCTGCCTTCCTCTTTTTCGCGTTGACAAGTAACTTTATCTCATCAGACTGGTCCTCGTCTACGGCGTGAACGGCAACAAAATGGAGAAGTACTACACCGTCGGATCGTTATTTATCTGCGTGGTCTGCAACGCTTCTCCCTGGATCGCTGGCGAACTCGGGTGAGCAGGAGTCACTCCCTTTCAAGGAGCATCGATCTCATCTCAATATTTCTACAGCTGGTACGCCTCGAGCGGCATCTGCTGGCTCCGAGACACCACACCCGGGGCGCAGCTCCGCTGGCTCGTGGGTACGCAATTGGTCTGGAGGATCCTCATGTCCACCATCGACGTCCTCTCCTTCGCCACAATCCTGATCTTCATGGTGCGGCATGAAGTGCGTTTCTTTCCTCCAGTGTTTGATGTTTTTCATATATCGAACTCTCACCTCCGCGACTCAGATGCGGATTCGGCGACTTCGGGAGCACACCGGCTCGAGTGTCCACCAGTCCGGCATCTCGACCCTCGCTTCCAGCCGCCCCTTGCCGCTCATCGTGCGCTACCGAGGCATGATCATGCGGATCAGTAAGCCTTCACCGCTTAGCATCCTACTCGGGCTGACAGCAGGCTTCGACCCAGGCCTGTACCCGCTCCTCTCCTGCTTCATCAGCATCACGACGTGCATCCTCGACGTGTATACAGTCAAGAACCCCGTCCTCACCGGGTTCAGCTTGAGACTGCGCATACTAGGTCCGCATATCCCTCCATCCCCAACCGAAAAATCCGGCGTCGGGCTAACTAACACCTCACAGACATGTTCATGCACCCCTTCCGCCCGACCCTGTACGCTCTACTCGCCCCACAGACCCCGTACGTAGTGACTCTTCTCTTCTCACCTTCTGTGACCCGCCGCCCCCGCGCTAACATGCCTCCAGTCCTTCCTCGCTGCACTCCGTGCGTTGCGCCCCACGTCGTCTGCGCGGAATAAGAAGACAAGCATGATCGAGGTGCCGCCTCCAGAGCCGGACCTCGAGTCGCGCAACGACAAGCTGAGCACGACGTGGCGGCCCTCGACGGCGGAGGAGGCGGCCGAGGAGATCCGCGTGGAGAGCATCGGGCACCAGATATAGTCTTTTCCTTTTCTTTTCTTTACTCTAGGAATAATGTAATTTCCCGTGTATTTGTTAGAACAAGTTATGGCGCCAACGACCTCGAGCGTCTGTAAGGTGTGTGTGATGATATCAAGGAGGTACTGGTCTCGATTCGGATGTCGGCTAATGGCAGCGCGTTCGACTGGCCGCTGGACCCAGCATTGCGCGCGGACCGCCCACGAGAAGGGAAAAACCGTGCCAAACGACGTAGTCGCAGAACGGGGAAGAGCATCGTCAGCCATCTTGCAAGCATACGGACCGCAACACCCATGAAGAAGATCATCGACAATATCAAGGCGGCTCCTAGGATAAGCATTTTGGTAGCCTCCGAATCACTTACACCATCGTGGTGGCTGCGTGCTCAAGATATCTTTAATCCCGAGCCTGAGAGTCGAGAAAAGGCGAAAGGACTCACTGGTGAGCATGATTGTTATCCCGATTGGAGTCAACCACATTAACCCGCTATAAAGAAGAAGCCGGAGAACATCGGGGGTCGGCACGATGGAATAAGCCGTCGTAAAATTGAGGGAAGTGCAGTTTGTCCAAGAATTTTCGTAGGCGAGGCAGAAGCCCGGCCAGGCGGAATATTGCGAACACAAGACTATGAGCCTTACGAATCCAACACTGAACCCGTGGAGTATGGGTGGATGATGGATGAGGCGGCCGAACGTGAGCGCCATTAGGCCGTAAATAGCTAGAAGGATGAATTTAGCAACTGCTAGACCGTATATCTCCTGTGTACTAGACCAAAATGCCGCAACTATCAACATAACAAGAAATCCTGTGAACCCGCACTCCGGCGAAGTCGGTAGTGAAGAATCACGGGGTGACTTCAGGGGTCTCCTGTTCAATTATGGACACCCGGTAGGATCTTCAACTTATGCCAAGGGGCTTCGGAAACGCGAATATTTTATATGACGTCCCAGTCAGCCTCTATTTTCCCCGAGGATTCTGAAAATCACACTCCCAAACCGATCGGTGGAATGGTCGTCGAGTTAGAGACCAAAAGATTATTACTGCATTTGGAGGGGGGGGTGGGGGTACAGCCACTCGGCCTCACTCGGCAACGAGAAAATCATCACGTGTATTGATCGCGGCGGACAGTGCCGAAATGTCTTTTTGAACGAAAACATAAATTACGGCCTAGAAAGCTACCCGAATGATATTAGGGATGATTTAAAGGATGTAGATACTAAAAGTATAGCCTCTGGTACGTTTACTGCTGAGGGAAGGCTAAGCGAAGCTCACGTGTTGCTTACAAATCGCTTACGTGGGGGGGGGGGGGGAGCTCGACCCTCTGAAAATAAAAATGGAAGGTATGTTGATATTTTCGCATTTTCGTACCCCCTTGACTTATGCCGTTAATATTGCGCCAGCTGCGACAATATTGGATGCGCTCATATTGATGCCCAGACCACCTATCGTCCAGTCCCAATTGTTCGGCGCACTTGTTTGTCCGAAGAATGTCGACAGCGCTTTGGTTGTGCCCAGAATCAAAAGCACTGCTGTGCACGCGACTGACTCGTTTGGATTTATTCCAGTACCGAGACTTCAGTCAAGCTCCAAATGCTCAGCAAACCTCTTCTCGTGCAATTCGGACAGCTCTCTGAACCTCAACTCCCGTCCTCCTGGTCCGTATTTCCCTTTAGAGTCCGCATTCTTGACTCACTGACTCGTTCAGTATTCAGCGGCATTTCTCCTCCAAATCAAATCCCATCGCTCTAGAACGTTGGGTACAGCTGACTCAACTCTTCAGGAACGTACTCCGCTGCTTTTTACACCCTCCGCACCCTCCCTTTAGAGAGCATCCGAGCTTCGATACTCACTGGCTCGTCCAATTTGACTGCTTAGTCAAGATGATTTCCATTCCTCCATATAAACATGCGAGGTACGAGCTCCTTCATTTGTAGCGTCTGTTTATGAGAGACTGATTATTCTCAGTATTCAATCCGAACGTCAGACCTTCAAATCGATTGACCGGATTTATTCAGTGAGTGTTGATTCGCAGCATCATTCTCTTCCCCGAATCCTCGGGATATCCTCACCGTAAGTGATCAGTTGAATGTTTTCCATCCTGGCTTTTTTGACGCGGATTCAATCACAGATGCACTGTTCTTCACATGAACCTCAACCTCAAGTACTGGAACTATCTCTGGATGCTGCACGGCATGTTTGTTGATACCTATTCAGCGCTTCATTCTGAGCACTTATCTTTAGATCTCAATGGGCTAGCCTTTATGTTTCAGCGAGGATGATTCAATATCGGTCGTCTGCCGTGCTTTGAGTCCCGCCTTGGGTGTCCTATACTAGTACTCAAGTAGGTGTACTCTGAAGCCGTTCATTCCATCTTACACTACTGACTGTCGCATTGGCAGATTCGATTCAAGCTTGAACGCCTTGGATTATTGCCTTCCCTCGACTTCGAGCTCAGTCTAAGGTTTGTTTGTTCCTCGCCGCTCCTTCACTTCGTGCTGATTTGTATTGATTATTCCGTAGACTTTCAGTTTGGTTCCCGTGCATGCGACGGCCGGGAGTGTATATTGCATCCATCTTACATGTAATTCTAATCTGTGATGCGATAGTTGCGTCGTGTTTCAACTCCGAGACTAGGTACACGCTTTAATTTCTGGTATCGTCTCTGACTGCCTTGGCCCAACATCGCTTAGATTTCGACCGAAGCCTTTCCTACAACGCTGGCGAGTAACTTTCTCCCTCAGAATTATCCCAGCAGCACTCACCCACGCGCTGCAGTCCATCAAATCGCGTCTAATGCCTCGGTCATGTGACCGCGCCAACATCACTTGACCTTTAATAGGCTTTATGCTTGACATTGCTTGTGTCGAAAATGGATCCAAAATATGTTTTCGCCAAACCAAGTCCTAACTTAACCGGCATCAAAAACCCTAACCAAGCCTGCCACGAAATGTCCTGACTGAGCCCGACTTTCAACCCTTGGCCGAGCCCAATTCAGGCCCTGACCGAGCCCGACTTGTACTACCTTTTCAACTCCTGACCTAGCCTGACTTTTGTACTTTTCAACTCCCTGTGCTCGGACCCAGCTTCCCTACTGTTTCCACCAGCATCTCCTCGTATTGAGCTTGAATATCAATGACAAAGTTGGAACAGAAGTGAGTTTCGGGAGAGAACGAGAAGGGCCTGCAAGCAACGCAGGCGCAGATGCAGGGGGGGAGGGACGGACGGGTGGAAGGGGATGTATTGGGTGTATGGGTAGTGAACAGAGGTCGGTAGGTGGTAAGTGGGGAGGGGGTAGCGTAGGAGGGAGGAGTAGGTCGGTAGGTAGGAGTACGAAGGCGTAGGTAGGAGTAAGTGGTAAGTGAGGAGTTGGGAGGTGGGGAGGGCGGGTAGGTAGCTAAGGAGACACGCGATGCGCACTCAAGAGGCGACGTGAGAGGTAGGATAATGCGCCATCTCGTGCCCGCCGACTGAGCGCACACCGCGATGCGGGTCGCAGGCGCGGCGGGCTTGGCGAGGTGGCGGTGGGGGTGACAAGGGACGGCGCTGCGCAAGGCGCGATGCGGCGTGTGCGGCTGGCTGCGATTCGAAGGGCGCGCAGAATGGGGGTCGGCGCGTGCGCGGTGTGCGGCGTGCGCTGCGGCGGAGATGAGTACTGCCCACGCGCGGAGATGAGCGGGCACGTACCTACATCCGCGAGCGATCGTCTCAATCCCCCATATCCCAATCGTCCCCATCCCCATCCCCTTCCCCATCCACATCCACAGTCATCTCGTCCGCGTCCCCGCCACCCGTCTCGCGCTCGCTGCGCCCGCCGCGCTCCATGCCCAGCGCCGCCACGTGCGGTCCGAGCGTCACACACTCGAGCCCTTCGTCCCACTGCGCCGCGCTCCGGAAGAACCGCCTCTTCCCCGCGCGCGCTGCGGACGTCCATGTACCGGTTCGTCAGGATGCTCATGCGCTTGCGCAGTCGTCCGAGGACCATAGCTCCGAGTCCGAGTCGTCCGAGTCGCGCGCGGGCGCCGCGGCGGGCTCCTGCAGGTTGTATACGTAGCGCGAGTGTTCTGTGGAGTGAGTGGAAGTGAGTACGCGTCGGGGGCAGAGAAAATAAAGGGAAGAGACGTACGCGCAAGCCGCTCGTCGAGCTCGTCCCGCGCGTCCTCGTCGTCGCGGTGGGAGCTCAGCCCCAGGTGCTCGGCGCGTCCGTGCTCCAGCGCGCGCTCCATACACATCGACCTATTAATAAATGCACTGATCAGTGAAAGCACAGCGCGCAGAGCCTGACCTAACCCGATCCAGCTCGCCGTGCCGGAGGTTCGTGTCCTCCATATTGCTCTGCATGACCTCGAGCCGGAACCACGGGTCGAACCACTCAAAGTACGCGCTCCAGGGGAGGTTCACGTCGAGCGCGCGTGCGCGCGTGGGCGTTCGAGACCGCCTGCGCACGCGCGACGTTATTGGCGGTGTACCCGCCGCCGCCGAGGAGGATCAGCGGAAGGTTCTGCGCGCGCATGAACTGCACGCACGCACGTGGCCCGAGGTTGAATCCGCCGCGCTTGTCTCCCGCGAGCGAGTCCGCGCCGCACTGCAGTCGGCCGGAAGATCTCGAGGATCTTGGCTTGGTCATCACGGGCGCGAAGACGCTCTGGGCGGCATCCATCGAGCGGCACGTTGAGCGAGTAGCCCTTGCCGCGGTCGTCCTGCGTGCCCGTCCCGAGGAAGAACTCGCCGAACTTCTGGGGGCTCGCGGTCGTGACGCGGTCCGTGCTGTACGACGCCTCCTCGGCGCCGTCGCAGTGGTGGATATCGATGTCAATGTAGAGCACGCACGGGTGAGCTCGAGGATGCAGACGACAATGTCGCTGATATAGCAAAAGCCCGAAGCCTCGCCCTTTTTTGCATGGTGCAGCCCGCCGGCCCAGTTGACTGCAATGTCCGTCGCCCCGCCGGAGATGCGCGGCGCGGCGACAATGGACCCCCCGGCAAAAATGGAGCAGAAGTCGAAGACGCCTTCAAACGTGGGGTTGTCAGGCAGCAAGCCGACCGGGACTAGCTCTCTTCTGGTCAGAGGGCAGCAGAAAAAACGAAAGATATATGTACACACATAGCATCTCCCATACCTCCTGCATTTCAGGCGTCACCCGTGCCAGGAAACGTATGGAACGCTGTCATGCTCTCCGGAGTCGCGCCTTTCGCGCGCTGCACGCCATTTCGGTCAGAATTTCGCCAGAAAAATCAGGAAAATATATGCACCAGGACGTGTATCTTCGGCAGCATCCCGTACGCGCTGACGAGGTCGTGTGTGACGCACACGCGGTGAGGCTTCACGGGATGTCCCAGCCCGTAGGTGTATCCACCCACGTCGGCTGGAAAAGACTCAAAGATGTCCCAGCTACTTGGTCTGAGCTACGCACGGTCATAGTAGTATGCGACTCTCCGCTTGGACATGGTTGGGGCTATGGATGTCCTACACTGCGGCCTTGAAGCCCCAGGATACGCAGGAAGATGGTAGTAGGAGGAGAAGATTGAGGAAAAGCAGGCGGTCTGGTGTACAGCCACCGATGCCTACATCTTTACTCGGATAGCCGCCTCAAAAGGTACCAAATCTCGACATCCTACGATTGGGTCAGCCCTTTCAACTCAGGGCTTCTTCCAAACAGAACTCCAAGGCAGAAAACCTCAAAGAAACCTTGGAGAACCCCGGTGGATCCAAAACGGACCGAAGCCATAAGATCGATTTTTTCTATCTGTGGGCCCAGTTTTGTCATTGGCCAGGTCTGACCGGGTCTGTCTATTGGTTCAAGTCAATGGATTGACTATTGACTTTTTTCTATTGACCTCGTCACCGGCCGCTGCTTCCCTTGGTGGATGACGTTCACGATGGCAAAATTCCTTGGCATTGACAATGGCAAGTTAAAGTTAGGAAAAGGGTCAGTGCACTCAAGAATATTTTAATCACCGCGTACAGGAGGCACGGATGCGCAATTCGGGAGTCCTGTCGTCACTGCCGTCTATGAACGGGGTTTAGTGCATTGACAGGTCAGGGTTGACCTTTTTTGACCTTTATTGACTGACCCTGACAACACTGTCTGTGGCTGGCTCCTGTTCCTGTTCCCTCAAACATTTCATTATATAACGACATATGCCCTCGAGTCTACCCGTGTCTCAAATCGGACACCTCCTTCCTATCCACGTTCTCCAGTTTTCCCATGGACCCGCAAGAAAAGCGTTTTCTTAATATAATAGCGTAGGCCAGCCAGATCCAACGCCTCATCGATTCGCTGACCATGGCTCATTTCCCAGTAAAGTCATTCCCGGCGTCACCATCCCAACTCTAGCACTCTCAGGTTTGCTCTTAGTAGCATTCGTGTACTTGGCGCGGAACCCGGCCTCTCGGCCTCACCTGAACCGTGTCAGCTTTCGTTTGCTGGTTTACACTATCATCTCGAAGTACGAGTTTTCACAATCGCGTTGCCGCACAGCTCATTTATTTCCAGCATTGTGTTCGACCTCGTGCTACTCGTGAATAATCAAAATATGATGGGACACAGTGCCGCGTGCAGCTTTATCGCTTTCCTGACTGTGGTACGTGCCCCATCCCCGCTCGACTCGCAATCATATTCAGCCTCAGACCTCCTCCATGTTCTCTACCTCCATGTTCTGCTGCATGGCGCTCAATCTCCCGTACGCCCTGCCTTCCTCTTTTTCGCGTTGACAATAAACTCAATCTCACGGAACATCAGACTGGTCCTCGTCTACGGCGTGAACGGCAACAAAATGGAAAAGTACTACACCATCGGATCGTTATTTATCTGCGTGGTCTGCAACGCTTCTCCCTGGATCGCTGGCGAACTCGGGTGAGCAGGAGTCACTCCCTTTCAAGGAGCATCGATCTCATCTCAATATTTCTACAGCTGGTACGCCTCGAGCGGCATCTGCTGGCTCCGAGGTACCACGCCCGGGGCGCAGCTCCGCTGGCTCGTGGCGACGCAATTGGTCTGGAGGATCGTCATGTCCACCATCGACGTCCTCTCCTTCGCCGCAATCCTGATCTTCATGGTGCGGCATGAAGTGCGTTTTTTTCCTCCAGTGTTTCATCTTCTTCATATATCGAACTCTCACCTCCGCGACCCAGATGCAGATTCGGCGACTTCGGGGGCACACTGGCTCAAGTTTCCACCAGTCCGACATCTCGACCCTCGTTTTCAGCCGCCCCCTGCCGCCCATCGTGCGCTACCGACACATGATCATGCGCATCAGTACGTCTTCACCGCTTAGCATCCTACTCGGACTGACAGCAGGCTTCGACCCAGGCCTGTACCCGCTCCTCTCCTGCTTCATGAGCATCACGACGTCCATCCTCGATGTGTACACAGTCAAGAACCCCGTCCTCACTGGGTTCGGCTTGAGACTGCGCATACTAGGTCCGCATATCCCTCCATCCCCAAGCAAAAATCCGGCGTCTGGCTAACTAACACCTCACAGACATGTTCATGCACCCCTTCCGCCCGACCCTGTACGCTCTGCTCGCCCCCACAGACCCCGTACGTAGTGACTCTTCTCTTCTCACCTTCTGTGACCCGCCGCCCCCGCGCTAACATGCCTCCAGTCCTTCCTCGCTGCACTCCGTGCGCTGCGCCCCACGTCGTCGTCTGGGCGGAATAAGAGCACGAGCACGACGATCGAACTACCGCCTCTAGAGCCGGACCTCGAGTCGCGCAACGACAAGCTGAGCACGACGCAACGGCCCTCGACGGCGGAGGAGGCGGCCGAGGAGATCCGCGTGGAGAGCATCGGGCACCAGATATAGTCTTTTCATTTTCATTTCTTTACTCTAGGAATAATGTAATTTCTCGTGTATTTGTTAGGAAACAGCCGCGGCTCTATCAGACCTCGACCGTCTATAAAGTGTGTGTGATGATATCAAGGAGGTACTGGAGATCATCGACAATATCAAGGCGGCTCCTAGGATAAGCATTTTGGTAACCTCCGAATCACTTACAACATCGTGGTGGCTGCATGCTCGGGATATCTTTAATCCCGAGAGTCGAGAAAAGGCGAAGGGACTCACTGGTGAGCATGATTGTTATCCCGATTGGAGTCAACCACATTAAACCCGATATAAAGAAGAAGCCGAAGAACATCGGGGGTCAGTCGGAACGATGGAATAAGCCATCGTAAAATCGAGGGAAGCGCAATTTGTTGAAGAATTTTCGTATGCGAGACAGAAGCCCGGCCAGGCGGAATATTGCAAACACCAGAAGAATCTGCACTGTGAGCCCTACGAATCCAACACTGAGCCCATGGAGTATGGGTGGATGATGGATAAGGCGGCCGAACGTGAGCGCCATTAGGCCGTAAATAACTGGAAGGATGAATTTAGCAACTGCTAGACCGCATATCCCCTGCGTACTAGACCAAAATGCCGCAACTACCAACATAACAAGAAATCCTGTGAACCCGCACTCCGGAGAAGTCGGTAGTGAAGAACCACGGGGAGACTTCAGGGGTCTCCTGCTTAATTATGGACACCCGGTAGGATCTTCAACTTCTGCCGTTAATATTACGCCAGCTGCGACAATATTGGATGCGCTCATATTGATGCCCAGACCACCTATCGTCCAGTCCCAATTGTTCGGCGCACTTGTTTGTCCGAAGAATGTCGACAGCGCTTTGGTTGTGCCCAGAATCAGAAGCATTGCTGTGTTCAGGATTCTCCGCGGCGTAATTTTCACTTCTCGCAGAGCTTCTGTGACGATTACCATTGACTCAGCAATCCTCAGTTGTGCCCACTCTCGAGTTTGAGTCCCTCATTGATACAGAACGAGTAAAAAAAAGCCGCGGAGACACCTAAGACGGCCAAGGAGGACGCAGCAAGCCAAAACAAAACAAAACAAACAAAGCCCCTGCCAGGCACCGAAAAACAGGTGTCACGTTACCTTGTGCCAAGACGGAAAGTTGACTTGTCTTCGGGGAGAGGTCGCGGAGGCATTCATTGACATCCACTGGGTATTAGCCGGGTCATTACTTGGTTCAAGCTTGCGAAATTGGGATGTTGTCCAATACTGGACAACGTCAGTTGTACACAACTTAACTTGTTCCCAGGTTGAGGTGGACCGAGCTGTATGCTCTAGTCCGGAATGGGTGCGTCTGTAGGTGTGGGACAATTTCAGTTGACCCGCTGGCAGGACGTCACTGGAATAATAATTAGAGGACCAATTAAAAGCAAGCGCAGGGTCTACACTGCTCCATGGGCTGCAGAAGTTTAAAAAATCCAATTTCATTTTGCTCGCCGACAACGACGGCGGGGATGGCATTAGCGTTGGTGATGCAATCAATCGCGGGCCGAGTGTGTCCTAGGACGGTCCCAAGGGACTCTGAGAAGGCTGTACGATTGCTGGGAGCTTTAGCAATGAGTTCCCTGTTGTTCCTGTATGGTGGGGAGAGTGTAACTGAGCACAAGCACAAGTTAATCCACGCGCAAGTTAAACAAGTCAACCCACCTAAATTCGAACTCCGCCCGGTGTGCAAGTCAATTTGCCAAGTCAATCGGGTAAGCCTCATTCTCCACGGCGTAATTCACGCGACGGCGCTGGGGGGGCTGGCGCCGCTAGAGGCTCCGACAACTCGGCGAATCGTCGACTACCTTCCTAACCTTCTTCACCTTCTTCCTTTCGCCCTCTTCCTCCTTGACATTACTCTGTCATCTCTTTGTCTTCGTCGCCTCTTTCTCTTTCCTTGATATTTCTTCGACCGCTTGTCTTTTGTGCCCCGTACACGCCTCTGCCTTCCTTTTTACCGCCGTTACCTTTCCACGGGCTGCTGTATGCTCTACTTGCCGTTCTTCCCGTCACTCCTCACCTTCTTCTTTTCCTCATCCCGGACCCTGATACACGCTGCTCCTCAGACCCCGAGCTCGACGTCATCCGCGACATCAACGCAGCCGCGACACCGCGCCCGTCTTCGCTCCGGCGCACAGGCTCGCAATCGCCCTCGCGCTCCGGCTCGTGGCACTCGTACGCGCACCTGCCATCCGTGCCCGCGACGCCGCCCACCAAGAGCAAGGCCGCGCTACTCGCAGTACGGCAACAGCTCGCACGGCAAGCAGGAGCAGTACACGCCGCAGACAGACACCGCCTGATGGCACAAGCGCGTCTGGGCGGGGCTGGTTTTTCGAGGCGCGTCCGCGTCGGGGTCGCCTGCGGAGCGGGGGCGGTTTCGTGGGGCTAGCGGAGCTGGAGGAGGAGGGGGCGGTGTGGATCGAGATGGTGCTGCTGCGGCGGGCGTGAGCGGCGGGGAGGGGCGGCTGTATGCGCCAACGCCACACGGGGGAGGGGGAGAGGGCGAAGGGCAAGGGGAAGCGCGGCTGCGCCCACCCGCGGAGGGCGTCCCGGTGCAGCCGCCGCCGCCGCCGCCGCAGACGCTGCGCTCTGGCAACGGGAGCACGGCCACCATGAAGGCGTCCGCGCCGATCAACATCGCGTCCCCGCGCAACCTCGACGCCACGCTGCGTTCTCGCCGACGTTCTCGCAGTTTGGCTCCTCCCCCATCTCGCTGGCATCGCCGATCTCAATGGCCTCCTCGACACCCTCCTTCACCCCGTACTCTGGCGTATCGACGTCGCCACCGCATTCAAGCTCGCCGTCGCCCAAGCCGCCTGTCTCGCTGCAGTCGGCGTCCCTCGGGCGGGCGGCTGCGATCAGCCCTGTTGTCAGCGCGGCGGCAGCGAGCCCGGTGGGTGGGGCGGGGGCGGGAACGATGCACCGGAACTCGTTCGGCGACTTGAAGATTCCTGCGCGGATCAGCCAGGCGCAGGTAGGGCTGCGGCGGGACTTGAGCATGGTACGCGCATTCACAAGGAATAGGGTATGTCATTCTCTTCATCTCCTTAATCTTCGCAAAGCTAACTCACTGCGTTTTGTAGAGCTCAAAGAGCTTCAAGGCACGTAGCAGACCCTCGTGGCAGAGGTCCAGGGGATACTTGACATGCATGTCCTGCACCCGTCACAGCTCAAGGAGAAGGAGAAAGAATCGAGGGTGTCATCGCCCACCTTCAAGCGCCATCGCTCCAACACTTCGTCCTCCAATCCCACCACGCCTTCGCCGCAGGAGACGCAGCAGGCGATATACAAGCAGCTCGCCTCCGCGCTCTACACCATCAACTCCAAGTACCGGATTTCCTGGAAGTGCGCAGAGCTGCTCATCGAGCTCGGCGTGCCGAGCACCAGCACGTCCGCGCCGGCGATGCAGAGTGTCGGCGGGGGCGACGGGCTGCGCAGCGGGAAGAGCAAGGCGCGCGAGCGGGCGATCACGCTGCAGGACGACGCCAAGGTGCCGCCTTCGCCTGGCCCACTCACCGCCGCAGCGAGCGCCGGCACGATCCCAGGCCTGCCACTCGCGAGCCCGCAGAGCAACGTGGCGCGCGTTGACGGGGCGCAGCGACCTCAGCCAGCGCCAGCTGCTTCTGCTCGAGGAAATGCTGGGGAATCCTGTCCCCGGCGGGCCTGACGAGTCGCTTGGGGCAGAGGATGGGATGCTGTAGGGAGCACGAATACGGTGAACCGCAAGTGGCGGTGGGACGACGCGATGAACAGTACCGTTACCTTATCGTCGGAGGAGTGCGGGGTGCGGGCGGGTGGGACGGCGACGAAGGAGAAGAAGCGGCGGAGCAGCCGAGTGGGATTCGGGGGATGCTGAGGTCATCGAGGAAGGGCGGAGCGACGCCCCCGGTGCCGATATCCACAACGTCCGTCAGCACTGAGTCGTCGGGGGGACTTGAATGCGCAGCACTTGTATCAGCATCGGCAGGTGCCCACGAATGGGAAGGGCCGGCGCGCGAAGACGAGCGCGGACCCTGAGTCTAGTCGCTCCAATCATCGGCCCCTCTCGCCATTCGAGCCTTCGCCCCTCAAGACAGCTTCTCCCCGTCGCCCGTCCCTAGCGCCGATCTTCCGGATCCGGAGAGGCAAGATCCCACCCACACGGCAGCCGATGTCTCTCGAGAATGTGCAGGCCGGCATGGATCTGTACCCTACCTTCAGCGGGATCTCGGGCGGCCGCGAAAGCGCTAGCAGCAGCACGGGGAGGATGACGAAGAGGATTGGGATCGCATGGAGGATTACGTCCGACGTGGAGGCCGCTGCTCTTGCGTGGCGCGGCGGCGCGACGATTCGTGGGCGACCCCCCTACCTCCATTCGTCCTTCCTTACCTCTTTGTCTGGTCACCCGACAACGCCCATGCGATCCCCCAGCGGCTCACGGACGTCGATCCAAGATCCTTCGGGAGGCGCGCCTGCTCGGGCGGCGCGTCTCTCGAATGTCGAGCATGTAGGATCGACGGCCTCCAAGGCAGAGCCCCTCGCGCTAGTTTTCGCGGTCGCGCCGGGGCGGGAAAACGGGCTTCTTCATGACGCCCAAGAGTATCCGGCCTCTGCTCGAGAACGCGCGGGAGGTCCATGCGTGGCTCAGCGACTGCATCGCGGAGATCCGCTCGTTGCTAGCGGCGCGGCCGTAGAGAAAACAAAAACATCCTGCATTATCTGTCTCAAAGCCCGACGCCTCGCCCTTTTTCCCGTGGTGCCGCCCGCCGGCCCAGTTGATTGCGATGACCGTCGCCCCGCTCGAAATCCGCTGCGCGGCTGCCGGAACTCGATGAAGCCCTCGAACGCGGGGTTATCAGGCAGCAAGCCGACCAGGACTGGCTCTCTTCTGGTCAGGGTGGCAGCAGAAAAACGAAAGGCATGTGTACGCACAGAGCATCCCCCCATGCGTCAGCTCCTCCTGCGTCTCTGGCGTCACCAGTGCCAGAAAATTGATGTATTCGTCCGTGTGGAACGCTGTCATGCTCTCCGGGGTCGCGCGTTTCGCGTGCTGGATGCAATTTCGGTCAGAATTTCGCCAGAAAAATCGGGGATAATTGCTCACGAGGACGTGTATCTTCGGCAGCATCCCGTACGCGCTGACGAGGTCGTGTGTAACGCGGATGCGATGCGGTTCCATGGGACGTCCGTGGCCGTATCCACGTCGGCTGGAAAAGATTTATGTAAAGACAGTCCGAAGGACTTCGTATGTGGTACGCACGGTCATAGTAGTATGAGACTCTCCGTTTTGGCATTCAGGGTATGGTATAATCACCTATACACCGCAGCTTGGGGCTCTAGGACGAGAGGGAAGCTGTGGAGGGTGAGGACGTGAACTGGAGGACCTGGACAAGACCGGAGGATCAGTAGAGAGCACAGCCATACACATACAGCCACCATAACACAGCCACTGAAGCCACCAACCTCTCGTCCTGACTCTCCATAGGACCAATGATAATGGGTTTGGAGGTCGGATCCGGTTTTTGGGCCTATCATTTTTTTTTCCCGGACTTTGGAACCGCTGGGGGTTCCAAATTTTGTCCGGATTCTGGCACTGACCTCGGCCCAATTTTTTTTTATCCGGACTTTATATCAGACCTCAAATTTTTCCAAAAAAAGCGCTGCTGAAGGCCGAAGAAGGAGTTAAAAAAATAGAATTAGCCTTCTACGCAATCATCCTCTACTAACTCCGTAATATGAATATTTGCCTTCCCTTTCCTTCACATGGGCATCCATGGTGTAGAGCTGCCGAGAGGGAATTGCTGATAGTTTGTCCGAGAGATACAGTTATGCTGGTAGAAGTCTTGTCGGACTTGGTGTAAGCAAAAGTGGCAAAGAAAATCTCATTTGGGTAGTGTATTACAGCTTCCATTGTGTAGAATGTGCGCGAGAATGAGATCGCAGGCCACCCAAGGCCACCCATCGGCTGAATGAGGAAATGTCCGGACTTTGGATCACACCTTGGTGTGATCGGAGCCCATTGTCCGGACTTCAACAGACCTGTCGCCCGCCCAGGGTGCATTTGTCCGTACTCTGGCGGTGACCTGCCGAGGCAAATTTTCAAAATTTGTCGGGACCCGGGATCTGACCTCCAAACCCATTGTCATCGGTCCTCTCTTCATACGACATCCTCCCGCACCAGCGGTCTTCGCCACCCATGCTCAACACCATATCTCTTCCCGCTCATCGACCGTCTCACTCTCAGTTTCCCCGTACACATTCTACTTTTTATCTTTCAGACTGAGTCTGTCACTCACACCCATCTCTTCACTTACCATAACCCGTACCTAGGAAGTACTGTGGCGTAGCTATTTATTGCCAGGTACGATAGCTAATAGGACTCAAGTCAAGTCAAGTCAAGACCCTTACTAGCGCCACGCCACCATCGTTACCGTGCATTCGTGAATAAAACTGACGGATAGTCGCCGCAAAATGGACCATATCTTGTCATCCTACCCTTTTGTCAGCTCTTTGAACCGAAGGCTTCTTCAAAATAGAATTCCTCTGGCAGAAAACCTCATAGAAACCTTAGTGAAACCCGTTTGCCCATGGAACCGAAATGGATCGAAGCCGTAAGATCGAATTTTGCCATCTGGGGCTGTCTTCTGTTCCTGTTCCCTCAAACATTTCATTACCGCGATTGAGTCCACCCCCGTGTCTCAAATCGGACATCTCCTTCCCATCCACGTTCTCCATTTTTACCCCCCATGAACCCGCAAGAAAGGCGTTTTCTTAGTATGAGAGCGTAGGCCAGCCAGATCCAACGCCTCGTCGATTCGCTGACCTTGGTTCCTTTCCCAGTAAAGTCCTCCTCGGCGTCACCATCCCGACTCTAGCACTCTCAGGTTTACTCTTAGTAGCATTCGCGTACCTGGCGTGGAACCAGGCCTCTCGGCCTCACTTGAACCGTGTCAGCTTTCGTTTGCTGGTTTATGCTATCATCTCGAAGTACGAGCTTTCCCAATCGCGTTGCCTCACAGCTCATTTATTCCCAGCATTGTATACGCCCTCATGCTACTCGTGAATAATCAAAATATGATGGAACACAGTGCCGCGTGCAGCTTTGTCCCTTTCCTGACTGTGGTACGTGCACCATGCTCGCCCGACTCGCGATCATATTCAGCGGGTCCTCAGACCTCCTCCCTGTTCTCTGCCTCCATGTTCTGCTGCATGGCACTCAATCTCCCGTACGGCCTGCCTTCCTCTTTTTCGCGTTGACAGGTAACTTTATCTCATCAGACTGGTCCTCGTCTACGGCGTGAACGGCAACAAAATGGAGAAGTACTACACCATCGGATCGTTATTTATCTGCGTCGTCTGCGGTGCTTCTGCCTGGATCGCTGGAGAACTCGGGTGAGCAGGAGTCGCTCCCTTTCAAGGAGCATCAATCTCATCTCAATATTTCTACAGCTGGTACGCCTCGAACGGCTTCTGCTGGCTCCGAGACACAACGCCTGGGGCGCAGATCCGCTGGCTCGTGGGGACGCAATTGGTCTGGAGGATCCTCATGTCCAGCATCGACGTCCTCTCCTTCGCCAAAATCCTGATCTTCATGGTGCGGCATGAAGTGCGTTTTTTTCCTCCAGTGTTTCATCTTCTTCATATATCGAACTCTCACCTCCGCGACTCAGATGCGGATTCGGCAACTTCGGGAGCACACCGGCTCGAGTTGCTACGAGTCCGGCATCTCGACCCTCGCTTCCAGCCGGCCCTTGCCGCCCATCGTGCGCTACCGAGGCATGATCATGCGCATCAGTAAGCCTTCACCGCTTAGCAT
Source organism: Mycena latifolia (assembly GCA_029289555.1). Taxonomy (NCBI): domain Eukaryota; kingdom Fungi; phylum Basidiomycota; class Agaricomycetes; order Agaricales; family Mycenaceae; genus Mycena; species Mycena latifolia. Next base: position 159,226 of record JARJLE010000036.1, read on the forward strand.
CTTACTCGGGCTGACAGCAGGCTTCGACCCAGGCCTGTACCCACTCCTCTCCTGCTTCATGAGCATCACGACATGCATCCTCGACGTGTACACAGTCAAGAACCCCGTCCTCACCGGGTTCGGCTTGAGGCTGCGCATACTAGGTCCGCATATCCCTCCTTCCCCAACCAAAAAGTCCGGCGTCGGGCTAACTAACACCTCACAGACATGTTCATGCACCCCTTCCGCCCGACCCTGTACGCCCTGCTTGCCGCCACAGACCCCGTGCGTAGCGCCTCTGCTCTTCTCACCTTCTGTCACCCGCCCCCGCGCTAACATGCCTCCAGTCCTCCCTCGCTGCACTCCGCGCGCTGCACCCCACGTCGTCGTCTGGGCGGAATAAGAGCACGAGCACGACGACCAAGGTGCCGCCTCTAGAGCCGGACCTCGAGTCGCGCAACAACAAGCTGAGCACGACGCGGCGGCCCTCGATGGCGGAGGAGGCGGCCGAGGAGATCCGCGTGGAGAGCATCGGGCACCAGATATAGTCTTTTCCTTTTCTTTTCTTTACTCTAGGAACAAAGTAATTTCTCGTGTATTTGTTAGGAAACAGCCACGGCGCTATCGACCTCGAGCGGGGCCTACTGGCTGAACTGAACTGAACTGAACTGAAGTTCTATTTGTTGCTGTACCTGGCCGTAAGGGCTATGCAGCAGTACTCTAGTGTATCTAGGCTTGGGTAGGTAACGTTAGCTACGATGGGTATGTATAGAGACCATTTTCTACGTACTGCGTGGGAAGAGAAAGAGAAAGGAAAGGTGAAACAAGCGGGGAAACATTTTGTAGCGAGATATCCGATATTGGGGTTATTGGAATACGTGAGGGGCACGATGCGGCGGGTGGTTTTGGTTGTGATAGAGGAGGGAGAGGGAGTATTATATGTAAGTAAGGTATGTAACTACGAGACCATATAAAGAAAGAGAGAAAAGAGGATGAGGGGAGACTCAGCTAAAGCGACGTGTTTGGGTTACAAAGGTAATGGTTGGTTCCAGCAGCTTCGGGTGGTTCAGGAGAGAGCGGACGTCGACTGCGCCAAGGATCCCCGCGCTGTAGGAGGCACGCTGGAGCGGAGGGCAGAGGTACTCCCAAGCTGGGCAGTGGAGGAGATAGTGTGCACGCGTCTCTTTGGCAGCTCCACATTCGTCGCAAGCCGGGGAGGGAGCCAGGCGGCATCGGAATTTGTGGGGCGTTAAGAGACGAGAAGTCGGTTCGTAGTTGCGACAGAATGGATATGTTGGCACGGGATGCGGCAGAGGAGTACGGCGAGTGAAGTATGAGAGATGGCGGTATGTCATCAATCTCTCGCTGGCGCGACCCTATATTAGCGCTGAAGGTTTATTCAGGTATGTATTCGCGCTCTTTGGTACTGCTCTGTTTGGAGTACTGACGCGTTTGAATTTTTGGAAGGGCCGATCTAGTCTGAATTCATTCAGTGCGGTGCAGTGCATTGCACCTCTTCTTCTTCAACATATCCCGCCTCTTGTATGAACGCATTATTTTCAGCATTTAAGCCGACCGCCAGACCTTCAAAGCGATTGACTAGATTTATTTACCGAATATTTATTCGCAGCAACATTCTCTCTCAATTATCTCTCGCCAATCCTCGAGATATCTGCACCGTAAGTGAGTAGCTCAATGTTTTCCATTCCGTCTCTCTGACGCGGATTCAATCACAGCTACACTATCCTTCAAATGAACCTCAACTTCAACCTCAAGTACTGGAACTGTCTCTGGATGCTGCACGGTACGTCTACTGATATCTATCCAGTCCTTCATTTTGAGCACTTATCTTTAGATCTCAACCTGTGATTCTAATCTATGAGGCTAGTCGCGCCGCGTTTCAACTCCGAGACTCTGTTCCCGAGGTACATGCTTTGCATAATTTCCGCTATCATGTCTCTAACTGCCTTGGTCCAACATCACTTATATTTCGACCCAAAGCCTCTCCGAGAACGCTGGCGAGTACTTACTTCTTTAAATTATCGCTGCGCCACCAACCCTACAGGCTGCAGTCCCATGAATCGCGTCCAATCTCGCGGTCATGTGACCGCGCCAGCTTCACGCGACCGTCTTGCTGGCGCCATCTCCGGCTGAAATTTTGTCTTTAATGGTTCGGTGAGCGCTATGGAGGTAGCGGGAGTGCTGCGCATTGATTCAGGTATGCATTTGAGTTTGAGGACTGACTGCGTGAATTTATTCCAGTGCCGACTTCGCTCTCTTCACTTACATCGCCAATCTGGTCGGAGCTCCCAGGGATGTCAGTCTTGCCATATCGGGATTTGTGCGCTGGGAGATCTGAGAACATCTCCCCAGGATATCAAAAACGAAATCCCCTGAGAATTCTGTCAGAGTGCATCCCTCGGAGCTCCCAGCGTGGGCTCTGGGAGACCTGGTTCAGTAAACTCTTCCGTACACAGCAAATACATTCGATAAAATGAATTCATTCAATAATGGTACGATATACGCTACAATACGCAATGCGGACTACATATAAGACAGGGAGGCAGGCGGGAAGGGGGGGGACAAGCAAGCCATAGAAATACTTTGAAGTTTGCGAAGCAGGCGGAGAAACCAGCGGCGAAAGCTTGCATAGATCTTGATCCAAATAAACACGGCTTGCGGTTGGCTTGCGGTCTAGAATACAAGTCTTGAGGAAAAAGTGTCCCAGGGGCAAATATTGCGCGAAGTACAATTGATGGCTTTGCGGCCGATACGACGCTTGAAATGCTTACGGATTTGGAGAAGCCTCCTAGGAGGTGGGGACTGAGCGCTGAAGCTTGAAGGGTGTTGATGCCAAAGAGCGGATGGAAGCGTCCACCGAAGGTCAATGAGGATGTGGGGGGCAAACGAGTGCAGGGAGGTGCAGGGGAAGTGGGGAGAGAAGAGAAATAATGCGCTGGCAAAAGTTAAACTTGTTTGTTTGATCCTATCACGCGCACGGACCATTCAACCGTCCAATGCAAAACCGAAAATGAGGCCATGGTCATCGGGCTCCGATTATATAGATCAGTGGTTGGGCACACTTCAATATGGGAAATACATGAAAACAAATTGTCTTCTAAAATCCTCTCAGATGGGAGGTCGCAGAATCATTCTTGATGTTCGGCTGATGCCTCATCAGACGTCCGACGATCTCCGGTATCAGGTCTCCGAACGACATCCCACTAAATTGGGGGTCTACCATGCCTATTCAGCAGTGTGGCGTAGCTATTTCTTGTCAGGTACGACAACCAATAGAAGTCAAGTCAAGACCCTTGCTGAGACCCTTACTGGTCCCACGCCACCCATTGTCACCGTGCATTCGTGGATAAAACTGACGGATAGTTGCCTCAAAATGGACCTAATCTTGTCATCCTATGCTTTTGTCAGCTCTTTGAATCCAAGGCTTCTTCAAAATAGAACTCCTCTGGCAGAAAACCTCAGAGAAACCCGTTGGCCCATTTCTGAGGATGGAACCAAAATGGATCGAAGCCGTAAGATCGAATTTTTCCATCTGGGGCTGTCTCCGGTTCCTGTCCTCTCAAATAGTTCATTAACTACCTCCGTGTGTCAAATCGGTCACCTTCCTTCTTATCCACGTTCTCCAGTTCTACCGCCATGGACCCGCTAGAAAGGCGTTTCCTTGTTATGAGAGCGTAGGCCAGCCAGATCCAACGCCTCGTCGATTCACTGACCTTAGCTCCTTTTCCAGTAAAGTCCTCCTCGGCGTCGCCATCCCGACTCTAGCACTCTCAGGTTTGCTCTTAGTAGCATTCGCGTACCTGGCGTGGAACCAGGCCTCTCGGCCTCACCTGAATCGTGTCAGCTTTCGTTTGCTGGTTTATGCTATCATCTCGAAGTACGAGCTTTCCCAATCGCGTTGCCTCTCAGCCCATTTATTCCCAGCATTGTATACGGCCTCATGCTACTCGTGAATAATCAAAATATGATGGGACATGCCGCGTGCAGCTTTGTCGCTTTCCTGACTCTGGTACGTGTCCCATCCCCGCTCGACTCGTGATCATATTCAGCCTGGCCTCAGACCTCCACCCTATTCTCTGCCTCCATGTTCTGCTGCATGGCGCTCAATCTCCAGTACGGCCTGCCTTCCTCCTTTTCGCGCTGACAGATAAATTAATCTCACGGAACATCAGACTGGTCCTCGTCTACAACGTGAACGGCAAAAAAATGGAGAAGTACTACACCATCGGATCGTTATTTATCTGCGTCGTCTGCGGTGCTTCTGCCTGGATCGCTGGAGAACTCGGGTGAGCAGGAGTCGCTCCCTTTCAAGGGGCAACGATTTTATCTCGATATCTCTACAGCTGGTACGCCGCCAGCGGCATCTGCTGGCTCCGAGACACCACGCCCGGGGTGCAGCTACGCTGGCTCGTGGGTACGCAATTAGTCTGGAGGATCCTCATGTCCAGCATCGACGTCCTCTCCTTCGCCGCAATCCTGATCTTCATGGTGCGGTCTGATGTGCGTTTCTTTCCTCCAATGTTTCCTCTCTCTCGTATATCGATCTCTCACCTCCGCGACCCAGATGCGGACTCGGCGACTTCGGAGGCATACCGGCTCGAGTTGCTCCCAGTCTAGCATCTCGAGCTGCCCCGTGCCGCCCATCTTGCGTTACTGACGCATGATCATGCGCATCAGTACGGCTTCCCCGCTTAGCATCCTACTGGGGCTGACAGCAGGCTTCGACTCAGGCCTGTACCCACTCCTCTCCTGCTTCATGAGCATCACGACGTGCCTCCTTGACGTTTACACAATCCAAACCCGCGTCCTCACCGAGTCCAGCTTCAGACTGTGCATACTAGGTCCGCATATCCTTCCATCTCTGACAACAAACTCTGGCGTCGGGCTAACTAACACCTCACAGACGTGTTGATGCACCCCCTCCGCCCTGCTCTGTACGCCCTGCTCGCCGCCACAGACCCCGTGCGTAGCGACTCTTCTCTTCTCACCGTCTGCGCACTAATATGCCTCCAGTCCTTCCTTGCTGCACTCCGCGCACTGCGCCCCACGTCGTCGTCTGCGCAGAATAAGAGCACGAGCACGATGATCGAACTACCGCCTCTAGAGCTGGACCTCGAGTCGCGCAGCGACAAGCTGAGCACGACGCGGCGGCCCTCGACGACGGAGGAGGCGGCCGAGGAGATCCGCGTGGAGAGCATCGGGCACCAGATATAGTCCTTTCCTTTACCCTAGGAACAATGTAATTTCTCGTGTATTTGTTAGGAAACAGCCACGGCGCTATCGACCTCGAGCGTCTGTAAAGTGTGTGTGATGATATCAAGGAGGTACTGGTCTCGACTCGGATATTTCGGCTAGTGGCAGGTTCGACTGGCCGCTGGATCCATCATTGCCCGCGGACCGCCAACGAGAAGGGAGGAACCGTGCCAAACCACGTCGTGAGAAGAGCATCCTCAGCCATCTTGCAAACATACGGACCGCAATGCCCATGAAGAAAATGAGGATCAACGACCAGATCATCGACAATATCATGGCGGCTCCCAGGATAAGCATATCGTTAACTTCCGAGTCGCTGACAACATCGTGGTGGCTGCGTGCTAAGGATATCTTTAATCCCGAGAGTCGAGAAAACGCGAAGGCACTCACTCGTGAGCATAATTGTTATCCCGATTGGAGTCAACCACATTAACCCGCTATAAAAGAAAATCACTGATTTACTCTACGCAATTTGCGTTTTGGACGCTCTTTTACTCTATTTCGGACCAGCATGTGGCATAAAATTGACCATTTTTTTCGTCCCGCAGTGGACGTTAGGTGGATCTTGGCTACCGCTGGTCAGCGAATCAAGGGAAAAGCCGTTTAACCCACTAGCTGCCACTTCAGCCTGAAGTTTTCTCGTCGCTGTCGCTACAACTATGGATGAACAAAACAAACAAAAAATCTCGCGTGTGGCGATTTAATCTACGTTGGACGGTCTTCTTCGCTTTTGGAGCTGTTTACTCTATATTTGAGACCGAGTGGAGAGGTATTTTTGCCCTCAGATTTACTCTATCGCGGACCAGGTCGAAAGGTAGTGACCGGGGGCCTCCTCTAATTCCCATCTCCAACTCACTGCACCCGCTTCGCCGTACGATGGAGAGTAGGTATACGACTTTTACACGGGCTCGAGCCCACCCACTAGAATGAATACCTTCATGCGAGTGCTATATCATATTTACCGTTTTACCTCCAGCTAGTTACAGCTTGGAATCTACAGCCTCGGTTTCCCTATTTGATCTGTACTTACTGTAGAATATACTCAGTCTTTCACCTGAGGTGGGTCTAAAATATTCCTCTGGTTCTATTACTACTAGAGAAGAACTTTGCGAAACCGCGCGGAAGGTCTCAGTGGGGTCAGATAAGCGTTGCCCATTGTGTTCATATTCACGTTCACACCTAGTATTGTAATTCTCTTCTGGGTCGGCGGCGTTTAACTAGGACCAGGCGAAGGTCCTAGACTCTTCTTCCAAAAAGAGCTTTGCCCAAGAAAGAGGCCCATGAAAGCACGTCAAATTTATTATTACCCCCGCGTAACGGAAGGCGCTCTGCCTCCCGACCACTGCTCCGCCACATACCGTCACGTTCCACAACCGCACACGCTACAAGCGTGGTGAGAGCCGCCAGAATAGAGATGGCGACATAGATCTGGAAGCATTTTGCGATGTACCACGGACCCTGCAGGACATAAGACCTCACAGCCCCCAGTTGCTCCCCGAACGGGGAATCCGAGTCGGGAGAAACGAGGTCGCATCGGCGAAAGTCGTAATACGGAAGAATGCTGTAGACACCCATGGATATCAACCCCATGTATGGAGGGACCTGCCAAAGGGGATCCTCGATTATGAGCGGTGGTGCCACATGTGGGGTCAAAAACGTATAACAATCTTCCTCGCCCGCGAGCAGTTTTAGCTATGGCACGATGAACGAGGATCGCATAGCACTCACTTTCAGCTACCACACCACAACGAAAAATGTAAACATCCCGCTCAGTATCGTACCGAGAAATGAAAGGGTAGAGATGAGATGGATAGCCTTGTCAAAGGGGAAGTATTCTTCGAGGAACGGGACGGGACGATCACTATTATTCCGGTTCCCAGGAGGAGACAGAGTTGAAACATTATGGTCATAGATTGACCGAGAAAGTTCAGCACGCAATGAGCGTTATATATGGCGCGACGGTGGTGGTGTGCACTGAAGAAACCCTCGCGCAAGCCTCGTGGCCAGAACTACAAGCTTAAATTTGGCGCCGAATGCCGAAAAGGGAGAAAACTTACGTAAAGACAGGGTCGGAGAGCGCGAACGATGTAGTCCGTGGCATGCCATGGTTCGGCTCAGCATAAATTGCAGCTCCTCAAACTGCTCTCAGGGCGTGAGCGGCCTGAATTTCAAGACTGAGAGAACCTGTGCGCCGACGAGCATATCCCTGAACACTGACTTGCTTCTTGCGTGCTCAAAGTATGTACGTGTGGTTGAATTTTCGGACCGCCTCGGGTAATTCCGAGACAGCCCGAGAATGATACCCATCTGACGGGCATGATGGTGTCGCTAACGCGCCCGACACGCATCAATGATCTTGTCGGCTTTACACACGCACGCGACCTTGGCAACTGTCAGAAAACTTGACGTGACCCCTCGCGTCGATCAACCCACCTTTCTTCCCTTTCCTTCCTTCTCCCCACGGCGCACTCGCCCCCCACATTCGTTTAATTCTCAGCTGCTCAGGCTTATCATGCCTGTGGTACACTATCGTCCTCGAGCAGCCGTTGTCATCCCTACGACAAGCAGTACGCACTCCTAAGACCCCACCTGGCGATTTCTAAATATTCTTCCTAGAGGCTGTCGCTACAAAGGCGACAGCTAAAGCCACGGCTACCAAGGCCAAGACTACTGCGCGCACGGTGGCTACTACCGCGAAAGCCACAGCGACGAAGAAAGTTGTTGCGTCAACTGCCACGACTGTCCCACTCACGTCCCCTATTCTTTCTTCCCCAACTTCATCCCTTGCCCTTGTGCGTATGCCAACGTTGTTATTTGCAGCGTGTGGCTGATTTGGAACCCAGTCTGTTACGAGCGCCACAACCACTAGCCAACTGGTGCGTCGGAGATGCAGTTTATGGGAGGAAATTTCTGACCGAATCTCAGACTTCGAGCTCCAGCACGACCACCGCCGCTGCCGCGCTCACGTCCTCTGCGTTGAAGACGGCCACTCATACCAGTACTGCCCACTCGTCCTCTACCGCCTCCGCTTCCACGTCGCCCGTCCCATCTCCTGCTTCCACGATTAGCATCACTGCCCTCGCTGCCGGCATCGGAGGCGCGCTAGCTGGGGTTGCAGTCACAGCCCTCCTCATTGCCTTCTTTTTCGTGAGTGTTTCCGACATCTGGCCCCTGAGCGGAAATTCAGACAGATATCTTCCCAGCGCCGATGGAACCGCCGCACCCGCGGGCGCGAGTCCATCAACTTCGACGCCAAGGCATTCCGCCGCTCTGCCGTCATGCTGGAAAATCCACGCCCGCCGCGGGCGCCGGACTTCAGCAGCGGTGGGAGCGTGCGCTCCATGCCGGTGGACTACCCTCACCCTCGCCCGCACCCGCACGCGTCCATGGCCTCATACCAACAATACGCCGTCCCCGTGACGCCCCCGCCCCCGTCCGTCTATACCCCCGTTTACCGGGACACCCCTGATACCCCGCGCTACGGCGGCGCGCCCGAGTTTTACGCCCCGCAACAGCAGCAGCAGTTCTATGCGTCGCCGGCGGTGCATCAGCCGCTGGAATACCCAGCGCATCAGCCGCAGGGATACCCGCCCGAACCGCACCGGCAGAGCGCCCAGGTGCCGCCGCCCCACCGTCGTTTCGACTCGGCGGAGAATAATGACGATGCCTATGGGGGTATATAGTGCCTCTCGTTCGTTGTCTCCCAGTCAATTCATTGTCCTCAAGGGCGCTTCGCGTTGGCTCCGGTGTTGAGATGTCCGCTGCGGAACAAGTTGAATTCTCATTTTGCAGGGAACGTCAGGGTCTAGATCTCGAGACGCTTTGAAATATTAACATCTTGAAGATGTTCACCTGGTGTGTACTGGTATCTCTTGTCTCCCTTGTCTCCCGAGCGAGGTGAAGGTCGAGCGCTAGTCTGAATTTGCCGTGCATGTCAAGATGACGAAGCGCAGGCGCACCTCAATACTGCGTGAGATATAACGAGCCGGACCGCTGAGTTGGTTCTCCATTGGGCATAGATTGACCATGATACTGCGTACAGCAGAAGCCGCAAAGAAGCTGTCGCTTCCGGAAGTAAAGCTGTATCACTGGTAGGGGCCAGTGAACAAAAAGCAAACTGACCCTTTCAAAATAGGGATGCGTCCACATGTAGTCTAAGGTGGGCTAGAATCTGTGTGAAAGGTGCATACCCATCTTCGTTCCAGCCATCGCCCGGGGATGTAACTATTACCTGGTAAGTTAGGTAGATGGGAACGAGACTCCGAGTCGAAACGATGCCAAGAGGCTGTGTATACGCATGGACAATCGTGGGATCTTCTGGAAATATGAAGAACCTCCTTGTCCTTAACCACCGGGAACGCCAATCCCCTCCCATAGACTTGCTTTTCTAGATGTCAACAAGTACAGCAGATCCATCTGGCTCCGAGTTGTCCAAAGCTCCAGTGACGCCAGGCCCCCAGCGCCGTCGCGTGAAAATCACGCCATGGAGAATCCTCAACACAGCAGTGCTCCTCATTCTGGGCACAACCAAAGCGCTGTCGACGTTTCTCGGACAAACGAGCGTGCCGAATAATTTGGACTGGACGCTCGGCGTGGTTTGGGCATTAATGTGAGCCTCCCACATGGTCGCAGTTGGCGCGTTATTAACGGCGAAAATTGAAGATCATACTGGGTGTCCATAATTGAGCAGGAGACCCCTGAAGTCGCCCCGTGGTTCTTTACTGCCGACTTTTCTCGCCTCGTGCGCCTCGGGTTTGCCGGATTCTGTGTCACGTTGATAATCGGGGCATTTTGGGCTGGTAAGCACCAGGTATGCCGCGTAGCAGTTGCTAACATCCTCCATTCAGTTGTTTACGGTCTAATGGCACTCACGTTCGGCCGCCTAATCCACCCACCTATTCTCCATGGGCTCAGTGTTGGGTTCGTAGGGTTCATAATCCTGATCCTTTCTGGGTTCGCGGGATTCCGCCTAGCCAGGTTCCTGCCTCGCCTGCGAAAATCCTGGAACAAACTCCGCTTCCCTCGATTTTACGATGGCTTATTCCATCGCTCAGACTGGGTCCCTGATATCGTCGAGCTACTTCTTTTTAGCGCGTTAGTGTGGCTGACTCCATTCGGGATAACGGTCATGCTCTCAAGTAAGTTTTCACTCAGATCCCGACCGACTCTCGATTGAACATCTCCAGCTCTCGCAGTTGGTACAACATCGAAAGGGACTCGGAGGTTGTCAACACGCTGATCATAGGAGCCGGGATGATCGTGGCAATTATCTGGTCGTCTATTCTGATTTTCCTCATGGGCGTTGCGGGCCGGATGGTTTCCAGATGGCTGGCTGCGCTTGGCGCCGTTCTGCGCGCAATTCGCCTGCCACGGCTCTTCCCTATCCGTTGGCGGTCCGCGCGCGATGATGGGTCCAGCAGTCAGCCGCCGGCGAGCGCGCTGCCATTAACCCACATGTCAGCACCGGTACCTCAGGCTCAGGCTCCATGATATCATTGTGCACACTTTGCACACACCCAAGGTTGATAGCGACGTACGTTGCTATTTCTTAGCGAATAAACGAAAGTCTATTGTTTCTCTGAGAATCCGAGTCTGCGCAGAAAGTATCCCTCGGGCTCTTTCATTGGAGGGTGAGGTTCAATCAAGTTGGAGTGCTGTAAAAATAAATTAACAAAGTTAGGCTTGGATTTCCTTCCAAGGGCACCCTAGCACAGACATAATCCATGTGCAAACTCAACGCCTGTCACAATCTACAGCCCATTTTGTTTTGATAGAAGAACAGTTTCGGAATGACGACCCGATACGTCTTGGAAAATCAAGCAAAGATGGATTTATAAATGTTCAACAGAAACGATTCGGAAAGAGGGGAAAGTAGGTATATGGAGATGCGAGTATTAACCTATTTGACCGCGTGCCCAGTAACTCTAAGCGGACAGATACCTCAGCACAGTGGTGTCAATCCTGGGATCCAACTTCCCCAGAATCGCGATCGTCTCGTCCTTCAAGCCAACTAATGAGGCGAATCTCACGGAAGAAAGACAATCGAACGTACCCAGAGGGCCTGCTGCACCTTCTGCCCCTCCGCCCCAACGACGAAGTCACTGGCCTCTTCGACAACGCAACAGTTGATGTACTCGCCGCGGAGCGTGTCTGCCGCGTCGGGCAGCCCCACCGCCGCCCAGACGAGCCGGCGGCTGCCCTCTTCGGTCGTGAACGCCGCCATCCACTCGAGGAGCTTCAGGAGGACGGCGATGATGCCGGAGATGTCGCGCCTGAGCTCGGACACGGTGAAGCCAGGGGTCACGGCGTTGACGATGATGGGGGCCGAGGGTCCCAGGTGGGCGTTGAGCGCACGGGCAAAGAAGACGTTGAGGACTGGATCGGAGTGAGGATGTCAGCTGGGCAACATGTATCATGTGGGCGGGGCGGACGGACGTTTCGTGACGGAGTACTGAGCCCGCATCTGCCTGCGAGTGAGAAGATATTGTTTCGTTAATAATATCGTGCGATGGTTGGAAATTGCACTTACTTGGGCGTGCAGTACTCCGCGCTAGAGAGCGTCTGGAAGATCTGTCCGGGGTGGGAACGAGCTTTCTGATCGATGGTGACAGCATAGTGGAGCGCGCTGGAAACCAGAACGATCCGGGGAAGTGTGGCGTGCTCTTTCGCCGTCTTGAGTATCGTTGGGAGAAGCAGAAGAACAGCGAAGGATGTCCCGAGGTGGTTAACCTGAAGGCTACGTCTCTTTCGTCAGTGCGTTGGGCGAATCAGATTGAAGCGACAACTCACGTCGTCTCCCAGCCGTCTTTCGTAGTGGTATATTTGGGGGTCTCCATCGCGGCATTGGCCACCAAGATGTCCAGCCGTCCGCCGTCCTTCTCGAACTGGTCTCCGAAGCGTTTCACTGAATCGAAATTAGCGAGGTCTACGAGCCAGAGCTCTGCCTTCGAATAGCCCGTCTCTGCTTTGAGTTCTGTATGAGATTGAGTTGAAGCTGGTAGACGCATAAGAATATAAATATGAGAGAAACCCACTGTCGACGGCCGCCTGGCCACGAGCTGAGCTCCGGCAGGCAAGAATAATTCTTTCGGGGTTCATCGATGCGAAGTGCTTGCAAGTTTGAAACCCAATTCCCGTATTTGCGCCTGGAGTCGCGGGTTAGAATTTCGGCAAATGTAACAACGGTCAGACATTCGCACCCAAGACGCAGACAGTCTTGCCCGTTAAATCGCCTTTGACGACAGGGGGCTGCTTGGCAAGCTGGCCTGAGAGGCTTTGCCAGAATGTGGGTCGCATGGTTGGAGAGGGCTATTGTGAGTCTTTGGTGGATCTTTGTTGGCTGGTCCGGCGAGCTTTTATAAGCCATTGAACGGGCAAAGCCTGCCGCGCCGCGTCAGACATCCGCCTCGACCGAAGCAGGTTGGTGACAAAGCGGAAATGGTATCAGCAGCGTACCTGCACTGATCTGAGTGAGGATCCCGCCATAGATGGGGATAGTTAAGGTTTGATTCCGGAAATCACTCGGATCCCATTCCGTGAACCTTGTTTAGCGCCCCTATCAAAGGGTGGGTTTATCTTCTCCCTTAACGCTGAAAGTCTCGGACGCAACTCGGACGCATAAGTGAACTTCTTGAAAGTTTCCGCCACAACTAGGGCTCCACCATCCCGGCAACGGGCACGACCGTCGTTTCGAACGGGCAGGACCGTCCCGCGGGCGGTCCCGCGCCGTGGTAAGTTTGACACCTGGAACGAAGATAGGTGAACAACACGCAGAAATCATCGATGGATTGCAGGCATTGGGACATACACGCCATTGGAATACATTTATTTATCAACACGCCCGCTCAAAAGTCGGTGCTCTCCGACACCGCGCGCCAGTCCTCCAGACGAGTCAATACGGCCTCGCTCTCCTCCTTGATGGTGCGGTAGCAGTCGCTCCCGAGCGCGACCGACGAGGGGAACGCCTTCCCCGTCGCACGGCCCTCGCCGCGCACGATGTCGAGCACCGCCTCGATGCCCTTCGCGGGGTCGCCCGGCTGCTTCCCGTCGTACGCGAGCAGCGCGGCGTTTGCGCGCGCGGACATCGCGTCATAGTCGGCGATCCGCGGCACGTATGGCATGCGGTGCGCGGGGTCGAGGAACGTCGTGCGGAAATAGCCAAAGTCGATGCAGGTGCTGCGCAGGCCGAGCGGCGCGAGCTCCGCGTGGAGCGTCTCGGAGATGCCGCGGAGAGTGTACTTGGTGGCGGCGTAAAGGCCCGCATTTGGCACGCCGCTGGTGTGTGTGTGAGGAAGGGATATCGGCGGGACTACGCGAACGGGACGTACTGCCAGCCGCCTACGGAGCCCATGAAGACGATGGTACCGGTTTTCTTGGGGCGCATATACGGGAGGAAGGCGCGGGTGACGTTGAGCGCTCCGAAGACGTTGGTACTGGACAGATGAGGTGAGTAGCAGCTTCAAGTGCCAGTGGCAGAGGAGGGACTCACTTGAATTGCTGAAGCGTTTCTTCCGGGCTACGGTGGTGTCAGAGGTTCCACACATGAAAGAAGGAACGTGAGCCGTACGTGCTCTCTTCAATAGCCCCGACGAGAATATATCCTGCATTGCGTAAGGATACTGATTGCAGCGCGCAATATTTCGACGCGTACCCGCATTGTTAACCACGACATCGATTCTACCGTGGATGGCGACGGCCTTCTTTGCGATTGCGTGCAACTCATCCAGCGGCGCAGTGACATCGAGCTCCAAAACATCCGCGCCCTGTTCCTTGAGATCGGCGAGCTTCGTCACAGAACGCGCGGTAGCGATGACGCTGTCACCGCGCTTGAGGGCTGCTATGACTAGCTCGCGCCCGAGTCCCGCACTGGTCGTCTGTGAGACGAGAAGAAAGGAAATGAGGCGGAAACGCACGATGTTCCAGTGATAAGCCAGACGAGGTGGGACGACATGGTGGTAGGATGTGAGTCGCGATGTGTTTGGCTTTAAGTAGAATGCCAGTGGTCGGGCTAAGACGCTGGCCAAGGGAATATCTGTCAGCGAATGCGAGCGTGCCCGTCGCCAAGATTGCCTACAGATAGAGAGGAGCCCCCATAATCTCCATTCTGCATGCGCCCTGCCAGTGAGTTCTTGGGATCATGATTCTCGCAGGTTACCAAGTTCCGAGTCTTCCCAAGGACTCGGGGTCTTCCTCGAACCTTCCGACGGTCTCCTCGACCCTCCGCCATTGGCAGGCATTCATCCCTGAGAGGACAAAGACTGAGCCGCGCGCCGGCACTCAGGGCGTCCCTCGGCACAGCCTGCCGACATGACGACATGAGCTGACGTGACGACGTCTGCCGACGGGGCTCCGAGCCCGCCGACATCAGATCAGCACAGCTGTGCCGACCTGTGCCGACGGTCCGTCGACGTCTGTGTGCGTAGGGTCGACCAACCCTGCCGAGCTCTGCCCCAATCTCCATGCCCGGCTCACCACTCCTCAGTCCTCGGGCGAGCTGGTTGTACTTCGTTCCTCATTTCTCAACCAATTATTCTCCAACTCCCCCTATCTGCAAAACCTCATGGCAACACTCTCTGAGATAGAGTTCTTAAAAGCCGTGATCTACTGTCGTCCGACGATTGCATTATTGGCTAAATTTGCCCATGATGTTCTTCAAATTTTTTATGCTCTCCCCGTCTACCGTCTAAGCAACGCTTAAACTGAGGTATTCAACTTGGTGCTAATTGCTTCTCTGTATTTCCTTTAGTTCTACCGCGGCGAGTTGAAAAATTGCGTCCGTGAGCTCGGCTACGGGTGTATGGAGGAGTCCAGGGACCATAGTGTACATTCAGTGCCTGTACACTTAGATAATTCCTGGGCCCCGGCGTTCCTAAGCGGGACCGGCCGTGTAATTCTACCTACCTACCTACCTACCTCAACCAGCGGACGGTTGGCACCAAATGCAGCTGCCTGGTTGCCGTAGAGACGTATGTACAAATTTAGAATAGATACCGGGTCGAGCCCCGCCATAAATAGCCTGACTTTGCCGAGACTGTCTCACGACTCGTCGGCCGCTCGCCGCTAGCTTCACTATCTCTGTGCTCCTGAATTCATACAAGGTGCTCACCACTGCCAGTAATCCAGATGTCCGTCACCGGAGAGCATCAAAGTGATCGCGGCAACTCACGGCACTCGCAGCCAATCCGCGGACCGCGGACACTCACCCGAGTATCAAAAAATCCAACAGAGTGAGGCTCCCATGAGTGACCCAGAAATCTTCCGTGTACATAATATCCAGACGCGCATCTGGCTCTGAAAGCTCCATGCTAGTCCTGGGTGATTTCAAGCATGCCGAACTCTATCGATTCCCGAAAACGCTGTTATTATCAATACTCACTGCGTTCAGGGGGTCCGTCGGCAGAGCCTCTGTCGATCCCCTGTCGGCAGATGTCGGCAGACCTGGATGTCGACATGCTCCGCCGACGTCTGCCTCTGTTCAGAAGCCTGCCCTGAGGCTCAAACTACACATTACTTCGATTGAATCTTCTTTTTCGTATTTGGTCCGAGTTTCGTCGGGGTTCACCGGGTTTCTCATTAATCCCCTGCTCCTAAAACTAGGCATTGATGGAAGGCGTAAAGCAGAGATGTGTGGGTATTATTGTTGCCAACTTGCCCGCGGTGACGCGGTTCCATTTCAGACGATCCCAAATTGCCAAGCCCGAGTCCGGAATTATTCTGCTACGCCGCTGCCGATTGATAGCCCCGTCGTCTTCGGCGACGTGTTCTTTATCACTACGCGTCTATTCTAACCTTAGACTCGGATATAGCAGATTGGCGGAGATACATTCGAATGGCGTTCTACATACTTCCCGTTCTTGGTCGCCGGTGTGACGCGTGCTGAACAAGTTGCGCACCTCCACCCACGTTAATACTCTGCCCAACAGTGGCCGTTGCATCAAGCAATTCAAGCCCGCTGTTCGATGTTAACGTTTTACCCTTCGACTGTAAGCAAAATTCTACATGTACGTTGTTGGGGACGGGGGTACTTCAGTAGGTAAATATGCTGATGTGAAGCAGATATAAAATTGTCGCTGACGGTCCAACTCATGAACGCCGTAGTTCCTCTACACAGCCGCCTGTTGAAAAGGCAAATCAGTATTGAACGCCGGTTTCCCGAAGTAACCGGACTCCACCTTACTAGATACACCATCATCTGTGGGTAGTCCTGAGCCTCTTTATTTCTTCAGTCGAGATCACGGTTGCAGCCTTCCGCTTGAACATCCACTCAACCTGCCACGAAAGAAAGAAATAAAGAAAAGGCAAAAAGCGAACCCAATGTTCGCCGTTAAAAAACGTTAATCAAGAAGTCTCGATCGGCACCTATCAATGTCAGTTTCTCTCGACCGCGGCCATCTGTGGCGGGACTAGGTATCAATCTACCGGGCCTAACCTCCAACAGAAGTTCAAAAATAGGTGAATAGCTAGGCATAAAGGTTATAAAGTGGGCATCGCATCGAATAGCGGCTGTGGTTGATCTTGTTTCGCTTTGATTTCCCTCCAACATCCAGTCTCTAACCTATGGACTCTTTCTCTTTCCCTCTCTGCAATCCACCTACTCCACCAGTGTCTGTCGCAGCGCTAGTCACACCGGACAGGATTCCATGCGGCGAGCAATTACGCCTCGCCAATGCTTACATCGACGACGTCGGACCACAGATGGCGTCGATTGACAGGGAGATGGCGGTTCTCTCGAGACGCCGAGCAGCTTTGCTGCAATCCCTGAATGCCCATAAATCCATCATCTCTCCAATTCGCCGCCTTCCTCCCGAAATCTTAGGGGAAATATTCTCTTTCTCCGTCTACGCGACGTACTACTTCGGCGATATTTCCGAGGTGTCTGGCCCCCTGGCGAACCAGGCACCTTGGGTGTTTACCCACGTCTGCCGACGCTGGGCCGCAGTCGCGCTCGGAACTCCCATGCTGTGGACCATGATTTTCCTCGACCTCGATCGTCTGGGAGAGCGCGGCGCAGTGTCGATGACGAAGCTGTGGCTCGCTCGCTCCAGAAATTTGCCCTTGACTCTGAAAATCTTCCACGACAGCGATGCGCTCGACAGGCCTAAATTATACTCCCATCCCGTCCTCAGCACTGTCATGCAGCACTCTGAACGCTGGCAAAATGTCTACATCTCCATTAGCTTTCCGCTCCTGTTCCAGCTCGTGGCCCTCCGAGGCCGCCTACCCGCTTTAACCACATTCACAATTTCCGTCGGCCTTTCAGCGCTCCAGAAGATGTGCGGGTGTATGCCATTGCGGGAGACCTTTGCGGAGGCGCCGCAGCTCACAGCCCTCTGCGCCTCCTTCTGGGACGATCGCCTCTTGCCCTCCCCCTTCGCCTTTCCGTCGCACCAGCTGACCCGACTTTCAACCACATTCACGTCCAACACCGAGGCGCTGTGCACGCTCAGGAAATTATCGAACATCATTGACTGCAGGATGCAATACGATGAACACCGTGCTCCTCGGATTACAGCCTGGGAAGCTTTCCGTGACGAAATGCGTCCCTCAGCCTACACCCTGATTGATCTCCCTCATCTCCGCGCCCTGACGATCCAGATGGGCACCGAGCAGAGCGATCACGTCGGCATGCAGCTTGAATATTCTCTGCTCGACTATTTAAAGACCCCGCGCCTCCAGGAACTCAGTACCCATAATACCGCCGACGCAGAGACAGTCCTTGCGCTGTTGGCCCGCTCCGGATGTGCCGAATCTCTCAAGTTCTTGCACTTCCACCTGGACTCAATCCGCGAAGACACGTTCCTGCGCATCCTGCAACGCCTCCCGCGCGTCGCCACGCTCGAGGTGGGAGATTTCAACGGCGCTCTCGCCGCGCCCAGCGCCTCCTTCACCGCGTCTTTCAGGGTGGCATTGTACCGGTGGCTGCAGGTGCGGAAGCAGTGCGGCGCCTCGGGGCAGGATCTTCGTGTGCGGCTTGTGGACCGGATGTACGATGGGGATGCCTTGCCGCCGGCGCTTTCGACGATGGAGAGGGATGGCCTTTTCGTGGAGATTTCAGCGGTTTCAAATTTCCGGTGTGTTCTTATGGACAGTTGTAATTGAACCCTTGGAAACCTTAGCTGTTCCGCTGCAATTCAGTGCCGATCGTCTTTCACTGCGTTCAGCGGGTCCATGGTGATCTAAGCCGCCTCGGCACTGCCTGGACTAACCGCCGACTAGCGGCCGGGAGGCCAGCCGAGTTCGCATGGAACGACACATCTAGCTCTGCCTAACCTCCTAGCCACATCCGAGTTTATCCCCTACGCCCCATTTTCTGCCACGAGAGGATCTTCCGTGAGTCACTTGGAAGCTGGGACGTAGACGGGACAAGTGCGCCGAGGTCAGTCTAGTCAGGTCTAGTCAGGTCTAAGGGCCTAGACTAGGCTCGTCGCGCGTCGTCTGGTTCATCTAGATGCATGTTCGGATCTAGGCCTGCTTAACTCAGCCTAGGCGCCTAGACCAGCCTGTGGTCTAGGGACTGTTTGGTTCAAATTTGGTTCAACTTGAACTTAATCAGTGGGGTGGATCCGCCATGGTACAAAATATTAGATATCACGAGGGCGATAGGGAATGCCATGAAGATCGTTTGACTGGGTCTGCTAGGGTTGAACGTTGGTTAAACGCGTCAGATTTAGAACGCGACCCGTCACTGCGCGTGATATGTCCGAGTCACGTCACATCATCTCCTTTTTGAGTCCGATTCCTAAGGACTCGGTCTTTGACATCTCTTCTTCTCTCTTCGGCTTAGTCAACGATGTCCATTAAGCAATTTTGGGATATGGGATTGATTTTTGCTACGTTGTTGTGATCCTCTCACAGCCGCCCCCGCGAGGAGCGAACCAAGTTCGGCGACGAGTGGCGAGGGGTGCCGCTTCGTCCAAGAGGACTAGAAAGAAACAGGGAAAAAAGCCGCCGGATCTCCGCACTGCGGGGATCCGGTCAGCATTGTCTGCAGGTATAAAGTTCAATCCTCAGTGCTTAGTTAGAACAAAACCCCGACCTCCTCAAGTTTGTTGGAGGTATTTTTTCCTTGCTCACTCGATGCCAGAACCTCACCCTCTTGTCTTTAGATCCACGCAGCTATTACGACCTTCAACTACTCGTTTCAACCCACACACAGCTTTATAAGTATATTTATGCCACAATTGCCACTCTCGAGGCAGTTCTGACTGAATTATCATTAGCATGCATTTCGCTTTCTTCTCTCTCGCTGTGGCCCTCGCCTCTACGGGCAATGTTCTCGCTGCACCCAGCACGAATGGCACAGCGCTCGCCATCTCCCCTCGCGTCCTCGGAATCAACTGTGAGGGTTCCGCCCAATGTTCGGGGGCGGTCGCCGCGGCGTCTGATCTCGCAGGATACATCAGTGGCTTGTCCGACGACGTCTGGATTAACAACGAGCAGCAGATCGCGTGTATCGCCAATATCTGTGCGTTCCTGCAGAACACCGGGGGCACATGGGGATCGATAGTCAAGCAACTCGCCCCGTACATTCCCGACCACGGGTGCCAGGCCTGCGGAAGCGTTCCGTATTACTACCCACAAGGCGATAACAATGTCGCCGATGGAGAGCTGACTTTCAACTATGTCAGCGATGCGGCGTGCAATGAGGGCCTTTGCTAGGGGGAGAATGTGCTTTTAGCTTCGTACGGTCTGTCCCTAAACGTTTCAGCAGCAAATCTTGTTCGGGTGAAAGTGTGCCAGAAATAGCTTGTTGCTGCATGTATATTTCGGTCGTTCCTCCGAAGCTCTGTAGGTCATTTGAACCCCACTTTTAGCTCTCTCAAGGGATTTTGCCCACAATGTTGAGTACCTGGCTGGAGCCCAACTGGGAACGGAAGTTGCCGTCGACTAGAAGTGATGTCGCCTAAACGTGTGCTGCGAACCAGTTGTGAACCACTGAAAAGATGGTTGTTTAATAATACATCGGTAGTGGTCGGTCACTGTGCTACCGAATCCCTCTTGCGAGAGGGACCTAAAGGCTACAGCTGTCCCCCGGTCCAGGGGTGGGAAGGGTTCCCTCACCGCTAAGATTCATGCTCGCCCTGGCTAATGCGCCGAGCCTCCCCGCTTACCTTCGATTGAATTGACCGCGGGCCGAAAGAGTTCATTGAAAGTTTGAAACGAGCGGTTGAAATGAGGCCTGAGTGATAAAAAAAGGAAGCCGGGACTTTATTATTGCCTGGAAGGGTAAGCCCACCGAATGCCAAAACATCTGCAGCTTGATATGGGCCCGAGAGTTTTGGGGTGAATTTTGGTTGAACTTTAGGTTGCACTTGCCAGTGAACAATGGTAGATCCTCCACGGAATGGAAAATGTATGTAATACGAAAGAGAAATGAAACGCCAGCCATGAGTTTTAGGGTTTTTTCTCTCTGGATTAGAATAAAAACAAACCGCTGGGGTTGAACGCGTCAACGGCGGACGCGACACGTCACTGCGCGTGATATGTCACGTCATCTAGAGATCACGGTCTCGTGATATACCGAAAAGAAAAGAGTTTGAAAAGCAGGGTATACATGGTTTGTACAATTCTCGAGACGTACACGCAGTACTTTATATACAAATAAAACTCAAGTCCCAAACGAACAACCCCATAATCGCGTCCGTGCGTCCCTTCTCAGCCCGATGTTTGTGGATTTTGTAGTTTGCTGCGGGCGTCCCTGTTTTTGTGTGGGTATCGGGTTTTAGATATTTGAGTGGAAGATGAGAAGGAGGTGAAGACGATGGGTATAAAGATGGGGTATAATCGAAGGGTATACTGAGACCGAGAGTCGAGACCAAAAACCGCAAGACCGAGACCGAAGACCATGATGATAATGATGCTGATACACATAACACGAGAGATGGAACAGAGAGCAACCTTAGACGATCGAGTCGTTGCGCCGCGCCCCGATGATACTGTCAGAGCGCGCAAGGAGGCGCCGCCAGTGCGGGCCCGCGAGGACGCCGTCGAATGCCGCGAGAAGGTCGCTCAGGGAGCGCGAGCTGGTATTGGCGAGCTCTGCGAGCGAGTGCGAGGCGGAGATGGAGGCAATGACGCGGCCGGTGGTGGGGGTGACGTCGCCGGTATGTGTGGGAAGAGAGCGCACGTCACGGTGGGGGTGCTGGGGCTTGGTGGTGATCACCTCGAGCTCGTCGTCGTCGTCGCCGATGACGAAGATGGGCCCGCTCTCGAGCGCGACAACGCTGAAGGTGCGCGCTCCCGCGTCTTTGTTGCTGGTTGCATCGCCGTGCTTGCTCACTGCATCGCCGTACTTGCTCGCTCCGTCGTACTTGCTGACCACCGCGTCACCGCCGCACTTGCCGCTCACTGGGTCGTCGCACTTGTGGCCAAGCTCACCCCCATTCTCCCCATCGAGCGCCGCGATCGTGTCCTGCGCCTCCGCAATAAGGCTGGAGAGGAGGTCCTCGAGGGCGAGCCGTGGTGCCTTGGACGACGCGACGAGCACGGGCGGCGCGGAGTGCCGCTTGGAGGCCGCGTGCATAGGCTTGACGGCTTGGGAAGAAGCGGCAGCGGACAAGTCAGGAACGATGACAGAGTTGTTGCCGGAGGCCAGACCGAGAACAGGATAAGAGTGCCGCCGCGAGGCCTTGACCTGCTCGCTCCAGCTGCGCACCTGGGCAAGGAGCGCCGTCTTAGTCGCGTTCCATTCGGCCGATCCAGGGGCGGGCGCGGAGGCGGCAGTGGCGGGGTGAGAGACGACGTACGGAGCGTCGGTAGGTGACGCGGCAACAGTAGAGACTTGCGCAACAGGACAAGATGGGGGACAAGATGGGCTTATGTCGTCGACAGAGACCGAACGGGAGCGCTTGACGTGCGAGCGACGGGCCGCCGCGGGGAGGCTCCAGTTGACGACCTTGGGGGGCTGCTGGCGAGCGCTCTTGGCCTTGGGGGTCTTGCCCTTGTGGGTCTTGACATTGACGCTTCGTGGGATGTTGGTGACGGTGCCGAGGGGAAGGCGGCGGTCGTGGTACTCGTTGCTAGGGGGCCCGAAGCGTTGCAGAGCTGCATCCGAGTCGTCTACCGCGAGTGGGGGGCGCGCAGGCGGCTTCGTCAGGATGGACGGGAGCGAAGGGAGCGTCAGATTGGCGGCGGCGGCGGAGCTGAGGAGGGAGGCGTCGTCGGGCTCGGTGTCGATGGACGGTGGCATGTGATTGACAGGCGCGTCGTCGGAGAGCTCGGGAGGTTCTGTGTGGCACACGATGAGCGACGTAAACGGGATGAAGATGGACCATGGACGAACCTGTGCTTGCGCTGGTCGAGGACGTGCCAGTATCGGTGCTGATGTCTGCGGGGCGGCAGCTCGTCAGATACTGTATGGAGGAGGCTGAATAACACTTGAGACTCACCACGAGCCCCGTCGACGGCGTCCTCCACGTTGTTCTTGCGGCCACGGGCGCGGTAGAGCATGTCCAGAACACAAGACAGAGCATCGCCGAAGTAAAGTTTAAGAAACGTGTGGATCTGAGAGAGCGTGGACATCTTTGGCTGATGAGGTGGTGGGGGTAGGAGTGAGAGATGGAACGATGGGTGGCTGACACGGGGGGCGGCTTTTGTCAAGCTTTTGTCCGAGGAGAGGTGGCTGACAATCCGCGTTTCATTTGAGACCCATTTTGTCAGGTAGATGGGCAAAATGTCCTCGATTCACTCTCAAGTCCGATCTTAGAGGTTTGTTGCCAGATTCCGGGGAAGGCAGGACGCGAAGGGGTTCAAACCTCGAATTGATGCGCGTTCTGGCGTTGTGTCGGAGATTCAAACTCGTGTCGGCTTTTCGGGCATTCGGCCCCGACCAGTAATTACCGTGGGCCCTCAGGCTGGTGCTTGCCAAGTGCTTGCGTTGCTTTACAATGAGAGTGGGAACACGATAGAATTGGCTTTATTTAAGGTCAATCAAACCACAATTGAGTCCGCGCACTCGTACTGCAGGGCTAGTTCTACATTCGAGATATGTACTTCGATTCATCTTATTCAAAGATATTTTTCCCCCCTCCTCTGGAAGCTCTCACTGAATCTGATCGGTACTTGAAGGACTGGGCCCTCCCTTGCTCCCGGATCCATTGCTCGATAACCTCATCAGACATGGGCAATTTCCCTTCCTCTGCCTGAGTTACGGTCTCGACATGTTTCTTGAAGCGATCTTTCTCTTCCTCGACACGAAATTCAAAGCGATTCATCTGCTCGGAAGGTTGGGGTTGGGGAGGGGGAAATGTCTGGGGACAGTTTTACATAAAGGCATGAATAAAGGGATGAAATAGCTACCTCATACCATTGCAGGACCTTGGAGAAATCGCTCCGATCAAAGTACTGACTGGTGGAGGCCAATTCGATTTGATCCAGAAGATCGAAGCAGGGTGGGCAGGAGCTCAAAAGACGACTCCATACCCAAGTCGAGCGCCTAATACGTGTTAAAGTGTGCTGTATCACAGTCATAAAATAAAACTCGCCTGAACTGCCAGGGTAACTCGTGGGCATCGATTTTCTTTACAATGCGTAGACAGCTCGAAACGATATCGACGTCCCGCAGTATTGAACTAGGTTGAAGATCTTGATTGAGGCTCGGATCCCATACAGAAGTAACCAGTTCCCTGAGCCCTCTCTGGTCCAGGGCGCGTAAATAACAGAGAGCAGTCCTCAGCTCCTCCCACGAGAGATCCAACCAAAGACGAATGTGGAAAATCTTGAGTTCATTTGCCAAGAAAGCAATACCGTGACGAGCAACTTTATGTGCACGGAGAATTTTAATGAGATGTGGGGAGGCCTGTGGCAAGATTTCGAGGAGGGTTTGACTCAGCTGGGATCTGTCAACTTCTTGTGTGCAAGACGAAGTTAGGCTATCACAGAGGCTGCAGCTGGATGCCCGTACCTCGCACGTTTTCGTAGATCCAAGCGGAATCACACCATCGCATGAAACGATACTCCAACCAGAGTTGAAGTAGATCATGAGGTAGTGGATGAGCTTTCTTGAACTAGATGAGACTCGATCTTGGTGAATTGAATTGTACGACATACTTTCAACCAATCGCGAATAATATCCACGTTGGCCCCGAATTCGCTCTGCGATTGGTAAAACAAGAAGTCTGGATTCAGGGAATGGAGAAGGTAAACAAGATCTGGTGATGGATGGGCGGAATTGATAATTTTAAACGCAGTCCGGCCAAGTTCCCTACCCTAAAATTTCAGTGTGTTCGGGGATTGAACTTGGAAGTTCTTACCACGCGACATGACCGCCATTCCTGTTGAGAGATGGATCATTGTGCGTGTTTGAAAGTGCCTTTAGTATCTGGCGGGCCAACTCTGTGCGGTGCTGAGACCCAGTAACATAAAAGATCCCGGATCGTGACGGGTTGCTGAGAAAATCAAGAAATGAGGCATGATGCACGGTGATCCGGAGGGATAGATCCTCATCGTCCACAGGTACTTGCACCACGGATTGCAAGCCTCGTAAGGCTAAACGCACATCGCCCGACCGCAGCTCCAGAAGTTGTTCAATTTTAGAAATATGGAGATCTGAGTGCAAGCCAGCAGCAACGACTGTTAGAATTCTGAGAAGTTGAAGCATGGGCGGAACGTCCGAGAGAATTTGAATGTAAAGTTGGTCGAGGGCTCCAAATGGTGATGCATATTCAACGTCAGGTTCCACGATGCCCATAATGATGTCGAGACGGTCTGTCGGCCGGAAATTTTTGTCGTCCACAAATTTGATGACCGTAGACGCATAAACAAAATATCCCGACGATTTCACGACGAGGTCTTCAATTACTTTCTTCTCGGGCCATGACCTGAGAACGTTCGCCATAGTCTCGGAGTGATCACGGTGGATCCGGGAGAATTCTTTCCGCAGATACGTTCGGACATCCCGAAACGATTGGTCAATGCTCATAGGACGATGGAAACCGTCTAAGCACGGTTCGCGAAAAACCTCACCAATGTGAGGCTCCTGTCTGCTGGCGACGAGAATCCGAAAGGGAAGCTGATTTTGCTGTAGGGCAGTACCGAATAAGCGCAATATTTCTTGCTGAAAGGCTTGACCTTCACATTCGTCCAGTCCGTCGATGATGAAAACCAAGGAGCGACTAGGAATGCTGTCTCGACATGGCTCGATGATCAACTTCTGGAGTTGCACCGACAGGGATCTGTTAACAATGGATGGGTCGTTCTCCATGCTCTCGACGATGGCACGTCTTATTCCGGGGAGGAGAAGGGCGAGTTGATATGCCAGGGTGGGAAATAGTTTCAGGGGATTGCCGCGAGATGCATGTCCCCTTTTGAAGAAGAAACTTCCCGCGAAACGACCGCGCGATTCGAGTTTGTGGCAAAGGGACTGCGCGATGGCCGATTTACCGGCACCAGCAGGCCCATACAGCCAAAGAAGGGCGGTGCTGCCCTTCTTCGACCACTTGTATAGGTCTTCGAGTAACTTTGTCCTCGTTTCTGGATGACATTTTGGCTGTGGATATCTCTCGCCCGAGTCATGCAAAGCGTCACTCGCTGAGGCGCGATGCAGTATATGAAGGCCTTGGGGAGGTGTTGTCATGTCAATTCACGATGAGGTCCTTGAATACACACACACCTGGTTCACCGCGACCGTGTTGGATATGGTTTATGTTCCCCCCGATGAATGTCCCTCCGTTAATGTTTGTTTTCAGTTGGTGGCCGTCCCACGGTAGCGCCGGATGATTGATACCATAAAAGCTCCAAGGGGCCTCAAGTTCACCTCCGAACTCGGTTGACACTGGTTGAACATCAAGAGGGCTCCGCCGTTCAGGATTTGACGAAACGTGATCAGTAGACTCATTGATCGCCCGAGCAGGAGGATACAGTTCGCAAAGGTCCGCAAGGTTCGCAAGGGGATTTCGCGAGTTGGTATAGCCGCTCGTGCTGGGAGGATAAAAGGACGAAGAAGAGAGGGACATCCGGTATGTCGAAGGATCCAGGATTAGTGGAAGTGAGGCCGGGCCAGCGGATATGAGTCTTTGTCGTTCAACAGGGTGCTGAGAACGATCCCGAATTTCTGGATGGCGAGAAATATCTTTCACCGTGTCAACCCATGTCAACTCGAACGAGGATGACACGCACTATATGGTACGAGCATCGCAGCTCGCGTATGTCGCTGGTGCCTCTCTGGTCCCACTAACAGACGACCGACACTCTCAGGCAGAGGAAGCGGCATAAGCAGCTCCGTCTCTGACCCCGGTGGCTGGGCGCTTTGTAGATTTATATCCCCCGCAATATCATAGAAATTGCCTCCACTGATCTGCACCCCAGAGCTGGAAGGAAAGAACGGCATGGGGAGAAGAGAATATGAGATGAGAGAGAGCAAGGTGGAGGAGATTGACAGGCTGTTAAATGCAGTGTGGTACAGCCCTGGCGCGCTTACGGCGATGTGCGCTTGTTACAAATTTGGCAATCAGTGCGCATCAATCATGGAAGATTTGGTGACAAGGGCCGTCTCTCGGGAGACATCATCGGGACTCATACATCCACAGAAACTGTAGGCCCCATCTGACAAACCCAGAATTTCCGGAAAATGATGTGCGCCATCCTATACAGAGACTCGTGCTTCAAGCGGCGGACATAACACGGCATTATCGAAAGAATAACATCAAAGGGCTCCCTAAAGATCAGTACAGAAGCTGTGGGCCATATCTGGCCACCGTAGAATTTCGAGAAAGTGATGTGCGCAGTCCTATGCAGAGACTGAGCGGGTACTTCGGGTGTAATGCTTTGCGGACATACCACCCACTATCGAAAGAATAACACCAAAGGGCGCCTTGATTATGTACCGTATAAAGGAGCTGGTGCCCTCCTGGCACGACGGGATGGCGTCCATTATGGCGCTGGACATGCCTGGTCGACATTAAAGGCCGCCAAAGGTCCATGGAGCCTCGCTGTCCGAGCCCTCTACCTCCGAACAGATTTAGGAGATGCAGCGTCGGAAGGGATCAAGCGCCATGACGAACAAGCGGAACGCACCCAAGTACTTGAATATTGTGGATGCACAAGGCCACGGGGATTACTTCTTCGCCACCGTTCGACCTTCAACCTTCGCCGTTTGTCACACAGAGCCTAGTCCTGGCGGCCGCGGCGAACACGGATTACGGATCGCTGCTCATGAGGAGTTAGGCCGGTGGCATAAAGAATGAAAGTCATACATATTTAATACATACGCGCTTGTCACTTCGGGGTTAGTGCGCGCATCGAAAGGACTTCGTTTCTCTATGAGCCGAGAGAAAGATCGATATCGCGAAGAATGAGAAGACGAATATGCGCCTGCCTCAGCCGTGCAGGTAATACCGAACGTACCAATGGAATAGTGGCGTCGTGCGATTTGAGTTTTGGATTCCCGACGGCGGTGTGCAAAATAAATCGCGTCAGCAAGTATCAGGACTGATGTAGAGGAATATTAATCCGCGAAAAACGTACCGGGCCTTCTCTCGAGAATAAGTGGGCAGGGGTAACGTTGGAATGGCATGGAGGCTGCGCGCCGCTGTCCGGGCCTGGGCCAGGTGGCATGAGAAAGTTGCTCTCCCGATGCTGAGATATCGCTGGCCTCTAATTTGGGACTCACGCCAGCGTCTTGTGTGATCGACCCCCTGGAATGGTGTGTGCTCCGTTGGCATCTTGTAGTTTATGTAAGGATAACCACCCTTGCGTACCTACATTGTTTGTCTTCGGTAAACTCGTAGTTCAGGCTGTGGACCACGCGAGTATAATATACCCCCCCCCCCCCCACTCTGCCCATCCTAGAGTTTGAATAGATGCTTGAAAACTTGGAGCTAACTTCTGAAATGATGGGGCTCCAACAATGCGCTTAAGTCATGGTGCGGGAAAAAAAGGGGAGCTTGAGTATTTTTTTACTGCAGGGATCGCTCGGCCTGTCGATACGCATCATGTCGGAGATAATTCAGAGATTGTTAAAAAATCCGGTCCGACTCTATGATAAGAATTTCTTATGCGAGACACGAGTTTCGTGCAGTGTCTGTCTATCCATGAGAGCCTAGATACTTTCCGTAGTTGCAGCATACAAAAGCAAGTGAACAAGAGATTGAAGGCGTGAGGAAGTAGATTGATATTGTCAAATTTTGGGCGTGCCTATTCCAAAGTATTCGGTGTCCGATGTGACATTGCTGAGAGAGAGAGTGCCTCAGAAATATAGAGAACAATACCGCAAGCCCAGCAACCAGTGCACATCAACAGTGAACAGGTGAAATAGCACAAGGGAAACGGAGATACTGTCAAATTTTTGGCGTATCCCAGAAGCATTCAAGAAAACAATACTGTAGAAGAGCGACTAGTGCAGATCAGATTGAGAGGGTGACAATGTAACATAGAACAAGGAAAGCGGCAAGTTGCCAAGTTACAAGCAGGACGTAAGAGCGGATTTTCGAGTCATGCCGCCGTAAACAAGGCGGCTGGACCCACGACGTCCGCCCGTCCGGAGCATCAGAAGGGGCGGTCGCCAGGTTTCAGCATCAGTACGTGCGGATGCCCGAATGGGAGACAAAAGCAAAGTGTCCAGGCCGCTAAGAATACAAGGCAGCCCGTTTGGGAAGACAATTGGAAACAAGGATTGATATTTGGTCGTGTTGTGGTCCCCCGCCCAAATGCGGCCAAACAGCTCATTGTACCCGCCAAAGCGGAAGAATGGACGGCTACTGTGGCTTCGAATGCCGCACATTGTTGGGTCGCATGAGGCGGTGGGTATAAATACTGGGCGCCGTTTCGGGAAACCTCAAGACTCCCGGTCTATCCTCTGTGCCAACTCAGCGCCTCTAGCTCTTTACGTTTGCTCTACGTCTCTGTTATCTCGGATACTCTCTGCATCATCTGCAACGTTTACAATCTTTTCAACGACCCTTACGCTTGGTATGTTTTCTTTCCCTCTCGCTTCGATGGTCACTGATTTTTTTAAACCAGCTTTCATTCATTTTTTCTGACGCCATTTTCTGTCTGAAGCCCTTTTGTCGCCAACTCACGCTTAGTTCGTCTTGTTTTTCCTTGTCGCGACCTTGACTCAAATTTAATCTCAGTTTTCATCTAATTTTCCTATCGCCGGACGATTTCACGCAGCAATGTCTTCTACAGCCATCCCCCACGTCATCGCCTTCCTCACCCGGCCTCTGCTCGCCTCCTTCCCCGCGGCCACAGTAACCTCCGCGCAGCTCATCCTCACCGCCTCCTTTGCCTCTGCCCCCGCCATGGCAACCTTCACGCTCACCTCGGCCGCGCCCCCGGCGCCCATCCTCGCTGCCTCTCTCGGCGCGTGCGTGCCCTGGGCCGCGTGGTTCGCCGCGCTCGCGGGCAACAGCACCGACACTGTCCTGCTGTTCTACGGCCCGGGCTACGTCAAGGTTCGCGTCGGCGATGCGCCGGTGAAGGACGTGTGGAGCGAGGAGCGCGAGGGGAGCGTCGTGCGCATCTCGCGCGTCAAGGCCGTCGCGCCCCTTCTACAGGAGAGCACCGGCGCGCGCCTGCGCGCAATGCTCCTCTCTGCGCGCGTTCGTAACATGCGCCGCGAGCAACAGGCGCTAGAGATCCGCCTCCCGAGCCTCCTGCCCGCCTCCTGCACTTCTCTCTGCTCTGACACCTCCGACTCCGACTGTGACTCGGATTGCGAGTCGGACTCGGACCGCTCGACGACCTCTTCGTCGTCCACATTCAGCTCTGCTTCCGCCGAGTCGCTCACGTCCGCCGCGAGCTCCGCACCCGCAACGCCTCCCAAGGCTGCGTGTGTCGCGCTCCCCGCGTCGAACCCTCGTGGCATGAAAACGGCTTCCCCCCGCACGAAACCCGCGCCGGGGCCCACGAATCTCGCGAAGAAAGACCTGACGGCGTACCTCTACCAGGGCGGCGTCACGCGCGTCATGTCCGGTGGCGTCATGCTCGGCGCGCGCCCCGTCGTCAAGTTCAAGCGCTCGTAATTCTCTCACTCTCCCTCCCTCCCACCTGACGCTCTCCGCGCTCTCATCGCGCGCATGAACTTGTACTTCTCAAAATCTTCACGTTCGCATTCTCCTGTAGCATTACTCTGTAGCTCTGTAGCTCGCACACGTACTCTAATCTCGTAGGTAGGTATTATTTGATTGTAGAAGTATCCCAACGAAGTTTTGTTTTTCTTCGCATTTCGGCTTGTGCGCGAATTCGTGCTTCAGTGACTTTGAGCATCGCGTGCGATTCCCTCGTTTGGTGCGCCTATGGGGGCAATCAGGCTCTGCAGCGATGTATTTTGGTGCATGGAACGTTGGATGCCCTGCGGAGGAAGGGTGCTCAGTTGGCGTAGACGGCCCCCCCGAACTAACAAGTACGTGCTCTAGAACGAGAATATTTCCGGGCGTCACACAAAAGAGCGGTTCGAGCCCAGTCGAAAGGAGGACCATGTACTTTGATCGATTTGGAAATCGATGCTCGTGTCTTCTGGTCTTTGATTGAATTTAATTTTTAGTACTGTTGCGCTCTTCTACCCTTTTATATCCGTGCTCTCGATCCCGGATAGTACCCGCTTAGGCACCAGTGGAACTAATTAGAGCGGCGGCGCGAAGTCACTCGTGCACTCTGTTCATTTCTTCCACTTCTCACTCCCGGAATACCCCGACGTGCCCAACCCAATAAAGTTTAGACGAAAAACCAGCTGTAACTGACATCGTGATGGACTTTCCGAGCGCGCAACAAGGTGACAACCTCAAAAATGTGCCTGCTCAATACTCCGCAATGTATTCACGTAGCCGGGCCTTCCATCTACTTTCGACACCCCTCTGGCGTTGGATATTTGGCCTTGTTGGGCCTTTGCTCGGAACGCGTAGCGAGCACGTGGACTCGGCGATCCTGCTTCCTCCCACCATCAGTTTCAAGTACGCAGACTCTAGCTGGGAAACTACTTCAGCCGACCGTTCTGGATCTTGCTTGAACTCTCCAGGTCAACCTGACGCACACAACGGATGCCTGGACAATCCCTTCGTTATACCGTCCTGCCTGCCCCTCTACTAGTATTTTGGGCACCAACTCGTGTTCTAAGCGTGTCCGTGCAATCGTAACGCCGTCCTTCAGGTTTCCGGCGTGGGATGGCACCCAGATAAACTACGTTAGCGCGCCATAACCGCGTTCTGGACGATGCTTTCTGGTCAGTCGACGATTCGGTCGGTCCTGGTAGGCCCGTCCCATCTGACTGCTCAGTTGAGTTTATCTCGTCCCATCTGACTGTCCGTGTTCTCTGGAACGCAAGTTTACACCATTATTTTCCTCCAGACACACCGTATCCGGTGTTCTGGGCGATTTCTTCCGTCTTGGTCCCATCGATCTGTTAAGCTCATCGCGTGCTTTGCTCTGGAAGTTACGTGCCCTCCCTTAATGCGGGGTGCACCCCTGATTCCGAAAACTGCGAGCAGGACTCGGTGGGTCGCACCCAAGGTTTGCCGTCGAACTCCATGTATCGTTCGATTTCTTGTGATTTCTCTGGACCTCGTAGGTCAATCGACTCCTCCTTCATAAATTTAATTTCCAGTGGCGCCGGAGCCTTTCCGCCGCATGAGACAGCTTATAGCCTCCGCGGGTTCGCACATCCATGAAGGTTGTCTGTCATGCACGTGGCGGCCGTACTGCGAGCGAAACACACCTTGCCTCCGACGTCCACCATGCCCCAGCGCTACCAGCTTCACAGTCAGTCAAGGCCCCGCTCATCGCAGCGTACAGTGACAGACTTGTTCCAGTTATAAGTGTCAGCGGGATCCACTGGAAGCCCGACTTGGTGAGCCTCCATCGAGAGGCGCCAAAACTCTATGTAGGGATCGATATCGATGGCAAACGGATTCATCAGAGTTCCGCAAAGAGGGATTGGGCGGGGCTGTGGAATGAGCTCGCACCACTGTGAGTCGAGATGTGTCATCTGCGCGTGTCTTTGTGTACTGACGCTTTTGTGAGATCGGCGGAGAGCTCGTCTTCCGTCATTGCTCTGCAGGTTTTTTGTAAGCGCCGTATGAAGAAAGATAAATGTCTGGCCAAGGCAGAGATGGAGATAGGTATGCTGCTTGAGAAGTGCAGCATGCAGAAAGGCGAGAGACTTTGTTTTACTTGAGCCGAGAGGTGACCTCGACACCGTAGATTTCCAGGTCCAGCTGGATCATGTCACGGAGAATGTGGCAGACCATTCTAAGCCCGAACTGGTCGTGCGCATGACCGCTATCGGGCGCGCTCAAGCCGGTGCAATTGCACTTGCCAACGCCACGCAGGACAGTGCGACTCTCGAAAGCGGGCTGGCTCCTTCTGCTGTCAAATTGGTCAACCACGGAGCGGAACATGCTGATCTGGCATCCGCCTTGGGAGCCCTACTTGCGAGACTCGATATCGTCGTTCAAATGGGATCAGAAATAGCCAAGGTCAGGGAATACTGCTTGCCGTTGATCCGCCTTCTCATTCATATACACTCGATGAAGATCCATCCTTATTCCAATGCTGCATGGAAAGTGTTGACTTCGGTATACGAGGTAGCCTGCTGTCGTGTAATTCCGCACATATACTGACGAAATCAGGCCGTAAAGAAACAAGAAAAGACGGATGAGAAAGTCGTTCAATTAGTCCAAACAATGGCCGATGCATATTCCTTCGTCGAGGACATGGAGTCGCTGCCAGGAAAGATCAAGCGGCTCGAAGATATTATCACCTCTTTAGTCAAACAAACAGAGGAATGTGCCCTCTTTATTCGCGAATACACCGGGCACGGGTTCTGCGGTAAACACTTCCGAAATTCCCTCTTGGTGTTACTTACAGTGTCAAATAGGTAGACTTCTGACTGAAGTCTGGTCGGACCACGGCGAGAAGATCAATGATTTCACAGCTGCTTTTATAAAGCTCCAGGAGTGTCTTGAAACAGGCTTAGTTGCACACACCGCGTTTGTCTCGACGAAAACCCAGGGAATGGTGGAGGGCTTGGGTGAGTATGTCTCTAGCCACATTTTCGCGGAGCCCTGATATCGGTGCACAGCCCAATCTGACAAGCTTCAAAGCCTCCGGCCAATTGACATGAATGCATCCCCCCGCAGGGCATGTTTATCAGGAACACGTCAGGACTTGCTGAGTGTAATCATAAATTGGCTGACCACACCCTCCAATGCCGGGAATCCAGGGAATATTCTCTGGCTGCCCGGTGTCGCTGGCGCCGGAAAAAGTGCCATAGCCACATCTGTCTCCGAATACTTCCGGGAGCTGAACCGACTTGGCGCATTTCTGTTCTTCAACAGGACCAATCCGGTGGGGAGCAGTCCCCACTCTGTTATTCGCACAATTGCATTCCAGTTGGCGCGATCAAACAGCTATATAGCAGCTGCCATTTGCACAGCGATTGATGAAGATCCAGCCTTGGTAGATGCCCCAATGCAGACCCAATTCGAGAAGCTCTTGCTCCAACCTCTCGGGGATGCGGAGAAGAACATCCCTGGGCCCATCATTGTCATCCTGGATGCTCTTGATGAATGTGATGATGTTGACTCCCGGCGGGGGCTTGTCTCCATCCTCTCAAATGAATTCCCTAAACTTCCTTCGGCATTTCGCTTCTTTATCACTAGCCGCCATGATTCGGACATTGCAGTCAAATTCGAGGCTCAACCAAGCATTACAAAGCACCTGCTTGATATTTCACTGCCGTCAAGTTTAAAAGACATCCGTCTTTACATTGACAATCAATTGATAGAGATCCGACAACAGCAGAACTTGGATCCTCTGTGGCCAGGGGAATCAAAAACTAAGGCTCTAGCTGCATGCTCCTCGGGCCTCTTCATCTGGGCTTCCACAGCTACAAAATTGCTTCTGAAGGCCCATAATCCAGATCTTGCCTTTGATGTTCTATTAGGCAATGGGCTAAACCTTGATGACCTGTATGCTGTAGCTCTCCAAAGTACAGGCCTATGGGATGACAGCCCATTGGAAGAGGATACTCAAGCATTCACACATGATGCTCAGGCTGCCTTATCTGCAGTAGTGTTTGGGAAGGTCCCAATGACTGATGCAACCATTGATGCACTCTTGAATTTGGGACCTGGGCGCTCTTCAAGCCGTATCTTTACCAAACTGGGATGTGTCTTGCAGTGGGCTCCAGGCCAGATTGTTCGAGTTCTGCATGCCTCCTTCGCAGATTACCTTACAGATAGCAAGCGCTCAGGTGGCAAACCATGGTGTATGGATCTCACTGGCTTGGAGTGTCAGCTCGCACGAGGGTGCTTACACATCCTGAATGGGCCAGAAGGACTTCGATTCAATATCTGTCAGCTCAAGGATTCACATATCCGCAATACTGATGTTCAGGACATCACAACTCACATATCACCCCATTTATCCTATTCCAGCCTCTTCTGGGCCAGCCACCTTCAGAGCATTGATTTTGACCATGAGAGCACCAATTCCAAATCGTCGGACATTAAGAAGGCTATACTGGCAGAAATTAAGGATCTCATGTATAGCAAATTCCTCTTCTGGCTCGAAGTTCTCGGCCTCCTGCAGGAAATCGCAATTGCTATAGATGCACTTGCAGCTATTGGCAAACTTGCCAAGGTGAGTTATATACATTGTTCTGAAGGCTTCAAATCCTGATGGTTCACATCACAGAATCACGATGAGGAATTGGCAGATTTTGCAATAGATGCGGTCAAGTTTGTGACCGCATTTGCACCTGCCATCGCACGCAGTGTGCCCCACATCTATCTTTCAGCAGTCCCTCTTGCACCCAGAGAGTCCAAAGTAACGAAAAAGTTCTCAGGGTGGTTTGTCCAAAAAGTGAACATCCAAAGTTCTTTGGGTGTTCAATGGCCAAGACTTCAGACAACGATTGAAGGACACAGCAGAACTATTCGCTCTGTTTCCTTCTCGCCGCAAGGGGAACGAATCGTGTCAGGGTCTGATGACAGCACGATCTGTGTATGGGATGCACGCACTGGCAGCCTTGTTGCTGGACCATTCACTGGACACAGTAATGAAGTCAAGTGTGTTGCTTTCTCACCCAATGGTGACCACATTGTGTCTGGATCGAAAGATACAACATTGCGCCTATGGGATGCACACACAGGTGTCCTCATTGCTCGTCCTTTTAAGGGACACACGAGTCAGGTGCTTTCAGTCTCCTTCTCTCCTGATGGTGGGCACATTGTATCGGGCTCCCTAGACTGCATTGTTCGAGTTTGGGATGTACACAATGTAGACTCGCTGACTGTGGTGGCTTTTTCGGGCCACACTAGATCAGTGCGGTCGGTTGCTTTCTCACCTCATGGGGACAGGATTGTTTCTGGGTCAAATGACACCACGATACGGGTGTGGAATATGGAAAGCGGTGCATCTTCCACTGGTCTGTTCAAGGGGCATACTCAGGGGGTCAATTGTGTCGCTTTCTCGCCTGACGGGGAACGGATTGTGTCAGGTTCTGATGACAAAACAATACGGGTATGGGATGCATGCAAGGGTAGCCTCGTTGCTGGGCCATTCACCGGACACACAAATATGGTAGCTTCCGTCGCTTTCTCGCTCGACGGGGAACACATTGTTTCTGGCTCCGAAGACAGAACCGTGTGTGTCTGGGACGCGCGGATGGGCAACCTTATTACCAGTCCGTTTGAAGGACACAGTGATGGTGTGACTTCTGTCTCCTTCTCGCCTGATGGTGGACAAATTGTGTCTGGGTCGACAGACCACACCGTTCGCATTTGGGATGCACACCTAGATTCCAAACTCAACCGGGAATATATCAAGCCAGGCTCCGATGCCAGCCAAACAGGACACAGCGATGAAGTCAGGTGTGTTGCTTTCTCGCCTGACGGAGAACGGATCGTATCTGGGTCCAATGACAAAACCATGCGGGTATGGGATTCCCACACAGGCATCCTTATTGCAGGGCCCTTCACCCACAGCGATTGGGTGCGTTCTGTCGCTTTCTCGCTTGATGGGGAACACATTGTTTCTGGCTCCGATGATGGCACAGTGCATGTTTGGGACACACGAACGAGGGCCCTCACTATGGGCCCGCTTAAAGGGCACACGCAGGCTGTGGTTTCTGTCTCTTTCTCACCTGATGCAAAACAAATTGTGTCGCACTGCATGGCTGGCACGACACTGGTGTGGGATTCATCAACAGGTGTTCTTGTCAGTGGACCGTTTCACAAGCACAGTAACAAGTTGGTCCGGTCATCTTTCGCTTTTTCGCCTGATGGGGTACAACACATCCTAGAAGGGTCCAGTGACGGCACCATCCGTGTATGGGATGCACAAACGGGTGCGCTCATCGGTAGGCCATTCGAAGGGCATTCTGGGGACTTTAGATACCTCATCTCTTCACCCGATGAGCAGCGGATTGTGTCAGGGTCAACAGACTCGATGGTACGCATGTGGGATACACACACAAGTTCCCTCATTCCCATGCTATTTGAGGGCCATGGTAGGGTGGTCTGCTCCCTCGCATTCTCTCGGGATGGGAAATGGATTGCATCTGGGTCCTTCGACCGAACCGTGCGTGTGTGGGATGCGCAAACTGGAGTTTGTGTTGCTGGACCATTTGGGGGGCACAGTGCACTGGTTTACTCTGTCGCTTTCTCCCACGACTGCGAGCGGGTCGCCTCTGGCTCCAAGGATAGTACAATTCGTGTTTTTGAGGTTTGGCCTTCACTTTCCGTCGTCGATAGCCACACTGACCCACGTCTGATCTCTCAACAGATCAACCGCAACTCAACTCCGCACCAACCATTCGGATTTGGTTCGACACTCAAGGACGGATGGATAATTAACTCAGCATCTCAACTCATACTTTGGATCCCCCCTTGGTTTCGCAAAGGTCTATACTTTCCGCAAAACTCACTTGTCATCTCTCGGGAGGGAACAACCAAATTGGATTTCAGTCGGTTTGTCCATGGCATGCGATGGGAGGAGTGTATCGATCCGAAGGTCCGCGGATGAGTCTTTTTTGAATCTGACGTAGTTTGACGATGTAATGTATGCATGATAATAGTAATACTGGATTGTTACAACATAACAACTGACCTTTGAGACCAATAAGGTCTTTCATAATTAAGTTTGAGTCCCAACGGGTGCCCCAACTTGATCAGGATCAGAGAGATGGATCCCATGCACGTCAGAGAGGAAAATTTGGGGTGAAGATTGATCAACGGCACTGGGAATGAAAGCTTCCACTACGTCATGGAAAGTTTGTAGTCGAAACGAGATAAAGTTTCTCAAAGACTCTTTGAAGAGGTTCTACTTCCAGTGACACCATATATGCAGTGATTCCGATTCGTTCGACCCGCGACGTGCACGTGACCGCGAAATGGGTTACGCCGTCGGCGAACTGCTTCCACGTGCATGCTCCAGCATTCACCAACCGAATACGAAGCAGCTACGGGACAGGCAAAAACTTGACAGTGGAGCTCCAAGCTGGTCTCATGCGCCTCAGGCTGGACTCCGGGAATCTGAGTCGTTTGCGAGTAATTGCAAGTCTGGAAGAAATTTCAACTTTCAACTTCAAGAAGCATTTGCATCGCCAAACTGAAACCCTAAGTTGACAATGATGAAGACGATGGGTGCTCCTCGGGTGCTCCTAACTTGATTGACAGATCGCCAGGGGCGCGGCATTTGTTCCTGCACACAGTCTCCAAGTAGTTCACCTCACCTCATGGGGTGAACTGCTCGGAAGCACAGGCGGCTCAGCACCATGATCTCGCTCTTGGGACGGACTAATATCAAAAGATATTATCAGCTTAATAAATTCGAGGCGCTTATACTAGGATGAAGCGTCATGGTAGTTGAGTTGAACGACTGGAAGCTGTCTCCTGCGTAATAGGCAGCTATGTACCGAGATTATCATCAATTTCAGCGCATATTGCGCATGGAATCATCATGAGACGTGGAGTTCAGAGTTTTCGCGCTCTGAATGGGGAGCGACTTCGCTCTGAAAGACTGCGGTATCAATGTGAATTTAATATTCGAGTACGAACCACCGGAATTGTCGTTTTTTGATTGGACCGTCCGGGCTTCAACGCGGGCAGGGCGGTGGGAATGAACATTGACTGAAACTTGAAGCCCTTCTCTACACGTATAATCCGGCGGCAAGCATTTTGAGATGCATGTCGAGTCACAACATTGTGACGCTCATCGACTTGAATCGACGGACCATAGAGAAGGCCGGTCAACAGAAGGTATCTCGAGGTAGATCAATGTAAGCTCGGATGCCGGGATTGAGACAATGCCATTCAATTACAACAGCCACAATTTCAGATCTCAACTTCGCAACCGAACGCGACGTTTCCCTCCCGTGTGAAGGTAACGATATGGTCACCTAGCGCCCGCGTTCTGAACCCAGCCTCACAATGATCGCTACAAAGCACTGCATTGAGCGACTGAAGGGTTATTATGCGACTTTGAACAGAAGATAGATGTCACGTACATATCCACTTGCGCTTGAAGATTTTGAGGCTCGCCGAGTCCATGTTGTACTGTTCAATCAGTGCCTTGGCAACAATGGTGTCCCAGTTCTACAGAAATCTGCGCTTCCACTCGCGCAGCGTGCGGGCGTAATGTGGTCCGATGTTAAGCACCGAGTCGACAATGAGGCGCCCAGCGCTACCCTCGTTCAGCGTCTGTACGCTAAAACTGAAGCTGGGCAGGTATCCTCCGGGAAAGACTGGGGATTCGTCAGCGATGATCGATGATGCTCCAGCCCGCTGGACGACTCACTCTGATGTCGGGGACAGGTTTGTCAAGGATCCATCAGCAACTATTACTGCCAGGTAAAGCAGAAATTATTACCCATTTCTGCACAAAGTCGGCACCTGCATCGTACGATGGCACCCTTGGAATCGATTCAGACGCGTTACAGATCTAGATGGTGCCACCCAGGAAACGGGAACATACGAGTTTCCGGGATAGATATCCCCTGCACGACGCCGATACCAGTGTCTGGCTTTAGGGCCCAGTCTGCCACCGCCCAGTACTCGTCAAAGAAAACATTCCCGACATGTTAAATCATCTCGATGCTGATGATTCAGAACATGTCGAAATGACCCGGCCCCCTCGGGCCTTAGTTTACACTCGCGGAAATCCATGCAGTACACGGTGATGCGATCCGTTAGGTTCGCATCTGCGATGCGTTTTCGCACGAGGTCTGCCTGGTTAGAGGACAGTGCGATAGTCTCGACAGTACAGTCGAATGTCTTTGCGGCCAAGATCGCTAGACAGCTCCTTGGACAGCTCCAGCTAGTGCCTCGAGTTCAATGATTTAGCGGGAAGATGAAGGGAGTTAAGAGTATTCGCACCGATCTTGAGAACGCGGTGTCCCGGGAGAATATTTGCTTTCTTTAAAATTAGCCTGCCGAAAATCAGCAGCGACTAATCAATGAAGATCAATCATGTACTTGACTTTCCGGATTTGCGCATCCTACAACGGCTCCCGCAGAGATACTCGGGTCCAGATGTTCATTGAAATCTTTAAATATCGCGGATGAATAATTCATATCATCACCGAAAACCTGACGGGGATCAGCATCCTCGAATAGGAACAAAACTACGCGAGAGCGAACATTGTATTCCCGATATCGCAATGCGCCGAAAAGTTCGCTCTCGAGTTAGGCTGCCAATAAGCTTGTTACTCGTCAATGTGCGGCCATTGGCAAGGCCGATGCCAGCAGCGCCAGTTCCCGACGGTTAGCAATCAAGATCTGCAGAATGGTCAGGAGCAGTCAGCGGGATGGGTAGCCCGAATGACGTGGATCAAAGAAATCTCTTCACAATCAGCTTCGGACTGGCATGAACGACTGACATGAGGAATGAAGATAGTGCATCCACCATCGCCATACATGAACGCCTCTGCAAGTCCGAGGTCGGTGAACAGAGCCACCCGCATCCAATTTAAATGTCTTTGACTTGACTCGGAGTGTCGCGTGAAGCGGTGCATCGGCCGCTCCAACACAATATGTCTGCAATTTCATCACCACCGTGATCCTTCCGACTTGAATTTTACTTAGAATGCTGGTTGGTGAGTTACGGACCAGAAGGATTCTGGATTCTCCCAATTATTCGAATTGAATCAGTGCTGCATCAACAAACCAAGTCCTCTCGGATTATTCGGTGACACCATTGCACTCTAAATTTCACTGCAGATGAAAGGAATCGAACCAGTTATTTAGATACCCAGGGCTGGGAAAACTGTGCAGAGGATACAACAAAAATTCGATGTGTGAGGGGATGTGAGACCATACAGTACGCTGGCAGGCATATCAACGGCAGAGCCGAAATTCTCTGATGCGGATCGGTTTCAAGTTTCTTTCATATTGGGACTGCAGGTGAAGTAAAGAAATCAATTCAAATATGTGAAGCTACAGATACCGATACCTCTAATCTAATGGCAAGAAACCACGCTGTGGGGTGCAAACTCACAAGCAGGGACCGGAACCGAACATGCCCGAGATGCCTGATACATCCAGTTGCCTGCAGCCGAGCTAAAAAGCGACTCGGAGGCATCCTAGAAAGGATTATGATTTGCGCAATGGGAGGGATGGTGCCGGACAAGGGCCTTTTTTTCAGTCATAGACCGCAAATGAGAGCGAACTCCGAGCCTTGCTTATGGCAGTGGCTCTGAGTCTCCCCTCCGGAAAGGGCAACTCTGATTTGGAAAGGTTGGAGCTATGGTAGCGCGCTGTCCCATAAACCTCGCTCCAAGAGTGGCCGTTTGGTGGGCTACGTCAGCGTGAAACAACTACCAGAACCGTTGACGAATATTTAAGGCACTGGAGGTTGAATCCAGGGAATATTCCGCGACGAATCAGAGCATGAGTGCTCCCGAACATGACAACATCCGACCTACAATTTTTATTCGCTAATTGTCCCAGGACAAATGTAAGTTGTAGCCCAGAATAAACGCGCCGATCAACAGTGGTAGACACAGCATTCTGGAATTTGAGGTCCGCTGATCCGCTTGCCCGGCGCCGCCGAGCACTGGCTCGACCAATTCAACTCTAAGTCGTCTCCGGCGGTCATATAGGACCGACGAGACTACCATTTCCATTTATATATTTTCCGTTCGTCCTGGCCGAGACCACACTGAAGCTCAGCAAAAGCCCAAAACCACCTTCAGCGAGGTAGCGGTACGTTCGGCGCGCGACTTGACGGATGATGGCATCACACATGAGAAGCGGCGCTTATTCGGCTGGCCTCTCTTCCTCTTTCTCGAGCACATCTAGCCTTTTCTTTACTTCGGTGGGCTGAGTGCTAGTCTCTCAATCAGCATTCCGAGTCTCTAACCGCGGAATTCAGCTGGCCTGAAGAATATAATCGGGTCCGGGACGTACAACATGTCAGTAATATACGCGGAGCTGACAAGTTGGCCGATCGGCATCGGTCGGCAACGCTTAACCCTGGTCACCATTGCCGGCCGCTGGAGCGCCAATGGAGACCAACAGGTGACGGTGGCTCACGACGGCCAGGAATGCGTACCGCAGAACCAATGGAGGCCACCGGATATCACGGGCTGCCTTGCCAGGAATTCCATTGGTTCCCAGCGTTTCCCGCCGGCTCTAGTGAGATTCCACTGGCGGCTTTGCGTACAAGAAGCCCACCGAAAGCCAGTGGACCCCATCGGACTGCGGTGGAGTTGGGTGGTATTCCCGCCAACACCTCTCCATTGTTTCACAGTGAAATACAGCGTGTTTTTTCGCCTGCCGCTGGATTCCATTGGCTCTCCGCATTCTCGTCAGCCATCGGAATCCAGCGGTTGCCGCCGAAGCCCAGGAGAAATGGAGGGCGACATATCATCATCATGAAGTGAGCATGAATAAGTATGGCTTGTAGAGGCTGTTGAACGATTTTTGGAAACATCAATAGTGGAACGAACTAAGGTTAATGGATGTGCAACAATGATTGCTAAACGATATGCTGGCATCCTGGATGATATGAGAGCCAGCGTAAAGCAGAAGGGGACGATGTTATTAATAAGTACTCGAGGCAAATATCTTTCTGTCATAACTCGCCAATAAGGTAGAAAGATCATAAACATTGAATGCATATACACCCCATTTCCACGGCGATCATCTGGAGCTCAGCGATGCGCTTCTTTGGGAGAGGAATGTCAGAGTAGTTGATGGGAGTGCCAGCGGGAGTGGGAGTCGACATCCTGGCGGGTGGCGACGGGGGAAAAGATGTTGCGACAGTCTTTATAAGACAATGTCGCCGCATGATACCTTATCGCGCCTATCAGATTGAGACCATGCAGATATGAAACACATTCAGTGGTTTATGTCGGTCTTCAGCAGTTCCCAGTAGACCCCAGTGGATTTCGGCGGCGAGACGAGATATGACGGTCCGGCGAAAACCGCTGGTGATTGGCGGCGAGCGATATCTAATGAGACCATGTGGACATGAAACACATCCAGTGGTTTACGGCGGTCTCCAGCAGCTCCCAGTGGGTTCCGGTGGATGTCGGTGGCGAGACAAGATATAGCGGTCCGCCAAAAGCCGTCGGTGATTGGCGGCGAGCGGCATCTAATCTTGGCACACAACATTAAACAATGTCCATCACCATCTGCCAATGGCCACCGATAATCATTGGTGGCCACCGGTGGCCACCAACGAACTTTCCAGTGCCGGGCATATTACTCCAACATGTCTTCAGTGCTTAGTGCGTGTTGCTCCTCTTTCTTGGTTCTCGGCGGCACGCACAGAAAGAGCCGAGGTTAGTTCAGGATTCAGGTGCGCTGCGACGCGTTGACATCCCTCTGCATTTGCTAATTTCTTTGTTTCAAAGGAAATATGTCCACGACTGACTCCCGTTACACGACAAGGCCCATCCAGCAGAAGAGAGCTAAGGACCTCAGCCGCGGTCGAGAGCAGTGTCCCTGCATCCGCTGCACGTTCTTCCCGTGGAAGGCAAGGTGCGCATCCTCCCCATCCCGCACCGAACGCGCGCCTTGACTTCCATTCTCGCACGTCGCGTCTCGGTGGAGTACGCGCGGTCCTCACGCGCCGGAATAGCACGTGTCGGGTGGGTCGTACAGCGCGCAGGCAACCTTTCCGCGCTCTTCTCCATGGGGTGCTGCACCCTCAGCCCTGCTATGCGCATTCCTTGACCGCATCCACGGCAGACGCTTCCTCCTCGCGGGCAGTGCCTTTCTTTTCCCGGTGGCCTTCGCCCTCGCCCTCGCGAGCGACTGCCTCTCAGTCCAGTGCGCCACATAATGTTGGCGTGGGCATCGCCCTGGCACGGCGCCCCATCTTCGCCTCCGGCCGCACTCACACCCGGAGGGCTAGCTCGCGGAGGGCGCGGAGCGCCGCTTGTGGCTGGATCTACTGTTCTGTCACCGAGCGAATGACTCGCCAGTCGTATTTGCTGCCCGCCATACCGCAGTGTGCGCACCCTCGCGCAATCGACGCGCTCGACGTCCATGCCTCCGGAGACCGGCTAAACGAGAGTAGCCCATGGCTCGCCCTCATCTTCGTGTCTGTGGCGCTCGCGGGCCTCGCGCGTCCCGCGGAGGCTCCGATCTCAGGTGCACGGTGCCCGCGCTGCGCTCCATCTTCGGCCCAGGTGTTGGTGCCCGAGATGATCAGCGTTACAGTTCTAGGCGCCGCGCGGGAATGTACACAGAGGAATTGTCCTTCACGCAGCTGTGCGGGACGATTCATACCCGTGTAGAATTCATCCCCCCCCCCCCTCTGCGCACTTACCGACTTTGTTTGCAGTGGATCCTCTGCGCCAAACGGAACTGTTCGATCTCAACCGGCAGCTGCGTAAGTTAGTGGAGCAGTTTCTTTCGGCTACACCATGCCGCATCCCTCAGTGTTCGCACGGCTGAGCGGGTTGGCCCTGAGGTACGCTGAAGCAGGTCCTTCACTTTTTGAAGCATGATGTGAGGGCCAAAGCGTCGAATTACAATTTCCAAGCGTCGGATTTGAACAACCCGAGAACCACATCCTCTATTGCATTCAGCCTCAACTCCGCGTATCATGGATGAATGCAACACAGAAAGCCCTCATTCATTGCACTTTTGGCGGAACGAAGACATCGCTCCTTGCGCCGCAATACCTGGAGCAATTGACTCCGCAACAAAATCACCAAGCGGTAAGGCATTCGCGGAAGGCGTTGGTGGGCGGAGTTCCCAGAGCAACGACAGCTGGAGAGTTATTTCGAACTCCCGAACGGACTGCCCTTCAGCGGTAATTTGAAACTTCCCTGCTCTCACTTTTTGCATATCCACTCAGGCAGATTCTTTTATTTGGAATTCTTGTGCGACTAATCTAGACGCGCCGTCGGTACATCGACTTGTCCTCGAGCTTCCTGAGAGGCTAATC
This sequence comes from Mycena latifolia, assembly GCA_029289555.1. Taxonomy (NCBI): domain Eukaryota; kingdom Fungi; phylum Basidiomycota; class Agaricomycetes; order Agaricales; family Mycenaceae; genus Mycena; species Mycena latifolia. The sequence continues at coordinate 203,815 of JARJLE010000036.1, forward strand.
CACTCTCAGTACGCCGGCTCCAAATTTTACACGCTTATTCTGTGCTCAATAGCAAATATCCGGCTGTACAGTATCGAATTACTGCAATCACGCCCCATACAACTTTCCGGCAGTGTCTAGCTCGCGAATGGATGATATTCAGAGTTTCACAGATGCCTTTGGAGCTCCAAGACTGCATGCCGGGTGCGTTTCATTTGTCCCTCTGCCGATCCGCGCCTATCTAACATAACGAGTGAGCGATGTTGATTTTCGTTCTGCCAGTGCATCCATTCCTGAGCTGCCGATCACCGTTAAACGCCGCCCTGCGCCGCCAAGAGGTCGTGACCGAGATATCTTACCGTAGTCTGCACAAAGGCCAGATGGCTGTAGCGTAGTTTTTCGACTTGTTGTAACTTTCCAGTAACCTTCTTGAATTAATTTAGATACATACTGCAGCGCTGAGCTTAGTGTCTCGGGCGCGAGAAACCCCCCCAAAATGATGGCCTATGCGGACATGGCGTCTGCGAGTGCTGTAGAGGAACGTGTGGTTGGCTTAAGGGCTGTTGGCTTAGAGTTTGGCGTCAACGCCGGCGGAGAAGCGCGTGCGCTCCAAATCTCAGACTCAGAGCACTAGCAAGCCGTGGCCCGTAGCGGAGGCTGACCCTGCCAGTGGAGGTGCGGGCGCGTAGCGACGACGCCGGCGCACCAGGCTTGTGCGATTGCTTGAACAGCACGAGTATGGCTACGATAGGCGCCATCTGCCAGGTTTTGCGTGCAACTGCACAATGATTAGGAGGCTAGGACGAAAAGGGAGAAGGTCGTGGGTGCGGTCGTGGGCCGCGGCGGCTCGTTTGTTCGCTAGGGCAGCGCTTTCGTTCGCACGGTTCGGGCGGACGGGGCGGGAACTCAGCGGCGAGTGCGGAATTTAGTGTACAGGCTGGCGGCAGGAAGGGTAGAGCGCAACGAGTGTGCTTGCCGGGGCGGCGCCCATCCGATGGGTGCTGAGGCGGCGCTGCGGATGCGGACGCCGGCGGCGGCGGCGGCGACAAGCGTGGTTTATTGCACTCACGGTGTTAAAGGGTGGCAAAGACGCGTGGCACGGGGTATGCATGAGATACAGACGTCGGAGCTGAGGGAAGCCAGGGTGGGTAGAAGTGAGGTAGGCCGCGAGCCGCACACGCGCAACGACCGTGAATACACGGGGGTATCCGCGTGCGTGGCATGCGGAATGTGGGCGGTTGTACGTCGTGTAAGCAGGAATTCCGGGCACGATTGTGGTGGGGCATCGGCAGAGCATCGCGAGCAGGGCTAAAAGCACACGCCGTGTCCATTCCTTCATTCCGGCGAGAGAATCCCCGGGATCTAGTGTCGAGGTGACGGGGTTTGAAGCACTCCTTGTCGTTGCATCGCGATGAATATGTGGCCTGGTTTAGTTTCAGGCTCCGACACGAGGATCCGGTATGTACGTGCTTTGAGCTCTTTGAACTCTGCGAAACAGCGAGTGAAACTTCTGAACATCAAGAAGAAAAGGACATTCACTGGCTCTCTACGCCTGACCCTTTCCTGCAACTTCGCGCACCATGCCCAAGTTACGCCGCAGCCTACTTAACTGATTTGTATTGCAATCTTAGTCGCTGAAGGAGTTCCGACGTACCCACCAAGCTCGCCGTGCTGATGCGGCTCGCAAAAGCCATCCTCGCCCAGATGCGCTGGTGCCTTCAGGCGATGTCTGCGGCGGCGGCGGCGTGCGCAGGGTGTACTGCTCCTGCTTGCCGTGCTAAGAGCAGTGAGCGTACTGCAGGGTGCTGCTGTTGCCACACTGGGAGTAGCGCCCGACCTTGCTTTTGGCCGGCGGGGTGGCGGGCACAGATGGCGGGTGCGCCTACGAGTATCGCAAGCTGGAGCACGAAGACAATTGGGAGCCCGTGCGCAGGAGCGAAGAGGAGCTCGGCGGGTGCGGCGTCACGGCTGCGCTGATGTCGTGGATGACGTCGAGCTCGGGGTCTGAGGGGAAGGTGTGTCAGAATCGCGTGCCCGGACGGAGAAGGAGGAAGAGGCAAGGAGAGAGGCGAAGAAAGATAGGAAGATGGTCGACAAGGGAATATACAGCGGGCGACAGCGAGCAAGAAAGGTACGGGCGATACAAAATGAAAGTGGGCGAAAGTATGAAAGAAGATCGCCGTCGCGGCCAGAATGAGAGGGGAGGAGGCGACGAAAGACAAAGCCGAAAGAGATGGGAAAGCGGAGGACAAGGGCGAAGATGCGCGGGATGTAGGTGATACGAAACGTAGAGGAGGGCGAAGCAAAGAAAGAGAAACGGCACGAAGGCGGCGGAAAACAGGAATTGAAAGTAACAGTAGAAAGAAGGAAAGAAGAGCGGGTCAAAGAAAGAAGGGTGCGACGCGAAGCCAAAAAAAAAGACCAAGAAAACCCCAGCCCCGAAACGATGAAAGCAGAGGGAAAGAAACGGCAAGAAATAGGCACTAACACTGTTGCTCTTCTTCCGCCGCCCTTTGTCCACTTTGCCCCCACCATCGCCGCTGGACTCCCACCGTTTCACGCTCCCATTGTGCGCCAGCAGCCCGCCGCTCCCGCCCACGGAGCCGGGGAGCGCCACCTGGCTCTGGCTCCCGCTCCCAATCCCGCTGGCGGCGGTGCTCAGGCCGGAGGGATTGGTGTTCGCGTTAGGGGTGAAGCGCACGGCGCTGGTGCTCCCTGCGCCGGCGCGCCCGTCCCAGCGCCCAGCTCCTCCGCATCCCAGTCCTCCTCCGTCCCCGTGCCCGTCCCGCCCCCCGTCCTCGCTCTCTCGCCCCCCGCCTGCACGCGGAATCTCGCGCATCTCCTGCGGCCCCGTACCTAAAGAAATTCGAAAAAAAAAGAAGAGAAAAATATCAGCCCCCTTCACCCACGCTATAACGAGAGAAGACTTACCCTCCCTGACACCCCCGCCCCGGGCCGACTCTTGCTTAACAGCCCCCGCTCGCGATGAGTCGGCGGGCTCCGCGGAAGCCCCGCGAGGCTCCACACCAGCTGCGTCCTCTCTGCCTGTCTATGGCGAATCTTGAAATCCGTTGTGCTCCGCGCTGCTCACTGGGCCTGTGCGCGATGCTCCGACTCTCCGAGTTGCGTTGTCGGGCTCGGAGAACCCTCTCGCACTAGGGCTGCCCGGGGGGGGTTCGCGCGACTCGCGACGGAGCTTGCTGCTGCCGGGAGCGCGTGCTTTGCGCTCACATTCGGCCGTCCGTATTGTGGTTGCTGGTAAGTCCAAGTTTGCGCATGTTATGTTGGATGGGGATGTCGGCGTGATGCGGGGCCCTGGTGCGGTACTCCACATGCCTTTTTAGGCATAACTTATGTGTGACAGTCACTGTCACTTGCCGCACGCTGCCTCCATATCCTCGACACCATCTCGCCTCAACCTCGCTTCTCTCGCCGCCCATCTACATCGAAAAGCACCGCAGGACAGACCTAACGTGCCTCCATCCCTTCTCATACGCCCTCATGAGGTTCCGAGCTCGGCAGTGGGTGTTCATCGTTTCCGCTGCTGCCTGCAATTCTCCAGGTTTTGGACAGGATTGGGTCTTTACGATGACGCCAACACACGTAAACCAACCATTTAATGCATGCTGTATGCGATTGATACGGATAACGCGAGGTGGGACAACGAATTGGTGCGTAATTCCATTCTTTCCGATTTTTGTATTTTTTTCAGGTCTCAAGCGAGGTGCGCGCGCTTCTGCGTACCACAGAAATGTGCCACAGATCGAATGCACTCAAGCACCGCTTCGGACACCGCCTGATGCGCACGTCCGCTTCTCGTCAAGCAGCATTGCATGCTACGGAGCTGTGGGCATGGCAATCTTCGCCACGCAATGCACCCGAAGCGGGACACCATAGCGGCAAGGGTGGTGAAGCGCCCCAAACGAAAGTCGGAGCTGCTTGAGGTGATTTCCGTTTCCGTTCTTCCTTCTTACTTTAATCTTGATCTTTGAGTTCTGCAGAACGCGCGGCAAGGGGAGAGCTACAGCGGACAACACAGTCTCCCGCCTCCTGTGCCGCCCTACACCGCCCATGTTCGCACTGCGCCTTCAGCCCAGCCGTGGCGGACTTTCGCTTTGCAAGCATAAACACCACAGCACGTTTGACAAACGCGCGCTCGCGGCGGTGCCCAACGGTAGCGGGAGTGACCACACGAACCTGAGCCATGACGAGGATGCCGGCGCGTGTGGGAGCAGCAAAGACAAGGACAAGGGTGGCGTGGCGTACAACTTGCACAAACTGTTCTTCGACTCACTCGCATTGCCGTCGCTGTTTGCGCCCCAAGACCAGCAGCAGGTGAGGTTTCCTTTTTTCTCCCTTTGCTTCTCTTGCTGTCTGGTATTTAGCAAGAGCTCGACAAATCACTGTTCCTGTTCGACTATCAACCTTCATAACCTGTAAACTCCAATTGAATTCAAATATTGCCGTGTACACGCCCTATGCATGAAGATTGAAACAACCCAACTGGTGCAATTGGCCATGTCGACAAGAACATTCTCTTCCACCTCGGATGTGTGAAAATCAGCAGTCCCGCACTACTTACAGCCTTTTCTGCATTTGAATTGACCCAAAAGAAAGAAAGAAATTTGGTATTGTATTCCGATGGGTAGGTACAATGGTGCGGCGCATATGGATCTCAATAAAATTTCCGCCTTACATCCTTTGTGTGAGTAAGTCACACCTGTGACTAGCGCGTCAAACTGTGTGTTTTTCTATTGCCCTCTGCCACTCCTTCTATCTGGATCTTCAATGGGGCGAGGCCGTCCACGAGGCTCCAAGAATAAGCCTGGGCATTCTGCGGGAGGAAAACGGAATGGGTCGGGCCAAAGAAAGAAAGTTCAGCTTCTTGGGCGGAGACCTGTAGGTAAATTATTTCGACGGCTAGGGATGTCTCGTTAATCTATCTTTATAGCCCAGAAATCTGCAGCTCAAGTGAAAAGATCACAACTATCACCGCCCGCCCGCCCGTCGAAGTCTACAACTCCGGATATTCCGAGTGGCGAAGCCTCCGACTCAGAGCCACTTCCACTGCAGACGCGGCGAGCTAAACCTATCGTGACAGTGCCCCTCCACCCGATATTTTGTACGCCAATCCCCAAAGCATCTGAAACCTAACTAACTTATTTTCAGCTAAAAAAACAGCCGTTTCGAACAATGCTCAATGTTCATCGCAATCTATATCTGCAGCCGAGGGCCCATCTCTTCCTCATATTCCAATTATCATTCCAGACACCTCCAACAGCCAAACTGCCACACCTATTCCCCGAGACCTTGTGAACTCCATTCAGTCCGCTACCGAAAACAGCAACTCCGATGATTGCAGTTCGAAGGCTAACACTGATGATCCCGAGCCGGAGGTTGCACCAGCCCCAGAGGGTGCTGTTAAGCTCTTTCTTGAGACCACTCGTCACTCGGTGGAAGCACAGATGAATTTACATGGTCAGCCGGACTGCTATCGTGTAAACAAGTCGTTCTGGATCCTGCCGATCGATGGTTCGCTTTGCAGGAACACACACATACCACAGCCACTTTGGGCCCTAGTGTTCTATACCGCCCCCGCATCTTTGTTTGGATCCCAGATGTGTTGCTTCCCGCAGACTTCGTGTTTGCTTGCCCATCTTGTGACGAAAAAAAGATTGGCCATAATGGTGAGTTGGTGCATCAACTAGTGCGACTTCCGAGCTCACCTAAATGTGTAAGGGTGGAATTCAAATCCCACTGCTCGAAGAGTTGTCGACCTCGACTCCTGTTACTACTTGTTGACAAAGCGGCTCAAATGTCGTGGCTGCAAGAAGACTTGCAGTATGTATGATGACAAGATTCTAGCACAACTTCCGGCGCATCTGCGAAATGAATTTCCAGGTAAAATTATACCAATTTACTGCAATCATCTGCCTAAGTATTGTTCAGCATTCACAACTCATCGCAGTGCGATCGACAAAAATGTGATGACCTTAATCCGTAGTGGGATCGCCCACGGTTTAACTTTGCTTGCGTGGGAGAGAATCCTTCGAGAGTTGCATGTTCGAAATAGGGATCTCGCAGAACAAGCATATCTCCATGAACTCAAACACACGACCTCCGAGTTGCCGCAGCCCCTTCAAGTATTCTCTTCTTTTTCCGACAAATTTGGCTTTGCAGGGTTCTCACCATCTCGATGGTACATAAACCAGCTCTACATCGATTATATGGGCTATATTAAGCCACATCAAGATCAAGCCATGGCGGCTCTCCCTGCCAAACTCGTTCGGTGGGACCGGTCATACAAAGTGATTAAATACATTGCACGATTGGACGGTGTCCGACTTTTTGGAAGTCTATGGACTATGATCAATCAAAACGAGCAGATTCGACAACTACTTTTCACCCTGACCGACCACTTGCATCATATCGAGCGACCCTTACAAGATGTGGTTCGATCTCTGCACGAGCACGGTCATGAGCCAATATTAGGGCTCTGTTTATAATTCCCCAGCCAATTATAAACAGTTTTTAATTCCTTGTTTATAAACAGGGTGTTTATAAACAGTCCCGCAAAATTCATGAGAAACACCTGAACAGCGCGGTTTTGGGTGATTTTCCGCGCTCTTGCCCTCGGAGGACCTGGGCCAGCACACGGAATCCGTCATTTATGGATTCAACCACGAGTATGCCCCTTAATCGAACAAGTAATGCCTATCCTTGGGTAAATGGGTACCATCCGGTCCATTCCAGGCAGATTCGAGGCCAAACTGACCGAATAACTGCCAGACTTAGGTCAGAGGAAACCCAAAAGCTGAGGACTTCCGGCACTATTCACCTTGCCGAACACAGCCACATTGAATTAAAAACAGGGTGTTCTGGCCGGACCATATATAAACCGGTTTATAAACACCTGTTTATAAACATGTTTATAAACCAGAATAAAAAACAGAGCCCTAGCCAATATCCCTCTTGTGGACTGACAACGTTGCGGCAGATCGCCAGTTTGCAGAACGCACAATACCGACCTTACGTGTTGCTGTCGATGCGGACTTGAACACCTCATCTGTTACGTATCCGGCTGCCACCATCCCAGATGATCTCGACGTCCATGTAGCCTGCTCTCTTCCGCTCATTAATCAAACGTGCTTGTCGATCATGGCAGATATCGGAGATGAAAGTACAGAAAAGATGATTGTGGTTGGGTTTGCAATCGAGTGGGATTGGCGGGCGAGCCAAGCGGGCCACTTCCCTGCGGCTATGATGCAGATCTCGCATCAGAATTCTGTATACCTGCTACAGGCAAGTAACAGTTCAGCTCTGGCGAAATCATTTTAGCTAACCTTACGGTAAATAGATATACCATATTCAGAAACCTGAACAAGTACCCGCATCGCTCAAGGCATTCCTTCTATCAAAACGGGTAATCAAAGTTGGTGACCATGTCCAGGGAAATCTCGACATTCTTTCACTTCTGTGGCAGCTACGATCCTCTCCTGACCAGCAAATAAATACCAAAGCAACAGGCTGGATTGATATTGGTGCACTAGCTAAATCTAAGGGGCTCATTCCTAATGCCTCAGTTTCGTTGCAACGAATGTCTGAGACTGTCCTTCGACGAAGGTTGGATGACCATCCAGATGTTCGCTGCTCCGATTGGTGCCGCCAGGATATCTCAGGAGATCAGCGGCAATATGCAGTCCGAAATGCATGGATTCCCTTGGAAATCTACAAAGCCATTGCTAATCGGCCGCCGGCTGGAGCCAGGTTAACTCGGATCGGTCTCCCGAACGAGAAGATCACACTCCGTAATGGTGATATGAACGTGGCGCACGCATTTTTCCCTCCTCAACCCACGAAATTTCCAGTTTCAGAAACTGATCCGAACCCCAAATTCATCACTATATCCCGAACGAAGCGCGCTGTCATTACCGTTCAGCAGATCCTTGCTCCAACCTTTATCTGCCACTATCACCAGCGTTCGCTCCAAGAAATGGGTCCACCACCATTTGATATCGCAGTGGATCTGGCCTGTCTGATTGCCCGAGAGGAACACACGCAGATGCAGCAGCCGGAGGTCTCACAGGGGACGCGCACACCTTCTCCAGATCTGATGGATGTGGATTCCGATCTGGAGCCCAGCTCGGATGGTGCTCAACATGATCCTGGTTCTGGGATGGATTTGGATGCAGATTCGGATTCAGAAAGCGATCGATCTGAATCCGAGCTTGCCTCCAACTCAGATGGTGTCCAGAGTGCGCGAGTAGATGAAGACGAGTACGATGATCCCCAGATGGATGCTGTGATTTCAGCGTACCAGGATCCTTTGGACGCCCCTTCTCATACGAACCACCCTATGATCCAATCATCTGACGATTCCCATCCCAAGCCTACGCGCACCTTTCAAGATATATTTCATGAGATGGGGCGCGTAACAAAAACAATTGACAAGAGGCACTCACTCGCAAAACAATTTGCGAGATTCCTTCGGGATGCCATCTTGGTTCCGGACAAGATAGATAAAGCAAAAGTCGAGGCTGTCCTGACCATGGGCGGTATTACTTGGAACCAAGCAGTCCGTAGCAAACCAGAATGGATTTGGGAAAGAGTTCGCCGCTATATCCCGCCGCCCGAGGCACTTGAGCCCGTCTTGGATAAGCTTTTCAATTCGCATGCTAATCTTATCTGTTCACAACATCAAATCCCGCTTTTCACTCAAGAAACACACAAGGCGGCGGCGGCCATGCTTTCTGATGTACGGAAAGGGTGGATCTCTGATCCTGCTGGTGTCGCCCTTTACAACAGAATACGGACAGATGGCAACGGTCTATCTGTCTATCATTGTGATAGAGGGACCAACTCTCTCGAAGGCGTCCACAGGATGCTGCGCGATCGGTTTGGTCCGCTTGGGGCCTCCGCTGAGATGGCAGTGGCTCTTCTGTCTGATTTCTGTTATAGGAAGAATGCTGAGGTTCGTGAATATTTCTGCTTTAATTCATTGGACCTGAGAACCCCAATTTCCCTAGTCGGGCTCCCTTCACAAAGAAGGAGTTATATATGATGGCCACTACGATCCTTGGATCGAAGATGACATTGACATCATCTACCAATCTCTTCCGTTTGATGCTCCCCGCAAAACTCGTCCAGGGTATATTAATATGTCGCTGTTTAAGCCCACCCATGAGTCATTCATCTTGACGACACTACCTCAAAATGTTTGCAGTGATTATAATATCCCTCGTCGTCTGGAGGCCCCATCAAATGAATCAATTCGCAGCCTTCCCCTGGTCAAGCTATCAGGCACACGAACGGGTCGTTACGAATTTCTAGCCTCCGCGCAAGACACAAAATTTGCGCTCACCCCAATCCATACGAATGAGGAGTATGCGCTGTTCAATAAAGCGCTTCGTATCAGTGGTCCATTTGCAGCCGCAAACGGAACACCAAACTTCAAGCAGATGGCAAAATGGTGGTCAGACCATGTTAACGGGGAGAAGATATTCTACAAGCTTCCAGAGCAGCTTCAGTCTCATTACAAGATCTGGAATGCACTCCGAGGAGAGGCGACGAGCATGCAGCTAACAGAAAAGGACCGCGAAGGGTTCATGGACATAGTTCGATCAGATGCACATGCAAGTCTCGTATTGGATGAGTCCTATTCACCAGTTGTCCAGGGGCGCAACGCCGCGGTGTCTTCCGCAAAAATTGCTGTCCGAAATCGGCAGGATCCCGCTGCAGCTACACAAGCACGCAATCCCCCCAATGTGGTTGCATCGAGCTCAAGATTACAACCAACACCTGTTACACAGACTTTTGCGCAGCCGCCTTTGGCCCCCCCTGCTATTTCTCATCACGGGCAGCTTCCCTCACTTGATAGCCTGCAGCTTGTGCCCGCTATCCCGCGCGCTGATGGAAGGATTACAGCTCAAAATAAACCGAAGGCGGGGAGGACTTGCGTGACATGCCGAAGGATTGGGAAAGATGGTTCAAAGTGCCCGGGAAGAGGAGGGCATAAATGGTGCCCGTATGACGGAACTCCAGCAGCAAGGGGTCTGCCAGCGCGGAAGGGTTAAGATACATTTTTTGTTTGTTTAGCACCCAGAGTTTTTTTCTTGAGAAATGTTCATTAATTCCGCTCGATACTACACAACAAACGTAGGGAAGGCGCGCAAAGTTTTGAGTGGGCGACAGACCGTTCCCGCAAACACAATGTGCGTGCAACTCCCTGGACACCTGCATTTTGCGACATCCTTGTGGGACCGAGTCACAGCTGCGTCCGCATCCGCATTTGCAACTACCATTGTCCACAGGCGGTGGGGTGCTAGGCTTCTTTATATTCTTCTTCTTGAGACGCTCCTGCTTGACTGTGTGGTGGGCATGAGCAAACATGGGCAACAGCATGGGCAGAGAGACATACTGAGCTCGTGCCTGCGGATGGTCTTCGCATACGGGTTGAGGCAGAAGAGAACAGCCTTGTTGACAAGGGGTTCTTCTGCATCCACGATGACGGCGCCGGCGACGTCTGCGGTTGCACATCTCTCCTTTACCGGTGCGCAGCTTGCGGGAGTTGGACACCCTGATGGCGTCGGCGTAGGCGTTCAGCGACTAGAGGAGGGGACGGCCTCCTTGGTTTTGGTGAAGGACTCGGCGGCGGAGGCAATGACAAGAAGGACATCTTTGATCTGCTTGATGCAGTGGCCGTAGGCGAAGCCGATGAAGTGAGCGCTGAAACGACCGGTAGGTGAGTGTGTGGGTCACGCGAAACTTGCGGGGATTCGGTGGTGGTAAAGAAGAGAAAAAAAAGTGTTTTAAGGGGGGATCGAACGACGGGACTTAAGGTGATGGGCAAAAATTGAACGACACCATAAGAACCAAGTCTACAAGAATACCTCATATAAAGAAGGGTCCCCCGAACCCCCCCTCATCGCCAGCCACCCGAATATTTGAAAAAAAAATTGTTTCAAATAAAAGCCCGGACATAACACCAGGGCCTGATGCGGTGTGGAACTTGTTCCGCTCACCTCCGAGCCTTCTGCCAGACTCAAGCAAGACTGCAGCAGCAGAAAAATGCATCCCAGTCACTTCCGAGCCCCCGTATCTGTTCGGCCTCGTCTGCGCTACCCCCACCTCCTCTTCCCCGGGCCCCTCACGTTCGATACTGTAATACGGATTCAATAGGACGGGAAGGACGGCGCGTAAATTGATTATTCGTTCTTTAACGATTACTGCCTCGTTCGTTTGCAAGCCTGAGTGTTGTGGCTTTTTCTCCATCTGGAGCTGTCTCCATTGTCTTCCTTCCCTCTGGTGCCCGAGACTGAGTTTTCAAGCCCCATTTGCACTCGGAGCTCCATCCAGCTCTGGAGCTACGCACCGCGCAAGCTGTGCCAGGGGACCAGGCAGAGATAGCAAAACCCCGCGTTCAACTATTTCGATCAAGTATCCCAGCAATGAGCATGTTCATACAAAGCCCAGGCCTTCACCAGACAGCTTACATCCCCGCAGTCCCTCTCCGCAAGACGCCGTCTTTCGCAACAATAGCTGCCTCCGTCGCAGCCCTATTGAACCTGCGGCCGCGGTCCAATCCCAGAGGATCTTCCACGCATAAATACATAGTTTCGGTGCCCACTCCTTCAGAAGTGTCATCTGTTGTCCCTTAACCTCAACTACAATGTGTTCGGCGCATTCTGGGGTTCTTCTCTAGCCGCAAGTTCACTTCCTGTTTTTCCCCCGGCTTACTCACTTCACTGGTCGCTGTGGTACACCTGACTCTGACTCTCGTTATGTTCTCTCGTACCATGGCGCACGCTGCATGGGCTGGGGGTTTTTCGCCCACCGTATTATCTGAGACTGGGTACCCGGCCACCTTAGCAGTTTGAGGAGTTTTGAACGCGAAAGCATCGAGTTACCAAGGGCTTTAAGACCTCATAATGAAGGCTAGGATCTTAGGAATGAGATGTATCAACACACAATACATTTGGTAACAATTTCGTGGCTCAGCGAATATTTTGCCGGGGCAAGTCCCAAAGCGGCAAAACTAGGTATCCGGCCAGGGACGCATGTACCAACTAATACGAGAGCAAAATGTTTGAAACATGACGGAATATTAGCAGTGGGTATGAAATGTTGCCTTGCATAGGTAATGGGCATGGTGAAACTGGCCAAAGGATCTGGATCGCTTACACCTTCTGATGCAGATTTCGATATTTTGACAATATTTCACCAATATTTGAGGTTATTGCAACATCCACTAGATCAGAGTTCGACGGGATGGGTATCTAGGGGTAGCCAGGTGTCGTGTGGTCAGAATGAGCAGCAGAAGTCGTGAAACGATGAAGCGGTTGTCGAGAAAAAGGCGGCTGACCAATAAGGAAATCGTGTTCGGGACTACCCGCCAATCAGAGATCTGGCACAGCATCACGTCAATCTGATCAAATGGGCTCAAATCTGGTTTTTGGGGTCGTATGTGTCTACTTTCCACTATACAACTCGAATTTTGCCCAAAAATCAATCTACCAGTGCTGCAGGACCCAAGTGGCCGGATAGCTAGTCTGGCTGGATAGGCAGTCGCAGATAATAAAACCCTCATCCCATAAATCGTGCCCGAGTGAACTCGTTGGTATCAATCTCAATTTTGGCTTCGCAACGAGTGATGTATACACTCTACTCGCCGGTTGAAACCATAGAGAAAAGTACGTCACAGTAACTCACTACTTCTCTTCAAGTTCTCGTGCGTCCATCATTGCCGGAGCGAAGCGATGGCGCGTCTTTTTTCAGTAAAGCTTTATTGCTGCCTTTGCAGCTTCGTCCAGGTGCGCCACCTGAAGGACCGACAATTTCTTTGAATGCGGTGCCTTTAAACCGGAGTGGTTGCGTCATCATAGATATTCTGGGTTCCCCAGTTGAACCCGGGGGCGACCAGCTTTACTTCCCGACAATTATAACTTATCCTCAGGCTTTCAGCATTTGAGTACACACTTCTCGAGTGCACTATATTCCGAATGAATTTGGCCCACTGCAGAATTTGGCAGGAATTTAATCGAGGACTGGAAGGAATTTCGGAATGGAAGTGCACTTAATGCTTGGTGAGCTATTATCAGCGTTATCGGCACATGAGTTGTTCTATGTACACTCGCAGAAATCACTGAACGAGCAAATGCAAGTTCTCGGCACCATCAGGAAAATGCGAGTAATATTCTCCCGATTATGCACTGAGCCAGCTACTGTACAACTGATCATGAACATCGTGTTGGCCTTTCGACGCGCACAAGCTAACCGGTTACCTTCTATTCCACCCGCTAATATGTCCTCACGAACCCATGGGCCTTCTAAGTACCCACTTTCGCCCGTCTCTGGTGCATATTTGGCCTTGTTGGGGCTTGGCTCGGCGCGCGTAGCTGACACGTGACTGAGTGATTTTCTTTCCTACGTAGTACCATCAAGTACGAAGAAGTCTGGATGGGAAATCTGCTTCAGCCGCCCGTTGTACTTCGTGCTGGAATTCTCTAGTTCAACCTCACACATAACTGAGGCCTGAAGGATCTCTTCCGTCTACCGTCCAGCCACCTCAGGCCTCTCTAATTTTGGGCATCACCCGTGTTCTAAGCTTTGTTGTGCGCTCTGGCCACCCAGTGTCCGTCGGAGCAATCGTAACGCCGCCCTTCCGTACGTTTCAGCATCTCGAATGTATTACCTTAGCACGCCGTAACCGCTTTCTGGACCATGCTTTCTGTTCGGTCGGTGATTCGATCGGTCCTGGCCGGCCCCGTCCAATCTGACTGCTAAGGTCTCGTCTCATTTAATATTCTCTTCCCTATGGCCGTCCGTATTCTCTGGAATGCAACTGTACACCCTTCAGTGCTCTCGTCAAGATACATTGGCAAGGATCTCAGCACACCGTAACCTGCGCGCTAGACGGTCTCTTACGTCTAGTTGATCTGTCCCCGACCATCCATCTGTTATGTTCATCACGTCCCATTTGCTGTTGTTCTGGACGCCCCTCCCGTAACGCCACGCCCATCGCATATTCCGAAAGCTGCAAGCTGGACTCTCGCGCCCAACTTGGACGTCGATGTCCCTGTATTGTTCCAGTTATTTTTATGATCCCTCCAGAACCGTGCTGCCGGTGGGTCGTTCGACATTGGGAAATTATATGTGTAGCGCCGGAGCGCACGACAGCTGTCCGCCACAGCCTTTCTTCCATCCAGGTTGTCATCCACGTGGCGGCCGCACTGCAAGCGAAACGCACCTTGCCTCCCACGTCGACGATGCCACAGAGCTACCAGCTTCACAGTCAGTCAAGGCCCTGCTCATCGCTGCGTACACTCACTCACAGACATGTGCCAGTAATAAGTGTCAGCGGGATCTACTGGAAGCCCGACTTGGTGAGCTTCCATCGAGAAGCGCCAAATCTCTATGTCGGGATCGATATCGACGGCAAACTAGCCCATCGGAGTTCAGCGAAGAGGGATTGGGCGGGGCTGTGGAATGATCTCGCGCCCCTGTGAGTCGAGATGAGGGATCTATGCATGGTTCTGGGGACTAACGCTCTCGTGAGATTGGCGGAAAGCCCATCTTCCGTCATCGCTCTACAGGTTTTTTCTAAGCGCAGTATGAAGAAAGATAAATGTCTGGCCAAGGCAGAGATGGAGATAGGTGTGCTGCTTGAGAAGTGCAGCACACAGAAAGGCAAGAACTCTTTGTTTTACTCGAGTAGACATCTGACACCACCGGCGTAGATTTCCACGTCCAGCTGGATCATGTCAAGGAGAATGTGACAGGCATTTCAAAGCCCGAACTGGTCGTGCGCATGACCGCGATCGGGCGCACTCAAGCCGGCGCAATTGCCCTTGCCAACGCCACACAGGACAGTGCAACTCTCGAAAGCGGGCCGATTCCTTCTGCTGTCAAATTGGTCGATCAAGGAGCGAAACATGCTGATCTGGCATCCGCCTTGGGCCCCCTAATTGACAGACTCGATATTGTCGTTCAAATGGGAGCGGAAATAGCCAAGGTCAGACAATACTGCATTCTGTTGATCCGCGTTCTGATTCATATGCACCTGATAAAGATCCATCCTTATTCCAATGCCGCATGGAAGGTGTTGACTTCAGTATATGAGGTAGCCCAGCTGTCATGTAATTCCTCGCATATGCTGATCAAAATTAGGCCGTAAGAAACAAGAAGAAAAAGATGAGAAAGTCATTGAATTGGTCCAGACAATGACCGATGCGTATTCCTTCGTCGAGGACATGGAGTCACTGCCAGGAAAGATCAAGCGGTTCGAAGATACTATCAGTGCTTTAGTCAAGCAAACAGAGGAATGTGCCCTGTTTATTCGTGAGTACACCGGGCACGGGTTCTGTGGTAAATGCTCTCGAAATTTCATCTTGATGTTACTGACAGTGTCAATAGGTAGACTTCTGACTGGACTCTTTTCGGACCAGACCGAGAAGATTCAGGATTTTGTCGCTGCTTTTGTTAAGCTCCGGGAGTCTCTTGACACGGCGTTAGTGGTACACACCGCATTTGTCTCGACAAAAACCCAAGAAATGGTCAAAGGCTTAGGTGAGCATTTGTCTCCAGCCTCATTTTCGCGAAGCGCTCACAGCGAAACAGTGTTTGTCTCGACGAAAACCCAGAAGATGGTCGTGGGCTTGGGTGAGTATGTGATCAGCCACATTTCGGGAAGCGCTGATAACGAGACTCAGCGCAATCTGACAAGCTTCAAAGCCTCCGACCGATTGACATGAATGCATCCCCGCGCACGGGATGTTTATCAGGAACACGTCAGGACTTGCTGAGTATAATCACAAACTGGCTGACCACACCCTCTGATGCGGGGAATCCCGGCAACATTCTCTGGTTGCACGGTGTCGCTGGTGCCGGAAAAAGTGCCATAGCCACATCTGTCTCCGAACACTTCGGAGAGCTGAAACGACTTGGTGCATTTCTGTTCTTCAACAGGACCAAAAGCAGTCCCCACTCTGTTATTCGCACAATTGCATTCCAGTTGGCACGATCGAACAGCTACATCGCCGCTGCCCTTTGCACCGCGATTGATGAAGATCCAGCCTTGGTAGATGCCCCCATGAAGACCCAATTTGAGAAGCTCTTGCTCCAACCTCTCAAGGATGCGGAGGAGAATATTCCTGGCCCCATCATTGTCATCCTGGATGCTCTAGATGAATGTGGTGATGCTGAATCCCGGCGGGGGCTTGTCTCCATCCTCTCAAATCAATTCCCTAAACTTCCTTCAGCATTTCGCTTTTTTATCACTAGCCGCCATGATTCGGACATTGCAGTTAAATTTGAGGCTCAACCAAGCATTACGAGGCACCTTCTGGATATCTCACTGCCTTCAAGTTTAAAAGACATCCGTCTTTACATTGACAATCAGTTAATAGAGATCCGGCAACAGCAGAACATGGATCCTACATGGCCAGGGGAATCAAAAACTAAGGCTCTTGCTGCATACTCCTCGGGTCTCTTCATTTGGGCTTCGACGGCTATGGAATGGGTTCTGAAGGCCCATAATCCCAACATGATCCTTGATTCTTTGTTGGAGAAAGGGCGAAACCTTGATGACCTGTATGCTGAAACACTCAAAAGTACAGGATTATGGGACAAGAAGCCATCTGAAGAAGATACTCAAGCTTCCATACGGGATGCTCAGGCTGCTTTATCTGCAGTGGTGCTTGGGAAGGTCCCAATGACTGATGCAACTGTGGATGCACTCTTAAATTTAGGACCAGAGTGCTCTTCGAGCCGTACCTTTACTAAACTGGGTTGTGTCTTGCAGTGGGCTCCAGGCCAGATTGTTCGAGTTCTACATGCCTCCTTTGCCGATTATCTCACAGATAGCAAGCGCTCAGGTGGCAAACCATGGTGTATGAACCTCACTGGCTTAGAGTGTCAGCTTGCACAAGGGTGCTTACGGATCCTAAATGGACCAGAAGGACTTCGATTCAATATCTGTCAGATCAAGGACTCACATATGCGCAATAGTGATGTTCAGGACACCACAACTCACATACCACCGCATTTATCATATTCCAGCCTCTTCTGGGCCAGCCACCTTCAGAGAGCTGATTTCAACAAGGAGAGCCCCAATTCCCACTCATTGGATATGAAGAAGGCTATACTTGCAGACATCAAGAAATTTATGTACAGCAAATTCCTGTTCTGGCTCGAAGTTCTCGGTCTCTTGCAGGAAGTTGCAATTGCAGTAGATGCCCTTACAGCTGTCAGCAAGCTTGCCAAGGTGAGTTGTACACATCGCTCTAAAGGCTTCAAATCCTGATGGTCCATATCACAGAGTCAGGATGAGGAACTGGCAGATTTTTCAACAGATGCAGTCAAGTTTGTGACAGCATTTGCACCTGCCATCACATACAGTGTGCCCCACATTTATCTTTCAGCAGTCCCTCTCGCACCCAAAGAGTCCAGAGTAGCAAAAAAGTTCTCTGTGTGGTTTGCCAAAAAAGTTAACATCCAAAGTTCTTTGGGTGTTCGATGGCCAAGACTTCAGACCACAATTGAGGGACACAGCAGAACTGTTCAGTCTGTTTCCTTCTCGCCTCACGGGGAACGGATCGTCTCAGGGTCCCACGACAGCACGATCCGAGTATGGGATGCATGCACGGGTGCCCTCATTGCTGGGCCATTCACTGGACACAGCAAGGAGGTCTACTCTGTTACTTTCTCGCCCGATGGTGAATACATTGTCTCTGGGTCCCGAGATAAAAAATTGTGCATATGGGATGCGCACACGGGTGTCCTCATTGCTGGCCCTTATCAAGGACACAATGATTCGGTGTTTTCAGTCTCCTTCTCTCCTGATGGTAGACAGATTGTATCTGGCTCCGCAGACTGCACAGTTCGGGTTTGGGATGTACAAAATGTAGACTCGCAGACAGTGGTAACTTTTTCGGGCCATACTGCAGCGGTCTATTCTGTTGCTTTCTCACCTCATGGGGACCGGATTGTCTCTGGGTCAACCGACACTATGATACGCGTGTGGGATGTACGAAAGGGTGCACTTGTCAGTCTGTTCGAGGGGCATGATGGGGAGGTCAATTGTGTTGCTTTCTCGCTTGACGGCGGACAGATTGTGTCGGGGTCTAAGGACAAAACAATCCGGGTATGGGATGCACACACGGGTAGCCTCATTGGTGGGCCATTTGCGGGACACACAGATTGGGTGAATTCTGTCGCTTTCTCGCTCGATGGTGAACACATTGTTTCTGGCTCCAGAGACAGAACCGTGTGTGTTTGGGACGTGCGAACGGGCAACCTTGTTACCAGTCCGTTTGATGGACACAGTGATGGTGTGACTTCTGTCTCCTTCTCACCTGACGGTGGACAAATTGTGTCTGGGTCGTCGGACCATACCGTTCGCATTTGGGATGCACACCTAGATTCCAAGGTCGACATAGAATACATCAAGCCAACTTCGAATGCCAGCCAAACTGGCCACAGTGATGAGGTCAGATGTGTTGCTTTCTCGCCTGACGGAGAATGGATTGTATCTGGGTCCAACGACAAAACGATGCGGGTATGGGATTCACGTACAGGCACCCTTATTGCAGGGCCCTTCACCCACACCAATTGGGTGCGTTCCGTCGCTTTCTCACTCGATGGGGAACACATTGTTTCTGGCCTCGATAATGGCACAGTGCGCGTTTGGGATACACAAACGAGTGCCCTCATTGTGGGCCCGCTTAAAGGGCACAAACAGGCTGTGGTTTCTGTCTCTTTCTCGCCTGATACGAAACAAATTGTGTCACACTGCATGGCCGGCACGACACGGGTGTGGGATTCATTAACAGGTGTTCTTGTCAGTGGACCGTTTCACAAGCACAGTAAAAAGTTGGTCCGGTCATCTTTCGCTTTTTCGTCTGATGGGGTACAACACATCCTGGAAGGGTCCAATGACGGCACCATTCGTGTATGGGATGCACAAACGGGTGCGCCCATTGGCAGGCCATTCAAAGGGCATTCTGGGGAGTTTAGATACCTCATCTCCTCACCCGATCAGCGGTGGATTGTGTCGGGGTCAGCAGACTCGATGGTACGCATGTGGGACACACACACAGGGTCCCTCATTCCCATCTTACTGGAGGGCCATGGTAGGGTGGTCTGCTCCCTTGCATTCTCTCAGGATGGGAAATGGATTGCATCTGGTTCCCTCGACAGAACTGTGCGTGTGTGGGATGTGCAAGCTGGGGTTTGTGTCGCTGGGCCATTTGAAGGGCACAGCGCACTGGTTTACTCTGTCGCCTTCTCCCCAGATGGCAGACGGGTCGCCTCTGGCTCCAAGGATAATACAATTCGTGTTTTTGAGGTTTGGCCTTCACTTTTCATCGTCGATAGCCACACTGATTTACGTCTGATCTCTCAACAGATCAATCCCGACTCAACTCCGCTCCAACCATTCGGAGATGGTTCGACACTCAAGGATGGATGGATATTGAACTCGACGTCTCAAATCACACTCTGGATTCCCCCGTGGCTCCGCAAAGGTCTCTACTTCCCGCAAAATTCACTCGTCATCTCTCGGGAGGGTACAACAAAATTGGATTTTAGTAGGTTTGTACATGGCATGCGATGGGAGGAGTGTATCGATCCGAAGGTCCGCGGATGAGTCTTGCTTGATTTCTACTAGTCCGACGATGTATGATAGTGATCTTGAGTTACACATGACTCCTGAACCTTGAGACCATTTCGGTCTTCCACAATTAAGTTTTGAGACCCAAACGGTTCCCTAGCTAGACCAAAGAAAGGCGCCGAGTAAGAGAGAGAGGACATTGGAGCGAAGACTGCTCAACGGTACCGGGAAAGAAATTGACACAATATCACCTTGGAAAGTTAGTAGTTGACCTGAGATAAAGTTTCCTGCCACACATCTTTGGCAATAAAGAGGTGTTACCTCTAGAGACAGAACCCATGAAGCAATTCCGATTAACCCGACTGAGAATATCCATTCGCTGCGTGTTGCGCGTTGCATATTGGGTTCCACGTGACCGCGAAATTGTGGGGAACGCATGCATCTCCACTTGCACATCTCCCGGCATTCTCGCTGGTTTTCTTGCCTCGAGATCTGCGCTGGCGCCGGTGAGAATGCCGGTGAGATCAGGTTATTTATTATTATTATCTTCGCGGATATCGCGCTAATAAATTTTGCAGAAGCCCCAATGATACTTTCGGACAGCATTTTGACTTCCTCTAGTCCTCCCCCTCGCACCATACAACCCGTAGAGCCGGCCATGCCCGATTTGACTCACCCTGCGGATTTCTGGACCGATCCGAACCTGGACTTCGCATCGCTCATGGACCCGGCGACTCTGGAGAACCCAAACGTCCCTCATCCCCGCATCAGACCTCCCCAATGTCGATTTCACCACATTCGACGTCAACGCTGTCCTCGGCCCCGATTCGGACTTCAATACTCTAATCCCTTCCGGTATCTCAATACCCTCCACAGGATTATATGGATTTGTTGAATGTTTCTTCACTCCCTGGCGACTTTAATGGTGTCCCGGAATTTTCGGGTGTCACTTCAGCCGCACCGTCTTTTGACCCTTTTACCCCTTACCTCCGCCTCTGCCTAACTCCCCGCCGGTCCCTCGCCGAATTCGCCAGATGCAGGCCCGAGCACACCCAACGTCCGGCGTCCTTCAGACGATGTTGACAAGGCAAAAAATATCCTCCAATTCCCTTGCCCCAGAGCTCCCTCTGCAGGCGCATTGCCGAGGAGGATCTCTCGAGTCTGAACCCGTGCCCAGAAAAGGGGCAAGGGATGCAAGGTATGTTTCGTCCCAACGTCTAATTTTTGGTTTCCTAAGTTATGAGGTCGTTGGCCCGCCAGCGGTCTTTGGTAGCCCGCCCGCCTAATAGTCTTCATAATATTAATATTGCCTTGAGAGTTTCGCTCTGAATCGACTACTGTTCAGTGACTGCGGCGTCTTTACGAGGTACGTTTTAGTTATTTTGATGATGCCGATACTGTGCCGGCGCAGCCGGCATCATGACCCGTGTTTCAGCGCAAAGACGGCACATGCCCGGCAGATGTGCCGGGCTTGGATGCGACGGATCTCGTTCAGCCCCATTCGTAGCCGCTGCACCCGCCCTTCCTGCGTCGAACGCCCGCCTTGCCTTCCTCTCCCGCATGACGCGTCAACCTTCTGTCTAGCCCCGTCGCCCCGTCGCTTGTGGCATCATGTCGGTCCCCACCCGTGCGGCACGCATTCCCGCCACATTTCGTCCCTCAGCCGCCATCTGCGTATCCATCGAAATGAGCGACCCGGGCACGCACAGCCTCTAACCGTCGACGCACCGTGTCCTCTAAGTATTTATTGGATTCAACTGATCGGTCTGGGATATGAGGGTTTGGTTTTAATAGCCAATTCAACATAGCTGACCTGGCTTCCTAATTCTCGCAGGGCCGGCTCTTCCGGAAACTGTGGATGTTAGGAGAAAGTCTCGGAGGTTTATTAAAAAACAAGCTCTGATTTCGTCTTAATTGGGTTCCCATATGTATTAGTTTCTGGTTAGTTTCCATGGTGTTTTCAGATTACCGGTATGTAAATAGGGGAGTTGATAAATAAGAATGGGCCAGGAGTTTCCGGTTTCGGAATACTCATGAAATTTGCCTTTACGTGAAAGATGCAGATTCGCGTGCACAAAGAAAGACGAACTTGGAAATCATCCGACCCCGGCTCGAACGGGGACCTCCCACTGGTGCATGCCCCCCACTGACTCAACAATAGTGGTTCAGCCGTGGGGAACTAAAATCTGTGAGCGCGTTTCAAGTCTGTTTTTTATAGTCATGGGGCAATGATCAAATTCGACAGGGGAAGTCTCGAGGTGACTTCCAATTGAAATAAGATGTTGGATACCTGACTGGACGAAAAAGTAGATCCACAAAATCGACGCACCCGTGCTAGGCAGGAGTCCAACAAGCAAATTCACGGTGCGTTGTTTCTCCCTGTACCCTACCATGGTGGAAATGCGGGCATAGGTTCAACACGCGAGGTGATCCGTGGGGGTTTACCTGCCCTCGCTGAGCGAGAAAGTATTGGGAGTAAGTAAATATTGGGAGGTCCTGAATCCTCACGTCCTGTGTATTTCACGGAGTTCATGTACGACTTCAGGCCTTGATATACGGAATGGAGGTCCGCCATGGGATCTCTGAGCTAGAAACTCCATAAGAATCTGAGCACCTTGATACGGGATGAAGCGCTATAAGCATCTGTCGCCCGCGGACTAGAGCGGACAGCTATGCAACAAACCGAAAGACTGAAGTCGTACAGAGCAAGGAATTCAACTTCGGATCGTTCACTTGTCTCAATTTAATGTAATGTTGAACATGTCGGGACTAGTGCTGCTGCTTTCTATAATCATGGAGTCGTTCAAGTTAGAGCCAGACGAACTCTGAAGTCAACCGTCCACTTGCCAGAGAACTACGCCACGGATCTTTCGTTACTCAGAAAGAAGCCGAGATGAAAAAGCTACCAGACACCTACGACGGATCAAACGGGGGACCTTGCGCATTCCAAATCCAACACAACAGTCTATGTCGATGACCAGCAGATGCACACCGTGTGCTATCGGGTACTATTTTTCTTGCGCTGTGCCTCTTTACATCGCTGATTGGGTCGCGCGAGTGTAGAAATGCATGGTTCAACACGCGAGTCGAGCCGTGGGAGGTTTCCCGGCCCACATCCGGTCAGTGAGGAAATATTGCGAGAGAAATACTACACAGATGTCCCATCACCTTGGGTTTCTCCTGTTGTTCCCCCGGACCCGAGCTCAGGCATTTTGATTCACAGGCACAGGGTTGCCCGTTTTCGCCCGTGTTCAACGTTCAACTTCAACCAAACTCGAGCTTGAACATCGGGCTCACCACATAAGATATTTATGTGGGGCCTTCTCAGCAACGCATAATTTCTTCTCAACAACTCGCCTCTCATTCAGAATCCGCCCCAAGCTCCGCACGCTTCGACCCTTCCCGACTTCCCGAGACACGGCCCCATCGGCCGAATATCCGGGTTCGCATGTAGCCGAAATACCCGATAGCTCGTTGGCACGAACTCATCCCTCGCCAACCCTCGCCTCTTGCTCGCCTCCTTCCCGCTTCTTGCGCTCGCTTCTCGCTGCACCGCGGCGCTGGGCTCAAAGGCGACGACAGCGACTCCACGGACGGTGGTCAATCTTCTCCTTGTTTGAATGGGTGAATCCCGAGCTGCCGATATGCATTGGTCTTGGCAGGCGCGCACGTCGCAGGCCGCCCGGAGGGGTGGCGGATCGTGCTAGGAACTCGTGTGTGCACCGCCTGTCTCTCTCATCATGTGCGCTGACCGCGGGCGATGCAGACCGTACGCATCTAGTATCTAGTAGCGCACGAGCGCAGGCCTTGTGCGTCCTCTGTGCCTTATCACCGTGCACACTATCGTCCCCACTCCGCGCGACACGTCGTCATCCATCGGAGCAAGGCGTCGACGCCGGTGGGGTGTCCAGGTTCGACTATGCGGTTTCTGCGCTCGTGGGCACCCTCACGACGCTGCGCCGCCGACGAAGGGGAGTCTCGGAATCCGTGCGTCTCTTCCTCGCTTTTCTCTCGTGTCCTGCGTCCCTTCTTTCTTCGTTACCCTCCTTCTCTTTTCTTCCGCGTCCTTCCCCGCTCCCTTCTCCGTCCATCCCCTTCCCTCCTTCTGCATCGTTTATGTCCCCTGCTTTTCCCTCCCGCCCTCTCGCTTCCTTCCTGCTACGTCCCTCCCGCCTAAATCTCCGCACGCACCGCATCAACGCGCCCAAGACGACGTCCGTCTCGCACGATGACATCTGCGGCGTATCGCACACCACGACCTCCGCGGCGTGTCGCGTACGACCCTCCGCATCCGTGAGGAAGCGCCCCCTCTCGCCCCCGCGCTCTCCCCACTGAAGCTGCTGCCCGCGCAGGGAACTCGACGCCGCGTGGCGCGGGGAGGCGCGAGCGCGCGATCGGGTGCCTGCGCGCAGATGGGGGAGGTATAGCGGGGCGCAAGTGTGCCACGATGTGGACGAGGACTGGCGTGCCGCGCGTGTCCGGGAGACGATCGGCAGCGCAGGGGAGGTCTCCACCCCCCGTCTTCCTCCTCCCCTTCGTCCCGCACTTCTCTTTTCCCTGGGCTTCCTTTCCCCCCTCTTTCCCCCCCTTCCCGCTATCCCACAAATTCCGACGCACGTTGCTTACACGCCCCGCAGAAGTCGCCACCGACATCGCGGCCCTGCACCCCGGCGACGCGCGTCCCGCAGCTCCGCTCGCGCGCGTGCGTCCTGCCGCGGTCTGGTGAGCGGCTACATGGGGAGAGTGAGTTTTCGGATTTGGGGTCTTTTCTTCTTTTGGTGCGGGAGGGAGGCGGGGGTGCGCGGGGGAGTCCCGAGCGACGCCCGAGCTGGCGCCGGAGGGGCGGGACCACCCAGCCTATGCTGGGCGTCACAGCGCGCGGGCAGCGGCCGCCCGCGTCGAGGCCGTCAAGGCGCGCGCGGTGTTCGTCGCGGACCCGACACGCGCGCACCTCGTGTACACGCCGGAGACGACCCCGGCGGCGGCGCGTGTCTTCGCATCTGCCGGCGTTTGCCCGCGAGCCCGCACCCGGGCCTGCACGTTGCGCGGATGCACCGGGCTCCCTAGGCGGACGCGTGCGCGCCTACCTGAGCGGAGCGACGCCCGAGCGGGGACGGTGCGTCGCCGGTTCATGCGCGCGCGAGCAAGGACGTAGAGACGCATGCTCCGGGTGCGGGTGCTTGGCGGGACCCATGGCGTGCGCGGCCGTGACACCTCGCTACCGGTGCAGGTGTAGGGGCGGCGAACACGTCAAGGCGTGTGCCCAGGCGCTTGCGGTCCTTGTCGAGGCGCTACGCCGACGCGCGGGTGGATGGCGGCGCCACCCCCGCTCGGGGCTGTACCTCGTGGCCCACAGCGCGCAGCGAGCACCTCAGCGCGCGCGGCGGTCTTCAGGGGACACGCGCGAGCCTGTACCTCGCGCAGCTGTACAGTGTACGGCGGCGCCACGACGTGGGCTGATGCGCACCTGCGGGCTGCACGCCCCGCGCCTGCCTTTCTGCGCGAGAGGGAGGACGAGGCGCAGGCGCCGTCGAGCCTTGGGCGCTTCAGGGCGCGCGCGGGGCCCTTCGGGCTCTGCGCTCGTCGACATCCGCCACGTGTGGTGCGCGAGCTTGCCCCTTGCGAGACCGCGGCCGGCAACAATGCGCGGGGCTTTCAGGTGCTCCTTGTTGGTGCACGCGCAAAGACTGTCGAGTAGCTCGCAGCGCGCGCGTCGCCCTTGCTGCGCTAGCTATATGGCTGCACCCAAGCATGGGCGACGACGCGGGGCGCGCCTTTCCTTGCGTTTTTTATTCTTTATTCTTTTCTTATTTATTGTCCTTTGTGTTCCTTGACGTGATTGCCTACGCCCTCGAGGCCCTCGGTGTCACGCCCATCCTCTGCGAGCGGTTCCTCTCGTGGGATGAGGATCCGGAGCAAGCGAGGCGGAGTTAGTGGTGAGTCGGCCGAGTTGTTTCATACACCCTTTCCTATCCGCCGCCACCGTTCCCTCTGCTCTACCCCTTGTCCTCCCTCCTTTCTCTATTCCACATGGACGTCGTGCAGACTCCTCCTGCGTCCCTCCTTCCCTTTTCTCGTTGTATGCCTTCCTGCGTCCCTCTCCTTCATTCTTCTTTCCATCCGCAAGCCCCAGTGCCGACTCCGAGTTCTTACCTCGAACCATTCCCCTCCCTTCCTTGGGCTCGAGGCTGGACTTGGTCAGAGGGTCCTCCCGTTAACCCACGGTTACCCACCCCTACATCGCTTCTCTTCTCGCCATCCACCATCCACCCCTCCTTCACTCCCCCCTCGCCGCCATCAGCGGGTCCCCATATTTGAATGGAAAGCCACGAAAGCTGGCTGGTGGAGTTGGAAACGAGGAAAGACGAGGGCCTATGCTGTAAGTAGACGTGTTCCTGCAGTGGTACAGGCAGAGGCGCCAAAGGCGGTGCTGATGGCTGTGGTCATATTTGGACGGGCGCGCTTGCATACTGACGACCTCGATTTCATAGACGCCTTCAAGACGCTTTTCGCATTACATTTCTTTCCATGGCCCCATTGTATTTTTGGGCCTGTATTTATCCATTCGGAACTCTACTTTCGGTATTCCCGCCGCCAGAACTGGTACAGGGGTTCGATTAGTATAGAATGCGGATTCTATTTCTTGGTGAAAAATAGTCCGTCAAATCTATGTGTGTGTCCGACCGTTGTGCTTCCATTGTGTCGAGACCGCCCGCCCGTGCGTTACACTAATAATAAGCAGGTCAACCTCCCTGTCTGCCTCTGCCGATACCAGAATGTGCCTACTAGGGCTGGAAGAATATGATTAAATATGACTTGGACCCATAATGTATCGTAATCATAGGATAATTTTAAGGATTGGCCGATACTTAATCGTATGTGTATCGTAATGTATTGTAATCATAGGATAATCATATTTAATCGTATTTAATGAATGGTAATCCCTTCCAAGTAGTCCAACCCTTCTCCGAAGCCAGCATTCAACAGCTCCCTTGTTACAAAAGTCGAGGATGCAGTTGAAGCGGCCATAGACGACCGTGCATCGGACATGGTGTGCTTGCTGTAGTGTGAAAGATGTCTGTCTGCGTCACCGAGCGAGCGGGAGAGAGGAGGGGAGTAACTTGATGCGTTTCTTGAGGCCGTAAGCAGCACGGGAAAGTGCTTGACCAGTTGAGAATCGTCAAGCATTGTGAGGCCAATGGGAATGCACAGTGGCGGACAGAAAATTTGCTGCGGAGTCAGAAATTCTAGAATACAGTCTTTAACTGGGAAGCGCAACGCTCCGAATTACGTACCTCTGGGGCTTCCGATGAGGTCAAGAATTGTGAGGAATATAGAAGATCCGCGTCCCTGACTACAGAGATGTACTTTACACCACCAAAATGCATACCCCCGGAGCTACCGTGGAGTGTTGTGCCTCTATGTTATTTGGTGATATTTGGAATGCCGGAAAGATTTGCCTGGTTCTTGACACCTACTGAATGTTATCCGCAAAGGTAAATTTTAGCATGGATTAAATATCAATCCGGTCCAGAATGCAATTCGGACCGAGTGATTTGACTGAGATTCGGCGCAGATAGGTATTTTTGAAACAGTCTGGCCGTTGCGCTTCCCAGTTAACGACTGTACGGAGATATCAGTGCTGAGATTCACGGCAGATAGTTTGAAAGCCTTTGATGCGATAATCTGAGCGACTACCGATGTCTCAAAAAGAGCTGCGAAGGGGACCTGATAATGCTAGGATTACCATTAATTACGAGCCCTGTAACTTAATGTAATCGTAACTTATTGTAACTTATTTGATTGTAATATTAGGCTGTAACATTACGGGCAGGCCATACTTAATTGTAATCTTGCCATTACGATACATTATAATCGAATATAATCATAATCCTATCCAGCCCTAGTGCCTACTCCAACTCCAATAAATATATACCGTGAACTCTGAAAACAAGACACAACAGAAACTAACAAGGAAACCAGTCCATGCAGTAACACAATTAAACAGAAATCAAAGCAGGCTGTATGCCATCCTCCACCTCAACATCCATGGTTCCCGAGCAAGTTGTCAGTGCATTGAGGCCTGAGAGATGAGAAGAGGGCCCTAGATGGCCATCCAAATGTATGCTCACTCTAGCAAGTTGCTTATCAATGTGAGTAACTTGCTTGGCTTGTGATGATCGTTCAAACAATGGTCTCGCTGTTTTCCAAAGTTCTGCTGCTTTAGAGAGGTCCCCATGCAGTTCTGAGATATCTCCAAGTCGATACAGGCATTCTGCTCTGCTACGATGCACATCCATCTTGGTGAATCCCTCAAGAGCAACAGCCAACAGACTGATTGCTGTCTTCTCATCACCATCTGTGAGATACAGATCTCCAAGGAATTGGAGAGCTTTGTGTATCTGCAGCTTCTGCTTCAACTTGAGGCTATGAGCAAGAAATATCACTGTCCAAGTCGATGAATTGTGATCTATGGCAGACCAGAGGGAAGTGTTCCCCAGCTTCTCCAGACAGTAGGTGACACCCTCAGTGGTATTACCCCCAAAAGATTTAAGGCATGTTTGGAATAAGCAGCTTGCCCTCTTCAAGTTACCCATATTCACATAGAGAGCTGCTGTGACTGTATCACACAAAATGACACCAGTTGAATACTCTAGGGCACTGAAAAGCCCCTTGGCAGTATCAAGATTTCTCTGCACACCATCCCTCAATGCACCAATTTCCACATCAATCTGTGCAATTGTGAGCAAAGCAAAGGCACGGCCATGTGGGGTTTGCTCAGTTGGAGCAGCATGAAGAATCTGAGCGTGAATCCTACAGGCCTCAACATATTCGGATTTCAGCAGGTGCACTTCTGCTTGATTACTGAGGATAAAACGATCTCGTTCACCCCCTGATGCACCACAGAGACCAAGTAGATCTCTTGCCCTGTTTGATTGCAGGAAACTATGATTATAGTTCCCAAGGGCAACACAGCATATAGATTCAAAGCGCAGTGCTTGAGCCTCCCTGAATAAGTTGCCTTCAATCCTGGCCAGCCTCCGTGACTTAGAGGCATGCTCCCAGGCTGCTAAATAATCACCAGTTCCCCACTTTATCCGTGCCAATTGAATCAATATATCAGCCTGCCGTCTAGTGTTCCCAGTGGAAATTGACAATGAGAGCCCATTCTGAGCAAAGGAGATAGCTCTTGGAATATCATAGATAACTGTGTAATAATATTCCGCAAGAACCCCATAAGTCCGGCCTGGTTGGCACTGTTAGTACTTCTATAATAATATCAAATATAGCACCCACATTTCAGGTCAGGATCATCAAAATGTGAGAAATATTCGAGAGCTTGGTTTGCTAGGGCTTCCGCATTGGGGACAGGGTGATGTTGATATCCCCCCAACAGGGTCATGATAAAATGCGCCTCAAGTCTATGGTCTCTGGGGTGTGGCCAAACATTGGGAATCTTGGGGATTAATTGAAGCTGTCCATGTCCAGCCAGTCTACTAAACCGGTCAAAATGGCATATGCTGTAAATGGTTTTGACAAGCTCCGGATTGTCTTGCTTTAGGCCCATCACCAAGACACTCTGGATGTTTGCGAAGTTTGATGTGAGCCGAGCCACAATCCCAGGACTTGAAGCAGTCCCACGATAGGTCTCATAGACCTCAAGGAGCTGGATAAAGTATTTGAGAAGTGGTTGGACTATGTATGCCATAGGGGGATGCATTTTCTGCATATATTCCCGGATTGGCACCAATGCCTTGAGCTGTTTCTGATCATCTGTGTAGGCGAGAGAGGCGCAGAGTAAGGCTGCTTTACATGCTAGGATATTTTCAATTGGGAGTTCGCTTTGTATGAGGTCTGCATCTGCAACCCCATCGGGCAACATTGAGATGAGGCTCAATAAATCACAAGCTTGAGGCACAGATGCCAGGCGAGGGCTTTCCAGGGACATGGAAATTGATAACTCCAGATTTGATCCTTTGTCATGGCCTTCTGAGAGTAGCAAAGTTCTCTCTGTCTCCCAGTGATGCATCACACTGTTCATGCCATCATAGTCCACCAAGTGGGCTATAAGGTCAATTGCCAATGGCATATTGTCAGCAAGGCAGAGGATTTTGTCAATGTCTTCAACAGTGTAACCATCACCCACAATATCAATGAAGGTTTCTCGAGCAGCATCCTGTGCCAGAGGCTGGAGTGGTTGTAAAAATGGGTGTGTCCACCGGACACTGGCGGGCCTTTCGGCCCCACGCATTGTGATCTGAAATAATAGTCTTAGTATACAAGTAACAAACTCAGGTTCTCGCCTTACGATCAATGTGAGATGTTCAATATCTTCAAGTAAGGCCAAGAGCTTTTCAACATTGGCACGGGACTCCTTTGGCTCCCAGACAGTCTCCAGATTGTCCAAGATTAAAAGTGAAGGAGGGCTGCCAGCAAAATAGCGGACAACTGGTTTCGTGAGGTCTTTACTTGGCTGTAGCCCGACATGTGCACCAATCAGAGCAGCAAGATGAATGCTACTGGATGCTGCATCACAGGCCACAAAGAATCGATGCTGCTCATATATGGCAGAGATTTGGGGGTGATGCACAATAGCCCTTGCAAGGCTGGTTTTTCCCATGCCTCCTCCACCCAAAATTGCTATCCTGGGGATCTGCTGATTAAGTTGCTGTATAATGGTTGCAACTTCAAGTTCACGGCCATGGAAAATTTTAGGTTGGGATGGCAGCAATGAAAATGAGCTCGAGCTTCAGGAGATTACCATACTGCCACGAAGGATTTAATCCAAAGACATACCTGTTAAGTGAGCTGGACAAGACTCGGCTGATCTACTATCCCAGTCATTTCCATAGAGTTTGAAAATTTGAAGGAAAGCATACAGAGGATCCACTTTTGGAACTTGCTTCCTCTGACAGAGCCGAGATCAGCTCCAGAACTTCCTGGTGTGTCTTCTGTGCATGTTGCCGCATGTCTGCCACCTCACTGAGAACTGTAACACCCTGGAACCGAAGTGCATCTCATGGTGAAAATTCCAGTGCCAACAGTATCAACAAAACTCACCTTGAATACGTCGAGTGCTTGTTCCAGTCCTCTGTGACAGGCCTTCAGCAATGTCCTCATTTCTCCTTGCCGGAAAAACTGTTTGATCATGCTTTTCTCCTGCTCAGCTTCAACATAAGTGTGGATCTTGTGAAGAGTCCTAGGTAAGTGAGAAACCACCGTTTCAAAGTATTATGAGCCAGCTTACTCAGTGAATTTGCCCAAATTCTTGAGCATAGTTGGTGATAATTCTCCTGCAGTGTCTGATTTCATATGCACCCATATGATGGCATAGATGAGCTCATGGATTTGCTCCAGCATCTGGGAACATTCATCTTCATTCCTTTTGACAGTCTGGCAAGCTTTGTAAAACACCCGGAGGATAGATTAATTGCAGAATGTTACCTGCACAGCTGTCAACAGAGGGTGCAAAGTGTTCAAGATTGGTTGCAAGAATGGTGTCTTCATGCTTTCTGAAATTACATCCAAAGTGGTAACAGCAGCATTCAGAGATGTAACAATCTTGTTGAGTCTCCTCTGAGCAGCAGTGGGGGGGATGGGCATTGTTGTAGTGATGACAAGGGCCACCGAGCAGTGTCATCCTTTATATCAGGTCTTGTGAGATCTATGACAGTCATTGGCAGTCAACAATCTTTCTTTGATGACATATATCATAAGTTTAGATATATAAGATGGGATGCCATACCACAATTATCTTGTCCCCTACTCTCCACTAAAAAGGTTAGGAAGCAATCCTGGAAGATTTGCATTCATCTTAAGCCTTTCACAGATAACAACCAGCGGTCCAGCTTCAACTGCTCCCGGACAGCCGCTGAGAATCACGAACACAGGGGTAAATCACACATCATGACAAGAGCTTCACCCCTGAGTAAGTGTCAGACTAGACATAGATCCTCCTGTGTCCTGCACTGATCAACTTCTTCCTGTCCCTTCCGAATGCATTTTCCTGTGTGCTGCTGGGGAAATGTCGGTAATTGTTAGAGTTTGGCTATCCCTGTGCTGGTATGTATGAACAAGTGCAGGGACCAAGAGCAGAAGGAAGAAGTTTAGCGGGCACAAACTGGGTCCCTGGGACAATGTCCCAGGGCCCACACATCACTTCGTGTGTGATCTCCTCTCACCGACCCAAATACCACATCAGCGGCATGCAGCGGAAGCTGTATGCTTGAGTAGGTGTCACTGTCAGACTAGACATAGATCCCCCTGTGTCCTACACTGATCAACTTCTTCGTGTCCCTTCCAAATGTATCTCCCTGTGCGCTGCGGGGGATATGTCGGTAATTGTTAGATTTTGACTGTCTCTGTTCTGCTATGTATGAACATGTGCAGTGACAACGGCCAAAGCAGAAGTCACTGCAGGGATCGAAAAATTTTACCCCAGGAAATTGGGCCTAGAACTATGATGTTCCCTTTCCTAGACAAAATTTTACCTACAGAAATTTGACAGAATGATCTAGCCTGTTTCTTGTGAGATTTCAGCAAGAAACATGCAAAGTCTTTCTCACAACAAAGCTGCTAGAAACAGCCCAACTTTTGCCCCAGTTTTTCTAAAGGACAAAGACAGAATTTTGACGTGGGAAAAATTGCGAACAATGGGCACTTCTTTGTTTTCCGAGGGAAAACAGTTTCCCCCCGGAAAAAGACAGGCTTTGTCCGATGGAGAATCCCTGGGAACAATCAATCTTTTACCTTTGAGTTTTTCTTGGGGAAGATATCATAGGTTACTGGAAGAAGCTATGGATGAAAAAGCTGAGATTTTTCCATCAATTTCCCCCCGGAAAAAGTTTGGCCAAGAAATTGAACATCATAGTTCTAGGCCATTTTTCCTTAGGTAAGATTTTTTGATCGCCGCAGTGAGTTTAGCGGGTGAAAACTGGGTCCCTGGGACAATGTCCCAGTAGCCACACATCACTTCGTGTGTGATCTCCTCTCACAGACCGAAATACCACATCAGCGGCATGCAGTGGAAGCTGCACGCTCGGCATGTTTCCTGCCTTCCGCATTGCAGTGGAACTTGCCCCATTTCTGCTTCTTGTGGCAGAAGTAAAGGAAAGTGAAATTTCCCGAATCGGTCAAAGAAACCCACCCATGGACTTGAGTCTTGTTGGTATGTCACCATGTGGCAATCTCACCAAGCTCCCTTGAAGTCTGAGAACCAGCTTGAGCAGTCGATCATTGGCCCACTGAATTAAAGAACTTCATTTGAGCTGAAGACAGCGTGACACGCGCTCAATATTTGGCTGTATATGGCCAACACACGTGAGACTTGCGGAGTTTGAAAATTCGATGACGGTCGACCTTTGATATAAGTTAATGGGCAGTCGGAATAGATACAGGGTAGACACAAAATGTAAGGAAGATGCCATGGCGCACGCGAGAGTGAAAGGAGTGGAAGGTTGAGTGCTCGGAGAAATACAATATCAATCGCTAAAGTACAATGGTACCCAAAAAAAATGTAATGTGAAAGAAAAACCAGGGGGTGCGGGCCGGTCGGGCCGACACCTAGGGCTGGTAGGTAGGTCTGGCCGTCAGGCCGGGAAAAAAAATAATGACCTCCGCCAAATTGACTAGGAACCACCCGCAGTGTCTTATAGGCGGCGAGTAAACACTTCAGGACCTCTAGTTGGCCTTGGAAAATTAGGTTCGGAGCAACCCTGCGCAGCTCCGGCCCGGTGAGCCGGACCTTCGCTGAAGGGGCTTGCTTCAAACTCCATCAAACAAAGGACTTAGAAATGAATCTGTAGCAGCCGCAATCTTTACTCAAATGCTTAGCTATAAACTGGAGGATTGAAATGATATCTCTGAGCATACACAGGTATGATACATATCCATCGGCACCCACACTTTGCATTGCCTTTTAATCCATGAAGTGATCGACTCTTCCTGCATTTTCCGAAATCATCATCTCCATATCTAGGAAGTGGATTGAGCTATATAGTATTGCGGTGGGTCCTCTTCGCAAACTTCTACTGAACCTTCACAAATATTTTGGCTATTTTACAGGAAGGCATGGTGGATGTGTAGGCTCCCCGACGCGGTGAATGCGATATGTCACAACATGTCACACGGCGTAATCTGACCTCGACGTACTGTCTACTTGCCCATAAGATGATTCTGAAACCTTTGGAGCATTTGGAAGGTCTCACCGAACACAAAGGTGCATTGGAGAGTAAAAAACCTGACCCTCAGAGTACCAAAAATAATGGGAGTACTTCACACTATCCGACATGTGTTATATCCCTTGTAGAGACTGAAAGTATGTGCGAGAACAATCAGAAATGGACGATAGAATGATCTGTAAAATTTGAAGATTGTTTAAACATATATAATGGCTGTCTGTGCCCGTTTGAGACTGTCAGAATGATTTTCTGGCTTAACTTCTTGTTTGCTACCATTACGTGGTTCCTCGACATATTTGGAATAGATAATGGATTGAGAACACATCTCTCAGCAATAGCACCCTGTAAGACACTGGAAACTGATTTTAGAGCTCGTGCTTGAAGCAGGGGAAACATTTTGTGTCCTTGAGTCACGGGTCACATTGTGTCACAGTGTACGTGATTTCGGTCGTTTTCTGGAATCAATGGGGCATAACTTGGAACACAGGTAACGGAACCCTCCGGAGTGACTTGTAATACGAAGTTGTATGCCTAAGGGATCTGGCTCTGACATAGGGGATTTTTTCGAGAAGAAATAAATATCTGTAGTGCACCTCAAAAAAAGAGTGAAATAGAGCACCTTTGGGAGGCTTCAAACTCAACAAATATAGAGCAGAATAATAAAAGGTCTGAGTGAATGTTATAGCCAGGCGGATAAACTAAAACTTTCATTAATTAGCCAAGAGGCAAGGTGGCCGAGATGTGGTACTAGAGGTCGATTTCTAGGTCCTCTGTTTGACGGAGTTTGAAGCAAGCCCCTTCTGACGAAGGCGTGTTTGGTTTGTTTGGCTTGGTCCGGCATCACTCGGCGTGCACGGCATTGTACGGCTTCGTCGGAATGAGGCTTGTTCTGAACCTATTGGAAAATGATTTTACATCTGTGTTAGTCTTTGTCGGAACGTTGGCCAGCATAATTGAACCAAATTTGGATCTGATCTCAGAAACAGGGCTAATAGCCCAATGAGGAACAATATTGCACACTCATCTGGAGATTGACAAATAGAACATGCCTTGAACTGTTGAACACGCCTCGAATTTGCCTCAATCACCCAGAGCAATAGCAGACCTGGTTAAACTTGAAAAACTTGAAGTATAATGACGTAGTCGGTTGGAAGCATTGGACTACCCAAAGATGGCCTACAGGCCTCAGGATTTATACACTCACCAGCCGTGGTTTGATGGCCATTCTGGATCGGTCGACATGGGAACATTACCTGATATGGGCATCATGTGGTAGGTAAGTCCGCCGAAACGGTCGGTTTCAAAAAAAAAGGCGTAAGCTATTTTTTTCTTAATCAGAAACCCCTTGAGAAAAACGGATGTCTAAGTATTGTAAGTGCTTCTTTCCTCTATGTAAATATCTAGCCTATCTGGTCTAGTTTATTCAAGAGTCCTTGGTGTTTTGCAAGTCTCGCCGGCCGTCACACGAGCCCCGCGCCAGCACTCGCCATCCCGCTCGGACAGGCACGGTGCATCTGGACCTTGATGAACGCTGTACAGCCCCCAGAAGCACACCGCGTGTTTCGACAAGCGTGCAAATCTTATAAAAGCTTTTTTCACTGAATAATACATGGTTTGCGAACTGTGTTTGAACACTGTACTTTTTGTGTTTCATGTTCCAAGGTTGTGGTTTGCTGAGATTAGCCGAGATTAGTCAGTCCCACGTAGTGTTGCCGCGGGGCGAGTCGAGCCGAGGTGGTGTGGCCAACTCGACTGAACTCGATCAGGCGAGTTGACATCGAGTCGAGTCGAGTTGGTGACCCCATCACTCTCACGATCCCCTATTTGGAACGACCGGTCAAGAAAGTACGAACAAAAGCTTTAGTGTATCGTGTGTAGAGCCGCAAACAGTATGGCTGAGTTCATTAACCTCACTACTTAGACAATTTCCGTAATATTTTCGGATCCTGCACACCGGGCATATAATCCCTGCTTCTGCTACAATAAAAGCCAGAAAAATGGGACAAGTCATTTTTCACCTGGAGCAGCATTTATTGTGGTCCCGCAAGTCCCTTATAGGGACCTTCACAGTAATACTATCCTCCTCCTCCTCCTCGCAAGTGATTCGTGTACACCAGGAGCATTGTATACTTGGAATACTTTGCTGACCGACTGCCAGACTGGCACGTGCCCAGGCTCTATGGGAAAGTGATGGCAATAACTCGGCTCGCACCGGTGTGCAACTCGACTTGACTCGACCAGTCGAGTTGATCAACTCGTTGGCCGAGCCGAGCTCGAAACTGGTGTGAGCTCACACCAATGGCAACAATAGTCCCACGGTTCCAACCCGATTCAGATAGGGAAGGAAGAAGAAAAAAAACATTGAATGCTGAGGATGCAAGCTTCCCAGCATACCTGTGGCTAGGGTTTAGGGTTCAAACCCCATCTGTGGACATTTTTGGAATGATGTTGCACCGTTTCAGCACCGTCGCAAGCTGCAGTGGTGATACAAACAGATTTCAAGGAAAGGAGCCTCCTGGCCAAATTGCCTTACACATACTACTGTACCAGTACGACCAAATGTTCAGGTGAAGGGTGACGGAGGGTCGTGAACTGAACATTTGGGATGTAGGTGACGGTGACATTGAGGTTTCGAGGCCTAATTAGGCCGAAAAATGTCAAAATTTCTCGCCCGGCGAATGCCCGGCATCCAGATATAGTAATTGTTGGTGATTGCCAACAAATGAACACTCAAAAAAGTGAACACCTTAGATGACGGGTGACATAGTGTGAACATTCAGTCTTAATAGTACAGTATCTGCGAATTCCCTGAGAAAAAATGCTTGTGTATTCGCCTGATGCCGCCGAGGTCAGGCAGTAAGCAAAGCCATCGTCAGCACAAAATGATCCGGTCCTCGGCAAATGCTCAACCGCCGGCAAAGCCAACACTCTTCGTGCTCTCTGCACACCTGTCAAGCTCGACTTGCAAACAACTAAATCACATTTAAGTGCTCAAATGCATGTCTGTGCCTCAAAAGCACAGTTCACGAACCGCGAACATGGGCAAAGCCAACACTCTTCGTGCTCTCTGCACACCTGTCAAGCTCGACTTGCAAACAACTAAATCACATTTAAGTGCTCAAATGCATGTCTGTGCCTCAAAAGCACAGTTCACGAACCGCGAACATGTCAAATAAGCATGTTCTCGAACCACAGACCTCGATTTATGACAGTATTTATCACTGGAAAATTCATGCTATTAACACCGAACTCTATGTAACGTATTTGTAGTAAGCAAATCTCAGATACATGCGCCCGTTACTAGTGTTTCTAATGATGTGTAACTTCCTCAGAAAATTTGTGACTCAAAAAATCAAAGTTGTAGAGCTCCTTGAGGATATTCATAATTGTCTATGACCCATATCTCAAGGAGCTTAGTTGGCTCACAAAATGGAAAATACTCAACCAAACACGGTTCAAAATTGCCACTTCATTAGAAAGTTTGTGACTCAAAAACCAAAGTTGTAGAGCTCGTCAAGGACAATCAGATTCATCTCATAACCCTTATCTCAAGTAGCTTAGATGCATCCAGTGTTTAAATAAAATAAAAAACCCATGGATGCACCCATCTGGGGGTGGATGCAACCATGATCCACATGGCGGGATATGGGTACATCCAGGCCTCCAAAAAATATAAAACATGGATGCATCCACCGTATGTGGTCGCATCCAGGTGCAAACAGCATGGAGGCATCCATATCATTTTTTTTTCACCCATGGGATGCATCCATGGCCTGTTAAAATGCAGAATGGATGCATCCATGGCCCCTCAAAAAATATAAATGGGTGCATCCACAGGTCCTTCTCCCTGGGAGTCTGGATGCATCCATGAAAGGGGATTTTCAGTAATCGGATGTGATACAAACAATATGATAGGCATGCAATCACGGGCTATAGCTAGGATATGAAAGGCAAGGCTACCAGCTAGTACAAGCTGGACTGAGCGCAGGCAAGGTAAGGGTACCAGATGTAACTGCAAGGCTATGGGGGTTGTAAATGCTACCGAATGCATGCACACAAGCAAGGCTACCCTGAGGGGCTGCATGGTGTATCGGTAACCATCGCTCCTAATCTCTGAGTAAATCGGAGATTGCCGGGCCTCGCTAAGATCGAGGGTTCGAACCCCGGCTAAGCCGTCACTAGGAGGGTTCTAGTGGGTATTACCTAATTTAGGTCGAGTCCCACACTGTTCGGCATCTGCCGTTCGTGCGTAAATGCATTCCCGCCTTTGGAGTAGGGTCACATGTCCCCTACCAGCTTTGCGGACCAGCGGGGCTAACCAATTGTTAGTTGCCAATGGTCATAACAAACGCACCTCCAAAAAAAAAAAAAAAAAAAAAAAAAAAAGCAAGGCTACCCGATGTACACACACAGGCAGGGCTACCAAACGCACACAGGCAATGCTATTGAATGTACACATGCAGGCCGGGCTCCCGAATGCATGCAGGCAATGCTACAGAATGTACGCATGTATGCATGCAGGCAGGGCTACACTACCGAATGTATGCAGGCAATGCTACTGAATGTACGCATGCAGGTAGGGCTACCGAATGCACGCAGGCAATGCTACAGAATGTACGCACGCAGGCAGGGCTATCGAATGTACGCACACAGGCAGGGCTACCAAATGTATGCATGCAGGCAGTGGTACCCAATGTACGCTAGACCAGAGAACATCCTCTGGCAGGCATCTACAGGCATCCAAGCGAGATATGATGTACTCTATCCATGGCCAGAAGAGGTAGGATGAGTCCCAGCAGCAGGGCCCTGCAGGGGCCCTGGAATCCCCAAAACGAGCTGGGCTCTGGGGGACGCTGGATGCACCCATATGCAGGGTGACGTGACACCTGGGCACATCCATGGTGGGACCAGGGTGGATGCATCCACCACCCTGGATGCACCCATACACATGGGATGCAACCAGGTATCGGACCTCCTTAGGGCCCATTACTCATTGACCGAAATGGTCCTAATGAGGTCTGGTTTGAGGTAGCCTGAAGTGCCACCGGAAGACAAATAAAATAAAATAAAATAAACTGCCTCACGAAGTGGGCCCCGCGGCAGGCTAATGCTCCGTGGCTTGGGCCCGCTGTTGGGAGTAAAGAGGGGTCTGCGAGGGTTTCCCCCACGTAAGATGGCTGTCAACAACACTTTCGAAGCAAAAGATACAGTTGAATTTGAGTTAAATACAACTAAAAATGACTCAGAGCCGCAAAAAAAAAAACCAGGGACCGGGGAAATGTGCTGCACTTGTCGGAGGTCCGAAATATTGCAGTATTATGTGTCAGAGGTAGATATGTCAGTGCAGGACAGATCCTATATAAGAAAAGAGCTCAGCACCGCCACACCCAAAAGTCACATGAAAACACCGCCACTAAATCACATGATAAGTCATGTGACCTCTCTGCCGTTTCCGCCCTGCTGCCGCTCCTCAAGGCCTCAAGCCAGATTTCATTAATGATAAGGACACTTTGCCTCTGCCCCTCATCTTACTCTCTGCTCCCTCCCATTCCAGGTTTGTTACTCCCTCTCTGCTCTCAATTCCTGTCACCTCTTTGATGATTTCCACAGCTATACCCCTATCTGTCAACTACATTTCATTCAACTTCCCCCACCACTTTTCACTGTGCTTATCTGATCTTCTGTGTGTACCCACAATTGACTCTTCAGATTTGGCCCTACTAATTCCAAATCAGCTGCAGCCTGGCTCTGAATGCAGGTGCTTTCTATTTTCTTTGTATCAGTCTAACTTTTGCCGCTCTGAAACAGATGTGTGGTACTGACTTCTGTTACAGTGTCGACTTGAGAAGAGTGAAGAGGCTAAGGTACCAGTGGAAGATGATAGAAGAGGTTGGGTAAGGATCTGAAAGACGCGAGTCAATCAGATGGTGCGCGGAGCAGATGAGATGCAAAACCCATCTGCTGGGCTACAGAGCTTCCAACAGAACCATTCTGTAGAATGCAAAATATGTCAATTCAGTACTCTAGAAAGTTAGAGTGTAATGTAGGACTAGAGCATGGTAAATAATAAAGGATATAGGCATGATAGAATAATTATATTCTGCGCGGATATGACAGTAGGAAATAA
The DNA here is from genome assembly GCA_029289555.1 of Mycena latifolia. Taxonomy (NCBI): domain Eukaryota; kingdom Fungi; phylum Basidiomycota; class Agaricomycetes; order Agaricales; family Mycenaceae; genus Mycena; species Mycena latifolia. The sequence goes on from JARJLE010000036.1 coordinate 243,707, forward strand.
TAAAGGGTGAGGAGGGTGGGCAAGTGAAATTGGTAGGGAAATGAGAGGAGGCTTGAGAGGGAGTGAGCTGTGAATGACGATGTTGAGGTGCGGAAGAGAAAATTGTCGAGAGGCTGTGCTCTCGCTCCGCCGGTCCGACGGGCTAGGGATTAGCGGGATTAGCCGACACCTGAGCTCATGTACTGACTTCTGTTACAGGTAGTTTAGGTAGTTGATGGCCAAGTATATGTATAAATTTCTTTTCTCAAAAAAACCCCGCAACTGAGAATTAGCTGCAAACATGGCGCGCCGAAGGCACGGGTCTAAACTTGTCCTATATAAGAAAAGAGCATGGCACCGCCACACCCAAAAGTCACATGAAAGCACCGCCACTAAATCACATGAAGAGTCATGTGACCTCTCCACCGTTCCCACCCTGCTGCCGCTCCTCAAGGCCTCAAGCCAGATTTCATTAATGATAAGGACACTTTGCCTCTGCCCCCCATCTTACTCTCTGCTCCCTCCCATTCCAGGTTTGTTACTCCCTCTCTGTTCTCAATTCCTGTCACCTCTTTGATGATTTCCACAGCTATACCCCTATCTGTCAACTACATTTCATTCAACTTCCCCCACCACTTTTCACTGTGCTTATCTGATCTTCTGTGTGTACCCACAATTGACTCTTTAGATTTGGCCCTACTAATTCCAAATCAGCTGCAGCCTGGCTCTGAATGCAGGTACTTTCTATTTTATTTGTATCAGTCTAACTTTTGCCGCTCTGAAGGGATAAAACTCCCCCAACCACTCCTCAGTGTGCTAGAATCATGGCTCAAATGAATAAACATGACAACCCACAGTGCTGATTCAGTCATCACAGAAGGGGGAGTTGACAGCGACTGTGAATATCCAGTAGAGTATCTCAACTCTATACAAGCATCTGGCCTATCTTTGGCCAACTTTGAAGGTTGGGTGCTCAATCATGATTCTCCGAAACCTAGATCCAGCAAATGGTCTCTGCAATGGAACCAGAGGAATTCTCACCAGAATGTCGCCTCATGTCCTGGAGATTTGAATCCTGGGTGGTGAACACAATGGTGAAACAGCTTTCATCCCAAAAATTACCATTACTCCATCCACTGAACAAATTGCTGTTGCCATGAAGCGGCAGCAGTTTCCTGGCTGGCTTGCATTCTCGATGACCATAAACAAAACACAGAATCAATCAATTGACAATGTTAGACTCAACCTCCGCACAGATGTCTTTGCCCATGGCCAACTATATGTTGCACTTTCTCAATGCACTTCGAGTCAGCGACTGAAGGTTCTTTTCAAGGATGACAACAACAGAATGACAAAAAAACATTGTTTATCCAGAGGTGTTGCTTTGCCTGTATGGTTTCCTCCGTTCTGAAACAGATTTGTGGTACTGACTTCTGTTACAGGTAGTTTAGGTAGCTGTAGTAATAGTTGATGGCCAAGTATATGTATAAATTTCTTTTCTCAAAAAAAACCCCGCAAGTGATAATTAGCTGCAAATGTGGCGCGCCGAAGGCACGGGTCTAAACTTGTTTAAAAGAATGCACAGGCCGGGGCTCGAACCCGGCGCCACCTGATAGACCACGTGATTGTCATAGTGAGGGAGGCCAGTGTTGTGGTTACTAAGTCCAAGTTTGCGCATGTTATGTTGGGTGGTGCCCGGCAGGCATGTCGGCGTGATGGGTGATGTTGCCGTGTTGTTCCGTTCACCTGCGACTCGGAGTTCTCTGTAAGCAATCTGCAAGACTGCAAGATGCATCCCAGTCCCCATCCCTGTGGCCCCACGTCTGGGCTCTCCAACCCCTCCTATTATTTCCGGGCCTCTCACGTTCGACATCGATATCGTAACGGATTCAAAAGGACGGTGCCGTCAATGCGTAAATTGATTATTCGTTCTTTAACGGTTGCTGCCTGCACTGTGTTGTGGCTTTTTCTCCATCTGGAACTGTCTCCATTGTCTTTCCTTCCCTCTGGTGCCCGAGACTGAGTTTTCGAGCCCCATTTGCACTCGGAGCTCCATCCAGCTCTGGAGCTACGCACCGCGCAAGCTGTGCCAGGGGACTAGGCAGAGATAGCAAAACCCAGGGTTCAACTCTTTCGATAAAGTATCCCAGCAATGAGCATGTTCATACAAAGCCCAGGCCTTCACCAAACAGCTTACATCCCCGCAGTCCCTCTCCGCAAGCCGCCGTCTTTCGCAACAATAGCTGCCTCCGTCGCAGCCCTATTGAACCTGCGGCCGCGGTCCAATCCCCGAGGATCTTCCACGCATAAATCGTAGTTTCGCTGCCCACTCCTTCAGAAGTGCCATCTGTTGTCCCTTAACCTCAATCATAATGTGTTCGGCGCATTCCGGGGTTCTTCTCTAGCCGCAAGTCCACTTCCTGTTTTTTTCCCCCGGCTTAGTCACTTCTCTGGTCACTGTGGTACACCTGAGATTTTCTCTGGCTCATTACTTTTTCTCATACCATGGTGCACGCTGCATGGACTGGGGGTTTTTCGCCCACCATAAAACCCTCATCCCATAATTCATGCCCGAGTAAACTCGTTGGTATCAATCTTAATTTTGGCTTCGCAACGAGTGATGTATATAATCTGCTCACCGGTTGAAACCATCGAGAAAAGTATGTCACAGTAACTCACTGCTTCTCTTCAAGTTCTCGTGCGTCCGTCAATGCTGGAGCGAAGCGATGGCGCGTATTGTTTCAGTAAAGCTTTATTGCTGCCTTTGCAGCTTCGTCCAGATGCGCCACTTGAAGGACCGACAATCTCTTTGAATGCGGTGCCTTTAAACCGGAGTGGTTGCGTCATCATAGATATTCTGGCGTCCTTAATTGAACCCGGGGACGACCGGCTTCAAGTTTACGTCCCGACAATTACAACTTCTCCTCAGGTTTCCATGGATGTAAAGCAGCATTTGAGTACCCATTTCTCGAGTTTGAGTGCACTATATTCCTAATGAATTTGACCCACTCCAGAATTTGGCAGGAATTTAATCGAGGAGTGGAAGCAATTTAGGGAGGCAAGTGCGTACATATAATGCTTGGTGAGCTATTATCAGCGTTATCGGACACATGAATTGGACCATGTAGTTGGAATTGGGAAACGACTGATTACCGAACGCGCGAAATCCAAGTTCTCGGCACCATCCGGAAAATGTTGGGAAAATGTGAGCAATATTCTCCCCATTACTTTTGTATCAGTGAGCCAGCTGCCACTGATCATGACATCGTGTTGGTCTTTCGGCGCGCGTAAAACGCTGACAAGTTAGCTCTTCCACCCGATATGTCCTCGCCAACCCATGGGCTTTAGTACCCATCTCTGGTGGGTATTTGGCCTTGTTGGGGCTTGGCTCGGCGCGCGTAGCTGACACGTGGACTCGGCGATTTTGCTTCCTCCCACCATCAACTTCAAGCGTACGCAGACTCTGGATCGGAAACTAATAGTACTTCGGCCGACAATTCTACTTCTCTCTTGAATTCTCGAGGTCAACCTCACGCACATAGTTGATGTCTGATCTTCCGTCTACCATCCGGCCTGCCTCTCTTTCCCTGCGGCCACAGCAACCTCTGTGCAGCTCATCCTCTCCGTGTCTGTCTCCTCCGCCCGCCATGGCGACCTTCACACTTACTACGGCTGCGTCCCTCGCACCCATCCTCGCTGCCCTCTCGGCGCGTGCGTGTCCTGGGCCGCGTGGCTCGCCGCACTGGCGGGGAGCACCGACACTGTCCTGCTGTTTTACGGCCCGGGCTACGTCAAGATACACCGGTGAAGGACGTGTGGAGCGAGGAGCACGAGATGAGCGTCGTGCGCATCTCGCGCCCGGCCCACGCCTGCGCACGATGCTCCTCTCCGCGTGCGTGCGCAACATGTGCCGCGAGCAGCAGGCGCAGGAAATCCGCCTCCTGAGCCTCCTCCCCGCCTCCCGCACTTCTCCTTGAAGCCTCCGGCTTCGACTGTGACTCGTACCACTCGACGACCTCTTCCTCTTCCTCGTTCGACTCCGCCTCCGCCGAGTCCCGCACGTCCGCTACGAGCTCCTCGCCCGCAAAGTCGCCTACGGCCGCGTGTGTTGCGCTCCCGGCTGCCCCTGCTTCGGAACCTCGTGCTATGAAAATGACTTCCCCCGCACGAAAACCGCGCCGGCGCCCATGAATCTCGTGAAGAAGGGCCTAACGGCATACCTCTACCAGGGCGGCGTCACGCGCGTCATGTCCGGCGGCGTCATGCTCGGTGCCTGCCCCGTCGTCAAGTTCAAGTGCTCGTAATTCCCTCACTCTCCCTCCCTTCCACCTGACGGCCCTTTGCGCTCGTATCGCGCGCATGAACTCGTACCGCTCTGAAACCCTCGTGTTCGCATTATCCTGTAGCATTCATTACTTTGTAGCTCTGTAGCTCGTACACGTACTCTAATCTCGTAGGTAAGTATTATTTGATTGTAGAAGTATCCAACGAAGTTTTGTTTTTTTCCCCGCATTTCGGCTTGTGCGCGAATGAGCGGCCCAGTGATTTTTTTATCCCGCGAGATGAACTCGCTTGGTGCGCACATGGGTGCAATCGGGCTGTGCAACGATACATTCGGATGCATTAAGTGTTCGATTCCCTGCTGAGGAAAGGATGCTCGGCTGGAAGTACTCGCCCGCTCTGAATTGACAAACAAGTTCGTCCTCGAGAACCAGAATATTCCGGGGGTTAAGAAAAAACAGCTTCTCCAGCCCAGCCAAAAGAAAGACCATGTACGTATATGGATAGATTTGGAAATCGATGTTTTTGGTTTCTGGTGTTTGATCGAATTTATAATACTTGCACTCTTCTGCCCTGTCGCATTTCGGTTCTTTGGATCCGGGACAGTAGTCGTTCTGGCATCGTGTTCTTCATCATGCCTCATCGCATGTGTGCTGAAAAAGGCACGTGTATATAGCTTTCGTCCCCTTCTCACTTGAAAAATACCGATGCCAGCTAATACTGTAAACGAAAAACCAACACCTAACATCGTGGTGGCCTTTCGGCGTGCAAAATAATAATAATAAAAAGCCCCATAAATGTGGCTACACAATATATTCATGGAGCCCGGGCCTTCCACTTGCACACTTACACACTTTCGACCCCTCCTGGCTGGCGTTGAGTATTTGGCCTTGTTGGGCTTTCGCTCGGGACGCGTACTGGACACGTGCACGCGGCGATTTTGCTTCCTCCCACCATCAACTTCGAGTACGCAGAACTCTGGATGGGAAACACTTCAGCCGACCATTCTAGCTCTTTCTTGATTTCTCTTGGTCAACCTCACGCACACAACTGATGCCTTCACGATCTCTTGGTTCTACCATAGTGCCTTGGTCCGCCTCTCAGGCCCTCTCTATTTTGGGCATCACCCCGTTTTCTAAGCGTGTCCGTGCAATGGTAACGCCGCCCTTCAGGCTTCCGGCGCGGGATGGCACCCGCATAAACTACCTTAGCATGTCATAACTGCGTTCTGGACGTGCGTTCTTCGTTCGGTCGATTCGATCGGCTCTGGTGGGCCCAGTCCATCCGACTGCTAAGCTCGTCTCATCTCATCTGGCCGTCCCGTGTTCTCTGAAACGCAAATGTACACCCATTCTCTTGCTCCACTGGCAGACACCGTATCCGGTGTTCTGGACGATTTCTTCCGTCTTGGTCTCATCCGTCTGTCAAGCCCATCACGTCCCTTTACTGCGGTGTTCTGGAAGTTACGTGCCCCCCCTCCCTGACGCGGTATGCATCCCAATTCCGAGAACTGCTAGCTGGACTCGGTGGGTCGCGCCCAACACTTCGTCGTCGAACTCCATGTCATCGATCAACGTCTTGTGATTTCTCTACAGTACGTCTATCAGGTCTGGATAAATTAAATGTTAGTGGACCGAGCGCCGTAAAGCTGTCCGCCACACGAAACGCCGGTCTATAGCTTCCGCGGGGTTAGTTCATCCGTTTAAGTTGTCAGACACGTGGCGGCCGCACTGCGAGTGAAACGCACCTTGCCTCCCACGTCCACCATGCCACAGAGCTACGAGCTTCACAGTCGGTCAAGGCCCCGCTCATCGCAGCGTACACTCACAGACTTGTTCCAGTTATAAGTGTCAGCGGGATCCACTGGAAACTGGGCTTGCTCAGCCGCACGCCAAATCTCTATGTAGGGATTGATATCGACGGCAAGCGGGCCCATCGGAGTTCCGCAAAGAGGGCTTGGGAGGGGAAATGGAATGATCTCGCCCCGATGTGAGTTGAGGTGTGCGCTCCAGGCGTATCTATGGGTACTGACACTTTCGTGAGATCGGCGGAGAGCCCATCTTCCGACATCGCTCTCCAGGTTTTTTCTAAGCATACTTTGGAGAAAGATGAATGTCTAGCCAAGGCAGAGTTGGAGATAGATGTGCTGCTTGAAAAGTGCAGCACGCAGAAAGGCAAGAAATCTTTGTTTCACTCGAGTTGGCATTTGACACCGTCAGGGTAGATTTCGCCGTCCAGCTGGATCCTGTCAACGAGAATGTGACAGGGAAGCCCGAACTGGTCGTGCGTATGACTGCCATCGGGCGAGCTCAAGCCGGCGCAATTGCACTTGCCAATGCCACACAAGACAGTGTGACTCTCGAAAGCAGGGCGGCTCGTTCTGCCGTCAAATTGGTCGATCAAGGAACGGAACATGCTGATCTAGCATCCGCCTTGAAAACCCTAGTTGCGAGAGTCGATATTGTCGTTCAAATGGGAGCGGAAATAGCCAAGGTCAGACAATACTGCTTCGTGTTGGTCCACCTTCTCATTCATATGCACCGGTACAGATCCATCCTTATTCCAATGCCGCATGGAAGGTGTTAACTTCGGTGTACGAGGTAGCCCTGCTGTCATCTAATTCCTTGCATATGCTGACCAAAATCAGGCCGTAAAGAAACAAGACGAAAAAGATGAGAAAGTCATTAAATTGGTCCAGACAATGACCGATGCGTATTCCTTCGTCGAGGACATTGAGTCTCTGCCAGGAAAGCTCAAGCGGCTCGAAGATACTGTCGCCGAGTTGGTCAAACAGACGGCGGAGTGCGCCCTGTTTATTCGCGAATACACCGGGCATGGGTTCTGTGGTAAAGGCTTCTGAAATTCCCTCTGGATGTTACTGACAGTGTCAATAGGTAGACTTCTGACTGGAATCTTGTCGAAGCAGACCGAGAAGATTGATGATTTCACAGCTGCCTTTGCTCAGCTCCAGAAGGCTCTAGTCACAGGATTAGGGCTGCATACCGCATTTGTCTCGACAAAAACCCAAGACATGGTCAAGGGCTTGGGTGAGCATTTGTCTCCAACCTCATTTTCACAAAGTGCTCACAGCAATCAGCACAATCTGATGACCTCCAAAGCCTCCGACCGGTTGACATGAATGCATTCCTGCGCACGGGATGTTTACCGGGAACACGTCAAGACTTGCTGAGCATAATCACAAACTGGCTGACTACCCCGACCGATGCCGGGAATCCTGGTAACATTTTCTGGTTGCATGGTGTTGCTGGTGCCGGAAAAAGTGCCATAGCCACATCTGTCTCCGAACACTTCGGAGAGCTGAAACGACTGGGGGCATTTCTCTTCTTCAACAGGAACAAGAGCAGTCCCCACTCTGTCATTCGCACAATTGCATTCCAGTTGGCACGATCAAACAGCTATATTGCAGCTGCCATTTGCACTGTGATTGATGAAGATCCAGCCTTGGTAGATGCCCCCATGAAGACCCAATTTGAAAAGCTCTTGCTCCAACCTCTCTGGGATGCAGAGAGGAATATCCCTGGCCCCATCATTGTCATCCTGGATGCTCTAGATGAATGTGGTGATGCTGACTCCCGGCGGGGGCTTGTCTCCATCCTCTCAAATGAATTCCCTAAACTCCCTTTGGCATTTCGCTTTTTTATCACTAGTCGCCATGACTCGGACATTGCAGTCAAATTCGAGACTCAACCAAGTATTACAAAGCACCTGCTTGATATCTCACTGCCATCAAGTTTAAAAGACATCCGTCTTTACATTGACAATCAGTTGATAGAGATCCGACAACAGCAGAGCTTGGATCCTATGTGGCCAGGGGAATCAAAAACTAAGGCTCTAGCTGCATACTCCTCAGGTCTCTTCATTTGGGCTTCGACAGCTACAGAATGGCTCCGGGAGGCCTATGATCCAAACATGATCCTTGATTCTTTGTTGGAGAAAGGGCGGAACCTCGATGACCTCTATGCTGAAACACTGCAAAGTACAGGATTATGGGACAATAGGCCATCTGAAGAAGATACTCAAGCTTCCATACAAGATGCTCAGGCAGTCTTATCAGCCGTGGTGTTTGGGAAGGCCCCTATGACTGATGCTACCATTGATGCCCTCTTGAATTTGGGACCAGGGCGCTCTTCAAGCCGTATCTTTACCAAACTGGGATGTGTCTTGCAATGGGCTCCAGGCCAGATTGTCCGAGTTCTCCATGCCTCCTTCCCCGATTACCTTACAGATAGCAAGCGCTCAGGTGGCAAACCATGGTGTATGAACCTCACAGGCTTGGAGTGTCAGCTTGCACAAGGATGCTTACGCATCCTGAACAGCCCAGGAGGACTTCGATTCAATATCTGTCAGATCAAGGACTCACATATCCGCAATAGTGATGTTCAGGACATCACAACTCACATCTCACCGCATTTATCATATTCCAGCCTCTTCTGGGCCAGCCACCTTCAGAGGACTGATTTCGATGATGAGAGCACCAATTCTGAGTCATCGGATATGATGAATGCTATACTTGGCGACATTAAGGATCTGCTCTTTAGCAAATTCCTCTTCTGGCTTGAAGTTCTTGGCCTCCTGCAGGAAGTCACAATTGCAATAGATGCACTTACAGCTGTCGGTAAGCTTGCCAAGGTGAGTTGTATACTTCATGCTGGCTTCAAACCCTGATGGTTCATATCACAGAGCTATGATGAGGACCTGGCAGATTTTGCAATAGATACAGTCAAATTTGTTACCGCATTTGCACCTGCCATTGCACACAGTGTGCCCCACATTTATCTTTCAGCAGTCCCTCTCGCACCGAAAGAGTCCAGAGTAGCAAAAAGTTCTCCGAGTGGCTTGTCCAAAAAGTGGGCATCCAATGTTCTTTCGGTGTTCAATGGCCAAGACTTCAGACAACAATTGAGGGCCACAGCAGATCTGTTCGCTCTGTTTCCTTCTCACCTCATGGAGAACGAATTGTGTCAGGGTCCATTGACAGCACGATCTGTGTATGGGATGCACGCACAGGCGCCCTCGTTGCTGGGCCATTCACTGGACACAGCAAAGAGGTCTACTCTGTTGCTTTCTCACCTGATGGGAAACACATTGTCTCTGGGTCGAAAGATACAACATTGCGCCTATGGGATGCACACACAGGTATCCTCATTGCTGGTCCTTATGAAGGACACAATGGTTCAGTGCATTCCGTCTCCTTCTCTCCTGACAGTGGGCAGATTGTATCTGGCTCTGCAGACCGCACCGTTCGGGTTTGGGATGTACACAATGTAGACTCACCGACTGTGGTAGTTTTTTTGGGCCATACTGCAACGGTGTGGTCAGTTGCTTGGTCAGCTCAAGGGGACCGGATTGTCTCTGGGTCAGTCGACACCACAATACGGGTGTGGAATGCGGAAACAGGTGCACTTGTCGCTGGGCCGTTCAAGGGGCATGATGAGGCTGTTCGATCTACTGCTTTCTCGCCTGAGGGGGACCGGATAGTGTCGGGGTCTCAAGACAAAACAATCCGGGTATGGGATGCACACACAGGTAGCCTTGTTGCTGGGCCATTCGTGGAACACACAAATTGGGTGAATTCCGTTGCTTTTTCGCCCGATGGGCAATACATTGTCTCTGGCTCCAGAGACACAACCATATATGTTCGGGACGCACGAACGGGCAACCTTGTTACCAGCCTGTTTGAAGGACACAGTGATTCTGTCCTTTCTGTCTCCTTCTCCCCTGAGGGTGGGAAAATTGTGTCAGGATCATCAGATCATACAATTCGCATTTGGGATGCACATGTAGATCCCAAGGTTGACATCGAGTACAGCAAGCTGGGTTCTGATGCCAGTCAAACAGGACACAGCAATGAGGTCCAATGTGTCGCTTTCTCATCTGACGGAGAACGGATCGTGTCAGGGTCTGCTGACAAAACAATCCGGGTGTGGGATGCCTACATGGGTAGCCTTGTTGCTGGGCCATTCACAGGACACAAAGAAGGGGTGCTTTCTGTTGCTTTCTCACCCAATGGGGAACACATTGTCTCTGGCTCCTGTGACAGCACAGTGCGCATCTGGGATGCACAAACAGGCACCCCACTTGTTGATCCGTTCGAAGCTGGTGGGGAGTGGGTGCGTCATGTCACCTTCACACCCGATGGGAAACACATTGCAGCATGCGGTGATGAATCCACACTGTGGATATGGGATGTTCAAAAGGCTGTTCTTGTCAGTGGAGCATTTAAAGGGGGTCCCAACGCAGACAAGCTCTCTTTGGCATTCTCACCTAATGGAGAACACATCATAGAAGTATCCAGGGATGGCACAATATGGGTACGGGAGCCACTAACAGGTGCACGTGTCAGTGGACCATTCGAAGGACATACTGGGGAGGTAAAATGCCTTGCGTCCTCACCTGATGGAGGGCGTGTTGTGTCGGGGTCATCTGACTCCGTTGTACGCATATGGGATGCACACACTGGGTCGCTCATTTTCGTACCACTTCAAGGGCATAGTAGGGACATCCAGTCCGTCACTTTCTCTCGGGACGGGAAATGGGTTGCATCTGGGTCCCGGGACAGAACCATACGTGTGTGGAATGCGCAAACTAGGGTTTGTGTCGCTGGACCATTTGAAGGGCACAGTGCACTGGTTTACTCCGTGGCTTTCTCCCCCGATGGTGAACGGGTCGCCTCTGGCTCTAAAGATAATACAATTCGTGTTTTTGAGGTTTGGTCTTCACCTTGTGTCGCCGATAGCCACATTGACCCACGTCTGATCTCTCAACAGATCAATCCCGACTCAAATACACACCAAGCATTCGGAGATGGTTCGATGCTCAAAGATGGATGGATATTGGACTCTACAGCTCAACTCATACTCTGGATTCCCCCTTGGCTTCGAAAAGGTCTATACTTTCCGCAAAATTCACTTGTTATCTCTCAAGATGGCACAACAAAATTGGATTTTAGTCAGTTTGTTCATGGAACATCATGGGTGGAGTGTGTCCATCCGAAGGTCCGCGGATGAGTCTGCCTTGATTTCTACTAGTTCGACGATGTATTACGATAGTAATCTTGGATTGCTGCCACAACATGACTCCTGAACCTTGAGATCATTTTGGTGTTTCATAGTTAAGTTTTGAGCCCCAACGGGTGCCCTAACTAGACCAAAGAGACGAGCCTCGCGCGCGTAAGAGAGAAAATATTGGAGTGAAAAATGATGGACAGCATTGGGAAAGAAAAGTTACACAATGTCACCTTGGAAAGTTGACAGTCGAAGCGAGATGAAGCTTCTTGCCACAGCTATTTATCCGTGGTAAAGAGGTGGTACCTAAAGCGACAGAACCCATGTAGCAATTCCGATTAATTCGACCATATTGTTTCCACGTGACCGCGAAATTCACAGCCGGGAAAGATGATCGATGATGCTCCAGCCTGCTGGACGACTCATTCTGAGGGCGGGGACATGTTTTTCAACAGTCCATCAGCAATTACGAATCCAAGGCAAAGCACCCATTTCTGCATAAAGTCGGTGCCTGTATCGTACGATGGCACCCCTGGAATGTACGTTCACTAGACAGAATGAAACAGGGAACCCACGAGCTTCCGTGATAGATATCCCCTGCAAAACGCCGACGCCCGAGTCTGGCCTTAGGGCCCAGTCCTCCACCGCCCAGTATTCAGTAAAGAAGTCCTTCCCGACATGTTCAATCATCTCGATGCTGATGAACTTGTCGAATGACCCGACCCACTCGGGCATTAGTCTGCACTCGCGGAAATCCATGCAGCACACAGTGATGTGATCTGCTAGGTTTGGATGAACGACTCTGACATGAGGAACGAGAGTGGTGTACGCTACAACAAGCGAGGTACGAGCTTCCTCGTTGAAGTGTCTGTCTACGAGAGACTAGGTGTACGCACCATCGCCGCTGCAAGCCCGAGGTCGGTGAACAGAGCCACCCGCATCCAAAATGTCTCTGAATTGACTCGGAGCGTCGCATGAAGCGGGGAATTGGCCGCTCCAACACAATATGTCTGCGATTCCGTCACCACCGTGATCTTCCCGACTTGAATTTATTAAGAATACTGATTGATCAGGGTCGGTGAAATGGCAGAGAAATAATAGTGGATCCATCTCACCTGAGAATATTAGTCCGTGCTATAGGATGCAACGCTCGCCATCCAGTGCTCGTAAGCGTCTCGGTAAAGGCACACCAGACCGTATCGAGCAAGCGGAATAGCAAGATTGCGCAGCTCTCCGCATGACAATCGTCCTCGACCCCCGTGCCCGTCCCGCCCCCCACCTGCCCGCGGAGTCTCGCACATCTCCGGCCCCGTACCTGAATAAAACCGAGAAAAATCAGGCCCTCATTCACTCACGCTATAACGAGAAAAGGCATACCCCTAGACTTCGCCTGTATCTGCGTGCGGGCAAGTCACAGCCGTCGTGCTCCACTCGCTCGTGTTCGTGCCCTAAGTACGCGATACTTGGGTGCTCCGGCTGGGAGAACACGTTCGCACTAGGGCTGCGCAGAAAGGGCGTCGTGCGATTCGCGACCGAGCATGCTGCTGCCGGGAGCGCATACTTTGGGTTCACATTCAGCCGTCCGTGTTGTGGTTGCTCGCAAGTCCAAGTTTGCGTATGTTATGTTGGGTGGTGCCCGGCAGGCATGTCGGCGTGATGGGTGATGTTGCCGCACCTCCGACTCGGAATTCTCCGCAAGACTGCAAGATGCATCCCAGTCCCCGTCCCTGTGCCTCCCGTCTGCGCTCTCCGGCCCCCTCCTCCGCTTCTTCCCGGGCCTCTCACCTTCAATATTATCATACGGATTCAGACGGACGGTGCGTAAATCAATTTCGGTCAAATTTCAGTAGAGCTTTGCGGCTCAAGGGGATACCGATCCGCGAGATCCGTACTACACCCCGATTTCTTTTTTTCAGAGGGTCGGCCGACCCCTCCCCCCCCTCTATGACGTAATCTCGCCTTTTTGGGACATATCAAAGTTCCCACGATGTTCGGCATTCGTTGCCGCTGAACTTGCCCATCTTCGTCAAAGAACGAGTATATCTGTAAGGAGGTCTCGAGCGAATGCCGCAATCGTAATTTGACACTGATACTCACCCCGAGGGTCTAAATATTACTTTATATATACTCTGGGCCATGTTTGTACGTACTCTAGTCCAACAATTTCAGGTTCGACCACCACTAAATAGGCCGCAGGGGAATAATATAGGTGTGCTTGGGTGTACAACTTCAAATATTGAACACTATGTCCCTACAATTTTGTCATCACACATATGAAGTAGACAGACCATGAGTTGCATAAAATCATCTCAAATGTATGCCGTTCTTGAGCTTCGGTACAGGACTACAGGTCTCTAAACCGTAGGAAATGGTCGAATGTGGGGTCCACCTGGTGATTGCCAGCTGATTTGAGCTCACGGCAGTTCCAGAAGTGTCCTTTGGTCAAAAAACACTTGAAATAAGTCGTCCAAGACGAGATCCGAAAGTAGGTAGGAAACTTTTTTTTCGAGGCGAAGAGACCCCCCCTCCCCCCCTCCTATATAAGGAAATTCCTTATCTTGGAAGCCCCTTGTTGCGGCTTCCGTGTCGTCCAGGTGCGCCAAGCATCAATAATCTCTTTGACTGCGGTACGTTTAAACCGGAGTTGATGCTTTATCCTAAAGATTCTAGGTTCCCCAGTTGAATCTGGTGGTTTAACGTCGAACCAGGGGACGACCGGCTTTACTTCCCGACAATTCCAACTTCTTAGGTTTTCATAGATGCAAAGCAGCATTTGAAGACACCCTTCTATGATTGGAATGCACTATACAGTATTCTTAATAAATTTAACCCTCTGCAAAATTTGGCAGGAATTTAATCGAGGACTGGAAGGAACTTCGGGAGGGAAGTGTGCATAATGTTCGTTGAGCATTATCAGCGTTATCGAACATATAAATTGATTTGCTTCGGAGTAGAAAACAACTCGCAGCAATTACTGAACGAGCAAAATACAAATTCTTAGCACCATCCGGAAAATGTGAGCAATATTCTTCCGATTATGCACTGAGCCAGCTACAAGTGATCGTGAGATTGTGTTGGCCTTTCGACGCGCCCCCAAAGCTGACCAGGTACCCTCCTCCTCCACCCGCTGATATGTCCTCGCGAACCCATGGACCTTCTTTGGTGTATATTTGGCCTTGTTGGCGCTTGGCTCGGCGCGCGTAGCTGACACGTGAACTCGGCGATTTTCCTTCCTCCCACCATCAACTTCAAGTACGAAGCACTTTGGGTAGGAAACCTGCTTCAGCCGAACGTTCTACTTCGTTCTTGGATTCTCTATCAACCTCACGCGTGTAACTGAGGCCTGGACGGATCTCTTCTGGCTACCGTCCCCCGCGACCACAGCAACCTCCGCGCAACTCATCCTCACCGCGTCCTTCTCCTCTGCCCCCGCCATGTCGCCTTTCATGCCCGCTACGGCCGCGTACCCCGCACGCATCCTCGCTGTCTCTCTCGGCGCGTGCGTGCCCTGGGCCGCGTGGTTCGCCGCACTCGCGGGAAGCGGCACCTACACTGTTCTGCTGTTTTATGGCCCGGGCTATAAGGCGCGCGCCGGCGACACCCCAGTGAAGGATTCAGACGTGTGGAGCAAGGAGCGCGAGGGCAGCGTCGTGCGCATCTCGCGCGTCAAGGCCGTTGCATCCCTTCTACAGGAGAGCACCGGCGCGCGCCTGCGCGCGATGCTCCTCTCCGCGCACGTGCGCAATATGAGCCGCGAGCAGTAGGCGAAGGAGATCCGCCTTCCGAGCCTCCTCCCCGCCTCCTGCGCTTCTCCCTGCTCTGAAACCTCCGACTCCGACTATAACTCGGATCGCTCGACGACCTGTTCATCCTCCACAGCCAGCTCCGCCTCCGCTGAGTCGCTTACGTCCGCCGCGAACTCCGCGCCCGCTCCGCCGCCCACGGCTACGTGTGTCGCGCTCCCGGCGCCCGCGCTTCCCACGGCGAAATCTCGTGGCACAAAAATGATTTCCCCCGCACGAAACCCGCGCTGGCGCCCATGAATCTCGCGAAGAAGGCCCTGACGGCGTACCTCTACCAGGGCGGCGTCATGCGCGTCATGTCCGGCGCTCGGTGCGCGCCCCGTCGTCAAGTTCAAGCGCTCGTAATTAATTCCCTCCCCTCCCTCCCACCTGACGCTCTCCGCGTTCTTCTCGCGCGCACGAACTCGTATCTCTCCAAACCCCTCACATTTGCATTCTCCTGTAGCAATCCTCTGTAGCTCTGTAGCTCGCACACGTAATCTAATCTCGTTGGTAGGTTTTATTTGTGGTAGAAGTATCCCAACGAAGTTTTTTTCTTCACATTTCGGCTTGTGCGCAATTTAGCGGCCCAGAGACTGTGCATATTGCGTAGTCGTTTCTGCCCACGTGGATACAATTGGGGTCTGTGTCTCGGAAGAAATGAGCGTTGGATATACTGCCAAAGAAAGTACGCCCAGTAGGGAAGGTCTCGGAGGGCCGAACTGACAACTTGAAGTTCGTCCTCCAGAACGAGAATATTCCGGGAAGTATGCAAAAAACAGGTGCTCCAGCCGAGTTACTTGGATTGATTAGGAAATCCATGTTCGTGTCAATGGCTTCTGGTCTTCGATCGAATTTATAATAATTAGGCTCTTTTTGTTTTGTCATATTTCAGTTCTCTGGAGTCGGGACAGTAGGCGCTCGGCATTGTGGTGATCAGATATGCATGGTCTCCGTAGCTCTCACCCACTTCTCACTGCAAAAATACCCAGATCTTGCAAGCCAACAAATGAATAACCAGCTGCAACTTGGCTGCAACTGCGATCGTGATGGTCGTTCCGAGCACGCAAAGGTTTATATATGCCCTCGATAGTCCACGATATTTTCCTCAAGGCCTGGGTCTTCCATCCACTTTCGAGCCCTCTCGCGCTCCTTATTTGGCCTTGTTGTAGGTTGGCTCGGAACGCGTAGCGAGCACGTGGACTGGGCGATTTGTTTCCTCCCACCATCAGCTGGTTTATGATCAGATCAGCTGGGTGTTATCTGCCAGTGGCTGTACGGTTATCTGCCAAGGGCGCTTCAGAGTATCATAGACTGGTCTTGTAAATTCATAGAAATAATACAGGAGGTCTCTAAAAAATATGGAGATGATCTGTCACTTCAAAATTTGTTCGTTCATCGTGTGTGCCTCAAGACCGAAGCATGGCAGATAACTGTGTGACTGGCAGATAATCCGTCACATCACAATTATCTGCCATTCTGTCTTGCGCCGCATTGCCCGTGTCTCTGGCCTCTGAAACACCACACTAATCATCTCCCACACCGTTTTGCTCCTTGGCTGTTCCTCAATACGTGCTGGACCAGGCTGGACCGCGAAATTCACGTCAAATTCAGCTCAGCTCGGAGTCACCACCTTGCCCGCTCCTACTATACCTCGCGGAAGGCCGATGGGATCCAAAGATGGAACTCGAGCGAAATGAGCTCCACTCGCAGGATGTCCTCAAGAATCCGAAGGTGAGAGCTTGAATTTGGCTCTATAAAGCTGACCAGCTGTGCAATGTCAAGGTCGACATCCAGTCTTCCAGAGGACCCTAGGATCCAAATTGGCGAGAAACGGACAACGCCCGATCACCATTTCCCCGCGAAGTTAGATGATCGCAAGGAGCTTAACGCGTTGGCGGTGTCCGTAAATGTCAGTCTCGCGCCCCGCGTGCCGCATGCGCACGAACGCCTGCGAATCCGCAGCCTGTTGTGCGTGTGCGGCTCGCGGTGTCTGTCAACTGCCGCCTCCGCATTTGTGTCCACGTTGCTGCCTGCGTCAGCACTGCTTCTGCGTCCTCCGGGTGCATGTAGGTACCTACTTGTATAGATGCTGACTTCCACAAACCCGCCCGCACCAACTCCCCGCCTCACCATCGCACCAGCGCCCCACCCATACAAACGTGTACGTACTGCGCCCACTCCCAATCCAGTGCCAGCGGTTGAATCTTATGATCCTACCGCTGACGAATTGCTTCGGGCTGCGAATAATTCGTACTCTCCTGCGTGAATTAGTGCGCTACTCTGTATCCGTGACACCCAATCTGATGCATTCAGAGCACAATCATTGGGTCGACTAAATCCGACCATGGCCATAGACCCCGAGCCGATGTAAGTTGCATCTTTAAATTTGACCGAGCACATATTATGATCGCGCAGTCCCATTTATTAGCAATCAAATCTGAAGCGGCACCGAATTGTGTCTGACACAGAACACAAAAACTCGTGCCGACGGTGATACGAAACCACATGCCCGGGTAATAGCAACATTCTTATTATCTTAATTGCATCGGTCCCACCTAATACATGCATGCACCTGAATGGTTTCAGAAGGGTGGATAAAGGGCGTTCGACAGTCCTAGCCAAGTAATATGTACATTATTACTTTGCCATGCTTTCCCTAGTAACTGCATTGAACTCTCTCTTTTTCTCTCCCTTCTTTCCTTTTTCGAATTCTTTTTCATGTTTGTCCCGGTTGATACCCAGTAGAACCATTCCAAAACCCATCAGCTTCATATACGCAGACTCTGGATCGGAAACTGCTTCGGCCGACATCTACTTCTCTCTTGAATTATCTGGTTTAAGCTGATGCACACAACTGATGCCTGGACAATCTTCCGTCTACATATCGTCTTGCCTGCTCGCTATTTTGGGGGGATCACCCACCTGCGACACACTCACACTCAGACTCGGCTAATTCCCTTCGAACAAGAACAACACTGTGGATGAATCAGCAACACTGCGGGGAGTTTAACCAATTGTGACACTGTCATTTTTTCCGCCTGGTCTTGAAGTCAGCAAATCCGGTCAAGTTTCACGTCCCTGAGCGTCCCCCAAGTTCATTTTAGACGCCCCCAAGCTTTGATTCTGATAGTTAGTCCAAAGTAGGTAGGCCTGTGTTTTGAAATGTGGTCTAATACACTCAACGTACACTAACTAATATCCACACGCCCGTTGGCGGCGCTCGTGGCGGGAGAATAGGACTACACGTATCGAGCGCAGGCGGGGCAACGCTCGAACACGCCGCCCGCGCAGAGGCGCCGGGCATGCAAGCGCTCTGGTCACGCCGGAGGATGCGTCGAGGGCCCCGCAGCATGGTACGTACAGCGCGGGAGATAGAAAAATCACCCATCCACGGCACGGGTGCGAACCATGTAGATAGCCGCACGCGGCGGTGCAGTCCGCGTGCAGACGGCGTTTAAACTGTGCACCATACCTGACCACAACTGGAGGGCGCCCGTACGGCGAGGCCGTCGTGTACGACGGTGAGTACGGGGTGCTTAATGCTAATACTGGGCCGCACTGATACGCATCAATTAATTTACTCCACCATCCCCCAAGGTGCTTGAGCGGGGGAAAGCTTCCCGCTTGCGTTGCACGATGTCGCCGCGCTCCCTGCTCCGGCTTGGTCGTCGTCCTGAACATCGCAGCCCGTCGCCGAGGAGGATGGTGGTGGTACGGAAGGAAGAAGGATCAGCTTACCAATAAACAACCCGAATCACTTGCCGAATGTGGGACAGTGTTGCATCTCATTCGAACTCTCCACACTGGAGTGTTTTCTGTTGGTTTTCTGTGACAGTGTCGCAACTGGCTGGAACTCAGCTAGTGAGTCTGAGTCTGACAGTGTTGCTGTTGACACATCCCCGATGCAAAGCGAGCTAGTAAGATAAATAATGCAGGATGGTTGTGGTGTTATTCTTCTGTTTTCTCTACGGCCGCGCCGCTAGCAGCGAGCGGATCTCCGCGATGCAGTCACTGAGCCGCGCATGGACCTCCCGCGCGTTCTCGAGCAGAGGCCGGATGTTCTCGGGCATCATGGCGAACTTGGGATCCGGTAGTGTGACAGGCGATCTTGACCACACGGAGCCCGTTTTCCCGCCCCGCCGCGACCGCGAAAACTGGCGCGAGGGACTCTACCTTGAACGCAGTCGACCCTACATGCTCCTCGACATTCGAGAGACGCGTGGCCCGTGCTGGCGCTCCTCCCGAAGGATCTTGGATCGACGTCCGCGAACCACTGGGCGGCCGCATGGGCGTAGTCGGGCGATTAGACGAAGGGGTAGGAAGGACGAATGGAGGTAGGAGGTCCACCGTCCACGAATCGTTGCGCCGCCGCGCCGCGCAAGAGTAGCAACGGCCTCCACGTCGGACGCAGAATCCTCCATACGATCCCAATCCTCTTCGTCATCCTCCCCGCTGCTGTTACTAGCGCTTTCGCGACCGCCCGAGATTCTGCTGAAGGTAGGGGACAGTCCATGCCGGCCTGTACACTCTCGAGAGAGACGTCGGCTGCTGCGGACGTGTCGCGTGGGTGGGGTCTTGCCTCTCCCGATCCGGAAGATCGATGCTAGGGACGGACGACGAGGAGAAGCTGTCTTGAGGGACGAAGGCTCAAATGGCGAGAGGGGCCGATGATTGGAGCGGATAGACTCAGGGCCCGCGCTCGTTTTCGCGCGCCGGCGCTGCCCATGCGTGGGCACCTACCGATCCTAATACAACTGCTGCGCGTTCAAGTCCCGAAGACTGAAGGTGCTGTTTATTGCGTCGCCCCACCGCCACTCGCGGTTCACCGTATTCATGCTCCCTACAGCCGCCGCCATCACCTCTTACGTCCCGTCGGCGCGCGCCAGGCGAGGTTGCTCGGCGGGCTCGCGAGGGGGGCTCGGGATCGCGCCGGTGCTGGCGGCGCCGGTGACTGGCCCGGGGAAGGCGGCACCTTGGCGTCGTTCTGCAGCGTGATCGCCTGCGCGCGCCTGGCTCTTCCCGCTACGCAGCCCGTCGCCCCCGCTGACATTCTGCATAGCTGGCGCTTACGTGCTGGTGCTCGGCCGCGACGCCGAGCTCCCGCTGCCGAGCTCGATGAACAGCTCTGCGCACTTGCCACTCCCAGGAGATCCGGTACTTGGAGTTGATGGTGTAGAACGGAGGCGAGCTGCTGCTGCGTCTCCTGCGGCGAAGGAGCGTTGGGATTGTAGGATGAAGTGCCAGAGCGATGGTGCTTGAAGAACGTGGGCGACGACACCTCCGATTCCTTCTCCTTCTCCTTGAGCTGTGAGGGGTATATGGCATGCATGTCGAGTACCCCCTGGACCTCCGACACGAGGGTCTTGTACGTGCTTTGAGCTATGCAAAACGCAGCGAGTCAGCTTTCCCAATATAAGAAGAGAACAACATACCCTCGACATTTCTTGCGAATTCGCCCATGCTCAAGTCCCGCCGGAGCCCGACCTGCGCCTGGCTGATCCGCGCAGGAATCTTCAAGTCACTCCCGCCCAGACGCGCTCGTGCCCTCAGGCGGCGTCTGCGGCGGCGTCCGTGGGGTGTACTGTTCCTGCTTGGTGTGCTACGAGTAGTGGGCGTACTGCAAGGTGCTGCTGTTGCCATACTGGGAGTAGCACCCGACCTCGGCGTCACGGCAGGTGCGCGTGGGAGCCGGAGAGGAAAGATGATTGGGAGCCCGCGCGCAGGAGCGAGGACGGGCACGGCGGGCACAGTGTTGCTGCGGCGTTGATGTCGTGATGACGGTGAGCTCGGGGTCTGTGTGGAGCGTGTATCAGAATGGTGTATTAGGGAGGAGGAAGGTGAAAGAAATGAGGGGACAAAGAAAAGACAAAGAAATGATAGCGGGAAGACTCAGATGAGATGAAGTGCGTGTGAAGGTGATATGTAACTCGAAGACAAAAGAAAAAAGACGGCGCGAGTGAAGGAAGTAGCTAGAAAGAAAGAACAGCGCGTTAAAGACGCGCGGGCGCGGCGCGAAGCCTAGGCGAAAGGCGAAAAAGGCCTCGCCCAAATGAAAAAAGGAGAGAGAATCCACGATCAATGCATGCAGAACACGGAGAGATGCAAGCAAAACACTCACGCAATCCACTTCCAACGTGGTGGTCGGCGCGCCCCGCTCCAACGCCCAGCTCCCCGTCTCCCTCCGTCCTCGCTCTCCCGCCCTCAATCTACCCGCGGGGTTTCACGCATCTCTACCGGCCCGTGCCTAAGAAAAAAACGAAAAAAGCCAAAACACACACAGAGTCGGCTTACTCAGTCAATCCAAAGCAAAGGACGAGAAAAGGCTTACCCCCACTAGCACCCCGAAACCGGCGGGCTCGGCGGCAGCCGCTCAAGGCCTCGCGCCACCTGCTTCTGTGCGGGGCGGACGAGGACTGGCGCGGCGCGGCGCCGACACGCACGACGCGACTCACTCGCCGCCGGAATGGGGGCAGACGCTGAGCATCCCGCCTTTACACGGGCGGACGCGGGTGGTAAGCGTATTGGCCGCCACAAAGTCAGTTCTTTGGTCGTGAGTGACTGCGATTGTGATCAGTCTTCGGCAATGGTTTGCGGGTGGCCCGGCAATTCGGCGTGATGGCCGTATTGTTCCGCCCGCCTCAGTTAGCGCCATCCTCCTCTTCCTCCTCTTCTTTGCTGGGCGTCTAGACCTCTGATACTCGATATATGGCCTCGATGGGAGTTTTTCCCCTCGCATTTCGGCCTGCGCCGCCGAATTAGATTCGCTCTGCAGTCATTTTTCACATCGCGTGAGATTGGCGCTGGACGACCGAGGAAGAATATGGCCGCTCTGAAATCATCAGTAGGCGCTTCGGGCTATTCTTTATTTTTATTCACGCTGGCTGTATTCCCTGTCTCACTTGAATCTCGGTTGTTCTTTTGTTCAGTTTTCATTCAATTTCTTTCATTGCCCGCCTCGCCACTTCCTGTTTTCTAACCACCCTCACTCTCGGTATGTCTTCTTTCTATCCTGCATCTTCCTTCGCTCATTATCTTTCCGTAGCCTTCATCTAATACTTGCCATCGCCTGACGATCCACGTAGCAATGCCCTCGTTTGGTGCCTACCTGGAGCTCCTTGTCGATGCATTGAGCGGGGGATCTAATTTACGACTGAAAAAATGATGCTCGGTAGGCAATGAAGGCCGCTCCGAACAAACCAGTAAGTACGTGCGCCAGTCTAAGAGCAAGAGTTAAGCAAAATATCTGCTCCAGCCGAGTCAAGGGAGACTAGCGCTACTTTAATCGATCTGGAAAATTGGAAATCGATGTTCGTGGTCACTGGTTTCTTCTCTTCGCTTGAGTTTATAATTGCGCCTTTCGCATGATATTCTCTCGAACCTCGACCAGTACTCGCTCGGGCTTCGTGTTGTTTTTTACAACAAGTCGTAGCAGCTTTTCCGTACAACTCCACCGTCTGGCTCTTACTATACAGTCCAAAATGCACCGATGCACTGCAGCACGCAAGCCAACGATGAAAACCCATCGCGCGCGCCCGTCGTCAAGTTCAAGCACTCATAAGGCGCTCTCCCTATACTTCCTCTCCAGGCTTGACTCTCCGCGTCTCACGAACTCGGGACTTCTCAAAACCCTCATGGTCGCATTATCTCTAGCCTTACCTGGAGCTCGCACCCCCCGTAGGTAGGTAGTATCTCGTTGTAGAAGTATTCAACGAAGTTTTATTTCTTCTTCGCATTTCGCCTGGGTGCACGAATCAAGGCTTTTCGCATCGCGGGGAATTAACTCCTTTCGCGCGTACATCGATATAGCATAGTAGGCTGTGATGCATTGAGCATTGGATGCACTGCGGAAGAAAGGATGCTCAGGAGGCAAGGAGGCCTGAGGCCTGAGTGGCGCACTTCCAGACAAAAATATTCCGGGAGGTAAGCAAAGACAGCTGCTCCTCGAAAGGAAGACTATGTGCTTGCATAGATTTTTGGAAATCGATCTTGGTTCACATCCGTGCTTTCTGTTTCTTTTCTCCACTTTTCAGTCCAAAATATCCTGATGCACCTGGCAAGATCAGTAAACGAAAAACCAGCTGCAACTCCTAACGCGCAAAGAGGTTATATATGTGTCTTGGTCTACTAGATACTAATGCAGCCCCGGGCTTTTTATCCGTTTTCGACACTCCGGCGATGAATATTTGGCCTTGTTGTGCCTTCGCTCGGGACGCGTAGCGAGCACGTGGACTCGGCGATTTTGCTCCCATCAACTTCAGGTACGCAGGCTCTATTGAGCCCCTGGATGCTTCAGCCGCCCGTTCTACTTCTTTCTTTCTTGGATTCTCTAGTTCAACCTCACGCATATAGCCGATGCCTGGACGAGCTCTCCCGCCGTCTTCCGTCCAGCCTGTCTCTCCTTCCCTGTGGCCACAGCAGGTCATCCTTTCCGCGTCCTTCTACTCTGCCCCCGCCACGGCTACCTTCATGCTCACCTCGGCCGCGCTCCTTGCGCCCATCGTCGCTGCCTCTCTCGGCGCATGCGTACCCTGGGCCGCGTGGCTCGCCGTACTCGCGGGGAGTACCGACACGGTTCTGCTATTCTACGGCCCCGGCTGCGTCAAAGTGCGCGTCGACGACGCCCCGGTGAAGGAAGTGTGGAGCGAGGAGCGCGAGGGCAGCGTCGTGTGCATCTCGCGCGTCAAGGCCGTCGCGCCCCTTCTACAGGAGAGCACCGACGCGCGTTTGCGCGCGATGCTCCTCTCCGCGCGCGCGCGCAACATGCGCCGCGAGAAGCAGGCGCAGGAGATCCGCCTCCTGCCCTTCTCCCCGCTTTGACGCCTCCGACGCCGACCGTGACTTGGATTGTCAATCGGACTCGGACCGCTCGACGACCTCTTCGTCCTCCGCATTCATCTCGCGAAGAAGGACCTGACGGCGGATCTCTACCAGGGCGGCGTCACGCGCGCCATGTCCGGCGGCGCCATGCTCGGCGCGCGCCCCGTCGTGAAGTTCGAGCGCTCGCAATTCCCCCACTCTCCCTCCCTCCCACCTGACGCTCTCCGCGCTCGTATCGCGCGCATGAACTCGTATATCTCTAAACTCACCACGTTCGCACTCTCCTGTAGCATTACTATGTAGCTCTGTAGCTCGCACACGTACTCTAATCTCATAGGTACGTATTTTTGATTGTAGAGGTATCCCAACGAACTTTTGTTTTTTCTTCTCATTTCGGCTTGTGCGCGAATTAGCGCTCCAGTATAGACTGGTAACGAGTCTAGCTCCAGTGCACATGTAGAGTGACTCTCACATTGCGCGAGTTCCATTCGCTTCGTAGGCATATAGTATTTAGCGCTAGATGCACTGCCGAGAATATTAGGTCCTCGACAGGCATGGCGGCCCGCTCCCAACTGACCCCAGGACGAGAATATTCCGCGGGGCAAGCCGACACAGTGGCTGCAGCCCAGTCAGCAAGAATACCGTGACTTGGATAGATTTGGAAATCGATGTTCGTGGTTTCTGGTCTTGGATTTGATTACGCTCCTCTACCCTTTTATATCCGTGCTCTCTCGATTTCGGATAGTACCCGGTCAGGCCCCGTGGTATTCATTTAGGAGGTGGCACGAGGTAACTCATGCCCTCTACTCTATTCTTCCACTTCTCACTCCAAGAATACCCCAACTTGAACTTGAACGTGCCCCACCCGATACACGAAAATCCAGGTGCAACCAACAGATGCCTTTCCGAGCGCGCAAAAGGTGCCGAGGTCATACAGGTGGCTTCTCAATATTCTACGATATATTCCCGGAGCCGGGCCTTCCATCCGCTTTCGATCCCACCGGCGTTGGATATTTGGCCTTGTTGTGCCTTGGCTCGGGACGCGTAGAAGGCACGTGGACTCGGCGATTTTGCTTCCCCCACCATCAACTTCAAGTACGCAGAACTCTGGAGACACTCTGGATTGGAAACACTCCAGCCGACCGTTCTGGATCTTGCTTGAATTCTCTAGGTCAACCTGGCGCACACAACGGATGCCTGGACAATCCCCTTTTTTTTATACCGTCCTGCCTCAAGCTGCCCCTCTATTTTGGGCACCACCCGTGTTCTAAGCGTGTTCGTGCAATCGTAACGCCGCCCTTCAGGCTTCTGGTGCGGGATGGCACCCGGATAAACTACCTTAGCACGCCATAGCCGCCTTTTGGACGATGCTTTCTTAGGTCGATGATTCGATCGATCCTGGTAGGTCCAGTCCCATCTGACTGCTAAGCTCGCCTCGTCTCATCTCGCCGTTTCCTGTTCTCTGAAATGTAAGTGTACGTCATTTCTTTTGCTCCAGACATACCGTATCCGCTGTTCTGGCTCATTTCTTTCGTCTTGGTCCCATCCGTCTGTTAAGCTCGTCGCGTCCCTTTTACTGCTGTGTTCTGGAAGCTACGTCCTCCCTTAACGCGGTGTGGATCCCCAATTCCGAAAACTGCGCCTAAACTTTGCCGTCGAACTCCATGTATCGTTGTGATTTTTCTAGCCCTCGTAGGTCGATCGACTCTGTCTTAAAATTAATTTCCAGTGGCGCCGGAGCCTTTCCGCCGCACGAGACACCAGCTTATAGCTCCCGCGGGTTCGCACATCGATGAAGGTTGTCTGTCATGCACGTGGCGGCCGTACTGCGAGCGAAACACACCTTGCCTCCGACGTCCACCATGCCTCAGTGCTACCAGCTTCACAGTCAGTCAAGGCCCCGCTCATCACAGCGTACAGTGACAGACTTGTTCCAGTTACAAGTGTCAGCGGGATCCACTGGAAGCCTGATTTGGTGAGCCTCCATCGAGAGGCGCCAAAACTCTATGTAGGGATCGATATCGATGGCAAACGGATTCATCAGAGTTCCGCAAAGAGGGATTGGGCGGGGCTGTGGAATGATCTCGCCCCTCTGCGAGTCGAGATGTGTCATCTGCGTGTGTCTTTGGGTTCTGATACTTTTGTGAGATCGGCGGAGAGCTCGTCTTCCGTCATTGCTCTGCAGGTTTTTTCTAAGCGCCGTATGAAGAAAGATATATGTCTGGCCAAGGCAGAGATGGAGATAGGTATGCTGCTTGAGCAGTGCAGCATGCAGAAAGGCGAGAGACTTTGTTTTACTTGAGCCGAGAGGTGACCTCGACACCGTAGATTTCCAGGTCCAGCTGGATCATGTCACGGAGAATGTGGCAGACCATTCTAAGCCCGAACTGGTCGTGCGCATGACCGCTATCGGGCGCGCTCAAGCCGGTGCAATTGCACTTGCCAACGCCACGCAGGACAGTGCGACTCTCGAAAGCGGGCTGGCTCCTTCTGCTGTCAAATTGGTCAACCACGCAGCGGAACATGCTGATATGGCATCCACCTTGGGAACCCTACTTGCGAGACTCGATATCGTCGTTCAAATGGGAGCGGAAATAGCCAAGGTCAGACAAAGCTGCTTTCTGTTGATCCACCTTCTTATATTCATGTCCACCGATATAGATCCATCCTTATTCCAATGCTGCATGGAAGGTGTTGACTTCAGTATACGAGGTAGCCCAGCTGTCATCTAGTTCCTCGCATATGCTGACCAAAATTAGGCCGTAAAGAAACAAGAAGAGAAGGATGAGAAAGTCATCAAGTTGGTCCAGACAATGACCGATGCTTATTCCTTCGCCGAGGACATTGAGTCACTGCCAGGAAAGATCAAGCGGCTCGAAGATACAATCAGCGCTTTAGTCAAACAAACCGAGGAATGTGCACTGTTTATTCGCGAATACACCGGGCACGGGTTCTGCGGTAAATGCTTCCGAAATTCCGTCTTGATGTTACTTATAGCGTCAGTAGGTAGACTTATGGCTGGAATCTTGTCGGGGCAGACCGAGAAGATTCAGGATTTTGTTGCTGCTTTCATTAAGCTCCAGGAGTCTCTTGACACAGCGTTAGTGGTACACACTGCATTTGCCTCAACAAAACCCAAGAAATGGTCAAGGGCTTAGGTGAACCATGAGCATTTGTCTTCAGCCTCATTTTTGCGAAGCGCTCACAGCAAAACAGTGTTTGTCTCGACAAGAACTCAGGAAATGGTCGTGGGCTTGGGTGAGTATTTGTCTCCAGCCACAGTTTTGTGAAGTGCTCATATTGGCCTCAAGCACAATCGGATAAGCTCAAAAGCCTCGGGCCGATTGACATGAATGCATCCCTGCGAACGGGATGTTTAGCCGGAACGCGGCAGGACCTGTTGAGCATAATCACAAACTGGCTGACCACACCCTCCGATGCGAAAAATCCCAGCAACATTCTCTGGTTGCATGGTGTCGCTGGTGCCGGGAAAAGTGCCATAGCCACATCTGTCTCCGAACACTTCGGAGAGCTGAAACGACTTGGCGCATTTCTGTTCTTCAACAGGAACAAGAGCAGTCCCCACTCTGTTATTCGCACAATTGCATTCCAGTTGGCACGATCAAACAGTTTTTTTTTTTTTTTTTTTTTTTTTTTTTTTTTTTTGGTGGTACTTTCGGCAGTAGCAGCTAACAATAGGTTAGCCCGACTGTTTAGTAGAGTTTGGAATGGTAATTCCAGGAGAAGTGGCTTTCACCACCCAGAGAAATGCATTGCGCACGCCCAAGGGCAGTGTGGGACTACCGCCTTACCCGATTCCTCGGCTGTTTCGTCGCCGGGTCGGGGTTCGAAGAAAGGCTCGGCTACCCACTAAAACTCTGGGCTCTTTCAGCCAATCGGCCGGTAAGCTCTTTTCGTCATCCAGTGTACTGGACCAGGTCTCCAAGACCATTTTGGGTGCTAGCGCTGGGCGCTTCCCTTTGCGTGGCCTATTTGCCAGTAATTTATCCATCTGTAACCTTTGGTTAATGGCGAACTTCCATTTGTTCGTTATTTCGTCTCTCGTGGCCGGCTCGCCGTCCCGATTTATCACCCGATCATTTCGGAGTAACCAAATCGTGTACACAGACTCGGACATCAATATCCGATATAGCTGTCGCGCCCCGCGGTCTATTTTGCCATCTCCGTCTCGGAATTCAGCAAGACCACAACCCAGGATGGAACCTAGTGACACCTCGGGCCAACGGGGCTGCTTCTCCAGCCATAGGGACTTTGCCGCTTCCCAAATCAACTCCTGTCCGGGGCATTCGCACTCTACCAAGATGTGATTTATATCTTCTAGTACCCCACAGCTTCCGCACATAGCCCGGTCCCCGCACTCCGGTATGTGGGTCCAGTATGATCCTATCCTGTGTGCGTTGTGCATGTTCTTCCAAAGGAACTGCGCTACACGTGGGAGGAAGTCCTTCTCGCTGAAGGACGCCCATATGTCGGTGTCTGACACTCTTTTGTCGAAAATTTCGTACGCGGCCTTCCGTACGGTCTTGAGCCTGCTTTCTGTTGCTGCTCGGGGCGCAAGCTTCTTAGTTTTCATTTCTCTAATTGCCCGGTAGAAGTTCTTCTGCCGGTTCCCTTGTAGACTCAGCCCCGGGAGGGCTGTACCCTGCGGCACCGCCAGGTTCCACTCCTCAATTTTTGGAGTCCTTGCAGCCCTCTTCGCTGTCGCGGCAGCCTGTTTGCATCTCGTCCGGGCCGTTGTGCCGGGCGCCGCTACCTTGAAAAAGGTTGGCGCCGTCCGCGCTTTCAATTCTGCAGCAATGCTTCGCAGTATATCATGGTGTGGCACCCCCACCCATCCTTCGTGCTCCCAGCACGGGAGCTTCTCATTCATGGCCTCCCGCACATACTCCTGGGCGCTGACTATCGTGAGTTCAGTCCGTCTGTTTACCCGTCGTACTGCATCTAACGTGGCATAAAATTCAGCCGCGTACTGGGATTGTGAACTCTCAGCCGGGATACATTTCCCTGTGCCCCGGTCGTCCTCTCCCGCTATGAGGACCCCTGCCGCGGCGGTCACTTTCTTACTGGCCGGTGTATGTGTCGTCCCAGCAATGTATATTGTTGTCCTTTCTGGAATAGGCTCGATACGCGCTCTCCGCCTTATACGTGGTTCTGGTCGTACTTTTGGCTCGTCCGAACGGTGCGTCATCGCGCGCATCCCTTGGGAGAGACGTTCGATCGCAGGAGGGGGCTTGAAGAGCTCCTCATTTTTGTCGTGATCTACTGTCTCAGCTTCATCGCGCGCTGCCGCAGTGCTGGGGACCCACCGGGCATGAATCTGCCTCATGCGAGAAGCAGCTTTTGTTGCGCAGGCATGTGGGTCTTCACATCCCCGGATCGTCCGGTCTGCGTCGCAGTCGTCACAAACACACGTGGCTCGGCTCGAGTGTAGGGGGTTGAGCAGCCTCTGAGTTATGTCGATGCCGTTGCCCATTGTTAGCACTGCGTGCTTGCGTCTCAGGCACTCGGCTCTTCTTCCGTTATTTTCCTGCCTTCTTTCGTTATTCTCGCCAGGGTGGTGCCACAGTGGCATCATCCTCAGTATCTCTTGGGATGGATTCACGGTCTCGAAGCTGACACCATACTTATTTAGGCACTTTACGAGCGGCTTGTGCGGCGCGGGGGGATCCCACTGGTTCACTGGGAATTTCTGGACCATGAGGTGGGTCCTTGATTCCTTCTCCATAGATGCGGCTTTGACGACATGTTGTGTTAGTTTGTGCATCGCTAGGGAGGCCCAGTGGGCGCGCTTTTCGGGATCTGACTCCGAGAGGGACGCAGTCTTGAGCAGCAGGAGGGCTTCATTTCGAGCCTCCAAGTCGAACACGCCTATGCCGCCTCGGTTGTGGGGGGCCATCAACATCTCCTTGGAGATCATGGACGATTTAGAGTCGTTTATGAACTCCTTCTGGGCTTTGAGTATGTGCTTCGCCACCGCGGGTGGCATACCGTTGACCTGGGCTAGGTACTGGGAGCAAGACCCAGCCACTATCTGGTCAATGTTCTTGTGCATGATTAGCGTCGGGTTTAGGTTCGCCCATCGAGCATAGTCTGAGTCGATCTTCTCTAGTACAGGTGTCCACACCCCGAACGTGTCGACTCCATTGCCTATGTAACTGCCTAGTATTCGGACTGCTTCGCCTTCTTTCGCGATGTGGACGTTGGCAGGGATTGGGCCGTCGCTGTGATTTAGCCTCCTCGTCTCGATGATGCGTGCTCGGAATTCCGGAGCTCCGTAAGGTATGATCTCCGTCTTTGTAACATTGAAGCGAGCTCCTGATGCTAGGCACCACTTGTCTAGGATTTTCTTCAAGTTGTCAAAGCTGTCATCTTCGTGGAGGTACGCTGTGGTATCATCCGCGAAAAGTTGTACCACCGCTTTGTCGGCCACCCCGGGTATTGCATACCCTCTAAGGTTTGACTGCCTTAGCATTGCGGCTAGCGGTTCAATTGCTAAATTAAATAATAGGCAGGACAGCGGGTCGCCTTGTCGCACCCCTCATACGACGCGGAACGTTGAGCTAATTTCACCGTTGACAATAACATGTGTGTCCGCAAATTTGTACAGTGACTTGACCGTGTTGATGAACAAGTCGGGGAGGCCATGCCGCTGTAGGGTCTCCCACAAGTATGTGTGGATGGTCTTGTCATACGCTTTCTCCTGGTCAAGCGCGACTATTACCCCGTTTTGTAAGTCCTCTTCGGAGTATTCTACTACCTCCATGGCGAGGTATATTGCGTCGCTGATCTTACGGCCCTTCATGAAGCCAGACTGGTCCTTGTGTATGAGGTGCGGCGCTACTCTGCTCAGCTTATTGGCTAACGCTTTTGTGAAGATTTTATAGTCGGAATTTAACACCGTGATGGGGCGGTAGTTAGCAATGTCAGTTCTGTCCTTCTTCTTAAAAAGGGGGCACATCCATCCTAGAGAGAATTCAGTGCCTTCGACCATGCCAAACTTCTCGATGTCGTTGTACACCCATGTGAGTACCTTTACTATGTCGCAGGTTTTCTTCCGTGTCTCAGTGTCTCCGTTGTCTGAGTTCTCCTTATTTATCAGGTGGAGCCGTCGCCAGAATTCCGTGGCGTATCCGTTGACACCGGCTGCCTTCCCAGATGCCGCTTCTAGGAGCGCTTTCAGGACGTCGTCCTCGGAAAGTTTTTGGGACAGGCACTCTATATCGACTATGTCCCCACGTTGAGGTATTGAATCCAAGGCTTCTTTCCTGGCCTCGGCACGTACTTCTGGAGCAATCTCCAGCCCATCGGACTGGATATCGTTGTGGTAATCCCGGGCTATCTCGGCCATTTCGGACGAGCGCCGGCTGCCCTTCTCAGGCACGATGTCAGTCCTCCGCAGGAATGTGAGCGTATCCCGGGGTGTAGGTTTCTTGCTTATGTTGACAGCATATTTTGTTATGTGGCTTAATTCTGTGACTCCACGCACTCTAGTCTCCAGACGCTTCCTCTCACGCTGGCGATCAATTAAGTCATTTATTTTCTCTTCGATGGCCACAACGAGTTCGGCAATCTCTGCTGGTGTCTTACCACCTCTCGGGTCTCCAGCGGTCTGTGGCTGCAGCGCAGTGTCACCCCAGTCGTGGTCAGAGTCATTCAGCCGCCTCTCTATTGGGGGATCCGGCTCTGGGGGAGGTGCGGGGGCGGTCGGCTTGGGGCCGTTCAGAAGGGCGTCACGCTCCTCCTCCATCCCCCTCTTCTTTTTCTCTGTCGTGCCTACAGCGGTCTTAGCCCGTTTTTTGGCAGACTCGAGAACAGAATCTTTGAAGCTCTTGAAGCGGGTTTGGGTGTTAGATGTCTCGGTGCGTGCCTCGTCCATCGAGTCCTCTAGCTTACATGCTTCCTCCATTGCATGGCTCATAAACTCCTTGTCGTACATGAGAAACTGGGGTATTGCCCACCGGCCTTTGCCTATATACGGCGCCCCGGGCGCGGATATCCTCACCGAGACCATTTTATGGTCCGTGATACTCCCAGCTGCGTCGCTGATCTCCCATTGGTGGCAGTTTTTCAGAAGGGACGGCGAGACCAGAATGCGATCGATGCAGGACATTGTCCCTCGGGTGCTCACGTGCGTATATGCTTTCGTTTCTGGGTTGACCTGTCGCCATCCGTCTTTTAGCTCCAGAAGGCGTACAAAGCGTAGATACGCGGTGACTACCGCATTGGGGTCGGTGTGGTGCGGGAATCGATCCAAAGCATCGGGCACGAGGTTGAAGTCCCCGCCGGCGGCGTCTGGCACGGGGAGGTCCACTGTGAGCCACAGATTGCACATCGCGTCCCAGAACTCAATTTTTGCTTCATTCGATTCAGTGGGGGCATAGATTGCTAGTACAGTCATCGTTCGTTTTCCGTGCCACGGTATAACGGCAAGCATTGCCTTACCAGGTATGAGATAATGGATTTTAACTCCTTCGGTGTTCGTGATTTCGCGGTTTAGGACGATCGCAACTCCTTTCGTGGCAGGATTGTCGGGATACTCATAGTTGTAAAGTTTAAGTCTCTTATTCATGAAGCTGTTTTCTATTTCAAGTGACTGTGTGTTCGACATGTGAGTCTCAGTTATAATCCCAACGCCAGCTTGTTCTGTGCGCATCATGCTATGAACCCAATGCCATTTATGGCTTGGCTGGGATAGTGAGGTAGTGTTTATACCATTTAGATTCACTGCTATCAAATTTAACGATGCCCTTGTGTTACGGCTTATGCTCGGGTTTCCGACTTGTTGTTTATCACGTTTGCGGTTGAAAAAAGCGGGTGCGTGATCCTCGTCCTGAGGACACCCCCTCGGCGGTCGCCATCGTCTTGCGCCTGAGGCTCCGCCTTGTCCTTGTGTGCTTGCTCCGTTACTCGGAGTGTTAGGGCCAGATGCGGTCTCTCCCGAATGATCCCCAGCTGCAGTCGAGTTCCCCCTTGTGTAGCCAGTCACCGGCGGTTGAGATGGCAGGTCCGAACCCTCGGGCGGCGTGCTCAGAATTTCCGCAGCATTGCCGTTGCCGTTACAGCGCGTAGACGTGCGTGTAATATGTTGTCGTCGCTCTTCGCCAGTCACTACGTCAGCCAAAGCAACGTTGGAGCTGCTGTAGGGGGGGTCTTGCTGAGAATAGCCAGGGCTAGGCCCCCAGTCGCCCCGGCTCCCGCTGGATTCATTATTGTGTCTTGTAGCCTGCGGGCACTGACGAGGGGGATGTGCCGTCTCCCCTAAACCCTCCCGCGTTCCAGGAGGGTCTGTGGCGCTAGATCTTGTATGTTGTGGTTGTAATGTCATGGTTGTTTTTAAGAGGTTGTGGTGGAGCTAGACTGTTGTGCCTAGCTAACAGCAAAGCGACAGTGGGTGCGCGTAGCACGCAGTGTAGTCCGACGTTCCACCAGAGGTCGGGATAATTTTAATAAATACCTAGTAGGGCCTCATTTATGTAAAGGACAAGGAAGGCTCGTGTATTCACAGTCCGAGAAAGAGTATATCAGGGCGTTGTAAAGTCATAGAGATAGTTCGCAGGATCTAGTGTGTATCATATATCTTAGCAGGAGTCTAAAAGAAATCATCGCGCTGGCGCCCTTTGCCTTTGAAGTCTCCACCCCTCTTGCCTCCTCCACCTCGGTTTGCCTTGGAGTTGTTGCCGCCGCGGCCGCAGGAGCTGGAGGCGCCGGTGTCGAAATTTGCGGGGCGCATCATCTCTTGGGCTTTGGCAGCGGCGGCGCGGCTTGCTTCCTTGAGCGCGGCAATGGTGGCGTGGGTCGGGCTGAGCCAGCTTGGGGCGTTCGGGAACGGGCAGAGGGGGGTCGGGTGGTCGATGGACGGGCAGATACGGCAGCGGAAAGGGCGCTGGAGGCGGGCGGCACCGCTGAGGGTGATAATCTGGAGTTTGCCGCAGAGGCGGCGGAACTGGCCCCACTCGGCGCGGTCCTCGGTAGGGGTCCGAACGTGGAGGCGCCATGCAACGGTGTTGGTATCCTGGACAATGAGCTCCATGCCGAGTACGATGACAGAGTCGACGAGGGGGCGCGACTGCAGCGACAGGCTGGACAGGGGCTGCTGCCACAGCAGGCTGAGCAATCACGGCCCTGTAGCGCGGTGTGAGGACATGTGTAAGAAAGTCTGCAGGATCACGTACAGCACAGCAATGGGCAGGACGAAAGGGGCGGCGGCTTGAGCGAAAGTGTGCGGGAGCTATCGTTGCAGCCAGTGCGTCAGTGTGGGCGGGTGCAGCGGTCGTGGTGGCGGTGATACGACTGGTTTTGAACCACCCGTGTAATCACGCATTTTCGCGATTCTTAGCACTATTCTAAGAACCTCTGTTCGGTGGTATACAATTAGAGCCGGAGTGAGCTCCGAACTGCCGACTGTGTATCAATGATGCTAGAGGAGTTAGCACACACTGAGGAGACATAGAAGCACGGTCCTTATAAACATGGGGGATCTGCTTCATGATCCTAGAAGTGTTCGCGAACTCCATCAGACAGAGTTGTTTCCTGTGATCCGGGAAGTGGCTTGCCCTGCAGGCTAGATACCATACCCAGGAGATATAATGAAAGCCTTGACACCCTTCGTGGATTGTACTGCACCAGACAAGGGCAGGGAACAGTTCGCGAACACCACTTTCATGCGGGAGGGCTGCAGAACGAGTTCGCGAACAAACATTGATATTCGCGAACCTCACTTTCAGTAGACTTATGGCTGGAAGGGCTTCAGAACAAGTTCGCGAAAACATTGATATTCGCGAGCCTCACTTTCAGTGGACTTATGACTGAAAGGGCAAAGGAACGAGTTCGCGAACCAGGTTAAATGTTCGCGAACCTCCGACTATTGGTGCCTGGACAGAGTTGGTGCAAGCAGTAGCCAGCCCTGGGTCTAGGGGACCACATGTGATGATCGCGATGCGGTCACGAGGACCAAATACTGCCAAAGCGGAAGCATATTGGTGATCGGAGTATTCTGGAGCCGAAGCCAAAGGGCCTCGCGTTCGCGAACGGCTGGATGGGCTATTTACCGCTCTTATGAGAGTAGGGCAGACACATAGCAGTGGATTATCAACCATGCCAATGTGGGACGTGTACGCCAAGGTAGCAGGCCGGGTCGCGAAACCCTTCGGCCTGTACTGAGACATTTCAAATATACCTGAAACGGTTTGCGAAGTCATTTCTGATGACTGTCCGATGCCGGGCACCTATCCCACTACCACCAGAAGGCCGTGTCACTATTCCTGTTCCGTTCCGATGCTCTCAGTTTACTCATTTTCTCTTATTCTTTCTTATTCATAGTCATCTGTCATGTATTTATCGAAAACATATAAAAGACCACATAGAACCCGCCTTACACAGGCTCACCCTCGGTGTTTCTAGATGGATTTCTAGTTCATCCTTGCCCCCTTGGTTGCGATTAGACGGAAGTCGAAGCCACCTGTCAAAGGTGTTGGTGTCCTCTGTATCT
Source organism: Mycena latifolia (assembly GCA_029289555.1). Lineage (NCBI taxonomy): Eukaryota > Fungi > Basidiomycota > Agaricomycetes > Agaricales > Mycenaceae > Mycena > Mycena latifolia. The sequence continues at coordinate 279,103 of JARJLE010000036.1, forward strand.
GTGCGGAGATTTGTGATATAAAACATTTCTCTTGTCTAGATTCATTAATACAGAAGCTTTGATTTTGTTGGCTCCATAAGCTTTAAAGGATCATCTAAGCCAATCACTTCAACCTCGTCTTGTGGAGGGTCACGGCGAGTTCGCGAAAGTCCTCTGTTAAGTTGCACGAGGCAGGCTAGTGTTCTATTGGAATCGTCCACGCATAGTAGGCCGGTCGTAGTTCATTAGTTGGGCTATTGGAATCGTTCCCGCCTTAGTAGAACGGTCGTAGTCGTGTCCGCTATTGGAATCAGCCACGTTTAGTAGGCTGGTCGTAGCTGTGCACAGTTCGCGAACCTACTGTGGTTCCCAGAACAAGCTTTCATCTACCTAAACTCCGATACCTTGTGTCAGAGTTGTGCACTTTTAGTGGTTTTCAAACTACTGTAGGCTCCTAAAAGGTTCTGATTGATCCTTCTTTGAGTTGATCCCGTCCCACGAGGTTCCATCTTACCTGTATACTGCAGGGTGACCCGAAATCAATTATCTCGCACTTCGTATTGGTTGTGTGTTGTGTGTGTAGTGTGTGTTAGTGATTTAGTGTGGTGCCGTTCGTTAGCATCTATCTGAGGACCTTACTGCATTTCAGCCTATACTTAGGTGCACCGTTTCAGCGGGGGGCACGGGCGTGAGAGCAAGAGGGGTGATGACGGGGACGATGATGGCAGGGGCAACGGTGTCACCTGCAGTGTTCGCGCGTTGGCACTTGGATGGAGAGCCGGGAGCAGCAGCGGGGCGGCACGACAATGAAGCGCCAGCGGTCGCGTTGTCGTGCTCTGTCTGCTGGCCGAGGGAGGCGGCGATGGCGGCCGCCGTGTCAGCAGCGAGGAAAGGGTCGTTGTCGTCGCCGTTGTGGGCGGCGGCTTCAGCAGGGGCTGCAAGGCACGTTAGTTTTCGCATATGCAGCGGCAATGCACTGCATACTCGTCTCGGTTGCCTTGGCCTTATCCTTGCCTTTCTTCGCCTTCGCGGCCTTGGTGGCACGGGGCTTGGTGACAGTGGCAGGGGTCAGACCTGGGAGCGGGGGGAATTCCTCCCTCAAGATCTCCACCACTGAAGCGGGGGAGAGGGGACGCGCCGCCTGGATGGGGGTGGCATCGCGGGAGTCCATGGGCGCGGGGTGCCATCGCTCTCCCAGCTGAACTGGTCAGGGGTCTGGGAGGGCGCAGGCGAAGGGCTGGCGTTCTCGAAGTCGTCGTAATACATGTCGGAGTTCTTGGACGGAGTAGGGGAGGACGAGCGGGCGCTGCGGGTAATGGCCATTGGGGATGTCTGGGGGATTGGTAGTTCAGAGTGAGCTAGGATTCTGGTTTGTTGGGGTGAGGATTGCGTACCGACGCGTTACTTTTAACGCTGGCCAGAACAAAGAGACGGGGAATTTACGGCGGTTTGTCCCTCGAAACTTGTCGTGAGGTGATACGATTGCGCTGGGCGCTGCCTGCAGGCTCATTTGCGTGAAAGAGCGATTGGAGCACGGTTGGCAGATCCGGGAAGAAAGCTATAAGGATTCTGCATAGTCAGTCTTTATTAGCTTTGCGGCCGGCGCTGGCGACTAACCGTCAAAGAGGTTATTTCCGATGGCCAGCAACTCGGGGGAGCATCTTTGTGCGACGCGGCGTCAGGGACCCGCCGAGGGCGTACGGCGTCGACAAGGGGATGGGAAGAAAAAAGGCACACTTTGTAAGCCTCTGACGTGCCGTGGGAGGCGAGAAAGCGTAGTTGAGGCGGTTTCGGGCGGTGTGGACGTCATCGATCTATATATATCATACCACGAGGTCTCCGGCATCCAATTGTCTGCCGGGCTAGCTGCACAAAGGGCGCAAGTGGCAAGGATGGGGGGTGGCTCAGTGGCCGGGTATCGTGCTCGCTCGGTCCTCAGGGAGGTGGCCGGGGTGGGGCTTGACGGTCAAAGACATTAGGTATCTGTGGAATGTTATTACATCTACTACGTCATACGTGTGGCGGTGGGACAGGATCATCTCCAGCTAGGGCGGCGCGGAGCCTGACGTTACAATGAACATCATAGGGGGGTGAGCGGTGTCTGTGTGCCCGCGCAAGACTCAGGCGACCAACAGGCTTCGCCCTCACTGTCTAGCGCGTTGCGCATACCCTCCCAGCGGCGTGGGAAATCCGACCATGGTGGTGGTGCGGATCAAAGGGGCCCCCTCCACGATCAAACAGTTATATCGCAGCTGCCATTTGTTCTGTGATTGACGAGGATCCAGGCTTGGTAGATACCCCAATGCAGACCCAATTCGAGAAGCTCTTGTTCCAACCTCTCAAGGATGCAGAGAAGAATATCCCTGGCCCCATCATTGTCATCCTGGATGCTCTAGATGAATGTGGTGATGCTGACTCCCGGCGGGGGCTTGTCTCCATCCTCTCAAATGAATTCCCTAAACTTCCTCCGGCATTTCGCTTTCTGATCACTAGCCGCCATGATTCGGACATTGCAGACAAATTCAAGACTCAACCAAACATTACAAAGCACCTCCTTGATATTTCACTGTCATCAAGTTTAAAAGATGTCCGTCTTTACATTGACAATCAGTTGATAGAGATCCGACAACAGCAGAGCTTGGATCCTACATGGCCAGGGACATCAACAACTGAGGCTCTAGCTGCACGCTCCTCTGGTCTCTTTATTTGGGCTTCAACGGCCACAAAATGGCTCCGGGAGGCTTATGATCCACAAACAATCCTTGATTCTTTGTTGGCCAAAGGGCGGAACCTCGATGACCTGTATGCTGAAACACTCCAAAGCTCAGGATTATGGGACAAGCGTCCATCTGAAGAAGATACTGAAGCATCCATACAAGATGCTCAGGCGGCCTTATCAGTGGTGGTGCTTGGGAAGGTCCCAATGACTGATGCAACCATTGATGCACTTTTGAATTTGGGACCTGGGCGTTCTTCGAGCTGTATCTTTACCAAACTGGGTTGTGTCTTGCAGTGGGCTCCGGGCCAGATTGTTCGGGTTCTCCATGCCTCCTTCGCCGATTATCTTACAGACAGCAAGCGTTCAGGTGCCAAACCGTGGTGTATGAACCTCACTCGCTTGGAGTGTCAACTCGCACAAGGATGTTTGCGGGTCCTGAACAGTCGAGATGGGCTCCAATTCAATATTTGTCAGCTCAAGGACTCGCATATCTGCAATACTGATGTTCAGGACATCACAACTCACATACCACCCCATTTATCATATTCCAGCCTCTTCTGGCCCAGCCACCTTTACGAGTACTTATGTAATCGTTTATAATCAATCGAAGATGAGGTTTTTGCACACCTCTTCACATCATGCCCCCGTTTATTCGTGTAAAGAAATTAGGGGCTGTGCTAATGAATATAGCGGCTGTCTTGAAGGGAGTATAGTGGCAGTGCTTAAAAGACTTCAAATTTTGTGACGATTTAGTGGCGGTGTTTGCTTGTGTAATCAGCCCACCTTCAGCGTGGGTTCGACCCTGTCCACCGTCAGCCTTTTCATACTATCCCCACCCGGGATCTATATAAATTTTAGTGTAGAGTTTGGGGGAAATTCAAGTACACAGCTGAGATCCTAGCTATCTTTTACCCCAGATGACATCAAAAATTTGTCGTAAACCGATTATTCCTCGTTGCACAATGCCAAAACTTCTGTTTACCCTTGTTGTCCGAGCTCTAAGTAACACAGTCGCAGTAAGATTGCCAGCCTCATACTTAGTGCAGCAGCCCCAAAAGTCATAGCTGGTTCATACAATGTCTGAAGTACCCTCACTGAGCGGCAGGTCGCTCATATAACCCATGGGGGAGACATTCATTGCTGTTCAGCCATCAGCTCTAATTTAGCGGCCAAAAGTGAACTCTTGATGTACTGCAAGGGCTGCATGTTATTTGCATTACCTAGAGCTTCCATACACATGCCTACTGAATCACTGAATCCCACTGAAGTGTTCCTGATACCCTGTTCCGGTGTACACTACTCCGAACATGGCTATTTCATCCAATTCGCTGGCCTCCAACCCTTTTCATCGGTTAATCAATGTTTACTATTTCAGATTCCCCACAGATGCTCTCTGAATGATCCATACAGACTCTTGTGAGCATAATGAGCCCTGAAACAAGTTAAATGGTTGAGTAATGGCCGAGAAATCCTTGTTTGCTTGTGTGATGGGGCTGTCTAAATCAGAGAGATCAAGGCACTGCAGGGGCTACAGAGCAGCGGTGGTCCTGAAATTTTGCATGGACACTGAATTATTATGTAGACCATAAAATAAACACTTGGATGTCAATTCCACCCCCAAATGCACGACAGGGATACATGGAATGCCGAAAATCCCAGAGTTGTCACTTTATGGAAAATATCACATAGGGAGGATAGTATGTGTCGACCCAGACTGTATTTGAGGTTGTAGTCCACATTCTAGAGAGTATTTGGGTGAATATATCTCGAAAAAATAGCAAGAAATGAGTGAGTTATGAATACTTGTCCGAGCTCTAGGTTTGTCCGGACTGATGGGGGGGATAGTACTGTGTCACAGTCAAGGCTCTCGCGTCCACTCTCGGTAAGAAGAGAGGGATTGGGTAGTGCGAATGTGAGTCTCGAAAGACGATGGAATAAAAGGTTAACTACTACAGACGAATAACTACTCTTCTTATAGTGTTTTAACGAACCGTGTGAACTACAGTATAAATAACTACTACAATAACCCGTAGATGCATGTGTGGCAGTGCCTGTCACTACACCTGTCATAATTAAAGTCTTTGGTAACCTAATTGTGAACGTCCCATAGCAACATATCCTATTGTCTCGATCTGTCCATGTTTCAGACTAAATATATCCCCCTGATGTCATGTCCCGTTCCGGCTTAGGTGTTGGAACAATAAGATTGCGATCGAATCGTGACATACTGTCTTCTTCCCCTGGCCACTCTGTGGTCTACAAGCATTCACCTTTATATCATCTTGTCTCTTGGGCGGCCAGTTAGGATGAAATTCAACCTAAAGTTCAACAAGGGGTAGGTTGCAGTTGAGCATTACTAGATTTCCACTGGGGTTAGGTTGAAAAGTGCATCGCCATAGGTTGATTCCCGTAGGATAAATAGTAACCTATTTTGGCCGAATTCATCCGTGGAGAAAGAACAAGGGGGAGAGAGAAAAATCAGGTCTAGTGTACACTAAGTCAAGTGTTTCCCGCTTCAAGTTCCGATTCTGACATTCAGGATTCAGATCTATGTTCTCCTTTGTATCAACACAAACTCTTCGCTTCTTCGGAGCAGCGTTTTTGGTGCGAAAAGATAAGGTGCAGCACAAACAGAAGTGAAAAGGGGACCACCTAGTACTCAAACCATGTTGAATCATATGTTAAAAAAGGGTTCACACACATATATCCGCATATGCCTCCATTAGCGATTGTCCTGTAGGCTATACAGAGCCTAACCATCGGCAGAAACCCAAGGTAGTTCCGTTGAGCATGAGTCACATGAATTAAAAACTGCCATGTAAAGTGTAATTCCAACATTGACTTTCGCTGAAATACAAACAACAAAAAAAAATTACATAAGTATGAGTTTTGCCGGGCATCGCCTCGGCCTTCACCCCCAAGTCAGAGAACTGATTTTGATCATGAGAACACCGATTCCAAATCGTCCGATATTAAGAAGGCTATACTGGCGGAAATTAGGGATCTTATGTATAGCAAATTCCTCTTCTGGCTCGAAGTTCTCGGCCTCCTGCAGGAAATTACAATTGCCATAGATGCACTTGCAGCTGTTGGAAAACTTGCCAAGGTGAATTGTACACATTGTTCTGAAGGCTTCAAATCATGATGGTTCATATCACAGAATCACGATGAGGAATTGGCAGATTTTGCAATAGATGCGGTCAAGTTTGTGACTGCATTTGCACCTGCCATCGCACACAGTGTGCCTCACATTTATCTTTCAGCAGTCCCTCTTGCACCCAGAGAGTCCAGAGTAGCAAAAAAGTTCTCAGGGTGGTTTGTCAACAAAGTGGACATCCAAAGTTCCTCGGGTGTTCAATGGCCAAGACTTCAGACAACAATTGAGGGACACAGTAGACCTGTTCAATCTATTTCCCTCTCGCCTCACGGGGAACGGATCGTGTCAGGGTCCGATGACAGCACAATCAGGGTCTGGGATGCACGTACACGCGCCCTCGTTGCTGGGCCGTTCACTGGACACAGCAAAGACGTCTACTCTGTTGCTTTCTCACCCGATGGCGAACACATTGTCTCTGGATCCCGAGATAAAACATTGTACATATGGGATGCACACACGGGTGTCCTCATTGCTGGCCCTTATAAAGGACATGATAGTGCAGTGTTTTCAGTCTCCTTCTCTCCTGATGGTAGACGGATTGTATCTGGCTCCTCAAACTTCACAGTTCGAGTTTGGGACACACAGGGAGAGTCACGCGCTGCACTATCTGTTGCAAGACATACTGCATCAGTATGGTCGGTTGCTTTCTCCCCTAACGGGGACCGGATCGTCTCTGGGTCAGTAGACACTACAATACAAGTGTGGGATGTGGAAACCAGTGCACTTGTCCGTCTGTTCGAAGGGCATGATGGGAAGATCACATCCGTTGCGTTCTCGCGTGATGGGGATCGGATTGTGTCGGGGTCTGACAACAAAACTATCCGGGTGTGGGATGTATGCACGGGTAGCCTTGTTGCTGGGCCATTCATAGGACACACAGATATGGTGAACTCTGTCGCTTTCTCACCCGACGGGCAACACATTGTCTCTGGCTCCAAAGACCGAACATTATGTGTTTGGGACGTGCGAACGGGCACCCTTGTTGCGAACCCGTTTGAAGGACACAGTGATTCTGTTGTTTCTGTCTCATTCTCCCCTGACGGTGGGCGAATTGTGTCAGGATCAATAGACCACACAGTTCGCATTTGGGATGCACACCTAGATTCCAAAGTCAACAAAGAATATATCAAGGGTGCTTCCAATGTCAGTCAAACAGGACACAGCTCTGATGTCAATTCTGTCGCTTTCTCTCCGGATGGGGATCGGATTGTGTCGGGGTCCGATGACAGAACAATCCGGGTGTGGGATGCACGCACGGGTAGCCTTGTTGCTGGGCCGTTCATAGGACACACAGATTGGGTGCTTTCTGTTGCTTTCTCACCCGATGGGGAACAAATTGTCTCTGGCTCACGTGACAGCACAGTGCGCATCTGGGATGCGCGAACAGGCACCCCAGTTGTTGAAGCGCTCAAAGCAGATGGGAAGTGGGTGTGGCATGTCTCATTCTCGGCTGATGGGAAACACATCGTTGCATGCGGCAATAAGGCCCAGGTGTGGATATGGGATGCTCAAACGGCTGTTCTCATCAGTGGAGCATTTAAAGGGGGTAATAATGCAGTCAAGCTCTCTTTGGCTTTCTCGCCTGACCAAGAACACATCATAGAGGGATACAGGAACAGCACAATACGGGTACTGGAGGCACAAACAGGTGCACTTGTCAGTGGACCATTTGAAGGGCATGCTGGGAAGATAAAATGCCTTGCGTCCTCGCCCGACGGAGGGCGGGTCGTGTCAGGGTCATCTGACTCCGTGGTACGCATATAGGATGCGCACACAGGGTCTCTCATTCGTGTGCCACTTCAAGGACATAGTAGGATGATCAACTCAGTCGCCTTCTCTTGTGACGGCAAATTGATTGCATCTGGGTCCCTCGACAGAACCGTGTGTGTGTGGGATGCGCAAACTGGGATTGTTGTTGCTGGGCCATTTGAAGGACCTAGCACCCCGGTTTTCACGGTTGCTTTCTCCCCTGATGGTGGGAGGGTCACCTCTGGCTCCAAGGATGGTACGATCCATGTCTATGAGGTTTCTACTACTCCTTTTGCAGTAATGGTAATAGCCATGCTGACCATTTCTGAACAGCTCAATCCCACCTGTGCTCCGGATCAACCATTTGGAAATGGTTCGACGTTCAAGGAGGGATGGATATTTAACTCAGCATCTCAACTCATACTTTGGATCCCCCCTTGGCTTCGCAAAGGTCTATACTTTCCACAACATTCACTTGTCATCTCTTGGGAGGGCACAACAAAATTGGATTTTAGTCGGTTCGTCCATGGCACGCGATGGGAAGAGTGTATCGATCCGAAGTTCCGCGGATGAGTCCTTGATTCTTAGTAGTTCGACGATGTATCAATTCAGTCCCATTTCTTGATACCCGAATCATCTTGTAAGTTGCACCTTTATTTATGAACCCAGCGGCAAGTAATTTTTAAAGGATTACTAGACATGCCGTCGCTACGCCCCGGCCTTAGATGTTTAATTCATGTGCTTCACAGTCTCGGCGTACTCATCTTGCTCCAGAGTCCGGCGTCAAGCACGTCATAAATTGGAAAGGATTTCTTGACATTTAAATGCAACCTCGCGCAACGCCGTGCTTCGGACGAACTAAGCTCACCTCTAGAATACCAAATCTTTTTATCTCGTGCCCGTCCGAATGGCCTCCACCACCGCGCAGAGAATCACCTAAAGAACGTCCATACATTCCGCTCACCACGGCGTCCATTCGACTATACCTACACTGCGGATACTAACTGAGAAAGATTTGTTGGGTGCGAGGCGAGGTGAGGCGACCTTCACCTGCACGCCCACCGCGGCGTCTCCCGCACCAGATATCTAGATGGGGACGTCGCCGGGACAATGGCTCGTAGGGAATTTTAGAATCATCGACGCCGAGGTGGAGCCAAGTGCGTACATTGAGCAAGGCAATGGGGGTTGCACATAGAATCTGGACGGCGAATAATCCTAATCGGATGGTTGGTGTTGCGTCCTGCTGCTTGAGGTATATGGTAAGGCGCCCTGTGAGACGCACACACGTGGCAGAAATGATGTTGGTCGTTCATACCTGTGCGCACCTTCGGAGCTTGGCACGAATTACATTACAACGAGGACAGCGGAAAGGGGTAAGTACCAGTAAGTGTTGAGCCATCAAATCCGGGGCGATACCACACAGGATCCGGAACGCGGTTGGTTAGAATTTAATCCAGCCGTGCACGGCGTCCAAGGGCTGCAATTCCCGGGCAAGAGGGAGGGGAAGAGTACAATCTGCAAGGATCGCCGATGCAACCGCGAAAATTGACGTCCGGTAGGTCCTCGTATTGGAGAGTCAGCATTTGTAAATTTGACGAGCGGGTGGTACTTATTAATATCCCAGATCAGGCAGGCATTGTTGCACGCTGTGAGATACAGGGAATGAGCAGACAGATGGTGGAGGAAGTAAGCATTGTGCAGACTTATATGGGAATCGATGCACGCGGCGTTCAATCCAGAGAAGGACTATGTTGGGGGCTGGCACAGCGCGGAAAGTACCTGAGAAACTCTCCAGGAAATAGTATCACTGCCGGCACGGTGCGAAATAGTCAGTGTAAAAGATAGTTGGATGACAGTACTGCGTACGCACGCTATCTGATGAAAGCTCCAGTTCCCGGCGTTAGACAGTGAGTACAGCGACATCAAGACTTGAGGTGTATCTGGAGTAAAATTTGTACCTGCGGTGGCAAAGACCAGTGCCGTCCGACCTGACCTGTACCCAGGGTCGGCGCCGGCGAGTCTACTGACGAGAGATCATCCGGAGTACGGTAAAGAAGGACCTACGAATAATATCGGAGCTGTTCAAGGGGGGGCAGGCGAATGTACAACAGAGAAGTAATGGCGCGGGGAAGGTCATGGGAGGAGGAAAGAAGCATTAGAGCGAGGACACCCTTTTGAGCGGGTATTAAACGATTTGGCTCTTATGTGGCCTGCGCCAACCGGAATTTAGCGAGACTTCCGAAGGTAATCTGTGATGTTCAGAGTCAAAGGGCATGGCCAATAAATACAATAGGAATTTGAACGCTGAAAAATGAACCGGCGGAGCGGCTCATGCCACGAGGCTGAGAAAAAAAGAGCCGATTAGGGTGGTTGCAAACAGATGCATCGTGATACGAGGCATCTGCTTAAGATACGAGTAATAATAATTTATATCGAGTTATGACTTGGTTGTCCAAATCGGACGTAAATCGACATGATCCCGGTCAACAGAAGCTAGCTCGAGGTTGATCAATGTGAGCTCGGATGTCGGGGTTCAACGCAGTGTGTATTTTCGCCGAATAGAAAATCCGAAGTGGAGCTGATGAATAATATTCGTACGAGCGGGGTTTGTGAGAAATCAGATCGAGAGTAAACCCGTTCAATTGAAATGCAGCGAGAAAGCCTCCCGCCCACAGTAGCTACAAGTTCAGACCTCGACGTCAGACCCGAATGTGACGTTCCCCTCTCGCGTGAAGGTAACGATATGGTCGCCCAACGTCCGCGTTCTGAACCCAGCCTCACAATAATCGCTGCAAAGTACTGCATTGAGCAGCGCTTCTCCAGCGATATTATGTGCTAAAAAACTCACAAATAGTCTGTCGGGCGAAGGGTTAGTACGCCGTGAGGAGATGATAGATGTCACGTACATATCCACTTGCGCTTGAAGATTTCGAGGCTCGCCGAGTCCAAGTCGTACTGCTCAATCAACGCCTTGGCGACGATGGTGTCCCAGTTTGCCAGGAATCTGCGCTTCCACTCGCGTAGCGTCCGGGCGTAGTGCGGTCCGATGTTAAGCACTGAGTCCACAATGAGACGCCCGGCGCTACCCTCATTCAGCGTCTGTACGATAAAACTGAAGCTGGGGAGGTATCCTCCGGGAAAGACTAGGGATTCGTCAGCGATGATCGATGATGCTCCAGCCCGCTGGACGACTCACTCTGATGCCGGGGACAAGTTTGTCAAGGATCCATCAGCCACTATGAATGCAAGGCAAAGCAGAAACAGAAATTATTACCCATTTTTGCACAAAGTCGGCGCCTGCATCGTACGATGGCACCCCTGGAATCGACGTCCGTTAGAGATGTAGATGGTGCACCAGGAAACGGGAACAGACGAGCTTCCGAGATGGATATCCCCTGCACGACGCCCACGCCAGTGTCCGACTTCAGAGCCCAGTCCGCCACCGCCCAGTACTCGGTAAAGAAATTCTTCCCGACATGTTCAATCATCTCGATGCTGATGAACTTATCGAATGACCCGGCCCACTCGGGCTTTAGTTTGCACTCGCGGAAATCCATGCAGTGCACAGTGATGCGATCCGCTAGGTTCGCATCTGCGATACGTTTTCGCGCGAGGTCTGCCTGGTTAGAGGACAGTGTGACAGTCTCTACAGTGCAGTCAAATGTCTTTGCGGCCAAGATCGCCAGACAGCCCCAACCAGTACCTCGAGTTCAATGATTTAGCGGGAAGATGACCGCGTTGACAGAATAGCATACCGATCTCGAGAACGCGGTGTCCCGGGAGAATATTCGCTTTCTTTAAAATTAACCTGCCGGAAATCAACGGCGACTAATAAATGAAGATCAACCACGTACTTGACTTTCCGTATCTGCGCATCCTCCAACGACTCCCGCACAGAGATACTCGGGTCCAGATCTTCATTGAAATCTTTAAATATAGCGGATGAATAATTCATATCATCGCTCAAAAAAGCCGAAAACCTGACGGGGATCAGCATCCCACGAAGGAAAAATTATGAGAGCGAACATTGTATTCCCGAGATCGTAATGCGCCGAAATGTTCGCCCTCGAGTTGGCCAGGCTGCCAATGAACTTGTTACTCGTTAAAGCGCGGCCCTTGGCAAGGACCGATGCCAGCAGCGTGTCCGTCTCCGGCGTCAGGTCGCGGCGGTTAGCAATCAAGATCTGAAAAAATGGTCAGGAATAGTTCGTGGGATGGGTAGCACGAATGACCCGGATCAAAGAAGAAATGTCTTCACAATCGACTTCGGGCTGGCATGAACGACTTTGGACATAAGGAACGGAGGTGGTGTACGCACCGTCGCCATACATGAACGCCTCTGCAAGTCCGAGGTCGGTGAACAGCGCCACCCGCATCCAAAATGTCTCCGACTTGACTTGGAGCGTCGCATGAAGCGGTGCTTCGGCCGCGCCAAAACAATATGTCTGCGACTCCGTCACCACCGTGATCTTCCCGACTTGAATTTTACTTAGAATACTGATTGATCATGGTCGGTGAGATGGCAGAGAAATAATAGCGGGTCCCTCTTACCTGAGAATATTCGTTCGTGCTATAGGATGCAATGCTCGCCATCCAGTGCTCGTAAGCGTCTCGGTAAAGGCACACCAGGCTGTATCCAGCAAGCGGAACAACGAATATTGCGAATGCGTCGCTGGGGTGTTGAGGAGCTGCGACGAATACAAGGCCATGGGTGCTGAACGTGGAGGGGCGAAGTGTGGGCAAGATAATCCGAGTAACGTTTGAGTATATGAAGCCGGGGACGACCGGGGTCTTGCTCCCTTCGGACGTCGACCCGGAGACCGAATAACAAGGCTGGGCTAAAGATCAGATATGCCCGTCAAGCTGTCGGTAATAGTAATGCCGTCGAAGTGGGTATGCGCACTGCACGGAACAGAGTTGCCAAAAAAGCAGGATCAGGGACCGGCCCATGTGTCGATCTAATGGTAAGTAAGTACGAAGATATACGGGGCGAGAGACCACGTAGCGATGTGCCGGACAAGTAGTGCTGGCTGTATGGATGACGGAGTCCCGAGGTGCTCCACGCTACCTCCAGTGAAGAATTGTTCGGCTCCGACCATCCGTGGCCCGAACACAGCGGCGATAGGTCGGCACTGCATTTTCGGTGCCAGGAGCTCTAGCAGCATCCGGAATTCGCGTTGGCGTTGCTTCGTCGTTGCATTGCATACGGCGCCGTCCTTTGGCGTATCACGGATACGAAGCTCTCGGAAACTCTCTCTTGACCTACAAGAGTTAATGGCCAGATTAATAGTGTCCAACATGGTCGCAGCAGTCCAAGAGACTACAACTTACTAGTAAAAGGCAGTACCAAAGCTGGTGCCGTTACTTTGAAGACGATACTGATACGGCGCCACAAACCCGGTTAGGTCAGTAACGAGTGGTGAGCGCGCCAATGGCGCCCGACTGAGCAGTGAGCACATTGATTTACCCTTCGGTGCGCTTCCCAGGTGTAAACTTCGAGGATATGCAAAGGAGAAGCTGAAAGCACGACAAGAAGGTTGGGACGAAGTTCCGGAAGGGTACTAATCGGGTTCTTCTCAAATTGCCGAAATCGACCGGTCGCTGACGGCTTTACAGATATTTTATTTATTTGGACCAAGCAACGAACGACAAGGTAATAAAAAGATCAAACAGTGAGAGATGTGCCGGACTATACGGTGTGCCCATGAGAAAGAAGAATGCGTAAGTGAGAGCAGATGCAGAGCGATGCGAGTGTGAGATAGTGAGATAAATAATGCAGGATGGTGGTGGTGGTGTTATTTTTCTGTTTTCTCTACGGCCGCGCCGCTAGCAACGAGCGGATCTCCGCGATGCAGTCGCTGAGCCGCGCATGGACCTCCCGCGCGTTCTCGAGCAGGGGCCGGATGTTCTCGGGCGTCATGGCGAGCTTGGGATCCGGTAGCGTGACAGGCGGCATTGACCGCACGGAGCCCGTTTTCCCGCCCCGCCGCGACCGCGAAAACTGGCGCGAGGGACTCTCTGCCTTGGACGCCGTCGACCCCACATGCTCCTCGACATTCGAGAGACGCGTCGCTCGTGCTGGCGCGCCTCCCGAAGGATCTTGGATCGACGTCCGTGAGCCGCTGGGGGATCGCATGGGCGTAGTCGGGTGACCAGACGAAGGGGTAAGGAAGGACGCATGGAGGTAGGGGGATCGCCCCCGAATCGTCGCGCCGCCGCGCCGCGCAAGAGCAGCAGCGGCCTCCGCTTCGGATGCAGAATCCTCCATGCGATCCCAATCCTCTTCGTCATCCTCTCCGGTGCTGTTGCCAGCGCTTTCGCGGCCGCCCGAGATCCCGCTGAAGGTGGGGTACAGATCCCTGTCGGCCTGCACACTCTCGAGAGAGACATCGGCTGCCGCGGATGTGGGTGGGGTCTTACCTCTCCCGATCCGGAAGATCGACGCTAGGGACGGGCGACGAGGAGAAGCTGTCTTGAGGGACGAAGGCTCGAATGGCGAGAGGGGCCGATGATTGGAGCGAATAGACTCAGGGTCCGCGCTCGTCTTCGCGCGCCGGCGCTTCCCATTCGTGGGCACCTGCCGATGCTGATACAGATGCTGCGCATTCAAGTCCCCCGACGACTCGGTGCTGACGGACGTCGTGGACACCGGCACGGGGGGCGTCGTCCCGCCCTTCTTCAGCGACCTCAGCATATCTCGAATACCACTCATCCGCAGTCGGCTGCTCCGCCGCTTCTTCTCCTTCGTCGTCGTCCCACCCGCCTGTACCCCGCTCTCCTCAGACGGCAGGGTGACGGTGCTGTTCATCGCGTCGCCCCACCGCCACTCACGGTTCACCAGCTTCGTGTTCCCCACGGCGGCCGCCATCACCTCCTCAGGTATCCCATCCTCCGCCCCAAACGACTCATCCGGCCCACCGGGGACAGGGCTCCCCAGCATCTCCTTGAGCAGGAGCAGCTGGCGCTGGCTGAGGTCATTGCGTCCCGTCGACGCACGCCAGGCGAGGTTGCTCGGCGGGCTCGCGAGCGGCGGGCCTGGGATCGCGCCGGCGCCGGTGGCGCCGGTGAGTGGCCCGGGGGAGGGCGGCACTATGGCGTCGTCTTGCAGTGTGATCGCGCGCTCGCGCGCCTTGCTCTTCCCGCTGCGCAGTCCGTCGCTCCCGCCGACACTCTGCATGGCCGGCGCTGACGTGCTGGTACTCGGCGGCGACGCCGGGCTCCCGCCGCCGAGCTCGATGAGCAGCTCGGCGCACTCCCAGGAGATCCGGTACTTGGAGTTGATGGTGTAGAACGCGGAAGCGAGCTGCTTGTATGCCGCCTGCTGCATCTCCTGCGGCGAAGGCGCGTTGGGATTGGAGGACGAAGTGTTGGAGCGATGGCGCTTGAAGAACGTGGGCGACGACACCCTCGATTCCTTCTCCTTCTCCTTGAACTGTGACGGGTGTAGGACATGCATGTCGAGTATCCCCTGGACCTCCGACACGAGGGTCTGGTACGTGCCTTGAAGTTCTTTGAGCTCTGCAAAACGCAGCGAGTCAGCTTTTCTAATATGAAGGAGAAGAGGAGAACGACATACCCTCGACATTTCTTGCGAATTCGCGTACCATGCCCAAGTCCCGCCGCAGCCCTACCTGCGCCTGGCTGATCCGCGCAGGAATCTTCAAGTCACCTAGCGAGTTCCGGCGCATCGTCCCCGCGCCCGCCGCACCCACCGGGGTCGCCGCCGCCGCGCTGACGACAGGGCTGATCGCAGCCGCCCGCCCAAGCGACGCTGAGTGCGGCGACACCGGCGGCTTGGGCGACGGCGAGTTTGAATGCGAATGCGGCGGCGACGTGGATACGCCAGAGTAAGGGGTGAGGGAGGGTGTCGAGGAGGAGGCCATTGAGATCGGCGACGCCAGCGAGATGGGGGAGGAGCCAAACTGCGAGAACGTCGGCGAGAACGCAGCGGACGGCGCATCGAGGTTGCGCGGGGACGCGATGTTGATCGGCGCGGACGCCTTCATGGTGGCCGTGCTCCCGTTGCCGGAGCGCAGCGTCTGCGGCGGCGACGGCGGCTGCAGCTGCACGTCGACGGGCGGCGGCGGCAGAAGTCCCTCCACGGTTGGGCGCGCGCCGCGCTTCCCCTTGCCGTCGTTCTCTTTCTCGTCGCCCGACAGCCCGACGCCCGTGATCGACACGCCACTCTTGGTGCGCTTGTGCCGCCCGCCGACGAGGCTGATGCGGCGCACGTTCCGCTCGACGAACCCCATCCCCTCGCGCTCTCTCTCCTTCTCCTTCTGCCGCCCGAGGTCCTCAACGCTCCCCATCGCCGCACCCGACGGCCGCCCCACGCCCAGTCCCGCGTACCCCTTGCTCGGGCTCGCGTTCGCGCCACTGGCGACGGGCGTCGAATGCTCGTCCGCCGCCTCCGCGTTCCCGTTCAGCGGCCGGATGCCCCGCCGGATCTGCACGAACCCGAGGCTGCGGCGCTTCACGAGCTTCGTCTTCCCCTCCTTGTCCTTGTCCTTCTCCCTCTCCTTCTCACCCTCTCGGCCGTGTGGCGTCGGCGTATATGGCCGTCCCTCCCCGCCGCTCACGTCCGCTGCAGCGGTACCATCTCGACCCACACCGCCCCCTCCTCCTCCTCCTCCAGCTCCGCTAGTCCCACGAAACCGACCCCGCTCCGCAGGCGACCCGGACGTGGACGCGCCTCGAAAAAACCACCCCCGCCCAGACGCGCTCGTGCCCTCAGACGGCGTCTGCGGCGGGGTCCGCGGCGTGTACTGCTCCTGCTTGCCATGCTGCGAGCTGTTGCCGTACTGCGAGTACCGCCCGGCCTTGCTCTTGGTGGGCGGCGTCGCGGGCACCGATGGCGGGTGCGCGTAGGAATGCCGCGAGCCGGAGCGCGAGGACGATTGCGATCCTGTGCGCAAGAGCGAGGACGAGCTTGGCGGGCGCGGCGTCGCGGCTGCGTTGATGTCGTGCATAACGTCGAGCTCGGGGTCTGAGAGAAAGGTGTGTCAGAATCGCGTGTCAGAACGGAGGAGCAGGAGGCAAGGAGGGAGGCGAAAGAGCATAGGGAGATGGTCGACAAGGGAATGGAGAGCGTGCAGTAGCGAGCGACAAGGGCAAGGCAATACAAAATGAAAGCGAGGGTGGAAGTATGGAAGAAGATCGCCATCGCGGCCAAAAAGAAGGCGACAAAGATAGAGACAAAGAAGATGGCCAGGCGAAGGACGACCAGGAAGATGCGCAGGATGTAGACGATACGAAACGTAGAGGAGGCGTAAGATAAAGAAAGAAAGACGGCGCGAACGAGGGGAAAACGGGAATCGAAAGTAAGAGTATAAAGAAGGAACCAACAGCAGACCAAAGAAGGAAGGGGGCGACAGGCAAAGGCCAAAAAAAGGCGGAAAAAGAACAAGAAAATGAAACGATAAAAAGAGAAGACGGAGAGGAGAAGGAAAGGCAGATCAAGACACTCACCCCCAATCACACCCAGCTCGCTGCCAACACTAACACTGCTGCTCTTCTTCCGCCGCCCCTTATCCCCCTTGTCCCCACCCTCCCCGCCGAATCCCCACCGCTTCACGCTCCCAATGCGCGCCAGCAGCCCGCCGCTCCCGCCCCCAGAGCTGGGGAGCGCGACCTGGCTCTGGCTCCCGCTCCCACTCCCGCTGGCGGCGGTGCTGGGGCCGTAGGGATTGGTGTTCGCACTCGGCGCGAAGTGCACGGCGCTGGTGCTGCCCGCGGCGGCGCGGCTGCTGGTAGCGGCGTATGGTGCGTCAGTGGAGTAAGGCGAGGCGGCCTCCACCTCCTCCGCGTCCCAGTCCTCCTCTGTCCCCGTGCCCGTCCCGCCCCCGTCCTCGCTCTCCCGCCCCTCGCTTGCCCGCGGGAGCTCGCGCATCTCCACCGGCCCCGTACCTGAAATCAGTCAGTGATCAAACGGAGGAAATGAGTAGGAGGCGCATACCCCCACCAGCACCCCCGCCCCCCGGTCGGCTCTTCTTCCTCAACCGCCGCCGCTCGCGATGAATCGGCGGGCTTGGCGGCAGCCCCGCGAGGCCCCGTGCCACCTGCTTCTGTAGGTGCCCGTGCGGCCGCGTCAGCGCCGTCGTGCTCCCCGCGCTCGTGTGCGTGTACGCGATGCTCGCGTTGTCCGGCGCGGAGAACACGCTCGCCGTCGGGCTGCGCGGGAACGGCTGCGCCCCCACTCCTCCTCCCATCCCCATGCCCAACGCGTCGGCGGGGATGCTCAGCGCGAGCCCGCCCATCCCAAAGCGCGAAGGGAGCGGCGGGACGGGCGGCGGCGGCGAGTAGTTCGCGTCGTGCGTGCGTTGGGCAGAGACGCGCCGCGCGGTGACCGTCCGATCCTCGTCCGCCCCGCCCCCGGCGCCCCACTCGTCCTCGTCACTCGAGTCCCCGCCGCCGTCGCCCCACGGCCGCGCGGTCGACCCCGAGACTGTGCGTGCCGTCGCGCCCGAGTTCGCGCGCTGCTGCCGAGAGGCGCGCGGCGTGCGCCCTGCCGCGGGCGGGGGCGGGAGCGCATACTCGTCCGACCCCGCCTTTGCGTGGGAGGCGGGGTGCGTGGCGCGCGTATTCGCGTGGGGCTCGTCCTCGTCGTCCTCCGCAAAGTCGTCGTCCCAGTTCTCCGTCGTCATGTCCGTGTCGTGTGACGCGCGGCGCGCGTCGCGCGCGTCTAGATCTTTACTGCGATTGTGGTTGCTGTTGGTGGTGGTGATGCGTCCGTTGTCGGTGTTTTTGCTGTGGTTTTGGATTTCTTCGGTATCGTGGTCCTGAGGGTCGTGGAGGTCGGTGTCTAGGTCTTGGTCTTGGTCTTGGAGCGCGGTGCTGGCGGTGGACCGCCGCGTACTGCTCTGGCTCTGGAACTCAAAGTCGTCGTCCCAGTTCTCGGAGGGTTCTAAGGGGAAGTAGTGAGTACGAGGGCAAGGCAAGCAGCAGGAGCGAGGGAAATAAAGATGGAAGGGCTGCGTCGGAGACAGCCCAATCAGGAAGAGGCGCCTGATCACCGCGAGGCAGCTTCCGATAGCGAGCACGGACAGAGCGTGCACGCAGCCCGCTCGCTGGAAGTCGAGCCAGGCAGACAGAAAGAAAGACGCGAGTACACGTCGGGAAGCCCCGATTGTACCCGTTCCACGCCCACCCTACATCACTCTTCCTGCCAACGGCGTAAGGAGCATCCCCGCGAGCAGTAACGCCATTCCCCGTCCACTATGGGATCCCCCAGCATGAAAGAACGACCCTGCACGCGTCCCTCTCCGCGGCAGGACGCGAGCCCGATCCCAATCAGGATCAGGCGCCTGATCACCGCGAGGCAGATGCCGACAGCGAGGATGGAGACGGCGCAGACGTAGACACGGGAAGGAGAGCGGCACTGGAGAGCAGTCCAGCCAACCAGACACGCATAATGCAGGTTAACGGACAGGCAGGGGGCCTGCAGCTGTCAGTCACCCCTGCCCCCGAGTGGTCCGCAGCGACAGCGAGGGTCGTACAATTCGCGTCGTTCGCTGCGAGCGTGCTTCCGCCTGCAGAAGACAACGCCTGGAGTGCAAATCCGGCGAATTGAGGTCCGCAAAATGGCCACTGCGAGATGGCCATGCGATGTCGAGGATCCAGGGACACATATCCACGGATGCCCCACATGCGTAGGCGGTCCCACCCCGCCTGAGGAGATTTCCGCGCCTCGGAAAAGACCGTGCCACTCGAATATGGCCGTTCCCCGCCCAGCAGACGATACCGCACATCACCCCTCCTGCCAAAGGC
Source organism: Mycena latifolia (assembly GCA_029289555.1). NCBI lineage: Eukaryota > Fungi > Basidiomycota > Agaricomycetes > Agaricales > Mycenaceae > Mycena > Mycena latifolia. The sequence goes on from JARJLE010000036.1 coordinate 298,473, forward strand.
GTACAGGCACCCTCCTCTGAGCAGTACGCGTATCCCCTCTCCTGCAGGGCCCCGCACCCCCAAAAAATTGCGTCCCCGGCTCCCTGACCGCGAATCGAGCCAGAAAAAAGCGGGAAAAGACAGCACAGAAACACACCTGAATTGTGCGGCATCTCGTGCGATCATGAGTTTCTGGGGCCAGTCCAATTCCAGTGTCAGCAAGGAAAGCCTTTCTTCCAAGGGATAAGGGGTACCGTGGTTGCGTGCAAAGAGCAAAGCGAAAGCAGAGGCCAAGCGCGCAAGTCGGTATTTGGGCTGCAAAAAGGACAAGGTCAAAGGGCGTTATAACGTGACTGATGCTGATGTGATGCGGCCGGTCACGTTAGGCAGATCACTGGCAGATCGGCCCGCGCGTCCTGCTCTTGTTTTCTTCTCGATTTGGTGTTGCTGCAAAGCGCTGGTCTTTGTTCTACTTTGTTCTGCTTCGGTGGGACCAAGCGCGGGTGTCTCGTATTCTATTCGTCTGCGCTTTGTTTCCAACTGTCTGCGGCCTGTCGGGTGGATCGGGGATGTGTAATTGTCGTTGAGTGGTTTCAGGTTTGCCGCTGCCAAATTAATTGCAATAGTTACAGGGATCGAGTGGATGCTTCAAGGCCTGGTGGCGGATGGTCGCACCTACACCCAATGCCCGTTAGGAAAGGGAGTTTTCAGTGGGGTCCCCGTTCGATTCGGGACTGGGCATTGAGATCTCTCGGATGTCTAGCCTTTTTTCTCGGTCGAGGTTCACCCTGCGGCAGCGAATTCTACCGCATCTCACCCAGTCCTTAAGTAGGTTTGAAAGGCCGGGTAGCGGATGGTCCGCGTCCACATCCAATCACTTGTGTCGTGCTTTCCGTAGGACTCCCCGTTCGATTCAGGACCAGGCCATGTATACTCGCTCGATTCTTTTGTCCCTCACGCTAATGCAGGGCTATTCTGTGCGTTCGATTTGGTTGTATCCCCCGAACTCTGCCTGACTCCACCCCTCCCCAGAGATATTCAATGCAAACTCTTGACTCACATTCGACTCTCCGTCCTTCTGAAGATAGAACCAGTTTCACTTCCACTCCGCGGTAAATGCAGAATTATTGAGCATTCAATCCAACTCATTTCCACCGCACTTCGCCTAGGCCTTGCATAAGTGAGAGAAGGCCTGGTAGCGGATTGCCCGCGCCCACATTCCATAATCCGACGGAAAAGTCAGTATTCGGTGGGTCCCCCGTTCGATTCGGGACCAGGCCATGTATTGTTGGATTTGACCTTCTTTTTCTGTCTCCCTCACGCTAATTCAGCGCTCCTCTGTGCGCTCGATTTTGGTTGTATCCCCAAACTCTACCTGACTCCACCCCTCCAACTCCGGGAAGTAATCTATGCAAACTCTCGAATAATATTCGACTCTCCGTCCTTCCGAAGATAGAACCAGTTCGACTTCCACTCCGAGGTAAATCTAGAGTTATTGAGTATTGAGCATTCAATCCAACTTATTTCCACCGCACCTCACCTAGGCCTTGCATAGGTGAGAGAAGGGGTAGCGGATGGTACTGTGGGATTGCTAAGTGGGAAGCCCGCTCGATATCGGGACTGGGCCATGACTCTCGTTTTTGCGCTGTTTTGCATTCAGTCAAATCCTAACACCCGTTATTCCCAGTATCCTCCTCTGAGCCCCACTTCGAACATTGATTTTCCGTCGCTCTAGAGTTGAATCCAGAACCACTCGGCGTGCGAGTTTCAATCCCCCAGCTTATTTCAACCTCGCCTCACCCGGTTCCTGAACAGGTTCCAAAGGGTCTGGTAGCGGATGGTCCGCGCCCACATTCCATAGCCCATCGGACACAGTCTGTATTTGGCGGGTTCTCCGTTCGATTCGGGACCAAGCCGTTCATGGGCTAAATCGATATTTTTCCTTTATTCGTAAGTACAGCGTGTTCACAAGTTACATAAACGTCATCCTCAATTTGTTATCCTCTGCCCTCAACTCCACCTCACCGGGTCCTCAAATAGGCTTGAAAGGCCCGGTAGCGGATGGTCCGCGCGCCCACATTAAATAGAAAGATGAAAGTTTCCTCGGTGGGGTCCCCGTTCGATTCGGGACCGGGCCATTCGTGGGCGAATTCGAATTTTGTTTTTGTTTGGTTACGTTCACAACAGCTATCCTTCATTTGTTATCTTTCAGCGCCAGCTCCAGCTCAACATTACCCACCATCGAACTCCGAGTTTCATTCAGAAATATTCCGGCGGAAAATCAGCCGCACTTCACCCAGTTCCTGAGTAGGTTCAAAGGCCTGATAGCGGATGGTCCGCACCCACACGCAATTTAGGCCCGTTCAAAGTATTCGGTGGGTTCCCCGTTCGATTCGGGACTGGGCCATAACTTGAATTATTCATTTTTTTCACTACATGCGAACGATCCCACTAGTATTCGAGTTCTATGTTCTCCTCCACGGCGTCGCATTTAATATCATTCAAGGCCATGGTTCGACATTCATCTATTCCAATCTGACGTAAGCAATTCGAGCCCATCTCATCCAGTCCTTGAACAGGTGGATCAAGGCTTGGTAGCGGATGGTCCGCACGCACATCCTGTACTGATTATTTCGACCAGGTGTTCATTCATTTCGGAATTTTCACTCGCCGAGCTAGCCGATAAATTTTCCTTTTGAATTGTCACGATTTTCAACGGCCTCTAGAGGGTCTTCTTTCTCCTCTGTGCCATATCGTGCGGTTTCGTGCCAAATCTCAGAGAGAAGCTTTAGAAGTGACGCGGAGTGGAACTTGAGGTCGAGGTGGGCGAGTGGAGATCGCTGTAGCTCGAACATCTACCACATGCCCAGTCTGGGGAGATCATGCGATGTGGTTCATGATCACTTGGTGGATTGCTATTGCACCCGTCTGTTGCATATTGTAGAGCGAGAGCTGAGATGGGAAACGTCGATAGCAAGCTTAAGGATTGAAGTTTCCCCCATCAGGAAAACCTCAAATCACTATGAGCTACTGTATAGACCCACAAAGACACTATAGACACTATAGACAGGTTGCTATATCGTCTATATGTGTCTATGTTGTGAAAGAAGTAGGAAGATAATAGTCAAGTACCGGTGCAGCGTGTGTTTCGGGAGAATTCACGACTGACGAGATGAGGACAGACGTCGAATTCGTTAGGATCAATTCTCCACAGAGACTCGGGTAGACGCTCGGGTAGAATTGATGGCGTCGTAAAGGGCAGGTAGGTAGGTAGGTAGGTAGGTAGAATGACACGGCACGGTCCCGCTCAGGAACACCGGTTTGAGGAAGTATCCCAGTGTACTACAGGCTGTTTATGTACACCAGCGTCCCTCACCTCTAAAAGTCTCTCGAGCCGAGCTCACGCACCCAGTTTCCCGTCACGCTGTAGAACCCAATTAACTTCTAGAAGCAAAAAAAAAAAATCAAAACAAAAGCACACAGATTCTCATCCCAATCTGCACCTCAAAATTCATCGGAATATCTGACCGAGTAGCTGATGCCATCGCGAATCTCGGCCTTCGTCCCAGTATTACCAATTTCAAAAGTATTACGTAGGGAGCATCGAGCAGTCAGAAGGTTCAGAAGTTCATGTTGAAAGGTACAGAGAGGTTCAAGGGAGATGTGATGCATGCCTTGCATTGAGCAAGCACAACACCGACTCGGAATCAGACCAAAGGAAATGTACACCAAGAAGAGATATCGACGCGGCCATGGCTTTTGGACAACAAAATATCGATGAGTGTGGATAAGCCTCATTCCAAAACTCTCGATGTTGCCACATAGCTCTTTGCACCTGCACTCTTCAGTGTCTATTCGTTCGCGCTCAAGTCATCCGCGTCAATTCAGTGTCATGTGTATCTCCTTCTACTTCAAAAATTGTTTGGTTCAAACATTTGTCAAACATACTTTGTTGAAGGCCAGCCCTCGCTGAAGGGTGACCTATGGCACAACATGCTTAAATGTGAAAACTGATAGCAGATTTTCAACGCCTATCGGTGCGGTGGCCTTGGCGCCCCCTGATAGATCCACTCATACCGTTGGAACACAGGATGGTGGAGGATTCAGGACAAAGAATGGAGGCCCACCCGCCTCCCCTCTCGATCTTAGACCGCCGCGTCTCCTAACATGTGGACGAGAGCATTCTCCGGGATCTCGTTTGTGACTTGTGGTGGGGAATATTGGTTCAACTTGGTTGCTAATGCTTTGGCTCATGGGACTTCGATGACTCCTTGCCCAATCCCTGAGAGCAGCGATAATCGTGAATTTCTGTTGGAGCAAGTGTAGTTCGGTGATCACTGATCGTGTGTACAGCCATTGCTTACACAGCCTCCCAAATCACCTTAAAAGACCAACGATAATGTCGTGATGCGGCGAAACCCTCTACCGCGGCCCCCGCCCCATTCCGGACTATTCATGGCGGCGAACTCACCCAGTGTACTGTGGCAGGCTCGTAGCACTTCAAACCTAATCGACTGCCCTAACTTGATCCTCCAGGCAGCCGACGATTTCCAGGAGGACGAGCCACCTCCTCGCACTTGGATCCACAAAGATTGGTACACGGATCCAGGGCTGCCGTTCCCATGGTCCACCGATTGGGAGGAGTGGGACGGTCTCATCCTCTTCGAGGAGTTCGTCGACGGCAAGCTCAAGATAGAAAAACTCTTCAGGGACGTGTTTGACGTGCCCGGCACCGTCGAGCCGCTCGCGTACATGATTGGCACCGATGGAGAGATCTTCCTGTTCACCGCTGGAGGCCGCTATTATCTTTGGGATGACGGTAGACTGACCATGCATAGACTGGAGTTTGCATCGCCTAAGAAATTTTTGGCATACGCGCTTGTGAAAGAGAAGGACGTCATGCCAGATGTGCGCATCCATAATCTCCCCGGGACCCATCTGGGGTGGTTTTAGCCCCATATAATAATAACAAACTGTTGGCCATAGCCCATACGCCCCGAAATTGAACCTAATTCCGGTGTAAATCTCGCATTGGTTTGAGCAACGTTGGAAACTTGAAATTTCCGTAGCCCAAAGCCCAAAATTACTTGCTGTTTTCCCTGTTTTGACCTCACCTCTTCTAAGTTTTCACCCAGCCCGGCGCATGTTCGTCATACGCTCCTTCTTTCAACCAGAGTTGAATCTGAATTACTCGATGTGCGAGCTTCAATCCCCCGTTTATTTCAGCGTTACCTCAACCGGTTCTGAACAGGCTTCAAAGGCCTGGCAGCGGATGGCCCACGCCCACAGCTAATTTCGTAATAACTGCTTATCGGTGGGTTCCTCGTTTGATTCGAGATCCGGCTATTCCTCCGAATCAAACGGTTCTTTTTGTTTCCGTTCGGCTGCGCTCACAAAACCTATTCTCCCTCTTTATTTTTAAGGCCAGCTCCAGCTCAACATCACCCTCTATCAAACTCCGAATTTGATTCAGAAATATTCCGGCGGGCAACTGTCAAATCAACCGCATTTCACCCAGTTCCAGAGCAGGTTTTAAAGGCCTGGTAGCGGATGGCCCACGCCCACATCCAATGCCCAATGTCTAGATTGGAAGAGGATTTTCCATGGGACCCCCCGTTCGATTCGGGACCAGGCCATTCGTCGTAGGATATGCTGACTTTTTTTTTTGGTTTTCGTTCGGTGGTATGCATAACAGCCAGCCTTGAAGTGTTATCCTCTGGCGCCACCTTAACCGGAAACTCTCCTTTTCAACTCCAAGTTTCATTAAGAAATACGGATTCTGGCGGGAAACCGTCAAATTCGTCCACACCTCGCCCAGTCCTCAAATAGGTTTGAAAGGCCTGGTAGCGGGTGCTCCGCACCCACGCACAATTTGTCGTCTATGAAGACATCCGGTGGGTTCACCGCTCGATCCGGGACTAGGCCCTTTCGTCCGACCTTGCGCGTTTTTTCTCTCTCCCGCTGCGCCATACTGCGCCACTTGTGTCCTCCCCTGGGGAAATATTTTTGGGAAAGTGGGGCGAGTTGCAGTTCAATTCCCACGTTTCATAAATATTCCAGCGCGCAAACTCTGAACCCACGCTCAAATTCTATGATACCCCAGCGGTCCTCAAATAAGCTTAGGAAGGCCTGGTAGCGGATGGTTGCGCCTACATGGAATGAACAATGATGTGGGATTCCCGTTCGATTCGGGACCAGGCCAGGCATTTTTTCGATCCGGTCTTTCAACACCAACTGTACCTGTTTCCCTCAACATTGCCCACTCATCTATCATGTTCAGAATTTTCGACGTGACCAGTGAGTAATGTCGTAGTCAGTGAGAGATCGCCCATCCGGCTCCTACAATATACATTCAAGCTCAATCACCCCGAGGAACTTGAATTTGAGTCCCGAGCATCGGGAACTTCAAGAGGCGAAACACGTGACCTGTCGAAGGCAGTGAGTCATACTGCTTGCTGTCGACCACTACAATCGCCTAGATGGAACCATCGTTTCCTCTCGACCTAGAACGGGAGATCTTTGAAATGGCTGCGCGGATAGATAAAACAACGATACCAACACTTCTGCTCGTTTGCCACCGAGTTCATACCTGGTGAGCCACTCGCATCTCACACGATATATTTCGTTCAAGTTGACATGCTTTCAGGATCGAGCCACTGCTTTACCGCGTACTTGAACTCACTCACAGTGATAAAAAACTTCTATCCGCCCTGGAGTCCAGGATACAATCCAAACCAGCGGGCTTCTTTCGCAGTGTCGTGCGACATCTTTTCATCTGGAATCCCACCAGATCGGCGCGATGCCAGAACATTCTGGAGCATTGTTCAGGGACCGTAAATCTCTGCATCGTTGGGACTTTCGGAGCCGACCTCATCCCGGGCCTAAGCCGGATGCGTCTCCAGAGACTCGCTTTCAATTGGCCATTACCAACCTCCCTGGGACTAGACCACCCACTCTTCCTCTCTATCACACATCTCGATATATGGACGTACCCGGAAGACCTCGACCGTGCTGAAAGCTGGGAGGCCTGGTCCCTCCTGGCCTCGCTGCCCGCGCTCACCCACCTGGCTCTGTCCAAAGAAGTAGCCTATGCTATCCTTCCTCAAGTGGTCGGGGAATGCGCTCACCTTCGTGTTATGCTCATACTGACTCATTCTTCGCGGTTTGAGACATTTCCCAGCACGCTCGCCGTTACCGATCCGCGCGTGGTGGTGACACCGCTTGGAAACTATGTTGCCGACTGGACGCAGGGTGCATGGGGCGGGGATGATATGTGGGCACGCGCCGACAAATATATAGCTCAAAAACGGAGCGGTGGTATTCCCAGTGAGTTTGTTTCCTCTCCTGGGATCGGAGGGGGCCCTCATGAATCGCTCAGATGACAGCTATTTCCTAGCCGAACCTTCGCCAATTGTATCCTAGCCCTCTCGAGGAGATCTCCTATCAGCATTGGCTTGTTGCGTTAAATGTGGGTGGGCTCAACCTCTCACGCGCGCGATCAACGCTCATTCTCCACCCAGAGATGGCGGTTACCGATGTAGTTGACTGACGGTGTCTCGCGTTTCTCAGAAATCCATCTCGGAAGTTGCCGGCTCGACCAGAGAAACATTCCCGAACTTGCTCCTGGTGAAGCTGTAAGCTTGGAAATGATAATGCAACTGCCTGGGATTAACGTTGAACCTCCACTGAACTCGATGCTTACATTAAATTAGAAATATACGAGATTTCTTAAAGATTAGGTACGAAATCCCACAACCATTCCGCCTGAGCTTCATTGAACCTTCAACTTCTCACGGCCCCTCACTCAGTCCTGTAATAGGTGAGACTCGGCGTTATCCCAAGATCTGGCCATCGCTTGCCCTCTATTCGGCGTAACCCGACGATTCAAATAGGTCTTATGTTCAACTTTAAACTCAGAAACATTCGGTGCGTACAACCCTTGATCCGCTGATTATTTGAACTGCACCTCATCAAGCCCTCAAGCTGGTGAAGGCCTGGAAATGTTTGGTCCGCATCCACACGTAATCCGCGGTGTTTTTAAAAATTTTACTGGGATCCCCGTTCGATTCGGGACTGGGCCATTCGCGGTGGCTTTCACTGTTTATCTCTCTCTCGACAGGCCAGAACTCCAGGTGGGTGCTCGAAGCGTGAAGTGTGGTTGAGCCCCGTTCCATAAATTAGCTGCATGCGGACCAAAGCATGTAAAGTCTGGGTCTGAGCAGGACCAACGGAGAAGGTTCAATATTTCGACCTCTGGGACCAAGGTTGAGTGACATATTGATATTATAGACATCCTGTGTGACGAGCTCCTGTTGAACGCGCCATCTAGCGAATTCATGAATAAGCTGGTGGACCCGATAAAGAACACTGCGATCGACATCCACGAGTTTCCTCCTCTCACCATATATGCGTCTGTTTAACGAATCCACAGTATTTGGTTTAATCCTTAATACTATACAGAAACACGAGTTCGCTGATACATCGCCGCCAGATGTTGATTTCTCCGGCCAGCATGCAGAATGTACACAACCCGGTGCGTGCGTCATGACTTTCGCTACGGATCGTGGCTCATGTGTTCAGGTCCTGCAAACCTCGCCAACGTAACGGCTTGGCTGCGCGAGAACAATCTCAAGTGATGCATACTGACTGCATCGAGTCCAGGGACGCCCTACTAATTGCGCCTTTCCCAGAGCGGTACAAAGTCAATTCGGCGGAGGCGACAATGAGAATCGCGTCCAGGTGCGCCTGCCCCTCAACCTGCAATTACAGCATTTAAGCCATTATGCGGCATTGCAGTTCGTCGATGACCTTGTGAAATGCATGGCCGCCAACGACAAGTGGATCGGGTGGTCCATCTAGGCCGCGGGCCCACTCTGGGGGACCAATTCCCCGCAACCTCGAGCCCGGAGAAGTGAACGATATGGGCGAACCCAAGTATGTTTCCAAAATGATGTTTAGAACCCATGGCTTGACTATCGATAGTGCCTTTTCTGCTGTGTGGGCCGCGTCTATTCGTCCGAATATTCCGAAAAGTAAGTCATAACTTATCCCGAGCTCGACGCTGATTTTCCGTTTTAAGACTTGAAGAGGGCTGGGATCTCGAGTTCGCATTAAGAGACCAATGAATCCGTGTGTTTTAGTCGTATCTGACTGCGGAATTTGTTGGGTTCCATTGAACCGCGAAACCAGCTGAACCCGGTGGATTGAACCGGTGTTCCTGATGCATTAGGCTCGAATCCAGCCTGTCTATGAAAGCAAGCTTGTCGATAGACAGGCTGGTCGATCTGAGTTTAAAATTGCGATACAAATAAATTACCCAAAAAGGTTATTCCGGACCGGGGTTGCGAGCGGCCAGCAGTTGATCCAAACAACGACAACATTGACGAAAATCGACGCCGCGGACGCAAAACACGAGCGTTTGCCTTCGGATAAAGCGCCATGTGATGAGGGAGTGATCCTGAGTAGCTCTGGGCTTTCAACCGAAAATTTTAATGAGGTACGGGAGATCCTGCGAATAACCTTTTTTGGTAACTTATTTGCATTGGAAATTCAAACTCAGATCGACTGGTCTGTCTATCGACAGGCTTGCCTCCATAGACAGACAGTCACTGGTCTACTGATGCATCCTCTGGCCTCATGATCAATTCAGGATGCTGACTGACTTCACCGGGGTACCCCGCCTGATTTGTCCCAGCTTCTAATCAAGGGTGGTTGTACTGCCTCACTGAGGCGACTGACCGAGCTTAGACCGAGCTCCATGGAAGCCCAGAGATTCAACGTTCGAATGAGCACATCCTTGCACAGAAGGCCTAATTAAGTGCTGGATGTTGAAGAATAGATTCGTTTCAATTAGGCGTGCTTATGATATCCAGCATGGGTCTACTTATGTGCGACGATTGTTGAAAAAAAATTCGTTTCTGGCCATTCTCACGTTGCCTAATCTGCCCCCTGCATGGAGTTGATTATTATAACTGCCCCCCAGATAACTCATCCCCGAAGGAGCACGAGGCGCCTCATTCACATAAAACAGAATAAATTCACGTCGGAAGTCAACACACACTACCTCCACCACCTCACCCACCCTATCTGTTTCAATGCCTCTGCGTCGCTTCTTCACACCCAAGGGAATGTACTCCCCAGAGGACAAAGCCGCCATCGCTGCCGCCGTTACGGGTGTCTACAAGAAGATTCCCCCGTTCTACGTCGTAGTACTCTTCATCGAGCTTGATCCCCAGAACTTCTTCGTCGGCGGGAAGAGCACGGATAAATTCCTGCGCATCGCCGCAGAGCATTATGCCCGGAATTTCTCCGAGTCAGCAACATATTCCTGGGATTTTTGAAACTTATGAGGATTTCCAGCGACAAGGCGAAACGAAACTTCATGGATCGCTACGAGCAAGCCCTCGAGCCGTTCACCAAGCGCCGGGAAATCGACTAGGAGGTGCAGATCACCGATGCTGATGTATGCCGCTATCCAATCTGTGCATACAAGATACTGAGTTCTTCACTTTTCAGCGCACACTTTGGAACGAGAACGGGATGGCCCCGCCACTCCCGGACACGGAGGAAGAGAATATCTGGAAACAGGAGAACCGGGCGGTATCACCAGAGGAAATGGAGATCTTGAAGGCAAAGGGGCAGAAATAGTCGTTGTATTATTCTTTTTCTGCCAGCTATATGGTTGTTCCTAACTCTGAGTTGAGCAATACTCACGAGTTAACGCTGTCCGGTTCGTGAACACGTTTTTTGCCAAGTTCGATGTACGGCATGAGCGGCACAAGTTCCGATTTGAAGCTCCGACCCACTGCGGAAAGCGCATCAATTCGGGGTTTAAACCTCTTCGCCTCCTGCCTCCACCCTGTATTCATCTTCACCCGCGAGATATGCAACAAACCTCAATCAAGGACATTTCGTCCATCCACCCGACAAAATGGAGCCCTTAGGGTCAAATGAAACTCGCGGATGTCAGCCGCTCTCCTCGCACAAACTTGAAAAGCCGCCCCCCGTGTCAGCCACCCATCTTCCATCGCTCACTCCTACCCCCACCACCTCATCAGCCAAAGATGTCCACGCTCTCTGAGATCCACACATTCCTTAAGCTTTACTTTGGCGACACTCTGTCTCGTGTTCTGGACATGCTCTATCGTGTCCGTGGCCGCAAGAACGACGCGGAGGACGCGGTCGACGGTGCTCGAGGTGAGTCCCAGGGGTACTTCTACCTCCTCCATACAGCATCTGACGAGCTGGCGACCTGCAGACACCAGCACCGATACTGGCACGTCCTCGACCAGCGCAAGCACAGGTTCGTCCATGGTCCATCTTCATCCTGTTCACGTCGCTGATCGTGTGCCACAGAACCTCTCGGGTTCTATGATGACGCCCCTGTCAAGCCCACGGCCCCGCCCATCGACACTAAGCCCGACGACGCATCTCTCCTCAGCGCCGCCGCCGCCGCAAATCTGACGCTCCCTTCGCTGCCGTCCATCCTGACGAAACCGTATGCACGCCCCCCACTCGCTGTCGACGACTCAGACGCAGCTCCGCAATGCTTTGGGCCCCCCAGCAACGAGTACCACGACCGCCGCCTTCCCCTCGGCACCGTTACCAACATTCCGAAGATCGTCAACGGCAAAACCCGCAAGGGCAAGACCCCCAAGGCCACGAGCGCTCGCCAGCAGCCCCCCAAGGTCGTCAAATGGAGCCTCCCCACTATGGCCCGTCGCTCGTGCGCCAAGGGCTCCTGTTCGGTCTTTGTTGACGAAACAAGCCCACATAGTCCTGTTGCGCATGCCGCGTCACCCACCGACACCCTCGATGCCGTCCCTGCCCCTGTCACTGCCGCCTCTACGCCCGCTCCTGGATCGGCCGAATGGAATGCGACCAAGACGGCACTCCTCGCCCAGGTGCGCAGCTGGAGCGAGCAGGTCAAGGCCTCGCGGCGACACTCCTACCCCGTTCTCGGTTTCGTTTCCGGCAACAAGTCTGTTCTCGTTCCTGGCACGTCTGCACCCACGTCCGTCGCGGCGCTTTCCCAAGCCGTCAAGCCCAAGCACGCGGCCTCCAAGCGGCACTCAGCCCCACCTGTGCTCGTCGCGTCGTCCAAGGCGCCCCGCCTCGACCTCGAGGACCTCCTCTCTAGCCTTATTGTGGAGGCGCAGGACACGATTGCGGCGCTCGATGGGGAGAACGGGGATGGGCTTGGCCACAAGCACGAAGACGCAGTGGGCAGCAAGTACGAGGATGCAGCGAGCAGCAAGTTCGGCGGTGAAGTAGTCAGCAGGTACGATGACGCAGTGAGCAACAAGTCCGACGGCGGGGCGGTGGGCAGCAAGTACAGCGATTCAACCAGCAACCAAGATCCGGGTGTGCGCACCTTCAGCGCCGTCGCCCTCGAGAGCGGGCCCATCTTTGTCATCGGCGACGACGACGAGCTCGAGGCGGTCACTACCAAGCCCCAGCACCCCCACCGCGACGCGCGCGCTCTTCCCACACATACCGGCGACGTCACACCCACCACCGGCCGCGTTATCGCCTCCATCTCCGCCTCGCGCTCCCTCGCCGAGCTCGCCGATACCAGCTCGCGCTCCCTGAGCGACCTTCTCGCGGCGTTCGACGATGTCCTCGCGGGCCCGCGCTGGCGGCGTCTTCTCGCGCGGTCTGACAGCATCAGCGGGGCGCGGCGCAACGATTCGATCGTCTAAGGCTGCTCTCTAGTCCCTCTCTCGTGTTACGTGTATCAACATCATTATCGTCCTGGTCTTCGGTCTCGGTCTCAGTCTCGGTATACCCATTTTCTTCGTCTCGACCCTCAATCTCGGCTCGGTCTCCACCGATATACCCCATCCATATACCCATCTGCTGTTTCTCCTCTTCGACTTCGACTAAATCATTCAAAACCCGATACCCACACAAAAACAGGGACGCCCGCGCAAACTACAAAATCTACAAAAACATCGGGCTGAGGATGCGATGGGGTTGTTCGTTCGGGATTTTTTAAAAACTTTTTTCTTGTATATGTATGGAGTACTGCGTGTACGGTTCGAAAATTGTACAAACCATGTATACCCTGTTTTTCAAAACTCTTTTTTCTCTGCGATGCGAGGTTTGTGCGAGACACATTAACAGAGATTACGTGCGCCTGACGTGACATATCACGCGACGCGCAGTGACGTATCGCGTTGACGCGTTTCAACCCCAGTAAAAAAAAGAAACTCATCCAGAGAGCAAGCCCTAAACCTCATGGCTGGTGTTTCATTTCTCCTTCGTATTACTTCCTATTTTCCATTCCGTAGAGGATCTACCATTGTTCAAGTGCAACTTAAAGTTCAACCAAAATTCAACCCAAAACCTTCGGGCCCGTATCAAGCTGCAGATGTTTCCGCTTTCGGTGCGTTTCCCCTTCCAGGCAATAATAAAGTTCCGGCTTCTTTTTTTTTTCTCACTCGTGCCCTTCGTTTCAGGCGCTCGTATCATTCCGAAGTATTCAACACACTCTCGGCCCGCCGTCGGACCTCATCCAGGCTGAACCTAAATTCCGGGGGTTCCGTAACACATATCGGATACAACCCACGCTCAAATTTTCGCCCGGTCTTCAAATAGGTATCAAAGGCCTTGTGGCGTGTGGCCGCGCGAGTAACAATCTCCATCTATACTCATCACTGCACTTAGCCAAGTAAGGGGCGGGGCGTCGGGACATGTGCTCAACACTTGCTAATATGTTACATTGTTAGAGCCGTATGCCGTATATATAGACCTTCTTTAATAGATGTGACTCATGAGCAGATGCGCTGATAGTCTATTAGTAAGTATGCTAGTTGAACAATAGCTCCGTTGCTTTGCAATTGATCGGTCATGACGCGGCGCCATCCACTGGGATCATGTTTCCCAGTTTTCCAGCTGGATTCCGGTTCGATTCCGGACGTAGCATACAGTAGCCCATTCAAACATATCTTTCTTCCCTTTCCAAATCGCCGCCACTGCCCTCTATTCGACATACCGCCACGGGTCAAACAAATACTGCTCAAGGCACCATGTTCAACTTCAAACTCAGAGGAATTCGCAAACATTCGGTTCGCACAACCCTGAATCCCAAGTTCAACTGTTGTCAGTCTGCACTACATCTCAAAAAGCATTCTAATAGGTTTTAGAACTTCTAAACGCAATCGAAAGTTGCACACATCATAATCATGATTCATGATAGTGAAGCAAAGGAGATCCGTACCGTAAGTAATTTAATACCACCAACCTACCAACCTACCAACCTACCAGGCTATCAAGGAGCGCGAAACATATAAGATCTTCCGCTCATCACCGGACTGAGCCCAGGCGGTGCTCAAATCATATCGATGCAATTAAACCCCAGGAGATGAACCACGCGCGCTGCGGTACAGCATCCGGGTGGACTCTGGAGCGCCCAGTGCGTGCACCACCCGCCCCGCTGGTCGTGGATGTATTACGGTGGACGAAGGTGTTTTCCGTTTGAGGTTGTACAGGATCAAGAAGCTCCGAGTCCTCTTCCTGCCCGCGAGCGCAACGACTAAGTTAACTGCTCTATAAACTTTTTCATACTGAGACCCACGCCAAGAGAACGCCAAGAGCTCACGGCGCTGTTTCCATGGGTGATTTGCACCGCGTGTATCTCGCTCTAGCTCGTTCTATTTATGACTAGGTGATTCAATCAAGATCATCACAACAAAAGAATGGTCCCGCCGGCCCCGTCGTCAGGAACCTCTCAGGGACGCGTCTAGCCGAGAATGAAGAATGCGGACGAAACGGCAAGTTTTTCCGATATTCTTTCCACACGGGATTTATAAAAGACCATGGGCACCGCTCGAATGCTCTGTGATCATTGCACTCGTCGAGCCTCTTGTCGAAGATGCGGATCACATTTTCACACTCGCTAGCTGCTCTCTCACTTTTCGTTCACTCCGCACGCTCCGGATGTGCAGGAATCAGCCCATCCGGAACTTCAACAGGTAGGTTGCCTTTTCCGTCTTACATTTTTTTTTTGTTTCCGTGACTGATCGCCGCATTTTTAGGTCCATTTTGGATGGCCAATGGTGGGCTACACGTACTTGGCAAGAGTTCCTTCAACCCAGGCTTCAAGGTGAGAGAGAGGTGTTGCAGACTCGCTCCATGCTCATCGCGCATTCAGGTCTTTCGCAACGTGAAAGTTGACTACGGAGTACGTGAAGCCAGTGTTTAAATGGCCCGTCTAATAAAACGACGCTTTAGGCTGTTGGCGATGGTGTTGCTGGTGGGTTTCATTTTCGAGGCACTGCTTGCAGGCCTTAGCTGATTTTCACAGACGACACGGATGCTATCAACAAGGCCATTAGCGGTACGTCCGGAACTATAAGCAGAGATGGGCCTGCTCCCTAACTGACCGAATAGATGGTGCACGCTGTGGACAAGGATGCAGCTCTTCTAGCGTACGACTCCCAGCCCACTACTACTAAGATACGGCTCCTCAATATCTTAACAGCTCACCCCGGCGATCGTATACTTCCCCCCCGGCAAAGTACGCTTCGGATTTAATGTGCCGAGCAATTCGTGCGCTGACTGGCCTTGTTCCGCAGTATCGCGTCACGAAACCTATCGTTCCGTGCGTGCA
This sequence comes from Mycena latifolia, assembly GCA_029289555.1. NCBI lineage: Eukaryota > Fungi > Basidiomycota > Agaricomycetes > Agaricales > Mycenaceae > Mycena > Mycena latifolia. The sequence goes on from JARJLE010000036.1 coordinate 314,065, forward strand.
TCTCGCTGATGAGGAGACCGAACTAACCCCTGGACTGACGTTGCAGTTACTATTTCACGGCGCTGTGAGTCTCGTTGTCCCGAACACCGCGATATAGATTCCTAATGATCCACATCCAGCGTTGGCGATTTTAACACCAAACCTACCCTCATTGCCGATGCCGGTTTTGTGGGCATTGCTGTCATCGGTCAGTCATATACTCGGACATTTTTCCGACTTCTCACCAACATAATTTAGACGCCGACCCATACATCCCTGGCGCGCAGAACCCAGATGGCTCTGGTGTAAATTGGTGGACGAACCAGAACGTGCGTCGCAGCCTTCACCGTAAACGCCCCCCCGCTGCTGAGTTGATCCCCCCTCAGAACTTCTTCCGCGGTGTCAGGAACTTCGTTATCGACGTCACGAGGATGAGCCCCGACCAGTATGGGACGGGGATACACTGGCAGGTCGGCCAGGTTAGTTTGCGCTTCTCAACCCCATTTTGCCGCACAATACTCATGGATCTCGAGGCCACATCGATTATCAACGTCGACTTCAAGATGTCGTCCGCGGCCGGCACGAAACATCAGGGGTATGCAGGTTTTTCGTATCGCGATGTGCATGGGGACTTAAGTGTTTCTTTCATAGTGTGTACATGGAGAACGGGTCAGGCGGTTTCATGTCCGATCTTACCTTCGACGGGTATGTCGACTGTTTCAGCCGTACGCCAATGGCTGATAGAAGAATTCCACAGCGGCGCATTCGGCATGTGGCTTTCCAACCAGCAGTTCACGATCCGCAACATCAAGATCACCAATGCTGTCGCCGGCATTTACCAGTTGTGGAATTGGGGATTCACGTGGCAGAACGTCCAAATTTCGTGCGTACTTTCCCTTCGCTATTTCTTCGACTGATGAACAGCATAGTAACTGCCAAGTCGGGTTCGACCTTAACACGGGAGGACTAACGTTGGCTACTCAGGTGAATAAATCCTTTCTAGGGCAGAGTAGTATCCCACGCGTTCGTTAGAGTGCAGCCGGCGTTCTTATCGTCGATTCCTCGATCTCAAACACCGGAATCGGAATCAGGGTGCGTTCCTCTTCGCGTTCTGACTTTTGTCAGTTCACTGGAATGCGATCAACAGATGTCGAGCACCCAACCTACAAGCCTCGCGGGGTCCTTGGTTCTGGACAATGTCGCCTTCTCTGGGATATCCACAGCAAATATCCAAGATAGCAGCGGCACAGTTTTAGCTGCGAACGCTGCAGTCGCGCAATGGTTCCAGGGAAATGTGTACTTGGGTCCGTGCTCATTTCTTTCATGTCAGAAGGTTTTCCTCATAGTCGGGGGACAGGATCATCAAAGAGGTATCTGCGCGGGACGTACACGCCCTCGGGCTCGAGGCCAGCTTCTTTGGTCGACAGCTCTGGAAAATATTTCACCAAGTCGCGGCCTCAATACGGCAACTATCAGGATATACGTACGTCCTGGATGCCCCTGCCTGTTCCTACCTCTCACGATCCGTGAGCAGAATTCCTAGACATCATGTCAATCGGATTAGGGGCAAAAGGTGATGGAGTGACGGACGACACAGTTGCAATAAATACGTTCCTGCAGAAGGTCAGAGTTTCTCCTGATATCTCGATTCATCGTTCAACTTTCTTTTATAGTATTCTGGATGCGCCATTTTATGTGGGATTAATTGTCATTTACCCCTGGCACCCGCTGACCCGTCTCACAGTATTTGAAGCTGGCACATATCTGGTCACCGACACGATCTTCGTTCCCGAAGGTACAATGATCGTGGGAGACATGTACGCGACTATCATGGGCTCCGGCCCCAAGTTCGCCGACCAAAACTCTCCGACCCCAGTTATTCGGGTAAGTTCATCTCGTGCTCTCGCCCGCCGCCATCGCGCTGAACTCGTGAAGGTCGGGAATCCCGGGGATGTTGGGATAGTCGAGATCAGCGACATGGTCATTACAACCCAAGGTGGATCAGCCGGCGCGATCGGTATCGAATGGAACGTCCAGGAAAGCTCTCAAGGGTCGGCCGGTATGTGGGATGTGCATATTCGCCTCGGCGGCACCAAGGTAAATCAGTTACGTTCCCACGGTTCATGTTCTAATGTGAGGTTCTGTAGGGCACCAACATCAACTCCGCCAACTGTCCCACGTCATCCACGGACATGTCAAAATGCGCCTCGGCGTTCCTCGGCCTCCACATAACGAAAACGGCCTCAGGGTATTTCGAGGTTAGTAATTATGTTCTTTGAGGCTTTCCGGCTGACGGGGTTACTTTAGAATGTATGGGTCTGGAATGCAGGTGGGCGAATTGCTTTTTTAGTGAATATTGGGCTCAAACGTCTGTTCAGACCACGATTTGGACGACCCGAATCAGACGCAGATGAATGTCTTCAGCGGACGAGGCGTGTTAGTGGAGTCCGCGAAGGGCCCAGTGTGGCTTATTGGAACGGCGTCGGAGCATCATGTAAGTACTCGCTGCGGCCTCTCTAATTCACTCATATCCCACCCAGGTCATATACCAATACGCATTCAACAACGCTCAAAACGTTTATGCGGGTCTAATTCAAACGGAGACTCCCTATTTCCAACCCACGCCTAACCCGCCAGCTCCGTTTTCGACAAATACCGCATACGGGGACCCAGCAGGTGCTCGCCTCGACGCCTTGGGTTTGGTGATCACAAACTCGTACAACATCTTCGTGTATGGGGCCGGTCTCTACAGTTTCTTCCAGGTAACATTTCTTTGGATCAAAGACACGACGCAACCGTAACTAATGTTATTCTCTCAGACGTATTCGCAGGTAAGCCTTCCTGTGACATCCGCAGGTCTTTCTCGTAACTTGGGATCAGGCGTGTGTACCCAACCGCAATTGCCAAGACTCTATGGTGCTGGTCGACCAACAATCGGCGGCGATCTATCTCTATCAACTGACGACTGCAGGAAGTACCAATATGATCAGCTACCCTAATGTTTCCATCGCGAAGCAGGCAGACAACATCAACGGTTTCGCCAGCACTTTGAGTCTCTGGGAAGCACCGAGTGCCCAGGTTCCACAAGGTGAATGCGGCCAGACCCAGGCGGTACTCCAATCCCTCTCGCGCAAATCCGACTCCAACCTCCGCGCGCGCCAGTCGGAGGACTACAACTACTACGCACTCAACCCCGGCAAAATCTCTACGGACCTCATGGTGGGCGATCTGACCGACGACGGGAAGCGTGCGCCGCGGCAGAACTGCATTTTCTACGTGAATCAGAGGGACGTAAACGACACGGACCCCAACTACGCGAAGAACCGCGCGATACAGTTCGAGAATTTGATGAATGCACAGTTCCCGGGCGGTGACTATGTGCGTGCTTTCTCTTTCTTGCAGGATAATAGGTATTGACGAATGTTGAACAGCATACCCTCTGTGAGTTCTGCCGCCATTCGCCACACTGGGATGGGGAACTGAGCGTCCGTAGATGATGTTTACGACACCGCCGCAGCGTTCAGCTACACGGACAACCCGATGGCGTCCGCGTGGATGGGCGGGGACCTGCGCGAGTGGTTCCAGATCACGTCGGCGGCGTACGCGGACCTCTGCGCAGGCCACCTCTACCTGGTCGTCGACGCGGAGCCACAGGAGGTCAGCTTCTCTCTCTTACATGCCGAGTACAACTCGAGCTGACGCGTCCGTAGATTTGGGACCAGAGCATTTGGATAACGCACGAATGGCCAGCAATCAACACGAATGGCCTAGTGACGCAGGTCACCGAGATCCGTCCTGCGGACATCGGGCTGGCGGTCGCTGACAACGGCAGAACGAGGTACATTCGCTTCTACCCCTACCGTGAGTCAACACTGCTTCATATGGTGGCCTCATCGCTCACAGCCCGCCAGGCGGCGGGCAGCCTCCGGGCGCGACCCCACCGAGAGACGGTACCCAGGCGGAAATCGACGACTGCGTCTTCGTCGACCCCGCTGAGTCTAACGCGAAGTGGGCTGGGGTCGTCGACGTCAGTGGCGATGTTTCGCCGTTCAAGGAAGGCTGGTGCACGATGCACGTCCACCAGTATTATAATGAAAACGCCGGGGGCGGTGTCTTCGGTGACCCGAACTACCAAGCGACCTACTCAGTCGAGGTCACAATGTACGATGACGGCGCGACCCACAAGATTGGATTCCAATCTCGGAAGGACGGTCCGTACGACATGGTGTCCAAGCTCGACAATCTCTTCAATGTGAACCCGGTGGAGGACGGCGATTATATCCAGTTCACCCTCGGAACGGCGACGTTTAGGAGCGACGACGACGGGCGGTGCTCGGTTGGCGGCTGGGTGAGTGATAAATGACTTCGCTGAGGTGTTGTACTGACTTGAGATGCGCGATAGGACCACGGCTCGGATCGCCAGATGGACTGTGGTTTCACTTGCACTTGGGGCGGTGGCGACTCGACAGATCACTCGCCGCTTGGCCTATTCCTGGCTTAGCTCGAGTATTTGCAGCGTCCAAGCTAACTGGGCAGTTCTTATTTCGGTCATCTTACTTCAATTTAAATTACATACGCAGTTCATAGTTTTTCAACTAAAGATATCAAGGGTTATATGTACGAGGGAACGAAGCGTGCTAAGTACAATATCTTCAATTCTACCACACGTCACCCAGTTCACGAATAAGCTTGGTAACGGATGGCTCTGCACCCGCACCCCGACGAACTCGGGAGGATACCCGTTCGATTCAGGGGTTGGCTCGGAGTCCCTCAAAGCCTGTTCGTTGTTTTCGACCTTTTCTTTAGTTTCAAAATCACTGCCACTCTCCTCGATTCAATGCCCTCCAGCACCGACCGAGTCGAACGTGCGAATTTCCATGTTCGACTTGGAACTGAGGGTAATTCACCAACATTCGCAGGCAGCAATCTTGTTCAACTGTACCGCACTTGACTCAGTCCTTAGGTAGGTTTCAGATGGCCTGGTAGCGAATAGTCCGTACCCACACACAATTTGTCAGATTCTCTGTGTGCTCCCTCGTTCGATTCGCGCCCAGGCCATGGGCTAATATTCTTTTTTGCGCTCTAGCGAGCGATCCTACTGCACCTCGTATTTCACGCTCCAGCGGCATATCCTTCGGACGGTAGCTGCTGAGTTAAATATTATTCACTGTTCCACTCCACGTTCAAAAAGGATTGTAGTGCCCAAATTGTTGAGCTGACTCCTACTTTCCATTGCACCCCGCACGGTCCACGACTAGGTTTCAGATTGACTATAATTGTACTCGGTTACTTGCCTTTTGGGGTTCTCCGTTAGATTCGGGACCACCATCCTTTTCTCTATTTCTTTCTCTCGTCATGCGAGGACTGTTGGATCAATCCGGAAATTCAACCGACCATTCAAGCTCGCAATGGAAAATCCTCATGCCGAAGCCTGCCGAAATCTGCCGAGATCTGCCTCGTCTGCGAGATCTTGCCGCCCGCTGTCGGCCGTCATAAAATTTGCTAAAAAAGAGATATTCCAACATTTCTTCATACAACTTAGCAGAGCTTGGCTTCGAATTGACTTCTCGCTTTGCGTGCATGGACCATCTCGGATGGGGATCAATCATCGGGCGGAGTTTGAATTGCCTGTTGCTCCCAACCACCACCATCGCCCGCCTCCTTTCTACCTTCCTCACCCCCTTCCTCTTCCCGAGCGCATGCTTTGCGAGGGCCAACCTTGTCGTCTGAACGCGCCGTCGCCCCACGAACTGAGGGTGCGTTATGACGCGTCCGTCTGTCGTGGTGGCAGTTAACTCCTTTTAATGACATACGTTGCATGGGATGGTGGCTTCGATATGAGACCTCTCCGCTGACTTTCGAGCTACGACGAATTGCGCTCGACTATGGTTATTGTGCGTTCTTGCATCCTAGTGTTTCTTGGTGCGTCCTCCCTTAGACTTTTTTTTTTCGCTCTCCACGGTTATTCAAAGTCACTGCTGTCAGATGCTCTGTACGCCGCTCCTTGCAGCAGCCGCGCATTAATTTTTATGCCCATATCTGCCGCTGCCTACCGGAGTTTCGGAGGGCAGACAAGTTGAAGCAGATCTGGAGGGATTCTCACTGGGATTGAACTTATGAACGCCAATACTTGATGGATAATGCGATTATGATCACCCGGAGTGCGCCGATCACAGTCCCGAAGGAGCCCGACGGGTCGTGCCGTTTACAGTTGCCAACAAGTCCCAGCTTTGTTTTGTTTTGTCAGCTTTCATTTTCTCCTTCCGCAGTCCCATTTTCCGCTATTTGTGTGCTGTCTAAGGTGTTCCAGGGTCTAACCACAAGTTCCATGTTGCCGGGTAGGGTCTAGGATGCTCGGGTTATGTTTCCGCGTCAAACGGACACGCATTCAAGCAACATTCAAGTCCCATAGGGTCGGCGGCGCATCGTTTTCACTTCGGTTTCCAGAGTAATTCCTCCCCATAGGCCGATTTGGAGCCTGGGGCTCGGGTGGGTACACCGCGTGTCGGTCTTTGTGAGCGAGTGTAGCTGGAGATGAGACGGTGTAATACAAGTGCATGGTTTTTTCATCTACCTTGCGCTGTCATTGACGCATTTCCAAGGCATATGTAGACTATCATGCTCTGCCCGGCGAATTTATGCGTAATAAACACGTACGGTCATGCGCAGAACCCACAAGTTGAACGTCGCGTATCACCGGACGCGAACTGATCCAGAAAACCGCCCGCACTTCAGCGACACCGCGCCCCTGCCCCAGGGCCATGCCTAAAAAAACCTCGGGTCCTGATGTCTTTGAGCGCAGACGACCAAGTCGAACCCTTTGTTTTGAAAATTAACTGTATCTGCTGATCATTTACTGGCAGTGGACACGACGCACTTCGAGCTGTACAAGCGCGCGAAGCACATGTGCTCCGAGGCGCTGCGCGTTCTGCAAGCGGTGCCTCGATACAGCGGAGGCGGCCCCGCCAACGGCAACCTCGCGGGGGCGGCTGATGAATGAGTCTCAGACGAGCTGCGCGGACGACTTCGAGTGCTCCTGCGAGGAGCTCGACCAGCTGACCGACGTCGAGCGCACCCATCCCAGGAAAGGAATGCACTTTACGTGCCAGGAAGCATAACAGTGTACCTAGTACATAGCCATAGTAATATTGGGATCCATAGCGCGCGTCAGAAAGACGCGCCCGACCTCCACAGGCATTTTTCTTGACGCGACTGTGTTTCTCAATCACCCCTCCGGTCGTTCGTAGACTAGGGTGGTTTCGCCTTGCTTTCCTTTATGGTGCCGTTTGGTAGGCAATAAACGGCCCAGAGCACAGAATATAAAATTGAAAGGTGGATATCGATGGTGGGAAAACAAAACGAAGCTGGGACTTGTTGGCAACTGCCGTCCCATCAAAACGGGGATCTTCACATCTTGATGTTACCAAGATGTTACATTTCTCACATTCCTTTCCCAAGGCAGTCGTGGAGGTCAGCATGCAGACGGCAGACGACGGACCCAGTTAGCACTCTTTCAAGGTCAACCTATTCCAGCTTCCCCCCATGCCCAAACAAGCCCTCGAAAACTTTGCTGCGAGCCTGCGACTCGGAATCAATCGAATGGCGGGAGCTGAGCGCTGATCATCATTGTGCTCATCGCTGATTTTCTCCCATGTATATATACGAAACCGACTCGCACCCTGTCGCTCCCCACGCTTCCCCTCTCAAGCCTTGGACGTCGTGAGTGTCCACCCCTGCTTTACCTTTGTTTCCGTCCTTGACACTCCAAATTGCAGCTCTCGGCGCCGTAGGTGGTTACGGATATGGGGAATGGGCACGCCCTCCTCGCACTCGTTTCAAATCTGGCTCTCGCGGCGCTCCTTCCGGCGCTCGTGAGCGCCCAATCACACCTCTACGACCGATGCGGTGGTATAGGCTGGGGTGCGTTTCGCTTCTTCCGTTCCCAACCCAAGCTGAGCCCAATCTAAGGCGGTCCTAAGACCTGTGTCGCCGGTAGCAGCTGCGTCTTCCAGAACCCATATTATTCCCAGTGCCTGTGAGCCCAAGCCATTATCGCGCATCTGGGCTGCGTTTTGTTCATCCAGACTTGTTTCTAGGCCCGTTGCACCAGGCGGACTCCCGTCCCCCAGCCCGCCACCCCCGCCGCCACCGCCGCCCACATCGACAACCACGTCATCCTCATCCACACCTGCTGCATCCAGCCCTCCCACGTCTTCGTACGTGTTTAATTCTACGCATGTGAACGCCGACTGAGGCGCTTGATTGTAGAGAACTTGAAGCTCCGTTGTCCACCACAGCTACATCCTCCGACCAGGCGCCGCTTCCGACCTCCTCCACCGAAGATGGGACTACATCGTCGAACCCTGCTACTGCCCCTAGCTCCCGCGTCAAACCTGCCGACAGCAACACCTCTCCCGCTTCCTCCTCCCCTGGTTCATCATCCGCACCGGCCCCCAGCGGCCCCCCTGCGCCCTCGAACGCCGAGCTGGGGGCCGGGAATACCGCGCTCGGCGGTTCCCCTCTCTCATCATCCGAGGTATCTCCCTCCGCCTCCGCCTCTGCACCCGCCTCCGTCCTCGCCGCCTCCAAATCCCCCACAAAAACCACCGCGATCGTCGCAGGCGTGCTCGTCCCCTTGCTCTTCCTCCTGCTCGGCGGCGCGGGCTTCGTGCTGTACAAGCGCCGCCAGCGCGCGCGCGACCGCCTCGCGTGGGAGCGCACGCACGCTGCCATCGCGGACGCCGTGCGCCAGGTCGGCAGCGGGCCCGCGTCGACCGCTGCGAGCACGTGGGGCGCACAAGGGTACGCGGCGGCAGGCAGCGGCGACACCGTGACGGAGCCGCTCGTCGACGCCCCCGTCGCGCACCGCCAGCCCGCCGAGTACGCCCCGCCGTACGCGGACGAGTCTGCGTCCGAGTCTGAAGTGTCGTTGGCGACTCGGAGCTCGATGGACCGTTCCTCGAACCACATGCATGCCTCGCGACCGTCCGTGTAACTTATTGAAGTTGTGTGTTTATTGTGCAGTTTGCGTGCAACTGCGACCGCTCGTTTTCTCGATTCTGTGGGGTTTTCTGCGTCAGGTCTGTGAGTTGCATTACGGTAGGCCAGTGCCAGGGGCGTCTGGAATGCGATACTGCTTGCGACCATCAAGTTCTTCTACGGATGGTTCCCAGCTTGATTCTTCGACGCTCAATCATAGGCGCTCATTCATTCATACCCCTACTCGTCGAGCACTGGCCTGAAAACCCAAGAATCAAGGTCAGTTCCAACCACTCTCCGCGAGCGTACCCTCTCGCCTCTGCGCCCAGACTGCTTAGTGCGACATCTTTCAAGACCATCCTCGTCACTTAGTGACCAGAACACATCGCTGACGTGAACAGGAATACCGTCGAATCACGCTGGATCTTTACTTGGTTCAGACACATTCCATGAAGGACTTGCAGCCACGCCTGTCTGACCACTGCGCTGGTCGATCGCGCCTTCACAGGCGCGCTATACTTATTCATGCTTCTAATTAACATTCGAGCTGGTACATGCTCGTCTTCTCGCTCCTTCCAAGCCATCAGCACTTTGCCTTGACTTTGCCCGGTCCTCAGATAGCCTTGGAAGGCCTGCTGGCGGATGGTCCGCACCGACATCTAATGGAGATCTTCATGACGTAAAAAATTTCCAGTCGGAAGCCCGTTCGATTCGGGAGCAGGCCATTCTAAGGCGGCTTGCGACCCCCCTTTTTTTTTGTTATGTTCTGCAGACTTCCCCATGCTCAAAGACTGCGGCTCAAAATAAAGACGCACAAAACTCTTGCTGCGAATCAACCATCGACTTGAGAATATAATAGCGGGCGTTGGACGCTGACTGATGCAAGAGCTTCGCTGATTTCCTCCCCGGATCCACCCCGCGTCGAAGCAGTGGTGGTGATGTTCTGTCGGTCGGGGAGGGCTTGTACTTGAACATACTCTGCCCGACTCGGAACCTTAGGCTCGAGCTCGGGCCAGCTTCTCTTAAGAGCAATATACAACCCGAACAATATATTATTGGTTTGTTGAACTCCAACTCCAATGCTGCTCTTCATAATTCGGTTATAATACCAGGACAAAACCCTACGGGAGGTGATTCATGCAGAGGGAGAGATTGTACAGCGACTTTGATTTTCTGTGCAGTTTTCAGACATTCCTCTGTGTTTTTCTGAAGTCGTGTGATAATCTTACATAAGCGCCCTGTCCTTTCTTTCCGACCACCATGCTCTTTTTACGCATGGACGCGAATGTTATCGTGAGGGCTCCCACTCGGGCCTCGACTGAAAGACTCTACGACCATGGCTGGCAAACCCTCCTGGACTCAGCAAGGACTCAGATGAGACCGCATCCAAACGGCGGCATCTGAGCTCTACATGAATGAACCACCATCGATTCCAAGTCCCTTGCCCCTTCCGCACGCCTCGAAATACTTTAACATGCATCAACGACCAATCGCTGACGCCACTCGAATCGTGTTGGATGGAATCTCGCCGTGGCCGCCTCCGGTCACGGTAAAGCAGGAGGAGCCTTGACAGATCACAATATTCTTGCTTCTTCTTTTAGTTCAATGTCCACCACTTCGATCAGCTTAGGATATGTTCGAGAGCACACTGGATTTGAAAATCTGTCAGTGGGAATGGAAGCGAATGGAAGCCCGCAGCGTTCACTTGGCGTTTATCATTCTGTCAGTACATATGCGTTATGTTCTCTGTTCAACTTGAAGGCTGACATTTGTATTCTGCGTCTTCGATCCATGCATCATGGCACGCGACCTTGGGAAGTGGTACCGGATGATCCTTTCCAATCCGACTAGATTTCAAAATCTGCCACTCTTGGGAAGTGCGTCCGCTTCTGGCTGCTTCCAGACTGTGTTTGATGCCAAGGAGTGGGGCGCGATTTCGTTTTTTGCTCTTCTTTCGGTCTGTGCTGTTCGCAAGACATCACCTTCTATTGTCTCACTGGACCAACCTGGGAAGCACAAGCGCGAGCTGAAGAACGTCCGTTTTGGGACTGGGCTCCACGGAATGTGGGGCACGATTTTGTTTTTCAGGCAGTTCTGTCCGCAAGAATGGTACCACCGTTATTAATTGATTCTCGAGAAAGGCGGAGTGAAGTTGATCATAAGTAATTCGTTCCCCGATCACTTTCTCTGCATTGCGCTCAAACTTTTCAGCTGGCTGGAACTCAAGCTGCCAAGCTCAAACTGGCTTGGGTGGTGGGAGCTGGACCATTTATCTCCCGGGAGACACAAATTACAATAATTGCGAATAGCGAAGCTGTCCGATCGTTGCGTCGATCGCACGAAATTTGTGTTCCAGACATCCGCGCCACGTTATAAGAAATCCAACGCGATTGCGCACAACTCGTCCTCTCGCGCTCTGCCCCCAATGGTCCACGAAATTCTCAAGCGAGCTGAACTCGACGGGACGGTGATTCATAATGCTTGCATCCCATCCTGCGCATCTCACGAGCATCTTTCTTTCCCGTGTAGTTCGGTGTCTTGTTCATCTCCGCGGTGTAGGTTCTCGCGCCCGTCCACTTTCAAAGTGCTAATCTCCGTACCCCGCCAGGATGACCGCTGGGTACGTCAATTATCGCTTGTCGTACTATCAGTCCTCACATGTCTCAGGTTGTGGGGTGCTGGATTGACTCAGCTATATTATTATTACGACGTGCGCTTCTCATCGCTATCATTCCTTGAACGACAGCGTACTGATTGACGCCGCCAGAAATGCTCAAGGAAGGACTCTCGCGCCCTCAAGGCTTATGTGGGCTTTGTCTGGGTCGTCGACACCGTACATCAGGCGCTCCTCACTTGGTTCGCGTACGAATACGTGGTAACGCATTACGACAATCCGGCGTATCTTTCGCATCTGCATCCGTATGTCACTTCATTGGCTCCCGTTGGTTTTCTCAACATTTCTACAGGGCTCTTGCTTGGAGTGTACTGTGTTCCGGATCGTACGCCACATCTTGCACATCCCTGATGAAAAATTCTCATTTCGTGACAGTGTCTGCTATCTGGTCCAACTGTTCTTCGTCCGCCGGATATGGCAGCGTGCGTATTGTTTCGTAACACTGGGTTATCGCGCAGTTGCTCAAAATTCCGCCTCAGTCTCATCGCACAATTTCGTCCTCACCGCAGTCCTGGGGCTCGCCGCATCTGCGCAGTTCGGCTGTCAAATGGCGTATTTTGGAAAAGCACTCACTTTCACTGACTTCGCCGGCCTCTCCGACATCCTCTTCCTCACGAAGACAATCAATATAATCACCGCGGTCACCGACACCGCCATCGCGCTCACCCTCGTCTATCTGCTGCACTCCTCACGCACAGGTTACGAGCGCACGGAGAGTATCATCAATCGCCTTATCGTGTTCTGCCTCAACACGGGCCTGGCGACGGGCGCCAGCGCCGTCCTGGTGCTCACGTTCAGCTTTGCCTTGCCAGATAAGCTGGTGTACATGTTCTTCTACATGAACATTGCGCGGCTGTACGTCAATAGGTGAGCCGTGGATTGTGCAGTAATCTCTTGCGCTGCGTGCTTACATCCCGCAGTCTTCTCGCAGCCCTCAATTACCGGACGACGTTCAAGGAAGAGTTCTCGATGAATTCAGGTTCTCGTGATGCGGGATCCAGCAATAACATTTCCCTGGGGCGGCTCGGGAATCGATCTGCTACTGGGGTATGCACGTCTCATGGCATGCTGCGCATCCAGTAACTGATGCACGTCTGCCTTGCCCCAGGATCCCCATCTGCTGAGCATCCAGGTCCGCACGGAGACGACGAACGACCTGGAGAAGGTCAAGGGTGTTAAGGGTGCCTCGGTACGTTTGTTCTGACGTTGTCCGTCAACGCGGGAGCTCATCGTGGTTCAACACGGAAGACACTGAGCCTCAGCCAGTCGCCACACTCCCCCTCCCAATGGGCTTGAAAAGGCTTTCGATCTAACCGTATAATAGTACCCATAATGTTGTAAATTTAATAGGATATACACGAGTTTCGATACCTTGCTTTCCCGCCACGTTGATGTAAAGGAGTAGGAGCACCTTTCAACTTGGGGATGTTCGTCGAATGAGATAGGTGTACCGCAACGAACGAACTTACAAATCCTTAGAACTTGTCCTTGAAGCAAGTTCCAACCAGAACATCAGTATCCTGGAGAGTCGAATCCGTTGCATTTTTTCAGACGTACATACCGGAGAACGCCGAATAATTTCCCCGATCTAATTCCGACTGTGGGCGTGGCGGATTAAAATGGTTTTCTACTGCATACAGTGATACACAGTAAATTTACATTCATTGATCTTCATACCCACTCGCGAACCAAATCCTTGTCCCACTCGCAGCTTGTCCTAAGCGGGATTCTTCTTCCGCCCGTTGGCGCTCAACATCCCGGACATAGAGCAGCACTCTCGCCGACAGGATACTGTGCATGACTCGTAGGAAGCTATTTGTCAAATTAGACCTGGATGATAGTAGCGCACGCAAGGCACACACGTATTCAACAACTCTTGCAGTTCGCTCTACAACTATTTAGCACTGGAACGAAGAGAAAATTGAGAACGCACTTCTCCTCCAATCAGAATTGCAAAGTTGGTTGCAGAACCAACTTTAATCGGGTAAGGATGAAAACCTAGGAACTGGACAAGCGGCAGGGACTTACTGAATAAAAATACAAAGTACGTGATTCCGTCTCGATACAATGTCACGATGAATGGATTGTGTGAGTTGCGGTATTTTTTGAAACCCAACCACAGCGTGTAGCTCATGAGCGCTGAGATGCGCGACGAATGAATGAGATTGTAGATCCAGAGATGCCAGACCGAACGCACCAGTCTCATTTAGCAGCACTATGATGAAGCAAATCCCGACCAGGATGAAATTCCCACCGGTCTCGTTGCCCCCGGGGATGGCTGATAGAATCGGCGGGCCGACTAGATCGGGTCAGCGTGGGAGGTCAGGTCGTTATTTCTGCCTCACATTCCATGCTGCGCAGAAATAGACCAATTAACACAACCGTCGCTGCAGCCCCGATCTAGTGGTACATAGTAAGCAAGGAGGAAACAGGAATAACCGTGCAGACTCGCCCCATAGATTGTACTGAACACGGTCACGACCCTGCGATTTCGACCACTCAGGGCGTAGGTCCGGAGAACAAGAATTGCCTCTCCGATGGCAATACCAAAGACGCTCATAGCTGCCTGGAATTTAAGAACTTGGTAGTATGGGGATGTGGTAGCTCACAAGTTGATGCCACATTTAGATTGAAGCAATGACGAATGTTAGAGGAGGCCCTATCGCGAGAAGACAATATCCAACATTTAAGGCGACGTTCGGGGTCAGTATATCTACATCGTCAGTAGGTAGCGAGTCCGTCGGGAGGTTGCAGCATGAAAGCTTACAATAAAGCCCCACAGGAACATGGTGTGTACCTAGCGAGGAGGAGTCTTGGAGATAGAGAGTCTGGATGGCCAGATGAGTGAGACCTAAACACCGGATGAGGAGACTTGTAGCGACTATGCGACTCGTCTATAACCAACCTCAAGGTCGAATGTCAGGCAGCAGTCGAAGACCTATGCAGAAAGCTTTCTATCAGACGGCGCAAATAGCGGGGAACGTAGCTTACCAGGATCGCCAGGCTCGAAACTTGACATGGACCGGTGAGAAGCAAATTCCCCGTCGTTTCTATCTGGCTCACCGTTCACATATTAGTCAAAGGTGAGAAATTGGAGTTGCCAGCGCATGGTTGAGATTTACTTGCCTTGACTGTTTAAACGTTTGCAACCGCGACCACGACAGATTCCAGCCGATACTTCATCGCCCATGGGAGGAGACTGGGGACCGACCGGCTTTTATATGACTGAGTGGCCCCCGCAAATGCCGTTAGCTATTCTAAGGCGGGAATGAACGCTGATCATCATGATTCACAGACAGCTCAGCTGGCCTTGCAGCTGGCTGCTGTTCGCAGCCATTAATAGTCCTTGTGGGAACGCATCCGGCGAATATTTGGAGAATTCAGAAAAGATTTCAACTGAGCCAATACTCCGAGATCTCAGCTCTGAATCCGGTGAGACTGTCGATAAGGAAGAGGTTCGATGTCACGGTGACGGCTAGTCTCATACACATCCCCTCATGACATCCCGTTCCGGGAACTGGGCCGTAACCAGCTAGTTAGCCGGACATGTACGTCCCGCATCGGGACCCCGGCCTTTCCATTACGAGTAGTCAAAACTTTCTCTCTCTTAAGTTTGCCAGGAAAGCAGTGCCTAAACAAGACCTCAAAAAGTTCAAAAACCCGCACATGCCCGATTAAGCAGCTGGTTATGGCCCAGACCCTCGTGACAGGGTTCCCGGAACGGGTGTCATGAGGGGATGTGTATGAGACTAGGTGACGGCGTCGGGCGACTCAAACATCAACCGCGAGACCCAAATACACGGCAGTATGGAAAGCCGGAGCACCACGCTTTGAAACAAGTGATAGCCTTAGTTGCCGAGAGTGATGGTAATGATGGCCGCATCAAACCCTACATCCCTTGCTTCACTTGTAATGGGTATCTGAGCTCCTGAAAATTAGCCTGAACAATATGATGTTTTCTACAGCACTCTTGCAACTGAGAGGAACCCTAAAGGTGTCCAGTTGGTCCTTATTTCCCATGGTATGAAGACAATAAATGCACAATTGTAGCTCAGGGTAATGGTTCAAACGCGCCTCTTGATCATGACTTGGTTCTACCCAAAGTTGCAAACACCCCTCCTAAATATCCAGCAGACTCTGAGACTCGTACTATTGAGTGCATGGCTGTATTTCAAAATGTCCGAGTCCCCGAGCACCTCGGAGTAGGCCATGAGCGATGAAAAGCATCCACAACATAAAGCTCTTTAAATTGTGATACAATCCGCTGGTTGAATTATCACTCGAGTGCTTTCCCAGTGTGATTATCCAGCCAACATGCCTATCAGGAGAGCCGGATGTTATCAATAGATGCGGAGGCCGAATCCGGCCCTTGGTGTATTATTTGAGAGCATGTATGGTCTGAAAACAGCGGTAACCGTCGAGGTTCAGTCGCTATAGAGAAACAGTGGTTCGGAAAGTGGACATTGAAGAGGCAGCGCAGAAGGGACAATACATCTCCGAGACTCAAGAAGGGCTGTCGGGCAGGGACAAGACACCTGTCCCCACCTTTAAATCCATGTATTTGCCTGAAGTCTTTTTTGAGGTAGAGCTACAGGCTTTTATTGTAACCACAAGGACTGCCGTTGGAGTTCTTGGACCTGGGAAGTCAACCGTTCATTTAGAATACTTTTGTCGAGCTATCGGCACATTCTACGGCCATCACACAATGGACCTGATGGCATCACCTGTTTCAAAGCGTGGTGCTCCGGCTTTCCATACGGCAGAGGGAGTTTCAGGACCTATCTGCCGCTCGGATAGATCCGATCATATGCTGGCCTATGTACTTAACTTACATCCCCCGACACAATCCTCACTTTCCTGTCCCTCAGCACTCTTGCCATGGAGTTTACTCCTGGAGTCCGTTTCCTGGCCCGAAACCTCGTGGTGCCCAGTCTCTTGATTCTTGTCATTCACCGAGCTGCGACCGAGTTTGGTACCGAGTTATCGATCTGGAAAGCCCTTGTCGCCGCAGTCGTCACTCCTATCACATTTATCGTGGCACGCAACGTCGCCACTTCAGCGTACCACAAGCAAGATGCAGAGCGCATGGGGGCCCGTCTGGCGCCCAGACTCAGAGGGAAATGGCCCGGAAACTTCGATTTCATCTCAAAGTTGATGCAGGCCTACGTGACTGGATATCTAGGTGAAGATGACTGTCGACATCGCATGAAACAGCTTCATATTCCTCTAGGCGATGGACTGTACGAGTTGGTTGACTCGTTGGGTCCCGTATTCGATATCTGGCCACTTTGGCAGAACGTTATATTCACCGTGTCCCCAGAGCACATTCAAATTATCCTGGCTACAGATTTCAACAACTACATCAAAGGTGCTTGGAGCTTGCTTGGTAATTGACCAATTCAGCAGGCTGACTTCTTTCGAAAGGTCACAGGTTTCGTGGGGTCATGGAATCCGTCCTTGGAGTGAGTGCTGATGTACCTTACCCTTTTTAATCTGCATCCTTAAACTCAACCATCAGAATGGGGTATTCAACTCTGACGGTGGGTTCATCATTTCGATTGCATATATTTCTCACGAACCTCACAGGTGAAATATGGTCATTTCATCGCTCCATGACCCGTCCGTATTTTACTCGCGATCGCGTGCAACACTTCGAGATTTTCGACCGCAACTCCGAGAAAGTTGTAAATCACATCAAAAGTCGTATGCGTGCAGGGTATGCGGTAGATTTCCAGGTGTGACGGAATTGTAACTTGTTAATGCTCTCTCAAGTAACATCGTTGCATAGGACCTCATGGGTCGTTTCACTATGGACGTCGCAACAGAGTTTTTGTTCGGGTCATGTATGGATAGCCTTTCCTCGACCCTCCCGTACCCAAGCAACGCCTTCGCCGTTCCGGGAGTACAAAACTCTCCTCGAGCGGACGAAGCCAACAGATTCACTGCGGCCTTCAGTGAGGCGATGCAGCAAATTGCGTTTCGCGAGCGTGTCGGGTGGATTTGGCCGCTATATGAGGTGTTCGTCGATCAGACAGCGAAGCCCATGAAAGTTGTCGCGAAATATTTGGATCCTATCATTCATGACGCCCTTGAAAAGAAAAAACAGATACCTCAAATTCGGGGATCGCAAGATGACGAAAACATCACTTTACTTGACGACCTCATCGAGACGACGTCTGGTAGGTTTCCAGCCTGTAAACGTCGAGTTTTTGCTTACCGGTATCCACCAGATCCGAAGCTGTTAAAGGATGAAATGTCAGATATGTGCTAGCTGTCTAAAATCGATGGAACTAATTTTGTTCGCGCAGCTTGAACATTTTGCTTGGTGAGTACTAAATCTCAAATATCTCCGTCATTAATCTTGCTTCAGCGGGGCGAGAAACAACGATGAGCGTCTTGACGATCCTCATTTATTTGTTCGTATTCATCATTCAAGTTCAACCTGCAATTTGAATTGAAGGTTCTAACTGCTGGCCAGCCTGGCAATGTATCCAGAGGTCGCTTCCCGCCTTCGGGAAGAAATTCTTACTTGCGTAGGGCCGACCAATGCACCGACGTACGAAGACATCAAGCCCATGAAATACCTCAGGGCTGTCATCAACGGTAATTGAAACTTCATTAGTGCAGCTTCACACTGATAAATATGGGTTTAGAGACGATGAGGCTCTATCCCCCTGTGTAAGTGCACATCATGTTGAAATCCCCAACCCACTGATTTGACGCATAGTCCCTTCAATGTCCGGTATGAAAAGAAATTGTTTTTGGATCTCGTGTAATATGAATGCACACGTAGGGAAACGGTCAAAGCTACGACCTGGCCGTCGCCAAATCCAGGAGAGAAGCCCATTTATATCCCCGCGGGAGTAAAGTTGGAACATGCCATTTATATTTTGTGAAGCACGTACTGAATTGATCTATCTAGAGTCCCCTACTCTGTGATGCTTATGCAGCGGCGGACTGATTTATGGGGTCCGGACGGTGCGTCTTAGCCATCGTATCGTCGTGATGCTAAAATAAGTATAATTCTAGCCGATGATTTCGATCCGGATAGGTTCCTGGACGAACGAGCTCAGAAATACCTGGCGAATCCCTTCCAGTTTTTGCCGTATGCATTCATTTCACTTTCAGACCAGCCGATCACTCAATTTTGTCCTGACCAGATTTAACGCGGGGCCTCGTATCTGTTTAGGCCAACAGGTGAGGGCCTCGTTTGTGTTCCCCCAAGACAGAGTTGACCACCGGCAGTTTGCCTACAACGAGATGTCGTTTGTGATCATCCGCCTCCTTCAGAATTTTTCCGCGATCTCTCTCGACCTCGACGCATGCCCTCCGTATGGGCGTGTTCCTCCGGAATGGAGTGGGAAGGCTGGTAGGAAGGGGATTGAACAGTTTAGACCAAGGTCCCATTTGACAATGTATACATGGGTAAGCGAGATGTGTGTCTCTTGGAGCGTCCTGAAAGCTTATTGCTATGGATACAGGGTGGCCTATGGGTCAAGATGACAGAAGCCTAATATAATAATCTACTAGACGCCTCAACAGGACTGAGATTGTCCTTGTCGTGGAGGCTTAAACACAACTTGAATATCTGACGCTATTATTCACCCATTATCATTCTCAAGATGCAGCTATTGGCGTGATTCACTTGTTTGACCCCCTGATCGTCCGCGATGCGGTATTTTCATTCGCCCATCACAGGAATAACATCTCCGCCCTACCGCAGCTGAACTTCGGTTCATAAAACACAAAGGTTTATTCTGAAGCACACCGTCAAGGTTTTACAAGAAAGCACAGTGTATAATATTACAGACCCCGCGAACACCACCCACCCTGCTATCCCCTCTTGCCCGATGCTGGAGACGAACCAGAAATATCGACATACTGCGGCGGGAGGCGTTCCGGCTCCTCCACGAACAACCGCCGTCTACCTCTCGAATGACTTCGCGTTGGACGAACGGGTCCGCCGCTCGCTCCTTCACCTCTGCCATGCGCCTGTGTTGGCGCCGAGCATAGCACGCCCCGGCGGTGGCGGCGAGTGAGAGACCGAGCAGGGATGCTATCGTCGTGCCGGCGATGATAGCAGCGCGGTTGGACGGCTTGCTGGGAACGCTCGTGGTGCTAGGGGAATTCAATGACGCCGCTAACGGGGTAGATGCGCTGGGGGGCGAAGAGTTCGACTGGGAGGCGCTGCTGGAGACGATATCGCCGCTCGAGGAGGAGGTGACGGCGGCGGCGGCGACGGATGTCGCGGTGCCTGTAGGGTTTGGCGGTGCTGCCACCGACGATGTAGCTGGGCTACGAACGATGGAACTCGAAGTGCTGCTCGAGGTCGGCAAGGTGACCGATGCGGGGACGGGGGACGAGGAGCGTGTCGCGGGCGACACAGTCGTGGTGGCGGGGAGCCGAGACAGCAGCCCATTATAATCCGCCGCCCCTTGTTGATTCGCCGACGTGATGCACGACTCGTCGGTGTTGGGCTGAAGGACAATTTGGAGGAGGTAAGACTTCGACCCGTCGTAGTTCCAGATCCGCAACGCCATCATTGTGCCTGCAGCGATGGGAACAGACGCGACGTACGCACTGTACGACGTGCTCCCGTCCTTCCACATCGATTCTGGCCAAGTGGCGATGGGTACGACTGTCTCCCCCGCGCTGGTCTGAACGCCGACGTAGTAAAAGAAAGATATGTTGTTCGGTGCGACGGGGCTCGTGAACTGGATTGAGAGTGGGTAACACTCGGCGATGACGGCCGTCGGTGCGGGGGCGATCCATATTGCGGACCCTTTGGACGGGAAAGCGGCCGCGAGAAGGAGTGTGGGGGCTATCCAGCTCAAGGCCAGGACAGCAGTCGTGAAAAGAAAGACCATGGTGGGCGAAAGAACGAGTGCGGGCGCCTAGCGAAGCGCTCGAAATCTCTATTTCGGATTATCAGCGATCATCCCTTGCTGATTGTGCAGCGCCCGTACTGACCGTCAGACAGATTGATACTTCTTGCCGTACATTTATGCAGCTCACGATCTCTGGAAAAGTTGAGCGCATCGAACCGAATACAACTTAGTTAGTGCTCTTAGAAGTAAAAAAGTAAAACGTCTTTTCCTCCTTCGGTAACATGTTCCATTCAAACCAGACGATAATCTGAGCGTTAATCAGCTATCATTGCAATGATTGCATCATTGCAGTGAATGATGCGACGACTCATCTGCGCATGCACTCCCGTCCTCACTACATGGCTAGTTCATACCGATCACAGCTGTTGCCGGGCAGTGCGGATCTGGGCTGCGAGATATACAGTGCAAAAATTACGGATATTTTTCATGATGGGTTAAATCATAGTCTATAAACAGACGATACAACCAATGAAACCATACCTCGCAGCTGGCTTAACCTGGAAGTTGCTCATATCTTATTGATCTTGGCATCAAGTCAAGTTGCATCAGTTCGGCCAGGTTCGGCCCCGGCACAACTCAGCGAGGCTTAAAGCTAGTGATTCCCCGCCTTTTATTTTCACAAGTGCGTAAGTCTGCGGACTAACGCCTGCCGATACGGGTTCGGCGATTTCGAGCGTCACAAGCGACAAAAGCTCCCTTCACCGATTATAAAGAAATCTTCGTATGAACCCAAAATAGGATGACTTCCCTTTTAGGATTTCGGCAGCGGGGACATCAATGATCTGATCAAAAGGATCATGCAACTGTTCGAACTTCAACTTCGTTCTCGGTTGCACAAAGGTGGCTGCCCAACGCCAAAATCTTGAGGAGCCAATATATACGACAGTCCCAAAGTACAAAACGATTCCCACCCAATTATCTACCTCAGCAGCCTCTGTATCGTCCTCCCATCCGTGCCAGTCACCGCAAAAATCAAGGCGCAAATAATTGCTACCAATATTATAGTGGAAAGCTCAACTTGGCTGGCAACAGAGCTACACAGTCGCAACTTAGGCTGGGATTTCTTCCCTAATGCGGGTAATATGTCACCTTGCAACTGCCGAGAGGAGATAACACACCGATATTCTTCTCCGATTCCACGTTTAAGCTTTGTATTCGGGATTGGTAGTGTTCACTAGATTGAACACAGTTATAACTGCAATTGGCGAAACAACCGCGACGGACCACAGAAGACACCATTCATCTTGACTCGGATATGTGGATAAGACTCTCTCATCGCGTTCGCTCGCCAATTGGATGTCCCCTTGACCCGAATTCAGAATGTTAATCAGGAAGAACGGCGATGCCGCACCTTTGGATGATACAACAATTGACTCGTCGTGCACCTGTAACAGAGGATAGTGCAGCGCATGTGTAGCATCCGTACTTGCAGGGTTGTATCCTTTATTGAGATAAAAATGCCGGAGCACGTCGTACTGTGTTTCGTTCCAAGAGCATCCCCACAGGCGGACGGCAAAGGAAACGTTGGGGAGACTGAATTTTTCTGCCTCTTCGCTTGTTAGTTTGTCTGCGCCCAAGGGATCCAAGGACCAATAAAATGCCTCGTTTGATGGAGGAAGCAAGAGCACTTGGCGCCCCCCGACCTGCCTGGCATCCAACGGGCAGGCGAACAGGTATATTTTCTCGGGGAAACTTCCCGTCATGAAAGTCCCATCCAAGGTATATTCATCTTCAGGATACCAGATCGATAGCGAGAATTCGATGTCTTTGACGAGTACTGGAAGTGAATCAGAAAACCTCAGCAAATTGCAGTTATATCCAACTCACCGCAGGAGTGGCGCTGAACTGAAGTCTCATTAGATTACAATGCCCCGCGCGTTTGAAACAGTGAGCGCACCGGAGCGTGAATTATTATCCAAGATGGAGAATACGTGATTTGCTTGAGAGAGCCATGAATGGACAGCATGCTTCCAGGCGTTCTGGGAAATTTTGAGGGAAGACTCGATATGATGCACACCAAGAGTCCTCCCGGGGAGGTCAAAACTATGAAGGATCGGTCTGATGTAGTACATAATGAAACACAACTACGCACCGTGTCCATCCGTTGCTCATCAACTCACCATTGAAGTCTCCGGGCCACTCATCCCATGCAAAGAATTCTGTTTCGCACGCAGGGAAACAAGCCAGTTCCAAAACGCTTCCGAGCTGGGCTTCATCCGGCTTTGCTGCAAAGCCTAATACACTGCCGACTGAGAGACTCCCTTGCCCTTGCGTCATCAACAGCGAAGATTCCCAGCGCGGAAGATGGCCCAAGATGACGTGGATGTCTTCCAGCTCAAGACTCCGAGTGAGGCAACGGACGTCCATGTTTTCCGAAGAAAGCATCGAGAGTTCGGGGGCCAAATGCGAGCCTGTTTTCCATTGAATTTCGCATCTATCTTCGAAATCTGACTGAGAAGGTGAAACGTCAAGGCATAATCGGCCAGTTGATCGGCGTATCCAGACAGTGTATTGTTCGGGAACCTAATGCAAGTGTTTCGGGTGAGGCACGAGGCTGGAGTTTCTGATTTCTTACAAGCAGTTGACCAGTGGCACGAAGCCAGTAAAGACGAGCATTCTGGGAGCACCTAGTCAGTGCCAGCTTAAGATGGCAATCTTTCCAGGCGTACTGCAAGTTCATTTTGCTTCGGAACCACACTGTAAGTTAGCGATATACTTTAAAAAATTATTGTCGAGAGACTCACCATCGAATATTCTGAATAGCAGGAGGCCAACGGTAGTTCTCGATGTTTCTTACGAACCTCAGATACAGGGACAAAATCTTATAACGAGGAGAGTAAACCAACGGGATGTTATCCGAGGTACGAGGCTCACCATCATGATAAAGTAATGCATCCAGACCGTCGTGGGAGCTGGTTACACCGAAGAGCTGAAGGATGTTCGGATGGCTGCAGGAAAACCTGAGCCAGGGATTCAAAGGCTAGACAGGAGGACTTACCGTATCCCCGGTGCGCGGCATAACATTTCTCTCCACTGCAAAGATTTATAATCGGATCCAAAGCTACGATATTAGTAGCTGCTGGGGCATACCTGCTCTGACTGTGCGCCATGGTAAACCACCGCGGTCATAATATGTGTGCTGCCAAACACGCGGACACGGTATATCGTTCGCATCCCAATGGTTTGAGGCTCGTAGCGCAGTAAATCTCCAGTTTTGCGCCGTCGTACTGCCCGCATTTGCACAATGTTGAACTGCTTTGTCTCCGAGAGGAGGTGCAAATCACCCATGCATATGGATCGAAGGCCTGAGCCGGTCAGTCCTTGAAGCACCGGCACGTATGACAGTATCCGCACCGGACTTGAGACGAGATTCGCTTGTGTTCTTGTGGACCACAGCGTTGAAGACGCCACCATTGATGGTGAAATTCCGAGAATGAGAAAAGAGTGACGATTCAGCAGTATCTCCAGGCCAGTTGGAGTCTTCGCCCCTTTGTCCGTGGCTTTTCATGGTGCGTGGATTCCGTTGGCGACGTGCGGGAAAGAGTCGTCAAAGCCTGTGCTATGCTGTGCTACATGGGTCATACTGATTACCATCCCCGACCAAGTCGGGTAACCAAGCTCAACTGCTCAGCTATTCAACGCGAAAGCGTTTTGCGCGCAATACTGAAGTCTCACGGACTAAAAATAATAATTGGGGGTTTGACACTTGCACGGGTATCCCTTTCAGCGAAACGGAAGTAGCACAAAGAAAATCCAACCATGCAATAAGTTCAAGTTTCTAGACAATTTATGGCGTGTAACTTGAATGCCATCCAAGCAGGAGGGTACGCGCTGTCAGATTGGGACAACGGTGACCTCGTCGAAGGAAGTATGGTCAAAACCTATTCAGGAAGACTCCACGAGGATTTTCAATCCCGAGTCGAGCTCAGAGTTTCAACCTAATTAACGACGCCTTCTCCGCTAACAAATTGTGCAACTTCGCACTGCACCAGAGAGTCAAACAGAGTTTTGTTCTTTGTGCGGAAGTGTCGATGACGCAAGTTGGTCCGTGCGCCGATTTCTTGTTTACTTTAATCACGTTTTCACGCGTTGTTGTTGCCTGTTGTCGCGTCTGGACAGCCACTCTTGAATCCTGTGAAGCGAGGCTGGCCTGTGACACCCCAGTAACGCTCGTCAGCCTCTTCCCCCCATCTTCCCTTCCTCTCATTCCTCCCTCCTTCTTTCTCCTCCCGTCCGTCGTTCTCCTTCCGCCTCAAGCTCGTCGTCGCGTCAAGACCTTGGACATTAGGTGGGTTTTAGCTGCTTTTTTGATTTCAATTGTGGGCGGCGGGAGTAGAATCGCGCACTGGGTCATTGCACTGGGAGCGTGGGCATACGGTGTGGGCAGTGTGCCCCCTTCATACACCACATTCGTGACCTCTGTCCTCCTCTCGGCTGCATTGACGCGATCGCCACCAAGCCGAAACCTCGTAATGAGGGTGCGCGGTTCGTTTCTTCATCAGGGCTGCGACGTGGGGTGCGGCACCCGCGAGCCTATGGGTGATTGATCTGGCTCCCGCCGTGGTGGAGACCCCACCGCGGTCTAACACACCGTTCCCATCATGAATGGACCCCTCATCTACTCAGTTCTTCGTTGTCGACGTTGTACTGATGCCCTCTGTCAGATCCCCGAGTTCTTCATTCAAGTCTTCCGGTTTTTGGTGTGGTAGAGTAGCATTTATGTAGTCGCGACTTGAATTTACTTTGTTTCTGCGTCCTGTGACCTGTGCGCCCCCTCGCCCTTTCCTTCCCCCTCCCCATTCTTGTCTCCATCTTCGCTCTTCGCCTCGGCTTTTGACGAAGTGTCGGCTCGCCTTATGTCCTTTCTGTCGTCATTGTTCTCTCTGGGGAACGCGGTTATTGGCACTGCGTTCTCCGCGGCGAGGACCAGCAGCACACCCGCACTGCACCGCGTCAATGCGGAACTCGCTGAGCAGCAAACCTCGCTGGGTCGCAGGGTAAGTGATTTTGCCCGCATTTCCGCCTCTCTCGCCGCTCACTGTGTAAGCAGTCACTCCGAGGCACCAGAACGGCGGGTTTCTCAATGCTCTCTGTGGACGTCATGCTAGAGGGGAGCAACCACCTTGCGTCATTTGCTTGACAAGCTTTCGACTTACAGCTGCTCCAGATAATGGCATGGTGCAGTCCAAAGGATCTTCAGGCCTTGCGTCTAGTCTGCCGAACACTCTACAGGCTCCTAGCAGCGAACCGCTATGTGTGGCGTCTGTCTCGTGCAAACCTGAGCATGGATTTCGTTCTACCCGCGGCCGCCAGGGGTGAAGCCGCTCTCGCTAGCTATATGTTTGACTCGGCACCTTGCGCGGTGAGTATTGAATGTCGTTTCCGTCGTTGACTGCTCACGCTGTCCCAGGTGTGCGGTCGTATCACGAATGAACCCCCTTACTCTTTCTCGCTCCAGATCCGCATCTGTTCGAATGCGTCGTACTTGGGTGTCGCGACGCATTGCTCATCAATGTCCCCAGGTTTCTTGCTCGGCCTATCACCTTCGAATGGTGCCGCACCTCATTGACGAGCGCAAGGCCCTCGCCTGAGTATTCACTCCTTTCGACCGAGACGCCTCGCATTACCGAAAACAGGACCACCGCTCCTCTCCATAAGACCCACGGCGCTCAATGACCACTGGAAGGCCATGTACGACGCGCTCCCGTATCACGAAGAGACGGAGGTGCGTGCTGGTGTACTTATCTCCATTGACTTAATCGTTATTGTATGCGGATGAGCATTCGTGTCTGCCAAGTGCCATTCAGAGCTCGACCGAGGAATGCCTTAACGGGAGCGGATGGGCTCGATAGGCCCTGTTAGAGGTTCGTCGTGCTACTTTGAGTCACCTGCGAAAAATATTGAGCACTCGCTGTATTCAGACCTGGAAGAAGGCGTCGGCGACGCCGGCATGCACGGAGGTATATCCTTCGAGGTTGGTCAGTCTAATCCATCAGACGGTGTTAAGCGCTATCGTGAAGGCGTAAATAACGCGTAAATAAGGAGCACCGCCACTGACTCTCGTGGCCTGACCATCATCGTGAGCTACCGCTTCTCCGTATTCTGGTTGACGGCCACCAGAGTTAAAATAAGAAGCAGAAGGCAGTACTGCTCAAACCTCTACTCAATCATGATTCGACTTTGAAACTGTGAGAGGCCACCGCTGGCAACGTGATGATGATACAGGAAGCGGTGCGCTTGATTCTCGTACACAAGCGTCCTCCCTTCCGACGTCGATGCAACCCTCAAGGACTGAGGAGTACGTCGATTCAAGGTCAAATCCCCATCTAATGCCCTCCCAGAACTTCCGAATCGCTCTTTCAGTATGCGAGCAATTTCACGATAAACGGCGGTACTTTTGTAAGCGCCCGCCGCTATACCGCGCTCCAGCAGCCTCGACGACGCAAGGCAGTTAGGCTGACTGGACCTGCGTTTCTACCAGTGTGCACGTTCCTGCCTCTCCTTGGATTCAGCTCCACTGATATATACAAAATTAGATCGTAAGGGACGAGACCATTTTCCTGGTGAAACAAATCCTATGCGGTGACGGATATCGGATACACGCCGCCCATATGCAGGGTCGTGCGGTGATTGTGAAGGTGTTTAGTGGACGCCAGGCATGGAAGGTTGGTGCTTACAAAGGACCTTGCGTCGACGTTGAAAAATCCGGCTACAGGAATGGGACGAATCAGCGACTTCGAGTCGGAATTTCATGTGAGATTCTGATTCTCACTTTTGGCGGCATCATGCCAACGAGTGCGCAAAACAGGCACCCAAATTTCGTGCGTATCATGGGTTGCTCCTCAAGGACCTCCCCGGATCCGTACCTTGTGTATCATGGCGGTGAGGATCTCACTCGCGATGTGCCTCGATTCCCATGACTTATTTTTGTATAGAAGTGGAAGACTCTGCTGAGAGGATGCTGGCTTCTGTACTGCAGCAAGAACTCTCGCGATGCCTCGTACTGGGATTAACTATGGTATGCGTGCGAGCCTCCTGAGCATAAGCAAGCATTAAAAATATTGCATGTCAGGTGTATGGAATTGCGGTGCGCACTTATTGCATGATCAACACTTGCGCATTCTCAATATAACATCTAGTCCGCCCTGGGTTATCTTACAGACAAGGAATATCCATTGGAGAACGCAGAGTCGATGGTGCGATCCTCAACTCGCTGTCCTGTAGCTGACTCTGAATTTTAGGACTTCGACATTTTCGTTCCCGGAAGCGGCCATGTCCAAATTTGCATGAAAGCTGATGCCATACATCCTTCGTCCTCCGACGACAGAACGACAAACATGGAGCCCGACCACACTCTAAATCTCTTTGATGATTTGTGTCGAAGGGTGTGTTCATTTATATTCTACGGTATCCTCCTCTCATAAACGGCAGATATTCAATAACGCTAATCGTCTCATTTACTGTGTGTAATTGTTACAGCTTCCACAGCTCGATCTCAATTGTCCTTCCAGGCGATGAAGTTAAACGAAGCCCAGTCTCACATCCTGATTTACCCTTTCTTCCACCCCCTCTTCCGAGTTGGCTAGCGACAACCACAACTACTTATCCTGCCGATCCCCGTCTGGGCAGTGCTGGTCGGCGGGAACTCGTATGGAAAACATCCGATAGAAGCTCCAATTTGAACGAGATCGCGCGGCAGGTGGAAGATTTTCTTTTCAGAGTCCGAGCCCCGTCGCTCGGAGGCCATGTTCAGCGTTATCCCGCCAGAGAACAGAAATGGGTCCACCATCGGTGTCCAGCGTATCGCCGCGAGGAGATTTTCCTGGGTACCACGGCCCAAAGCAGTGTGATCCTTCTACACTCCACGCCAAGCTCGCAGGAGATGTGCACAGTGTGCGGAGAAACCGTGGAAAATGGGGGGCGGTTCCGGTGTTCATGCGGTAGACAAGGTGGATAGTTTCTCGTTTGCGTCCATGCCAATTATTTGACGAATCGCACAGATGACGGGTGGAAAACGACCACGAAGTGCACGACGTGCAGATCATGGCATCATGCTCAATGTGCATGTCGCCTTAGCACTGCCTGCGGTCGAGTCTCGTACTTGTGTCCGATATCCCACTGTGGAAAGGCATTGTCCAGCGCGAAACTTCTGCGAGGCCAGTGGTTACCAGCCTGTTCGACTCCGAACTCATCTTGTTTCTTCCTTCAGACCACCTCACCTCGAACCACTCTCTCAAATGCCTGTGTGGAAAGGCGTTCTGGAAGGAGAGACATTTTAATCTTCACCTCAAACAGTGTACGATGGGGAGCTTTCAATTCTCGCCCCCCTGCGTATTAACACTTGGGGAAACCCGGAGATTCCGCTTGTCGCTGCTTAGAGCCGAAGAGAACGGCCGGAAAATACATCGTGTATGCACAAATAAATCCCTGATTTGATGAATGGCGATTCATCCAAGCCGTTTGAATTCGGGAATAGCTTACACGTACCCTGAGATAGATACAGACAGTCGCTGACTCCATTCTCATGGTATCTGTGCCAGGCATCCATCGCCGAATTTAAATCGATTTCGAGGATAGCGCATTCTGCCTGTATCTATGGAGTTCAGGCCTACCTCTACAATCCCGATCTGCATCTCCCTAGCTCTTGTTACCCCATCTCGGCCAGCTGCTTATTTCTTTCGCACTTTTATCCGTTATGAAACGTGGCGTACATCTATGTCAAAACTTGCGTCTGCGTATGTTAGCCAAGTACACACAAGGCAGCCAACTTCTTAGCCATTCAGCCATGGATACCCGCAGAATGCTGTTGACTCGATCAACAGATTCGCTGATTTACTCACTAAATGCGTGCAAGTGATGCATCGCACAAGTCCAACCGCTCATTAATTTATTCATCATGATTCACAAACTTCGCACCGACAATATTAATGGCATTGATAGGGAGCAGGTTCAAATCGTTACAATATTCCTCATACATCATTGCGGTGAGAATCCACTTCACACTATGCTCATCGTTTTAAATTCATATGTCGATGCTTCATATGTCCCCGAAGCTCTTGGCCACCAAGGAAACACTTCAACGGCAGGCACACGGAATTTCTTGACAAGCGGTTTGCACCCTCAAAATATAGTATCTGTTATCTTGCAGAAAGGGGGTATCCCTTGAGAAAAGCAGCTCCGACCGTGCGGGAGAGAACTTCATGCCCTGAAGCCGCACGAAACTTGAATGTGCTCTGCATTTCAGGGCTTCAACGTTCTAGTTTCCGGAAGCGGCGCTTTCCAAATTTCCATACAAGCTGATTCAACACATACTTCGTCCCACGACGACAGAATACGACGTGGAGCCCAACCACACTATCGATCTCTTTGGACAATGCAGGGAGATGATGGCTGATGCAGAAATGAGTGGATTAATACAGTATGGATTGACACATAGGCAAAACAAATGAGCTCGAAGCGGGGAGTGTCACGGAACTTTTCAGTGCCAAGCCCGAAAGAAGGTGACCAGGATAACCAAAATGCAAAAGAGTGGACACATTGGGAATTGAACCCAACACCTCTCGCAGTCTTACGTAATAAATGCTAAGCGAGCGTGATAACCAACTACACCATGTGCCCCTTGAAGAGACTGGCTGGGATGAGTACTTATCACCGGCAGTGCTGGGTTGTTGTCTGCCATGTTATCTGCCGGGCCAATTGTGATAGATTTACATCTCCTAAAATCTCTAAAATATTCTGGGGAAAGTCTGAAGCATATAGAATGTATCCTGTCTTCCTTCCAAAACTCTAGATCTAAATGCAATTTGGAGAAAATTTGAATCCGGATGGAGCAGTCTAAAACACAGAAGGCTTGAAGGTCGAGGGAAGGGATGACACGCATAATATCGTTTCAGGCTAGGCAAAAACACACTCCACTGAGATATGGGAGACAGATGTTGCGAGCATGAGGAACACACCAGTGGGAAGACACCGAGTCTGGAGACAAGAAGTAAACCGAAACGGGACGAGGTCCGGCGAGAGCATGAATATTGGTTTCCATGTGAGCTCGGTGTTGGGGACTCAGAGGGAAAAGGGAGCTATCCTGAGGCTAAAGAAGCTAGAGAACCCAAGAGAGGATACTCCACATTCGAGCGTCATTGTCTGGTCCGACTTGAGTCCGACTGTCGTGCAACGTTGAGCAATGCCTGTAGTGGGGATCCTAGGATCGTCAATATTAATAGGGTTGCCTACGAGAGTTCGAATGTCGACGTAGTGGTGGTGTTACGGTTTTTCTGACAAACCTGGACAGCGAGTGGCCCCGGGTGATAAGGTCACTTCAGGAATATGATCTTCACGGGCACATGGTGTAGTTGGTTATCACGCTCGCTTAGCATTTATTACGTAAGACTGCGAGAGGTGTTGGGTTCAATTCCCAATGTGTCCATTCTTTTGCTCTTTTAGGCACCGACCGTTATGTAGAGCTTGCACGTTCCCTGGACTCGCTTTACCGTCGTGATGCGACCCATGGGACAAATCTCAAGAGCCGTAATAATGTCCACGGTGTTAAAATTAATAAGACCAATTTTTTTACTTTAAATTTGTCCGTCAACAGGGGGGGGGGGTACAATGATGCATCCAAGACCCCATACAACTCGGAGCCGACGCGTCGGAAGAAAAAGGCTACACTGTTTCAGTATGCCTGGCACGGCCACCAGAGTCTCCAAGACTTAGTGATTTAGCGTCTGGCGCGGACATCCCACCTGGTTGGATATCTGATGTCCCCGTATCGGTAGTACCTTCCTTGGGGAAGCGGGCGAAACCCAAAGGAATAGTAGGTGGTCCATTTATCCCTCCGGAGCCTGGCAGACTCAGGGTCATATTCCCAGATTCGCGGGTCAGTCCTAGTTTTGTGTTGCGATAGACGCGGCACGCCATCGCGCTCGTCAGGGTGAGGTTTGGGATCGCGAGGAACCCGCGGTAGAGTGGGCTGACGTTTGCGTAGACCATAATTGTCACCACGATGTTGCTTATTACTGAGATCCTGAATCCATAATCAATATCCTAGGCAAGAGCTCAGTGACGGCGCGAGCTCACATGTAGTATACCTGCCCGTCGACAAACAGAGACTTTGAGAAGGAGGGAAGGTATGCGCCGCTGAACAAGGCCCTGAGCAGCTCTGTGTGCGTGTGCACGGCATATGTGTTTGTCACCAGACGGTACGAGATTGCGAGGAAGACTGCGGTGTCGTGGACCGTTACCATGATCGCACATGCTCCGACGTACGGGGCAAGTTTGGAGATCAGGCAATATTTTGTGGGCCCAATAGGCAAAGCGTCCCCGCCAAAGGGTATCGTCATGGCGGTCCCCAGGACGCCTAGCCACAGCAATCCGAAAATCGTAGTCACAAGACGGGTTCGTCCGTATATAGCGCGGACGCGGAAGAAAAAGAGAAGGCAGATGGATGACAGAGCGACGGGGTAGAAGCTGTCGATCACACGATATGCAACCCCGCATCTGCCGAGAGGATACGCTGGAGAAATCGGTAAACGTTATGCTCCTAGATCGAAAATAAAGCGCACATACTGCCCAGGAGGGTCAGGCCAAGGACATAGCCCAAGGATCCGAGTCTATTTCATCCAATGTCAACGCTGTGCCATAAACGTCAGATCGAGCATACCTTGCTAGAAAATAGGCAAGCAGTGGAAACCCAAATCGTGTCTTGGTGAGGAGACGATACTCGAGGGTGATGTTGTTCAGAATGTCCCAGACAGATATCTAGGTTTCGACGTAAAGTTGGGGAAGCTCAGCAGACATTTAACAATACACTTACCGCCAGGGCGCCTATGCAAACGTAACTTGCGATCTGTACTTGCCTCGCGAGCTCAGGAGGAAGCAGAGTGATACCTATTGCGTCTTCGAGCATCGCGTTGGACATTAGTAACTTGCTCGGGGAGGGGCGGGCTGGAAACCATGAAGCAAGCGCCTTTATAAGTAACCGCACTCATTACGCACTGTGATGGGTAAGCTTAGCGGGCTGTCAGTTTCGGCGATCTAACGGAGGGCTATTGAGTTCCTCTGGCAGAAGAACAACACATACGCAGCATGAGGCAATTGTAAGCTTAGAACAGTTTGAATGATCCGCCGAGTGCGGTAGGACTCCCACTTACGTGACACCGAAGTTTCACCGTATTCTGTTCCTGAGTAGAAATCACTTGAAGTCCAAGAGAAGTCTAAGACCTCTGTCGACCGCGCGTATATTCCTGAGTACACGGAACGTGATGATTATGTCAAGGAGCCATCTTGAAACCCTACTAGAGGGTGACATTGAATGAACCAAGGCCCGAATACAGGATAAGATGACGCGATAGACCCCGGCCATGTCCGTTGCATGCCCGAAGATTCGGAAGGTCTTGGAAAGAATCAAGATCAGGGATAACGGAGAAAAAAAGACATTGAGATCCTTCCAGAGCTTCATAATCCAGACGAAACACCGAAATAAGCATCGAGTGTGGCACTAGCTAAACAGGTTTTTCGATTTCTGTGCGAATGGGCAGAGAGAGGAGAGTCACAGTGGCTGTACACTCTAACACAGCCACGCCATCACTTTGTTGTCGCTTGCTTTCCTTCTCAGCTGCAACTCAGCTGCCACCCCCTTCGTCTGTTTATTCTCAACGACTCGGTGGACAACTGGAATGCTAAGATGTGATGTCCACTCTCGCAACCTATCGATACTCGAGGCATGAGGCCCGTCCTGGGCCGTCCGCTCCGAGCTCGCAAGCCTTGGCCCTTCAAGTTCTATAGGAAATTTCATATACTCCAGCACTTGCTTTAGTCTCGGACTTAATTTCTTCTTCTTACATCCATGTGTGAGCTGCGACGAGCTCCCCTTCGATCACAAAAGACTGGAGGTACTTCCTCATTCGTCAGAAGTTGGACAGGCAGGCTGGTGTGTTTCGTTCGCATTGGGTGCCCTGAAGTCGTCTTTGAACATTCAGCGGCGAACGTCTTCGGCAGAATTTGGCCATCACTCCCGCGCAATGTCCGATGTTATATCAGATCAGTGAGTGGGCATTGGCGTTCAAATAGTACCCACCTGAGTTCTCAGTAGCCAAATTAACACTTCAATAAACCCACATCGCTATGTATGGATGGAGATCGTGCCCCACTTGCTGTTCAGTGTCTCGGATCGGACCTCTCTGCTACAGTAGCTCAATTAGGTGCGATTTGGCCGAATCTACTATGTTCTAGGCAGCTTCCGACTCGGACTTTGCTTCCGACGGAGAGCGACGGCGATCTAGGTGAGCTATATTTATCTTTCCTCGCGTATTCTCGTTGACAGATCTCTGCGGGCGTTTCTTCCCGCCTGAGAAACTCTTAGCGTATAAAGCTAGTAATTCTCCACGTAAAACATCACCCACTCCGACAAATGGCTCCTGCATCTCTCTGGTGCATTCTCGCTGGTTTTCTTGCCTCGACAACTGCGCTTGCGCCATCACTGGTGAAGCATTCGCTCCCAGACGTTCCTTCTGGCTGGGAAGAACTCAGAGACACTCCCTTGGCTCCAGGCCAAGGTATAAAACTCCGATTTGGGCTCGCTCAGCATCGGTTTTCTCAGCTCGAGGCTCTACTACTGAATATCAGTGATCCCGGCCATCCTAGCTACGGAAAGCATCTCTCAAAAGAGAAGGTGCATGCTCTGTCGGCACCGTCAAATGAGACCCTCCACATTGTGGACGCCCTCCTCACAGAATACAACACAAGCTCCGTGAAGTGGTCGTCCTCGCAGGACAGCGTCTCTGCAGTGTTCTCCGTGGCTGCTGCCGAGGAATTGTTGTCTGCTCGCTTCGGCGTGTTCCAGCACACCACGAGCCGCCACCGGATCGTCCGCACGCTCAGCTACAGCCTTCCCGAGGACCTGCTTCCCCACATCGACTTCGTACATCCTACGACCGCGTTTTTCGATCCCCTGCGTCACGGAATAGGAAAATTCCTTTCTGACAAGGATCTACGGCCAGCGCATCTCTCGCAGCTCGAAAAACGGCCCGTGGTACTCAATCAGAGCGATTTCACCAGTTGCGTCAGTATCGTCGACCCGCCCTGCGTTCGGAAATTATACAATATCGGAAACTACACCCCAGATGCGTCGTTGGACAATCGTATCGGCGTGTTCGTGCTCTTTTCAACCGCATTGAAATTGCTTTGAGACTTTGTTGATAGAGCTGGGTACCTCGATATATGGGCTAGACCGTATGTGGCCCGAACCTCTCTTCGAATGCTTCTCTAATGTACAACGGGATTCAGTGATTCGTTGACACTTTATCTCAACGACTACGTGCCAGAGTCCATAGGGTCTAATTACACCTTCGACGTCGTAAATATTACAGGTAAGTTGACGTTTTCGCATTTGGTGTTCGCAGTCGATGACAAGTCTCCTTCCTTGTCAGGACCATTCAAGGCTGACACCGTCAGCAACGAAGGCAATCTCGACACTCAGCTGGGTCAGTTTCCTTGGCACTCCCGATTACTCTCGGCTTGACGGAAATTGTATCCAGCGATTCAAGTAGCGTACCCCATCCCTATGACTTATTACACGACCAACTCGGTACCGCCCTATATCCCGGACCAAAATCAGGACGGTGAACAACCGGGAGTGAATGAACCTTATCTCGAGTGAGTGACCTACCTATTTCCGTGACGGGGATTCAAGGACGATTTATTGACGTAGCTTCATCGACTACATTTTGGGACTCGATAACCCGCCCACTGTGATTACTACGTCGTACGGCGACGACGAACAAACCGTCAGATTTATTTCGACTCGCGCTGGAACATAGGCTGATAACTCGGAATTTCCTTTAGGTTCCCCAAGTATGCTTCTTGTACATTGTCCCTTAGTCTTGTAATAATCCGTATCACTCAGGACTACGCCAATGCCGTTTGCCAGGGGTTTGCGAAACTCGGGGCCAGGCAGGTAGTCTTTCTCGATTGTGAATAGTGATATCTCACTCCCAACAGAGGTATTACCGTGCTGTTCAGCACCGGAGATCAAGGGTTAGGTGTTGGTGATTTACCGGCAAGTTTCCCATATTCTCTCCACGCACCGATATGTTGATTTTCCGATAGTCGTGCATTGCAAATACAGGAAACAACGCGACGACATTCCTTCCTGTTTTCCCTGCGTCATGTCCCTAGTAAGGACCTCTGTCTAAATCTCGCACTGCAATTTTTACGCTGACCTTGAATAGTGTAACGTCCGTCGGAGAAACCACAGGAGTGGCCCTTCAAACTGCAACTTCTGGCTCTGGCGCCGGGTTTTCGTACTATTTTGACCGGCCGTCGTACCAAGGTGAGTCTGTCGAAATGTGTCTCGGGCATACTTAAACTCGTGTCTCAGACACCGCTGTCTCCAACTATCTTGCTGGCCCGGCGCACTGTAACGAGAGTGCTCTACAATCCAGCATGTACAACCACAACGGCCGCGCGTACCCCGACATCGTTTGCACAGGTAACTGTTCCCCTCGGAGTGGGAGGATGGCTAGTGCTAACTGTGGCTTGACCTGTAATCAGGCGGCGGCGCGTTCTTTGACTACTTCTTCAACCGCTGGGACATTGGGGGCGGCACAAGTGCCGCAGTGCCCACTGCCGCAGGCATAGTTGCCCTGCTCAACGACTGGCGACTGCAGAACGGGAAGTCGACGATGGGGTTCTTGAACCCGTTCCTTTACGGGATCGGGGCTCAGGGCCTGGTGGATATCACGTTCGTC
Organism: Mycena latifolia; assembly: GCA_029289555.1. NCBI lineage: Eukaryota > Fungi > Basidiomycota > Agaricomycetes > Agaricales > Mycenaceae > Mycena > Mycena latifolia. Next base: position 350,328 of record JARJLE010000036.1, read on the forward strand.
CTTCCCATTAATTTCTTTTCAGCAGAGTGACAAGTTTGATCTAATTTCTTCGCGGACAGGGAAGGGCTCGTTGACGGCTGCGAACAGCCAGGATTCAATGCTACCACCGGGTGCGTGCTCAATTTTTCCTGGCTAAAAACCTGTCTCTAACTTGCGGCATAGATGGGATCCAGCAACTGGTACGTTCCAGATAATGTGTCTGCACTGATCTATTGATATGACGCTCCTTAGGTCTTGGCTTCTTTGACTTTGCAAAGCTTCAGTCTCTCGTTCTTTTTTAGTCAAAGCACTGCACCGTTATACACACTACCACTCTTTTTTAACAATACAAGCTCTCTTTTATAAATGGGGGATTCTTCGGTGACTAAAACCTTAGCGTAGGACTGGCACGATGGACCACCGCACGTGAGATCATTTGGAGTAGGAAAATATGTTATCCCTCCCGGGCGGCGAAAGTTGTGGCTCCAGCCTCTGCTCGCATAACTGGCGCCTTAACCGGTCATAGATCTATCTTACAGTCAAAGTTACACATTCCCCGCGATAAGACATTGAAACACCGAGTAGTCGGAAGAAATGGAAAGGGAGAACAGTTAAATCTGGCACGCAATCTCGTTGTTATGGCTCCTCGATGGACGCCTCGCGTAGTGCTGCCCGACCGCCAAAAATTGCACACCCTGCGCGTCCGTCGGCTGCCCCTGCTCCGGGTCCGACGCCGTGCGCGCCTCGGTCTGCGGCTTCTCCTGCGTCTGCGCCTCAGCCCGCGGTTTCTCCTGCGTCCCTTCATCCACGCGCGTCTCCACTGATGCCCCACGCGTCTCCACAGATGGTCGGTCTGCGACGCGCTCCAGCTCGACGCGCACGAGCGCCTTGCTCCCGCACGAGAAGCGCTTCGTGCGGCGCGACATCGTGGACTGCGTGCTCGTCGTCTGTGCCGCCGTCGAGCCGAATGCGGACGAGCCATCACCGCGGCGCAGCGAGCGCAACGCGCGAAGGAAGGACTGTGTGCTGTGTAAGTGTCGTGCTGGGTAGCGGAATGGAGTGGAGGACGCACGGGGTCGGTCGCGGCGAGGAGTCCGTAGACGAGGCCCCGGAGCGAAAACACGGCTAGGTCTGAAGGGGAGGGGAGGATGAGCGGCGGCGTCGCGCGGGCGCGAGCGCTGTGCGTACCGAGGCGGCCGATCAATACCGTCACTTTGGTGTTTTCGGCGAGGTACAGAGCTAGGATGGAGCTGGAGAAGTTGAGGATGCAGGAGGCGAGGGGGTACAGGCCTGGTGCCGTCCACATCAGCGGGGGAAGATGAAGCAGATGGCAAACGCACCGATTCTAAGGATCAACCCGCGGTATAGGACGACTGGTGGAGGAGGCGCGGTGTGCAGGCTCGAAGTGCTTGCGGCATTCGACAGGACTCGGGTCGCGCGCAGCTGTGAACGTCGACTTAGAGCAAGATAACCGGCACGGGTCGTCCGATGCGACGCACCTGGTTCCGCATCATGAAGGATACGATCACGACGAAGGACACGATTTCCAAGGTCGCCATGGACAAGACCCAAACTGACTGCGTACCGATGACCCAGCGGACGTGGATCGCGGGATTGGGGTTGGTGAACCAGCAGATATCGTTGTCGGGGAAGAATCCGTACTGCCCCGCAGCAAGCGGTGTGACGTTGCAGATGGCGGTCACGAGGAAGGCGCCGATGAGATAGTATTTTTCTATCATTCGGCCGTCGACGCCGTACACCAGAACCAATCTTGCAAGGGGTTAGATCTGGCGCGGTAGCCGAAGGGATGTGCTTACACGAGGTTCAGGGACATGCTGAATAACAACGATGCAGAGAACATGAGTGATGACTGTGGAAATTGGCTTTAGAAGGGAGTTTATGAATAAAGGCGAGCGCGGAGGTACGTACGTTGAGAGCAAACGCAACGAAAGTGCATGCCGGACCCGGGGCCAATAAGCCTGTGCTCGGGATCAAGGTGGCAGAGTAGATGATACTGGATATATGTCAGACAAGGGGCATCTAGATGAATGGAAGCGACACCCACTTGGCTATCAACGTGTATACGAGCAGACGGAAGCTGACCCGATTCAGATGGGGCCGTGAGGTAGGATGCCAGGCGAGATATGCGAATGTAATAAGCAATAATATCATCAGGGTGATTCCAGGCACAGCCAGTCCCAAGACCAAATTGCTGTGGGCAGAGCCGAATGTAAGCAGGGAGTCGGCGGGACTTTACAGTAACATACATGATCTGGGGGTCGAACGGAGCGACGTCGGAATCGGAGTCGGTCATGTTGGTGGTTGGGAGAGAATGAGGGCGGTAAGAGGAGACTCAGCCTGAGACTTGCTCGTTTAAATTGTCCGAGTCACCCTCCGAGTCGCGGGTAGAGAAAGTTCCGCAGGTGAGACCGAGATGAGACATGCTACATGTCAGGGATCCCAGGAACCTTTCGAATCCACAGAGATTCACATCGGATATAGGGCGATTGAAGTGGAACCAAAGTGGGACCAGGAGGATTGTCATACTATGTCACGTCAAGGTCACGACTGTGACACTCTGGATTTCGCGGTCACGTGGAATCTAGTGTCATGAATAGACTGCAGAGGAATCGAGAGACCAAATAACTGATAAGCACAGATCCTTTTAAAACGTGCATTATTGACGGAGTAATAGCGACTTGAAGCCCCAGGACCGAATGACAATTTATACCGTTTGAACCTGCTCTACATCCGGCTAAGCGCGTCCTCGCTGGGTTTTAGCCCGCGGCCTCCCATAAATTGGCAGAGATGAGTAGCAAATTAGTAGCATAGGCCAGGCCGGAGCACTAGTATAAATATATTGATTTCATCATCAGCGTACTCATCTGAGCGAAAGACCGCCTCGATATCCGCTGTCCTCTTCCTTTTCCTGATTCTCTCCCCGCCGGCGCAGGCTGACTTCTTGAAGTTCTGCAAAACATGTTCAACTGGACGCGCACGTCAAACTAGCATATTTACTTGGCCACGTACAATTAATTGCCGAAGAGCTGCGGCAGGGAAGTTGGACCTTATCTCGGTTCGACTGCGAGCTTTCCAAGACGTTGTGTAAGTTTCATTCCAAGTGCCGTTGATCCTTCGCTCCAAGTTTTCCTCTCTGATGCGTATGGTTCCCTGTCTCTGGTCGAGTTAGGGCATCTGTTGGGACTCAAAACTTAATTATGAAACATCGAAAATAATCTCAAGGTTCAGTAGCCATGCCAAATGCGTGACCCCGGTTGAACTCGTATCAGACATACATCCTCAAACTAGTAATAATCAAAAAGGCTTATCCGCGGAACTTCGGATCGATGCACTCCTCCCATGATCTGCCATGAACAAACCGACTAAAATCCAACTTTGTTGTGCCACCCCGAGAGATGACAAGTGAATTTTGCGGAAAGTATAGACCTTTGCGAAGCCAAGGCGGGATCCACAGGATGAGTTGAGACGTCGAGCTCAATATCCATCCATCTTTGACCGTCGAACCATCTCCGAATATTTGATGCGGAGTGCAGTTGGGATTGACCTGTTCAGAAATCATCAGTATGGTTATTAATGCGGCTAATAACACCGCTGCAAAAGGACTAATGGAAACCTCATAAACATGAATTGCACCATCCTTGGAGCCCGAGGCAACCCTCCCGCCATCGGGAGAGAAAGCAACGGTGAGAACCGCTGTGCTTGGTCCTTCAAATGGACCCGCAACAACAACGCCAGTTTGCGCATCCCGCACATACACGGTTCTGTCGAGGGACCCAGATGCAAGCTGTTTCCCGTCCCAAGAGAAGGTGACGGATTGGACGCCCTACTATGCCCTTGAATTGCCACAGGAATGGGGGACCCTGTGGGTGCATCCCATATGCGTACCATAGAGTCCGTGGACCCAGACGCGAGCCGCCCACCGTCAGGTGAGGAAGCAAGAGACATGAAGTCCCCAGCGTGCCCTTCAAACGGTCCACTGACAAGTGCACCTGTCTGTGCCTCCCGTACTCGTATTGTGCCGTCCCTGGATCCCTCTATGATGTGTGCCCGGTCAGGCGAGAAAGCTAAAGAGAGCTTGACCGCCTTGTTACCCCCTCTAAATGCTCCGCTGAGGAGGACAGCTGTTTGAGCATCCCATACCCACATCTTGGCTTTATCGTTGCATGCTGCGATATGTTTCCGATCAGGCGAGAAGGAAACACGACGCACCCAACCCTCGCCTGTTTCAAATGGGTCAACAACTAGGGCACCTGTTCGTGCATCCCAGATGCGCACTGTGCCATCACGCGAGCCAGAGACAATGTGTTCCCCATCAGGTGAGAAGGCGACAGAAAGCACCCAATCTGTATGTCCCGTGAATGGCCCAGCAACGAGGCTACCCGTGTGTGCATCCCATACCCGGATTGTTCTGTCATTGGACCCTGACACAATCCGGTCCCCATCAGGTGAGAAAGCTACGGAATTGACCTCGAAGCTGTGTCCTGTTTGATTGGCATCGGAAGTCGGCTTGAAATACTCCCTGTCGACTTTGGAATCTGGGTGTGCATCCCAAATGCGAACCGTGTGGTCGACTGATCCTGACACAATTCGCCTACCATCAGGGGAGAAGGAGACGGAACATACAGAATCACTGTGTCCTTCAAACGGGCTGGCAACCAGGGTGCCCGTTTGTGCATCCCAAACACACATAGTTCTATCACTGGAGCCAGAGACAATGTGTTTCCCATCAGATGAGAAAGCAACTGAGAACACCCAATCTGTGTGTCCTGTGAATGGCCCAGCAATGAGGCTACCTGTAGATGCATCCCATAGCCGGACTGTGTTATCCTGAGACCCTGACACAATCCGGTCCCCATGAGGTGAGAAAGTGACAGATCTGACAATCCCATTATGCCCCTTGAATGGACCAGTGACAAGTGTACCGGTTTCCGCATCCCACACCCGTATCGTGGTGTCGGCTGACCCAGAAACAATCCGGTCTCCATGAGGTGAAAAAGCAACAGAATATACCGATGCAGTATGGCCCAAAAAAGCCACCACAGTCGGTGAGTCTACATTGCGTGCATCCCAAACTCGAGCTGTGCAGTCTGAGGAGCCAGATACAATCCACCCACCATCAGGAGAGAAGGTGACTGAAAGCACCCAATCATTGTGTCCTTTAAAAGGGTTGGCAAGGAGGGCACCCCTGTGTGCATCCCATATGCACACCGTTTTATCTTTGGACCCAGAGACAATGCATTCACCGTCGGGTGAGAAAGCAACACACCGGACATTGTCACTGTGTCCAGTGAATGGCCTAACAACAAGGGCACCTGTGCGTGCATCCCAGACCCGGATCGTTCTATCATCGGACCCCGACACAATCCGTTCCCCCTGAGGTGAGAAGGAAACAGCACGAACAGTTCTGCTGTGTCCCTCAATTGTTGTCTGAAGTCTTGGCCATTGAAGACCCAAAGAACTTTTGAGGTCCACATTTTGGACAAACCACCCTGAGAACTTTTTCACTATGCTAGACTCTCTGGGTGCAAGAGGGACTGCCGAAAGATAAATGTGGGGCACACTGTGTGCGATGGTAGGTGCAAATGCAGTCACAAACTTGACTGCATCTATTGAAAAATCTGCCAGTTCCTCATCGTAATTCTGCGATATAAAACCATCAGGATGTGAACCCTTCAGAGGGATGTGTACAACTCACCTTGGCAAGCTTGCTGACAGCTGTAAGGGCATCTATTGCAATTGGGATTTCCTGCAGGAGGCTGAGAGCTTCGAGCCAGAAGAGGAATTTGCTATACATGAGAGTCTTTATGTCCGCAAGCAAAGCATTCTTCATGTCCGACAATTCAGAATCGGTGCTTTCATCATCAAAATCAGTGCTCTGAAGGTGGCTAGCCCAGAAGAGGCTGGAATATGATAAGTGGGGTGGTATGTGAGTTGTGATGTCCTGAACATCAGTATTGGGGATATGTGAATCCTTGAGCTGACAGATATTGAATTGAAGTCCTTCTGGTCTGTTCAGAACCCGCAAACATCCTCGTACAAGCTGACACTCCAGACCAGTGAGGTTCATACACCATGGTTTGCCACCTGAGCGCTTGCTATCTGTAAGGTAATCTGCAAAGGAGGCATGGAGAACTCGAACAATCTGGCCTGGAGCCCACTGCAATACACATCCCAATTTGGTAAAGATACGGCTCGAAGAGCGCTCTGGTCCCAAATTCAAGAGTGCATCAATTGTTGTATCAGTCATAGGGACCTTCCCAAACACCACGGCTGATAAGGCCGCCTGAGCATCTTGTACAGAAGCTTGAGTATCTTCTTCAGATGGCCTCTTGTTCCATAATCCTGTACTTTGGAGTGTTTCAGCATACAGGTCATCGAGGTTCCGCCCTTTCTCCAACAAAGATTCAAGGATCATGTTTGGATTATGGGCCTTCAAAAGCCATTCCGTAGCTGTCGAAGCCCAAATAAAGAGACCCGAAGAGTATGCAGCTAGAGCCTTAGTTTTTGATTCCCCTGGCCACGTAGGATCCAAGTTCTGCTGCTGTCGAATCTCTACCATCTGATTGTCAATGTAACGACGGATGTCTGTTACACTTGAAGGCAGTGAAATGTCAACAAGGTGCTTTGTAATCCTTGGTTGAACCTCAAATTTGACTGCGATGTCTGAATCGTGGCGGCTAGTGATAAAAAAGCGAAATGCCGAAGGAAGTTTAGGGAATTCATCTGAAAGGATGGAGACGAGCCTGCGCCGGGAGTCGACATCACCACATTCATCTAGGGCATCCAGGATGACAATGATGGGGCCAGGGATATTGCTCTCCACATCCTTCAGAGGTTTGAAGCCTGCGCCGGGAGTCGACATCACCACATTCATCTAGGGCATCCAGGATGACAATGATGGGGCCAGGGATATTGCTCTCCACATCCTTCAGAGGTTTGAGCAAGAGCTTCTCAAATTGAGTCTCCATTGGGGCATCTACCAAGGCTGGATCGTGATCGATGGCAGCGCAAATAGCAGATGCGATATAGCTATTCGATCGTGCCAGCCGGAATGCAATTGTGCGAATCACGGAGCGGGGACTGCTCCCCACCGAGTCGGTCCTGTTGAAGAACAGAAATGCACCAAGACGGTCTAGCTCTCGGAAGTATTCCGAGACAGATGTGGCTATGGTGCTTTTCCCTGCACCAGCGACACCGTGCAACCATAAAATATTGCCAGGATTCCCCGCATCGGAGGGGGTAGTCAGCCAGTCCGTGATTATACTCAGCAAGTCCTGGCGCGTTCCCGGTAAACATGGTGTTCGCAGTGATGCGTTCATGTCAAACGGCTGGAGGCTTTGAAGCTTGTCAGATTGTGCTAAGCCCCGATATCAGTGCTTCGCCAAAAGAGGGCTAGAGCCATACACTCACCCAAGCCCTCGACCATCTCCTGGGTTTTTGTCGAGACAAACACCGATTGTACCATTAATCCTCTGTCAAGAGACTCCTGGAGCTTTATAAAAGCAGCTATGAACTCATCAATCTTCTCGCTGCGCTCCGACCAGAGTTCAGTCAGAAGTCTACCTATTGACGCTTTTAATAATATCAAGAGAAATTTTTGGAAGTATTTACCACAGAACCCATGCCCTGTGTATTCCCGAATAAACAGGGCACACTCCTCTGTTTGTTTGACTAGGGCACTAATAGTGTCTTCGAGCCGCTCGATCTTTCCTGGCAGTGACTCAATCTCGTCGACGAAGGAATAAGCATCGGCCATTGTCTGGACCAATTGAATGACTTTCTCATCCGTCTTTTCTTGTTTCTTTACGGCCTAATTAATTCTGGTCAGCATATGTGAGGAATTACACGACAGCAGGGCTACCTCATATACTGAACTCAACACCTTCCATGCCGCATTGGAATAAGGATGGATCTTTATTAGGTACATCTGAATGAGAAGGTGGATCAACAGCAAGCCTTGCTGTCTGACCTTGGCTATTTCCGCTCCCATTTGAACGACGATATTGAGCCTCGAAACTAGGGTTTTCAAGACGGATGCCAAATCAGCGTGTTCCGCTCCTTGATCCACCAATTTGGCGGCAGCCGCCCCACTTGCGATAGTCGCACTGTCCTGTGTGGCGTTGGCAAGTGCAACTGCACCGGCTTGAACACGCCCGATAGTGGTCATGCGCACGACAAGTTCGGGCTGAGACAGGTCTGTCGCATTCTCCTTGACATGATCCAGCTGGACGTGGAAATCTACGCTGACGGCATCAGCTGTCGACTCGAGTAAAACAAAGGTTTCTTGCCTTTCTGCATGCTGCATTTCTCAAGTAGCACACCTATCTCCATCTCTGCCTTGGCCAGACATTTGTCGTCCTTGAAACTACGCCTATCAAAGACCCGCAGAACGATGTGGGAAGACGGGCTCTCCGCCGATCTCATGACAGCGTTAGTACCCAGAGCCACGTCGAGCGTACTTCGACTCACAGACTCGAAATGTCATTCCACTTCCCCTCCCAAGCCCTCTTTGCGGAACTCCGATGAGCCGGTTTGCCGTCGATATCGATCCCTACGTAGAGATTGGGGCTATTTCTTCTAAGAGTCAGTGAGCCGGGTTTCCAGTGGATCCCGCTGACACTTATAACTGGAACAAGTTTGTGAGTGTACGCTGCGATGATCAGGGCCTTGACTGACTGTGAAGCTGGTAGCTCTGCGGCATGGTAGACGTGGGAGGCAAGGTGCGTTTCGCTCGCAGTTCGGTCGCTACGTGGATGACAAATGGCTATGCTAAGCCCGCGGGAGCTATGGGCTGGCGCTTGTGTGGCGGACAGCTGTAAGGCGCTCCGGCGTCACTGGAAATTTAATTTATCAAGCCGCAGTCGAACGAGTTGTAGATAGCTCAACGGCTAAACTCGCAGTTTCGGAACCGCGACGTCCAGAACAACAGCGATGAGCTTCATAGACGGATGAACCAAATATCAGGGGACGGATTGACGAGAAAGCCGTTACGGTGTGCTGAGATCCTTGACAATGTATTTTGACGAGAGTATGGGGGGAGTACATTTGCATTTCAGATAACGCGAGACGTCCAGAGAGAAGATTCAATGAGACGAGACGAGCTTCGCAGTCAGACGGGGCAAGAGTTGCCAGGACCGAATCATCGACCGAACAGAAACCATTGTCCAGAACGCGGTTATGGCGTGCCAAGGTAGTGCATCGGGATGCTGAAACTTACGGAAGGCGCCGTCACGGTTGCGTGGACACTAGATGTCGGAGCGCACACGGAATGGTGGCCAAAATTAGAAGAGCGAGCAGGACGAGAGACGGAGAGATCGTTAAGGACATCGGTTATAGTGTGAGGTTAAACTAGAGAATTTCAGAGAGAACTGAAACGGTTGGTGAAGTCGTTTTCCATTCAATATTCTGCGCTACTTTGGCGCTACTTGAAGTTGATCATGATGGTAGCAAAAATCGCAGCGTCCACGTGCTCGCTACGCGCCCCGAGCCAAGCCCCAACAAGGCCAAATATCCCGAAGGTGGACGGCCCAAGGGTCCATGATCACATATCTCCGGGCGAAGGAGGTCGGCAGTTCAAAGTTGTAGCTGGTTTGTTTAAACTTTATTGGCTTGGATGGATCCGAGTCGGGGTGGCAGTTTGGACTGTAAAGCGGAAGAAAGCGAGGCAGAACCTGGGCAGAGCTGTGCTGGAGAGCTGTTACGACCCGTCAAGGATAGCGGGAAGCGGGAGCGAGTAAGTACTGACCAATGTTCAAGGGAATATCATTGCGAAAGGCGCCGTTATAAATTCAAGGAAACAGTGGCCACGAACATTGATTTCTAACGCGACCGAAGTAGTCTTGACTCGGCTGGAGCAGCTTTTTGACTGCCGGAATGCTCTCGCTCTAGAGCACGTACCTACTGATTAGTTCGGAGGGGCCCGCCATGGCTGTCAAGCACCCTATCGCCACAATTGAATTCGCCCGATTGCGAAAAGTCGATGAAGCGCTAGTAGATTCATACATCTCGCTGAAATCCGGAGATAAAAAAAAAACTTCGTTCGATGGATACAGTCAAATAATACCTACCTAGATAGTGTACGCGGGAGAGTGCTACAGGGTAATGCTACAGTTCAGAAAGATATGTGCGTGGGGGTCTGAGAGAGTTACGGGTCGTGAGGGGGATTCGAGAGCAATAGCACGTAGTGTCAGGTGGGAGAGCGAGGAGATCAAGAGCGCGCGCCGAGCATGACGCCGCCGGACATGACGCGCGTGACGCCGCCCTGGTAGAGGTACGCCGTCAAGTCCTTCTTCGCGGTGCTGACGGGAGCAGCGCGGGCTTGGGGCTTCAGCGCGCGGGGGGAGGTCGTTTTGGGCGCGCGGGATGAGTGGGTGGGCCTCGGCGCGCGGTAGAGCGCAGGCGCAGGCGCAGTGGCCGTGGGGAGCGCGACACACGCGGGCTTCGGCGGCGAGCACGTTGGGGAGCTCCCGGCGGAGGTGAGGGACTCGGTGGAGGACGCGCTGAATTTCGAGGATGCGGAGCGGCCCGAGTCAGAGTCGGAATCCGAGTCCGACTCGGAGTCAGAGGAGGAGACCTCCAGGAGGGTGGGAGTGTGGATCGCCTGCTGCTCGCGGCGCATGCTGCGCACACGGGCAGAGAGAAGCGTGGCACGCAGACGTGCTCCGGTCGACTGCTGAAGCAGTGACAGTGGCTGCGAGATGCGCACAATGCTGCCCTGCGCGTCCTCGCTCCACACATCGGTGACAGAGGCATCGCCGACGCGCACCTTGACGAAGCCCGGGCCGTAGAACAGCAGGACCGTGTCGCGCCCGCCAGCGAGAGCAGCGAACCAGGCGGACCAGGAGATCCCCGCACCGAGGACGGCAGCGAGGATGGGTGCGGGGGGCGTGCTCGCGGTGAGCGCAAAGGTCGACATGGCGGGTGCGGAGGACAGGGAGGCGGTGAGGATGAGCTGCGCGGAGGTTACTGTGACCGCGGGGAAGGAGGAGAGCAGCGGCCGCGTGAGGAAAGCGATGACGTGGGGGATGGCTGAGGAGGACATTGCTACGTGGATCGTCCGGCGATGGTAAGAATTAGATGAAGGCTGGGATAGAATAATGAGCGAAGTAAGAGAGGATATGTCAAAAAGACATACTGAGCGTGAGGGTTGTTAGAAAACGGAAAGTGGCTAGGCTGTCGATGAAAAAATTGAATGAAAAACTGGAAAAAAAATCAGCTGAGATCGCGTTGCTACAAAAAGAAAACACACCAAGCGTGAGGGTCGTTTAAAAAGTGGCAGATGTTGCGAGAGTATCCCAGAACAACAGAGAGAACGTAGCAAACGTAAGGTGGCGAGAGGCGCTGAGGAAGGCACAGAGGATAGACCAGAAGTCTTAAGATTTCCAGAAACAGCGCCCAGTATTTATACGCCCCGCCTCATGCCAGCCAACAATGAGCGGCATTCGAAGCCCAGGCTGCCGTCCATTCTTCCACTTTGGCGGACGACAATGGCCGTTTGGTGTTTGGCCCGATTTGGGCATGGTGCCACAACATGTGCAGACATCAAGCGTTTGCTCAATTGTCTTCTGAAACGAGCCGCCTTGTACTTGCCGTGGCCTGGAGCGTCCTGGAGCTCTTTGCTTTTGTCGCTTGCCGAATATCCATGCTGTCACGCCCGAGTTATGGCAACTGCCCCGTCTAGGCGTGATTTCTCCGTGTCGCGACGCCTAGGGCTTTGTACTGCTGCGCAAAGGCTGTTCGCGCCTTGTCGCGCCCGTAGACATGTCAACCGTTCTATTCTGGCATTTACTCTCTCTTCATTTGACTTCTCTTTCTGCCTGGGCCCCTTCACTGCGAGCACCCGCGATGAAGCGGACATTCGACACATCTCGGGAGTCGGGCTTGATCGGAGCATTCATCTTCCCAGCCAACTCGCAGCTCTCCTCTTTGCTCATAAGATAGCCAAGTTTTAACTCTACGCATCCTCCTACCCAAGTGGCGAGTGGATCACGTGGCACTGAGGCGCACCTTGAGCTCCGGTACTGCTCCAACCTTGTCTAGACTGACCGAGGTCACCGACATTCACGACTCCCAAATCACTCTGCATACTCGACTTTCTGTGCCATTCTTCTGCGTATAATATATATGTGGTGTCGCCACCGCAACCAAGATGAAAGGGCTTTATTGGAGCCTCAGTTGAAGTGACAATAAGTGAAAAAATAATATTGCAACCTCACAGCTTCGAACTCGTGCACTTCAAACTCTCGAGATCAGTATCGAGCCGCAATTATGAGTGTGGAGAGACCTTGACAAGCAAGGTGATAATGTGAGTCTCAAAGATTAACTTACCACTTCACCGCAGGCGTGAATGTGAAGAATTACTTTACAAATTCACCCGGCGGGAATCGGTGTGGCTACCCATGCGAGCTCGCAGTGACCTGGCACGATGTCATGTGGGCACCCTCTATGGCGGGGCTCACCAGTTTCTTACAAGACGGCTCTGCATGCGGCCCAGTGGCCATTGGAAACGCGCACATCGAATCCAACCATACACTACACAATCTTCCCGCAAATCAATCGAATCCGACCCAGTGCGTTTCATTCCATCAGTCCCTCTGCAACATCTGTCTTCCGTGTTCGTCGATCTTAAGAGTCCCCCACCGCATATCTTTCAGCAGACTGCGCCCACAGAGAGACAGGCATCAACAGGGCCCTATACAGGTCCCCGACTATTGGTGAAGGATTCAAACGGACCGTGAAACACTCACGTTGACTCCCTTGCAGCATTTCAAAACGGTGGGGGTAAGGCAGACTTTGGTACCAGGACAGCCTTGACGGCTTTCGATGGTACCAGCATAGGCAGCAGTGATGGCGACGAGGAAAGAGACGACGGTGGTGAAACGCATATTGGGCTCAGGGACGTTCTGCGGAGGAGCGTTAACGAGAGGCCTTGGCCAGGAGAGCATAAAGGCACGAAATCATACCTCTTAGCAAATAAATGTGAAAGAGAGGGAATAGGGAGGGAGGATTTCACGACGAAGGTATTTATACTCTCCCAAATTGAATTACTCACCTGTAATTTGGGGAAACTACGCGAAGGCGGAGTAAATAAAACCGGCGGATGCTTAACACTGCCAATTCTGTCAAGACGAAAGATCTAGGCGCGCCAAGACGCAACGTACAAGCCCGGAAGGCCGCGAATTGAATGCTATTCTCCTGAGCAAACTCGGTCCCGTTCCTTGTCCGACAAGGGACGGGAGGCTCATCTCGTCCCACATGACCTCGGCATTGAATTAGACGGAACGGTTACGAGCGGCTTTGCCGTACCTACCCGTCCCCGGTTACGTTGAATATCTATTAATCGAATATTCTCAGTCCTGAAACCGGCGTTCCTAAGCGGGACCGTGCCGTGTAATGCTACCTACCTACCTCAGCGTGATGGTACAGAATGATGGGTGACCGATGCGGCACGGAGTCCATACCGTCCGCACGTATCCGGAACCCTGCCAAGGGGATCATTTCATAAGGCTCCAAGTCTTCGTCAATAATATGTACGTACCAATTACCCTGAATATATCCCGGGCAAGATTTATCCACCCTCTCCGAGTCGCCGAACCGATGTATTAATTGTCTAGTAATCTATTCACCTCGGTGGATTACTAAAGCGTCCGAGGCTCGAATGGTGGCGAACGGCACTTTCTACGATTGCAGTTGTGAAATCCCTTGACCCACTCCTCGGTTTTCCCAGCCACCATCTGTATAGCCCTTCCACTGAAACCGATGTCATTCCTGCCACTAACTCTATGCACGAGATCTTTATCACGACCGGCGGAGTACCCATATAACCTATTGACCTATTGGAATGGCATCTGCTTTCTACCGTGCTGGATTTTGGATCGTCCTGCGGCACTGGGGACTTGTCTGTGCCTCAAAAATCCCAACCTGTATTTTATCTTTTATTTTTGTACGGATGTTGGGGAGGCCTGGATGGTAGCTCAGGATTTCAAGGGGCGGAAGAAAGACAGTATCCGTAGCATTCATATTTGACGTTATGTATGTAGTACGGGCCCCGGTTGTTTCTTAACGGGACCGCGCCGGAATATACCTACCTACCTACCCGGGTACTGGAAGGGAATCCCGAATAATTCAATGGGAAAATAAGGCTCCAAGTCTGGCCTAATGTTGCCGCGACTCGCGACTCCGAGGCTTTAAGTCGACTCCGCAAGTCGACTTAAGTCGAGTCGAGTCGAGTCACAGACGTGACTCCGTGCGACTCGCAAGTCGAACCGAGTCGACTTGCCCCGACTTCGAGTGACTCGGAGTCGGTCTCAAAAGTCGATTATGTACTTTTCATCAAATACTGCTCAGAGGAGTTGAGAGGACTCGGATAGCACTCGAAAATCACATCAAACATTGATCTTCCATCCAACTTCGCAACTTTCCTTGCGAAGGGTTATGCAACGGCAGTGGCAGATACAACATACCTCCAAAATACTTGAGCAGGCTTGTGAAGAGGTATAGAATACCCAAGAACTCACCGTGTGAAGCGCAACGCCCTTAATTTAACAAAATGCGGTGTTGAAGTCAAGGGATCAAGTTTTGATGTCTCATCATTTTCTTGTGAGGGTTATGAGGGCGCTTCGGTACTGGTAAACATACCTCAGACACATTTGAGAGGAGCATGGAGGAGGTATATAGCACACCAAAACTGACCGCATGAAGTGCCACACCTTGAACACGACAGAGTGCGGCTTTCAAGTCAACAGGCGAAATGTTGATATCACATGGCTTTTTTGCACGGGTCAAGGGGGCGCATTTAGTAATGATCAAGTAAACGAGACCTCAAGCTCCTTGGCACATAGTGTTGTAACTTGGTATTGCCTCGGTCACGATAAAGGTACCGACTGGATAGAAAAAACTATGTATCTCCGGGCACTTCTGAACTTCGCATCATTCACAACCTTCACAGAGCTCAGTCTGGAAGTCGGGTGGGTTAATGAGTAGTCTGAATGCTTGCCTAGCCTGAAGAGGAGTTCCCAGCTCTCGAGTGGACATCTAATGTGCGATAATCAGAGTTGATCGGAAGAAAAGTACTAAATTGAATATGCACCTTGATTTGCGAACGCGGTGAACTTTGGAGCCTGAGATTGAGCAAGTGCGTTGCACAGGCAACACGAGTGGTCCAGCGGGTGTCATATGATGTGTGATTGTTAAAAAGTCCTTGAGTAGCCGCATTATTGCCAGCGTTGTCGGAAATAATGGTGTGAACTAAGATGGAGGACTAGTAGGTGAAGAAAGTATAAGTAATGTTATCGGGGTAGAGGTGAAGCTACAGACCCGTGGATTCTTGAGGAAGATCAGTGCACTCTATAGAGCGGGATTAGTTCCAGTACCTAAGGGAAATCGGGTCATACCGAAAAGAAACGGTTGCTTTCCATTCGGGACCATGAATCAAATTGTACATTCACAGATGGATTGGACAAAGGGCGAGGGACCCGTTTGTAATGGGCGACAGCGTTTGAGGGTGGGTTGTGTTGAGACATTGTCTGTTGCCGTCGAGTTCCTGATCTTTTTAAAGTTTCGACCAGACACCTGATACACGGTGGAACGTTACTGATCCGATTTAGAACTGGAGGGTTCCACGGCACCCCACGGCCAGCAAAGACCTCCGATACAGCCGACAGTGAGGATCCAGCATTTGAGAGTCATAGTTGACGTTGAGAAGCATGTTTGTGGGATAAAATACGTCAAGTTTTAATGAACCCTGGGACCTGGGACTTGAACCACATGTTAGAAGCGGGCCCCAATTCCCAGAAGATCCCGGCATGTCGGCAAAGGCGCAGCAAAAAAGGCTGAACTGTGTTTACTCAGCAATACTCCGTCCCCGAAATGACCGAGTTACCTGGTTGAACATTCAACCAACTTCTTTCTGAACTTCAATGACCCGAAATAAATCCCTGACCTGTCCTACGACAGCCATTGGCCATTGGGTTGATATTCCCCTTCGACAGGCAGTTAATATCAAGTTAATATCAAGTTAATATCTCTTGCATTGACATTTCATATCTTTTCAGGGGCGTCTCGTGAACAATTTTTGATGACACGTTATCTAGCATTCGGACTTTCACAACACGGCTTGTTCATTTAAAAAGGTCCTCCCAGCGACTCATCCTGAAATTGTCGTCATCTCACAATGCCTCCTCGACGCGGTGGGGTCCCTGCACCAGCACAACCTCCTGCACCTGAAGAATCGACCCGCACAACTCGACGCCAGGCTGCCGCTTTGGCTACCAACAACATCCCAGCCCCTCCTGCAGCAGGAGGTCGTGTGCGCGCCGCCCTGGCTGGCGGGCGCAACACCAACCCGCCACAAGAAGATCCCCAGCCCTTGGCGCCAGGGCCAGGTGCCCTAGAACCGGCTCGTGGCTTTGCTCCATTAACTGGTACGCACTTCTCAGTTCATCTTTCTCCTGAACAAACTTTTTATGCACAAGTTAGTGTTGCCCCCTACTCGAGTCGGACCCGGATCCGGATCCGAAAGCCGCGGTAACATATTCTCTCTCAGCCAGAGCTCTCAACGCTCACACATTCACTGTAGATCGGGCTGTTGCTCCAGCTGCCTCCTCTTCACGCCAGCAGACTCCGAGGACGGTAATTTCCATTGCTGTTTTTATTCCCCACTCTCTGACTTTGCGTACAGCCTGTCCGATCCACCACCAACAGTCCCTTACAATTCCCACCTCAGACCCCTGGTCGCAATGCAGCAAACCGGCTTTTAACCCAGTTGAACCACCAAACTCAGATGGCGAGTCCAGGCCCCCCTGTCCGAAATTTCAGTGATGATTCATCGCCCTCATCTTCGGAATCTGATCCGCTGCCTGTGCCCCGACCGCGACGAGTTGTTCGGGCACGAATCCAACCTCTCACAGCTCTGCACACCGACACAGAGGAAGAGTCCGCAGCCGACAATCGGCCCTCCCGCTCTCAGGTCAGGCCTACTCGTTCCAGGCAGCCGCCTGGTTCACAGGCTTCCTCTCAAAGCGGTGAGTTGAACAATATATTGAGTATCTACCTCACTTTGAGCTGACCTACGTACACAGAGGGAAACCAGTCCGATGCCTGGACTGGATACCAAATTGATCAAGCGAAGTATGCATGGGCCGAGGACGCTACACTTAAAGCAAATAATGTATCGGCCGACTGCCAGGCCTTTTACGGCCAGCACATTGAGCATTATGGCTACAAGTGTCGCCTATGCCCGTGAGTGTCACCACAGTCGTAGGGAGCACCACATTAAACTCTTCCAGGCAAGTTTATTCTTCTGGCAGTAGTCTTACCACTCGCCGGAAGCACCTTGGTAAAGACCACCGACCTCAATACCTCCAGCTCATTGCGGATCGGAAACTGCCGAACAAACTTCCCGAAGCTTTGCGGAAGGAAAGGGAAGAGCAGCGCGCCAGGGACATGCAACGAACACCCTTCTCTATCGCTGCCTTTGAGGAGAAATTGGTGCAAGTCATTGTCTCAAACGATTTGGTTGGTGAAACTTTGTCGTTTGATCAATCACTTATTCATTTGCTAGTCAATTAATTTGATTGAAAACCACGAGTTTCGTGATTTATTGCTCCTGCTCCGTGAGTCCTTGCAAGACAAGGACATCCCACACCGAACCAAGCTTTGCTCTTTAATTTTGGATGCATGGTTGAAGTACTACGACAGTCTCAAGAAGGAGCTGAAGGTTAGTGCCGCCCGATGCAAAGTACAATTCTGAATGCACATTAAATACACCAGGAATCACTGGGCAAGATATCATTCACCGGCGATATGTGGAGTAGTAAAGGACTGCAACCGTATCTGGCCCTCACTGCCCATTGGCTCGGTCGAAAAGGAGAGCAGGTTGTGTTGCGCCAAGCCCTCCTTGCATTTCGGCGTGTTCGGGGATCTCACAGTGGCGAGAGAATTGCTCGCATTGTATTCCATATTTGCGATCAAGCTGATATATTGGAAAAGGTAACGCAGCCCGCTGCCATAATCTTCCTGCACTCACCTCAAGATTTTAGATGGGACCCTTTACGATGGACAATGCCTCGAACAACGCGACTTTCCTCACACATCTCTCTATCCTTCTCGCTGAGAGGGGTATCGACTTCGATGCCGATACAAACTATATCCACTGTTTTGCCCACGTCATCAACCTGTGCTCTCAGGCCGTCATACGAGCCATGGAGAAGCAGGACAGCCAGGATGACCACCCGGAGACGGAGACTGAAACAGAGTCGGATGAGGCTGGACGTGCCGTACGTGCACGTCGCCGTGCCGGCCCTATTCGCCGTGCCCGGAAAACAGTTGCCTTTGTTCGGAAGTCGGGGCAGAGGCGTGATGAGCTCTTGACACTTATTAAAACAGGGAACGAGAGCCAGCTATGGACGGAGGTTCGTGTCAACAGCAGGACCGGTACCGCCGAAAGAGTCATTACTTCCCTTTCGGAAGTCACTGTGTTGCCCGATGTCAAAACCCGTTGGGACTCCGTATTCTACATGCTACGTCGCCTTCGATACCTACAGGAGGTGAGTTGTGTCATATCTTTCTCAATTTCATCACTCATCTCATGCATCTAGCCGGTGACTCGATTTTTTGCGATGAACCGTGATGCACAAGCGTTCAAGCATCCGCTAGAAAATAGGCACTGGAACCGGCTAGAAATTCTTGAGTTGATTTTACAGGTGCGTCAAGTCACTGCTTATTTTATCTCTGTGTACTTATCGGCCCACTTCAACTAGCAACCACATACCGTGCAGACAATCATGTCCTCCGAGAACACACCTATCCTTGCAGCAACAATTCCCGCATTTGAGTTGTTCATATCTTCTTGGGAGGCCATGATCGCCGACTCCGATCTTGAGGATCAGAACATTGCAAATATAATTTCCCCTGGTTTGGAGATCGCTAGGAAATATTACGACAAGTTCGATAACACAGATGCCTATATCATCGCAATGTGTGAGTCCATACGATTCAATTAGTCTCTAATTCCTCGCTAACTTCAACCACAGTTATTAATCCATCAATTCGATTGGAATGGATTAAGAAAAACTGGTCTTCCGAAGACCAGGAGGCGGCCAAGGAAGTCATCTTGCGTAAGGTTAGGATCGGAGCACTTCATTTTCGCTGCTTGGCTGATACAATTGTCCAGCTCCAATCCTATCGGGATTTGGATGCGGAAAGCCCGGTGTCCGGATCCAGTAGTCCAGGTGGATCTCAGGGCTCCCGCCACTCATCCAGGTCTCGCACTCAAGGATCCCGACCTCCATCTCGGTCTCGGACTCCAGCAGCAGCACCTACAATGATTTTGCAGGCGGCACACAAGTACCGCAACGTGGAACAGGCGCTGGACTTTTCTGCTGGATTGCCAACGGAGCCGGACGGTTTTTGGTCGGTACAGGAGGAGATGAACAGCTATGTTCAAAGTCCGATTCCTCCACCAAAAACCACCGACATGATTGGCTATTGGGCGGTGCGGTTCAGGTTTTATTTTGGTGATTTTAGTCACTGAGTACGCAATTAGAATCACGGAATGGGTACATGGCCTACGATATATCGCCTCTTCCTCGATTACGCCCCCATTCAGGCAACATCTGTGCCCTCAGAACGAGTATTTTCATCCTCTGCAGAGACTGATACAAAGCGGTGAAATCGGATAAGTCCGCATTTAATGGAGGCACTTCAAATGCTCAAGTTCCATTTCAAGAAATCGCGGCTGAATTTCATGTCGGAGTGGCAGTCAGCCCCGGTTGCCGATGACGAAGAAGACTGGCTTCGTAACCTGGCTGCTGCAAGCGATGAGGTTGAACGACAGGAGGCGATGGATGCACTCACGGAAAGCTTCGAGATGGAGGATATCGTAGCCCACATGCCAGAGGAGGCGAATGCGTAGCTCGATTTTTTTGATTGTATTTGTAACTGTACGTGACTTGGCTATCATGCACTCCTTGTTTTACCATTGATCTCAAAAAATGCTCAGAAAAGTCCGACTTCATCGACTCGAGTCGACTCGAGTCGACTTGGAGTGACTCACCGGGCCGGAGTCGAGTCGAGTCGAGTCGAACGGCTCCCGGAGTCGACTTACCGAGTCGTGACTCGACTTTTGGAGTCGCGGCAACATTACTTCTGCATAAAAGGTTGGAGGTCTGAAATAATGTCGACCTGAACGTGCCTGCAAAATTGGATTTTGATGCACTTCAAGGCGCCAAACGTTCGAGCGGCCATCCTCGATCTGATAAACTGCAAGAGCGCCTCGTCTGAACATGAGCGGGTCCCGATGATCTCGATCTCCTCTACATTGGAGAGACATGCGATGTGCAGATCGGGAGATTGGATGAGCATGGACAAGGGGTCGACATCGAGAAAGTCCAAGTCGGAGACATACGACTGGATGAGCCGGAGTTTCCGGATGGTTGGCGATAGACTACGAAAGAAGTCGGCCAGGGACGACTTCGAAAACAGGAGGTGTAAGTCGAGACTCTCGACGCGGGGAGCTGCGGCGAAGAAGCTGGGCGTCTGTGTCATGTGGTCTTCGTAGGAATACGCTGAAAGCTGTAAATGCCGCAACTCCGGAAACGAAAGCCGGCCGAAAAGTTGGCTGGCAGTAACGAGGAAAACGCCAGAAATCCGCAGGTCCAACGTATGGAGAAATGCGCACTCGATGTGTGAAAGTACCTCTCCATGAGCTGTGCCGGGAGGATCATTAATGTCCAGTCGGCAAGTTTGTAGCATGGGGAAACGGGAGAGCAGCTGGAGGACCACTTCGCTTGTGATCAAAGAACCTTCCGGCTGCCATGCAGGTAATATCGAAAGGTCTGTCAGACTATTCCCACGAAGTGGTATGTCCAGGGGACTGAAGGTGATCCCGGAAAGGGATATGCTGGATAGTTCTGAACGACGTAGGAAGCCCAACCAATCAACCTGGATGGTATTATTGTCTGGAAATTGATCCACCCCCTGTATGGTGAACGACTTGAGCCTAGGCACATCGGCCATTGTAAGGTTTGACAACTGTGCCAGATCCAAAGGAGAGAGTGTGAGGTTGATACGCTCCCATCGGGAGGCAAATGGGATCAGAGCTTGGAGGAAAAGGCCTGGCGTGGTCGAAGCGGTTAACACAGGATTCTTGGGACCTTGGACCGAGATGGACACCGCGCACTCGCCGGATCGCCCCAGCCACATCCTGGCGGTCTCAAGGCGCCGCAACGCCTTTTCCTCGGAGTTGGAGTTGCATGGGGCAATTCCGTAATTCTGTTGCCGCTGCTCGGATGGGACTACAATATGGAGCCTAGCCCAAAGGCGAGGTGTGGAGAGGGACATGGACCGCCAGGAGCCGCATATGCGCCCAAGCAAGATAGGCGCCTCCGTGGCGGTCATAACACAGTTGCGATGCGTCGGAAGGCAGGCAATGAAGATTTCTTGGATGATGTCGAGTGGAAGTCGCCGAACAGGTGAAATAAGAGCCCTGTGGGCGTCCACGTACTCCCCAAGCCGACCGCGTTCTTCCATCAATTGGTCGAGAGCCTTCTGCAGATCGCGGATTTCATCGTCAAGACGCTTCAATCGCTGGGTCGGCTCAGCGAGTAAAGTTTGGATCTGTGCGACCTCTTCATCCTGGGGACAGTAATTCGTCCCCAGCTTCGACGTGAAGGGAGACGACAACATCAATGGATGGCAGTGCATCGCCAAACACTCGTTATCCGGCGCCACGGTAACGTGATTTTCGTAACGTGCCTAGAAGAAACACAATTGGGTCGCGGGATACACAGCGAACGTGAACTGTCGATCCAAATGAGGACCTCGTCTCTGACCCACGCAAGCAAATATAGGAAGATCGAAGAGAAAACAAAAACAAAACAAAAATAAAAATGCGGGGTGTTAACCGGTGGCATGATCTCATGCTCGTATTCAAGTCAGCGTTAAAGTGGATAACTTGAATGCCCCGAATCGAGCGGGGAACGACTATGGGCACTCTTTTACATTGTGTAGGTGCAGGCCATCCACTATCGGCCTCTGTATGGCTGAGCGAGCGACGATTTCAAGTAGCGCAGTAGATCTCAGATATGTCCCGTCATCCCGGTCGAATATTAATACACTTTATACACATTTGATTCAGCGTCCAGCCTATAAAACTGAGTCTCACCCGCGTACCTACAGGCATCGCCCCTTCGGCCCCGCGCCTACATGTGGCAGGCCGCGTGCAGCTACACCCCCTCGCCCTCGTTTACACCCCCTCGGCCTTGCTTACACCCCCTCGCCCACCATCCTCGCCGGCGCCTCCACCCACCCGCGCCAGCACTCTACAAACGCCGCGAGCTCCGCGCCCTCCACGATGCGGTGGTCCGCGCTCCAGTCCACAGGCACCTTCAGCCTCCTCTCCCCCCGCTTGCCCGCGCTCTCGTTCCAATACCGCTCCGACACATCCCACACCCACTCCGCCCGCCCCACCGCGACGATCGCGACGCCCCCGCCGGGCACGAGCACAGGGCTCGCGCCCGTGCCCTTCCCCGCGCTCCCCACGTTGCTCACGCTCAGCGTCGCGCCCCGCCCACCGAGCTCCGCGGGGCCCAGCCCGGACGGCACGCGCCGGCCCAGCGCCGCGAGGTGCGCGACGCGGCTCGCGAGCGCGTAGACGCTCTGCGTGTCCGCGGCGCGCAGGACGGGCGTGTAGAGCCCCGTCGGCGTCGTGAGCGCGAGCGCGAGGTCGGCGTGCGGGCGGACCGTTAGGGTCGGCTTTCCCTGCGCGCTGGGGGTGGCGGGGGAGGAGGACGGGGATGAGGACGGGGATGGAGTGAGGGAAGACCGGAGGAGCGGCCAGTCCATCATCGCGCGCGCGAGCGTCTTGAGGAGGAAAGGCAGGTATGTCAGGCGAGCGTAGCGCGCCGTCTCTGGCACGTCCGCGTCTGGGGGGAGTCCCACGCCGAGCGCGCGCGCGGGGTCCCATGCTTCAGGAGGGGGCGTCGAGGGCACCGGGCGGTAGCATGCGGGGATGTGCGCGTTGAGGAGCGGGAGCAGCGCGTGCAGCTCTGTGAGGTCGAGCGTCGTGGAGTAGCCGAAGTGCGGGATCTCGAGGCTCTGCGGGGAGTTCGTTAGCCCAGCACGGGGACGGGAGAGGGGAAGGCAGGTACTTTGACCATGGCGCGGAACATCGCATTCCGCGTGCGGCCGAGCTCGACGATGATGTCTTCCCCAGATGCGGTGTGGGAGGGCGAGGATGAGGGGGAGGCGGCGGCGGCGAGGAAGGCGTCGACGTCGGCCCTCTCGACGCGCCCCGCGCGGCCGCTGCCGGGCGCGAGTTGCGCGAGGTCGACGCCCTGCGTGCGCGCGAAGTGGCGCACAGACGGCGTGGCGAGCACGCTGGCGCTGTCTGTGCCCATCTTTTCTGGCGCGACCGATGGGTCTAGCGGGTGCGGCCGCCGCGGCGTCGACTCTGGGGGCGCACGCGCTCGCGGCTCCTCCGTGGGCGGCGTGGGTATCGGCGGCTCCTCCTCCTCCTTCGC
Organism: Mycena latifolia; assembly: GCA_029289555.1. Taxonomy (NCBI): domain Eukaryota; kingdom Fungi; phylum Basidiomycota; class Agaricomycetes; order Agaricales; family Mycenaceae; genus Mycena; species Mycena latifolia. Next base: position 373,847 of record JARJLE010000036.1, read on the forward strand.
ACTCGGGCTCGGGCTGGGGCTCGCCTCCTCCTCCACGCCCTCCGGGACCTCCTCCTCGACCTTAATTGTGCACAGCCCCTGCCCGACCTTCGCGACCTCGCCCTCCTGCACGAGCAGCGCCTCAATGACGCCGTCGAACGGGCTCGTGATCTCCACGCTCGCCTTGTCGCTCTGCACCTCGCAGAGCGGGTCGAACGCGGTGACGGTGGCGCGCGGCGCGACGCTCCACCGAATCACCTCGCACTCCGTGATGCCCTCGCCGATGTCCGCGAGCTTGAAGGTGTGCACGACCGTGCGCGAGGCCCAGCGCAGGTGCGGGGTGTGGAAGCGCGCGACGGCGCGCGGGGCGTGGTGCAGTCCACGGAGGAACATGGGTGAGGTTATATGTGGGTACTGTATATGGATGCACAAGTCCCCTGGAGCGCTCGAAGCTCCTGTACAAACAGTAAGTGGCTAGTACTCCCTGCATTGAGATGTCAAGTACCTTGGAATCCTGGGAAACGGCTAGAAGTCGAAAACTTGTGCTAAACGGGGCGACACAAGGTCCTTGGCAAGCCTTTGGAAGGCTAATAGACGGCTAGAAGCTCCTGTATGGAAAGCTAGCCACGAATGCGGGGAAGTCTGGGGAAGCAAGCGATATCTCGAGCTGCAGTCGACTCCACGGAAAATCCAGAGAAAAGAGAGTTTCCAGAGTACTTGTAGATGTTATCCAAGTCTCAGGTGGGAGAACCAGAGACTGTGGAGGGCAGGAGAGAAAGTAGGAGAATACCCCGGATCTTGGTGACGGCGAGGGACAACATGCGCAAGCATCACGACAGCAAGCACAAAGCATCAGCACCGCCTCCCCCTGAGCTCTCTTTTGCTTAAGCCTGCTATTGCTCCGCAAGTCAACACAGAAGTACAAAATTGGATGCTGGTACTGTTGATGTGACATGAATTTACCTCAAGCAAGAGCTCCAATGTGAGATGAAGATGAAAAGAAAAGAACGTCGCAACTTAGGGCTCAGTCCCGAATCGAACGGGTTATACCACAGCAACCATACGTGACTTCGGGACTTTCGTACTGGATGTGGGCGCGGACCATCCGCTACCGGGCCTTTACTCCCCTGGTGAGTCAGTCCTCAAGATACTCTGAACGGTTCCGAGTTCGCATGGTTGACATCTAGGAGATTTATAAGGAAGTCAGAATTTTCGTGGAGTCGACGCCAAAAAAAAATCTGAAGGCCGTGCGTGAGCCAAAGGGTTAAAAGGAAGCATCTTAGCTTCGTATGGCCTAGTCCCGAATCGAACGGGCAACCCATTGGCTAGCCATCAATGACAGTTACCACACTGGGTGAGTGCGGACTATCCGCTACCAAGCCTTTCTTCGCTTGGTTTGGTCATCCTTTAAGTACGATAATTTGGACACTGCACATCTGTGTCAGTGGGCCAAAGGCATTTTTACTCTCGCCGATGAGTAGATCAACGTTGAAGGTGATAATTTGGACATTCGTATACAGCGCTGAAGTGGAGGAAATTTAGTCAAGGGAGTGAAGAGTTTGAAGCTTGAAGTCCCAGTGGACTGCGAGCGACGATAATAGAAAAAGAAAACAAGCACACCTGACGGCCTAGTCCCGAATCGAACGGGGAACTCCCTGGCGAGTACTCCATCACGACCACACATTCAGGGGATGCGGGCCTCCCGCTACCAGGCCTTTCCTCAGCTGGTCAGTCAGTCGACAAGTAGGATAATTGGAAGTCGTATAACTGATGTTGAGGGAGTTCTTTAAAGCCGCGGAGTTGAACCAGGCCAAGCGAGAGGCTTTGGGACGAAGAGGGGAAAGATGTCCTGGTGAACCGCATGGCCTAGTCCCGAATTCAACGAGAACCTCATTTTCTTAGACTACCGGTAGATTCATTTTTGAAAAAGCTGGTGGGACCATACGCCCCTTTGTTTGCTCGGTAGGTTCGTCTTGAAATAGGCTAGTAAAGGCGTAGCAGTGGGTTGAAGTCTAGGAAATCTATTTCCAGGGAGTCAGAAGGCTTACAGTAAATGACGCACTGGTAGTCGCTGGCATCCCAGGAATGCGAGCACTAAGTTAGGCGAATACAAAAAGAAATTATCAGCTGCCTGCATAATAGCCCAGCACCCGAATCGAACGGGGAAACCACTGTCGATTCCAACTCTGCATCACGTTTGGTGGGTACGGACCATCCGTTACTGGGTCTTTCTTTGCTTGGTTGAGTCGGCCTGAAGTACGGTGTTTTGCCAGTGAACGTTCATTTTTTTTTGAAGTCCAGGCGATTTACGCCATTATTGCCAGTGAAGAGGCTTGGTTTGTGAAGTCGCGGGAGAAGACTCCGGATGTCGGCGAGCAGCAGTGGGATGACGTTAACAGAAAAAAGAAAGAGACCTTTCATGTCCTAGTCCCGAATCGAACGGGGAACCCACTGTTACTGTTAGCTCAAATGGTCATCATTACAAGCCGTGGGCGCGGACCATCCGCTACCGGGCCTTCCTTCCTTGGTTGAGTCGGCCGTGAAGTAGGCTGTTTTGACGCTGATTGGTGTACGAGTGACATAAGGAATGGTTCCTCAAGCCGAGGTGAAATGGAACGTTGAACCGTGGAGGATTTGCCGGAAAATCGGATCTGATTTGCCCTGGGCCGGCCAATCGGCAAGACATTGGGAACCTGCCAGGCTTTAAACCATCAAAAATTTGGTGATCTTGATCTTGATGGCAGTCGAAAGTTGCCGACCACCAGAAATTACAGATTCCATGTCCACAGTCTTCAATGAGAGATGCTCATACATAGGAACATCTATGCTTGTCATCCTTTGATCCCTTCAAAGGCCAATTGAACATAGTTTTTCAACCAGGTTGGCACTCAAAATATGTTGGATATATTCAAGATATATTCGTATTCAGCCTCTAGAATATGAATGCAATACAATACAAATATGATATGACCTCTCAGAGGTGAATGTGATATGAATATGAATATGATACACCATTTGCCCTATCGTATTCGTATTTGGCCAGCACTAGCACTGCCACTGGTGAGTCTTATCCGCTGTCCCTCGCCGTTGTTGCTCGCGGTCCTGTCGATGCTGAACTATTGCCTCGCAGGCGCTCTCTCGTGCGCGTTCTTGCCGGAATGGATGGAGGGCGTGCCTGCCTTGCCATGATACTCGCCGACGTCGGGCGCAGTGATCCTCGACCTTCAATTGCTTTGGTATTCAGGGACCGACGGGATCCCGGCTGGGTTGCTCGATCCAAAATCAGGATGAAACCCGACATTATGTGTGGTGCTCAATTGGTGCTCAAGCCCGGGCTTCAGGGCCCGGCTCGGGCTTAACATTGTCCAAGCCCAAGCCCTAGGCCCACTGCGTGTACTATAAATGTACTCCGGAATAATGTTTCTGTACAAGGAATAGAGATTATGTTTCCTCCTTAAGCTAGTCTTGTCACCTGCGCCGACACAATTGGTCCGTGTCATATCACGTTCTTGTTCCCTGGAGTAAACATACTTGTCATACATCCAATACATTCTTGCCAGCCAGATAAACATATTCTGCACCTCAGCGATCATAAATTTGTCCAGAGAATATGAAATTACTGTCTCCCCATCAAAACGTTTCTGTCTTCCCGATATCCCGTTCCTGTCTCCCGTTTATGGATCTCGACAGTCCCTGCACCGAATCACTTGATCCCGGAGGCTGATACGCTCGGTTTGAGGCGTACTATCCAGTAAAAATAACCATCAGAGGGCCCGACCTCTTCTTCCCTCAGTTAACCTGGATTCGCGATGCCAACAGGAGTGATTGCTATTTTTGGACTTCCGCAAGTTCAATTCTCACTAGTGCACATTGTCTCGAGAACAAGCAAAACAAGCGGTGCGACCACTTATTTCTGTTGGTTCTCATAACTGACTATATTACACCAGAATTGATAAGCTTGCGGACGTCGTACTGAATCACCACCTGCCGTTCTTCCGATTTTTCAGCACACCAGACCGACCACGCCGTGAGGACATCACCGCCCTCCATAATGAGGCGAATCGCCTGTGGGAAAAGAACATGGTGCAAGCTATACCCGATGTTCCGGATAATTTCACCGTCAATCGTTTTGTGTAAGTGGTCTTCATTCTGCTTGAGAACACACGGAATTTACATTGAAATTCGAATCTAGCGACAAACATGCTGTTATGCATTCGGTGGTCCTGAGCCCGCTCGGGTGCACCTGCAAGGACTACGGCCAGACTGGGAAAGACTGTGTCGATATCCTTGCAGCTCGCTTGCTACGATCTAATGGCCCAATCAGCAACTGGGAAGGTCCGTCGTCCGCCACTCCACTAAATCACTGTGTTGGGACTCACAGAAGGCGCACCACAGTGGCGGAGTATCATACAGAGAAGGACCTTGACTTGAACGGAGAAAAGCGCGGCAAGGAAAAAACTCGTAGTACTTCAAGCTGCGTTCTGCTTCATCCCCAGAGTCCCCCTTCTCCTTCGATCTAGCTATTTTCCCAGGATTCAAGTGGACGACAGTGCCTGCTCACGAGGGATTGATCAATCATCTCTCAAGCAATATTCTTGCAACCATCAGGTCTTTGCGCTATCCGCATTCTTTCTCTCAGCTGGAAGCCCCAGCGCAGCAGGACCTCCTTGACGTTGCTGACAACGTAGGGCCAGTTTCGCTCTGGGTCGCCTATATAGCACGATCTCTGGAGCTGGATCCTCTCGCAGTTTATCAGACGATGAAGGACGGTCAGATAGATTGGACGCAGACGGAGGCAGAGGAATTGTGGGCGCAATATCTGGAAGTCCTGGACGACTCCCCGCGTGATGATCTGTTCGACAACTTGCAGATCGTCGTACCGGATATTATGGGGCCTCACCCGGCGCTTCGGTAACTTGAATCATCGTAGGGAATGTCGAATTCTAATGCGAATAACTTGTCTGCGCCGTGAATGCAGTGTGCGTTTATCTACACAGTAAATGAACTTCTAAATCTATCGTACCTGGCCTTAGTAGCGTACTCCGTGATCGTCAGGACATCAACGTTCCTTCGAAGCCATGCCGACCAACGCGGTTTCCTCGTGAGAAGCGCCTCTCGCTCCTGTAAGACGAGCTCTAGGGAGTTAAGACGGGCCTGTTGCTCGCGATCGCGGAGTAATACAAGCTCCTGCGCATGAATTGCCTCAACATCGACCAACGTGACATGCTGGAGCATCGGGAGTTGGCCCGCCCCGCCGAGGTGAGGTGCTGCGATCGCGGTCCAATACTCGTCCGAGAGTGCGCCGCGGGAGAAGTCAAGTCCCAACGTCTGGAGGGAGACGAATAGAGCAAAGAATGTCGCGTCGCATGGGTGGGGAAGGCTCTGAATATGTAATGTTTGCAGCTTCGACGCAGTCGCAGGCAGCTGGAGCTGCTCTACAAGCTGATCGAGGCCCTGAGCCTCTTCGGTTCTGTCGAAGGCGATGGTGAGATTGGTGAAATTCGGTATGTCAAGGGTGGAGAGCAGTCGCTGAGCTGAATCCGGTCGAACGTGACGAAGGGATAAGGAGGTGAGATTAGGCAGGGCTATCTCATTAGGTGCGTCCGAGTCGTCCAGTCCGGGAATCTCTCGGTAGAATCCGAGATGAGTCAACGTGATGGTGCTCCGTAGAACGTTGTGAAGCTCCGGAAATGTCGGGCAGAATTCCCTAATCTGGGGCCCAAGGACTACCTCAGTTAGCCGGGTGCCAGACTCGGCTGAGGCAGGCCAGAAGGCAGGGATGTTGGCCAGATGTAGCGACGAAAGGACGGGGAGTTGGAGGGTATAGAAGACATTCGGGCGGTGGACCAGCGTGGATAAGGCAGTCGGCCCGTCACGGATCGTCCTAAGCCAATGGGTCTGCAACATGACAGCCAGGGATCTTAGCACGGGAAAAGCCCCTTGCATCATAAATGACTGCACAGCGTTCGCATTGGAGTCCGGTCCCGTTATGTCCAATGATTTTATCCGTTCAGCCACAGGGGAAAGAGCTTCAAAAATCAATGGGAGGGTCAATTGCTCAGAACCTGTGGCAGAGGGGCGCTGCGAAATGGTGACTGTGAGTTGCAGTTTTTTAGAGTCTGCGATCCAGCGGCGGGCGATGAGCAGATCATTAGGTGTGGAAGTCTCCCCGAAGACTAGGTCAGTCCACAGGTATGGAGTCCCCATCGCTTGGACCTTCCATTCTTGGCAAACCGAGAGGATGCAAGCTTTCGACTGGCGCGGTAGTCGAGTCCAGATGTCGGACCTAATCTCGATGGCAAGCGAGGAAAAGGATGTAGGCTGGATAATACATATTGTGAGGATTAAAATGTTACCTCGAGGCATGGAACATACCTGGTACGTGGTCTGCATGATAGGGGGAAGCAAGCAAGTTGCTGTTTTAAAAAAAACAGGCGCAAATCGATGTAATGTTTGGATATCGGCCGAAAATGGAAGGGTATACTGCGATGTTCGGGTTTTTGACTTGGCGTGAAATCGACAGCATACACTGCCTCATAAGACCGACTGTTGAAACCAGTATGGTTCTCTACGCAATTAGGTATGTGTCCGACCAGTATCTTGTGTCGACCTATTCCCACACCAGAATGGGGCTCGTAGTGGAAATTTTGTCCTCCTTTCCCTTGGCTTCGAATTTCTGAAGGACGGCTATTAGACTCGGGGCCTTCCATTGCAGCATGGCTTTCGTAGAATTTTAACGAGTCGACCCGATGCTACGAATTTTTTTCAACCATCACCACAGAAGTCCCGAAACTCGCCTTGTGAGGGGGAAAACTAGCGACCTCGAACACCGCTTAGACTTTGAAGAGATATGTAAATACTTTAGGTGTGCTTTACAGAATACCGTCAGCCTCATATAGAACTCGGTTCGACTCTGGTTCGACTACCCTCCCCCAGCGGACTACTAATAGCTGGATAGTACATTTTGCGCCGCGGAATACGCAAATTCAACCAGAACCATCAATCTTTCCCCCCAAGTCGTTCTGAGGGTTCAAAAATCAAACCTCGGTCCCCTGAACAAGGACGGGGAGCAATCAATATTGCCTTGGATCTGGAGGACCTGAATTCCAACGCGCTGTTTGTTGTGGGTGAGGTGACATTGTTTTCTCATGCAGTTGCATTTTGGTAGATAAAAGCTGGGCACCTTGGGAGACCCGGCGACTTCCCCTTCATTGCTGATCTTGACAGCGACCAACGGGCTTAGACGGGGATCCGAGGTTTCCTACGAGTAGTCACTGCGTTCCGGCCTCTCGTAGTCAGAGGGTCTGACTACTGCCCAAGTCAGAGGGTAGTCAGAGATGTCTGACTATATTAATTTTATTATCCCCTCGGGGAAATTAATTCTGGAGTACCGCGTTTCATCGGCATTCCATGTTAGACCGGCCCCATGTCCATAATCGTACTTGCGTTTCGTGGCTATGATCAAGACCCGAAATTGTATACCAAAGTCGAGTAGTAACAGAAACGCTGAACCACAAATGCGGGGGAAAATCTTGAATTTTAAGCGCGAGTTTGTACTACTATGCAGTGGCCAACACTACTCAGCTACTGAGGTCGCGTTGGTTCAATGTGCTCGGTCGCTTTATTACAACTTGATGAGCATCCACGATGACGTCTCACCGTCATGTATAAATTAAGGTTTGATCGGCAACCCTTGCTTTTCCAGGAAGCAGAACGGTCGTTGGCCTGCGCTGGGCGATAGGGACAATACGGAGAGCGAACTTCAAGTTGAAGTCAAGTTGAAATAACATCGGTCCTGACTGGTCCCTTGACTGGTCCCTTGCCTCTCAGCGCACGACCAGTGCATGCAACCGTCTTCGTCTCTGGCTCAATACACACAGTAGCCACGGGCAAGGATCGATGTACGTAAACTTGTGGAGGTGCCTGGGTGCCTAACTTTACGGCACGTTCCTAAAGGAGACCCGCCACAACGCAAAGTTACAGCACAACATCGTCGGTGGGTCAGGGCGGCACCCGTCCGACATCGCGCTGATTTGAGTCAGTGCCACAAATGGAGGCGGACCTACAGACAAGCACATACGATCACGCTCGACTCCAAATTATCGGGGTGGGCGAGAAAGAGTGCGTCGTGGTTCCCGGGTATTGTACGTACTCGTGGTCGGCGCGCTAATTGTGTTTTTGCAGCATCCCTTTCGGACCGGACATGGTCAAGCATACCGTGGGTCAACTCCTCGCCGGCTGGATGAAAACCCTTCCTCAGCTCGTCCAAGGGAGAGGGGGGTGGCCCGCTCCCCATGCTTTACACGTATGTCCCGGTGCCCTCCCCGCATTAATTATTCTAAATGTTCCCGGGCCCTAGATGGACTACATTGCCGGCGGCTACGTGTTCGAGCCGACGAAGCGGTTCTTTTATCGGTCGACATTCGGCCATTTTATCCTGAGACCTCATTTATAGGTAACGCTCGCGTGGAACGAGAGCGACGTGCATTCCGGGCGCATTGTAAAACACCCTGGCACGCCCGACATGTATGACTACGAGCGTCTCGCGTACGGGAGCCCGCCCACGGAGGGCCTCGCCCAGCTGCTTGTTGCTGCGCAGGGCCTCGCTCGAGTCGTTGATGGGTTCGTAAGGCCTGCCGCACGCTGCATGGAACCCGTTGGCGTCCCGCACTGCCGCGCGCTGGACCAGAAAAGTGGGCAGGAACTGTTCACAGTCCGCTCGGGGGCGCATGAGGTATCCTGGAACGACGCGCCGCCCACGCCGCCCACCAACGCAGTCGTCAAAGCGTTCGTCGAGGCACTCATAGCCACAGTGAATAGTTGGGAAGGATACTGACCTCGGATAATGCACAGGGCATTTTTAATAGGCCCCGAGGGCTTCAGGGACCCTCCAGCTGCGAGGTTTAAGGTGCTGCACTTACGGGGGCCGATGCCGATAAACGGGGTACAGGACGGCGATGCCTGATACAGATCCAAAATGGCCAGTACCGAAAAGGGAAGTCAGATTACATCATCCAGTTTTGCAGGCCCACTGAAGCCGCTCGGCTCGGCTCGGGCTTACCGGGCCCGGCCTGGCGGGCTCAGGGCTTGAGGCCGAGCCCTGCACATCACTAATTATGCATGGGAGCTCGCAGTGACCTGGCACGATGTCATGTGGGCACCCTCTATGGCGGGACTCACCAGTTTCTTACAAGACGGCTTTGCATGCGGCCCAGTGGCCATTGAAATCGAATCCAACCATACACTACACAATCTTTCCGTAAATCAATCGAATCCGACTCAGCGCGTTTCATTCCATCAGTCCCTCTGCAACATCTATCTTCCGTGTCCATCGACCCACCGCATATCTTTCAGCAGATTGCGTTTGGAGAGAGACAAGCATCAATAGGGCCCTATACAGGTCCCCGACTATTGGTGAAGGATTCAAACGGACCGTGAAACACTCACGTTGACCCCCTTGCAGCATTGCAAAACGGTGTTGGTAGGGCATACTTTGGTACCAGGACAGTCTTGACGGTTTTCGATGGTACCAGCATAGGCAGCAGTGATGGCGACGAGGAAAGAGACGACGGTGGTGAAACGCATATTGGGCTCAGGGACGTTCTACGGAGGAAGAGCGTTAGCGAGAGGAGCATAAAGGAAAGAAACAGGCGCGAAATCATACCTCGTAGCAAATAAATGCGAAAGAGAGCGAATAGGGAGAGAGGATTTCACGACGAGGGTATTTATACTCTCTCCGAAATTAAATTATTCACCTGTAATTTGCGGACACTACGGGGAGGGTGGAGTAAATCAAAACGGCGGATGTTTAACACTGCCAATTCTGTCGAGACGAAAGATCTAGGCGCGCCAAGACGCAACGTACAAGCCGTGGAAGGCCGCGAAGAGCGGAACACATTTTGCCAGTCCTCAGTCAGAGCTGGGGATGATCGTTTCGCCTGGGTGATGACGCGCCATTAGGTGAAAAATCTCACAGACCCACAGGGATTCCTCGTTGAATGCCATTCTCCTGAGCAAACTCGAACGCCAAGGAACCATCCTGTTCTCCGTTCTGCATTGCCTGTCAAGTATCAGTTCGGGTATCCTTCCCTTCCCGTACACAGAGTAATTGGGGCGTACATATGTATTAGTGGCCAGACTGCAGCAGAAGGGTCTTCAAGTCGAACTTAAATATCCGCCACCTCCCGTTTGGAGGTTCTCCCCTTGGGAAGGGCTTGATGATGATCCCAGTGTCCCGAAAATGAATGCCTACTATTACTGAATTCGTAGGATCGAGTCCCCAAACTTGTTTACGTTCCCGGACGGGGAGGAAGAATATGAATGATAAATGTTTATGCGGGCACGATGCTGACCGAAGCCGGTCCCAACGGAAGAAACGAGCTTCGCCTTAGGAAGATTTTCAAAGTTACGTTCATGATGGTTCAAGCAGAGACTCACCGTCAGGACGCCAACGAAAACGAGCTGATTGGCGCCCACATTGTAAAATTTTGGACTTTTTCGAATCATCCTTGAGATCGATCTTCCACTAAATGAAAAACAATTCCCAGTATGCTGGATGGAGTCAAGCATTCTGACAAATAAATTTCCTCGGCTTAATCAAATATAAACACTTGAATTACGGTACGGGTGGCGAAGCACACAGTGTATTCTTAGGCCGATGAACTGTACGCTACACCCCGGCATGTTTCGAAACAGGACCGCGCCGGTTAATAGTGTCCTGAGTCTTATCCTGTACTGACTCCGAGGCTGACACAAAGAAGCAGACAGAAGCCTGGTAGCGATCCATATCCACTCCACGTATCAATGGCACCCCGAGTTGATAGCGGGTTACCCGTTGGATTCTGGAATGGGGCATGTCTTTTTTTCGGTGGGATTGTATATTCTTACGAAACTCACAGCGTAAATGCTATATCGGCCTCACAAGTTGGCGTTGACATCCCACCCTGAGGTGGGGAATCGAATATCGTCTTGTCTTCGCTTGTATTCACGTTCTCGTGTTCAATTACTAAACAAACTACGATTCACCATCTAGTACTACACAATTCGGTCGGCCCTCTAGTATCTACTCGTGTGCTGACGTAGAAACTTAATCTACAATCTTTCGGGCTGTAATAATGGCCTACAAAGTGGGATGATTCTAGTGAAACAAATTTCAGTGCTTCAAGTTCGCAATAGCTCAAAATTAATTGCAAAATGTGCATTAAATCTACGTCTGCAGGGCAGATAAAGCCTGTGCCAGAGCCCGCTGCTGTACTAATTTCGTCTCATCTACTTTTTCACCTCGTTGGGCTCCTTGATCTCGACATCTCGACATCTATTTGACTCTGTTGGGGCTTCACTTTCGACGCGCTGATGTCACGTGCCGCATCCTCTCTTCCACCAACTTCGAGTACGTGGCGCTAGGGTGGGTTCTAGATCTATTGGCTGGCGTGCTACTTCAAGGCTTAACCAAACCACCGTCTGAGCGATCCGAGCCTTCAGTCTTGTCGACCTGTCCTCCGACTCAGGCTCACAGCTCTGACTCAAATTTTCACCACTATTAATATATTCAAGTTTCTTGACAGCTTTCTCGTCCCTTTCGTCGGTTTTATAAGATCTCATCTGGTCCCACTACTAGCCCTGCTCGACATTGGCCGATGCTAGGCCCTTCCATGAGCATATCGGATATAGATCAATGACATACTACTGTCTCGGCAGATTTCGTGGACAGCCTGCACCAACACCGTCCGAGATGGAATCCGATAACCGCCACTCGGACACGGTGGGTTACACTCGACGGGAATGTACTCTTCTCTCCGTTGTCGATCTTGTGATTTCTCCTGTACTGCCCATTGGCCGATCTCGCTGACACTGTCTGCCACAGAAGACATCAGCCAACTCCCGCAGGATTAGCACTTCCATGCAGGCTGTCATGCACGTGGCGTCCGCACTGCGGACGACACGTACATTTGCCTCCCACGTCGACCATGCCGCAGAGCTACCAGCTTCAGAGTCAGTAAAGACCCCCCAATTGCAGCACATACTCACCGACATATTGTAGTCATAAGTGTCAGCGGGATTCATTGGAAGCCCGACACGCTGAGCCTCCATCGAGATGCCCCAAATCTCTACGTAGAGATTGATATCGACAACAAACGAGTCCATCGAAGCTCCGCAAAGAGGGATTGGGGGGGGATGTGGAACGATCTCGCACCTCTGTGAGTCTTGGTGTTGGATCCATACATATTTCTAGGTATTGACGCTTGCGTGAGATCGGCGGAGAGCCCATCTTCCCGCATCGTTTTGCAGGTCTTTCATAAGCGTACCTTGAAAGATAAATGTCTTGCCAAGGCAGAGTTGGAAATAGGTCTGCTGCTTGAGAAGTGCAGCATCCAGAAAGGCAAGGAAATTTTGATTTATTCGCTCTGAGGTCTGACGCCGTCGTCTTAGATTTCCACGTCCCGCTGAATCATGTCGGGAAGAATGTGACAGAAATTTCTCAGCCCGAACTTGTCGTGCGCATGACTACCATCGGCCGCATTCAAGCTGGTGCGTTTGCGCTTGCCAGCGCCACCCAGGACAGCGCGGCTTTCAAAAGTGGGAAGGCTCGTGCTGTTGTCAACTTGGTCGATAGTGGAGAGCAACATGGTGACCTGGTGTCCACCTTGGGAACCCTGGTTGCGAGGCTCGATGTCGTCGTTCACATAGGAGCTGAGATGGCCAAGGTCAGAACATACTGCTCACCAGTGTTCTAGCTCCATTGATTGTCTTCGCAAAAGATCCATCCCTATTCCAATGCTGCATGGAAGGTGTTGACTTCGGTATATGAGGTAGCCTGCTGTTATATAGGTCCTCCGTACGCTGACACCCAATTAGGCTGTAAAGAAACAACAGAAGACCGATGAAAAAATCGTTCAACTGGTCCGGACAATGGCGGAAGTTTATTCCTTTGCAGAGGACATTGAATCACTGCCTGAAAAGCTCAAGCATCTCGAGGATACCGTCACTGAATTGGTCAAACAAACGGCTGAATGTGCCCTGTTTATTCGAGAATATACCGGGAATGGGTTCTGCAGTAAAAATTCTAGTTATTGTCACTTAATCTTCCTGATGTTGTCATTAGCTAGACTTTTGACCGAAATCTGGTCGGAACACAACAAGAAGATTGATACTTTCACACTGGCTTTCATTGAGCTCCAAAAGTCTCTGGACTCGGGCTTAGTGATGCACACCGCATTCGTGTCGACAAAAACCTTGGGAATGGTCGAGGGCTTGGGTGAGTGTGTATCTCCGGCCTTCTTTTCGTGACGTGCTTACATCGGGCTTAGCACAAACAGAGAGGCTTAAAAGCCTCCGGGCGATTGACATGAATGCTTCCATGCGGAAGGGATGTTTACCGGGAACACGTCGGGACTTGCTGAGCGTAATCACGAACTGGCTCACCACACCATCCGATATGGGAAATCCTGGTAACATCCTCTGGTTGCATGGTGTTGCTGGAGCAGGAAAGAGCACCATAGCCACTTCTGTCTCGGAATACTTCGACGAGCTGGACCGCCTTGGTGCATTTCTGTTCTTCAATAGAACTGATCCTGTGGGGAGTAGTCCTGGCTCTGTGATTCGCACAATTGCATTCTTGCTGGCTCGATCCAACACCCATGTTGCATCTGCCATCTGCACTGCGATTGAACACAACCCAGCCTTGGTAGATGCTACAATGCAGACACAATTTCAGAAGCTCTTGTTTGAACCTCTCACGGCTGCTGAGAGTCATATCTCTGGCCCAATAATAATCATCCTGGATGCCCTGGATGAATGTGGTGATCTCGATTCCCGGCGCAGCCTTGTCTCCATGCTCTCGAATGAATTCCTCAAACTTCCTTCTATATTTCGGTTCTTTATCACCAGCCGCCCTGATTCGGACATTGCATCCAAATTCGAGATTCAACCTAGGATTACCAAGCTGCTGCTTGACATTACACTGCCGTCGAGCGTCGCAGACATCCGCCACTACATTGACAATCAAATGGGGGAGATTCGACAACAGCACTCCCATTGGGCTTTAGATCCTATGTGGCCAGGGGATATGAAAACCGCGGCTTTGGCAGCATATTCCTCAGGTCTTTTCATCTGGGCTTCGACAGCCACAAAATTGCTTCTAAAGGCTCATGACCCAAATCTTGCCCTTGATGCTCTGTTGCGCAAAGGGTTGAACCTCGATGACCTGTATGCTGTAGCACTCCAAAGTACGGGCCTATGGGATGACAGCCCATTGGAAGAGGATACTCAAGCATTCATACAGAATGCTCAAGCTGCCTTATCTGCAGTGGTGCTTGGCAAGATCCCAATGTCGGCTGCAACCGTCGATGCACTCTTAAATTTGGAACCACGGAACTCCTCGAGCCACATCTTTAGCCGACTGGGATGTGTCTTGCAGTGGTCTCCGGGCCAGCTTGTCCGAGTTCTACATGCCTCCTTTGCTGATTACCTGACAGATCCTGACCGTTCTGGTCAAAGACCATGGTTTATCAACCACACTGTTCTGGAGCATCAGCTTGCAAGAGGGTGTTTGCGAGTCCTCAAGGCTGGACTTCAATTCAATATTTGCCAGCTTCAGGACTCACATTTGCGCAATACTGAGGTTCAGGACCTCTCAGAACGCATTACAACTCACATCCCTGCCCATTTATCATATTCCAGCCTCTTCTGGGCCAGCCATCTTCAGAGCACTGACTCTGATGCCCACATACTTGCAGACATTAATGATCTTATGGACAACAAATTCCTCTTCTGGCTCGAAGTCCTCAGCATCCTGCAGGAAACTTCAATCGCAGTAGATGCACTTGCTATTGTAGGCAAGCTTGCCAAGGTGAGTTCCACACATGCTGCTTAACACTCCGAGTCTTCATGCTTATATCACAGAACCATGATGAGACACTCACAGATTTTTCACTCGATGCAATCAAGTTCGTGGTCACATTTGCACCTGTCATTGCACAGAGTGTGCCCCACATTTATCTGTCAGCGGTTCCCCTGGCACCCAGCCAGTCTAGAGTATGGAAAAAGTTCTCTGCCTTGTTTGTCCGAACAGTGGACATCCAAAGCTGTTCGGGTATCGAGTGGCCCAGGCTTCAAACCACAATCGAGGGACACACCAGGACTGTTCGTTCTGTTTCCTTCTCACCTGATGGGAAACGGATTGTATCAGGGAGTGACGACGGAACTATCCGAGTGTGGGATGCACGCACAGGCGGCCTTGTTGCTGGGCCATTTACAGGACACAGTGCCAGGATCTCTTCTGTCGCTTTCTCACCCAATGGGGAACACATTGTGTCTGGCTCTGATGACAGAACAATGTGTCTGTGGGATGCACGAACGGGTACCCTGGTTGCCCGGCCATTTGAACATGAGGGCTTGGTTCGTTCTATCTCCTTCTCCCCTGATGGTGGGCAGATCGTATCTGGGTCATCAGACGGCACAGTTCGCATTTGGAATGCACACATAGACTCACCGACTATGGTGGGTCTCATAAGGCATAGTGCATGGGCATGGGTGTGCTCAGTCGCTTTCTCGCCAAACGGAGACCGGATCGCATCTGGTTCAACAGACACCACGATACAGGTGTGGGATGCACACACAGGTGCACTTGTCACCGGACCAATCGAGGGGCATAAGAGGGCAGTCAGATCCGTCGCTTTCTCACCAGACGGAGAACGCATTGTGTCAGGGTCTGAGGACGCAACAATCTCGGTATGGGATGCAAGCACGGGTGCCCTAATTGTAGGACCATTCACAGGACACACGGATGGGGTGTATTCCGTTGCTTTCTCCCCCGACGGAGAACACATTATCTCTGGTTCCTATGATAGAACATTGTGCATTTGGGACTCACGATTGGGCACCCTCGTTGCCAGCCCATTTGAAGGACACAACCATTCTGTCGTTTCTGTCTCTTTCTCGCCTGATGGTGGGCGAATCGTTTCAGGCTCGTTAGACCACACAGTTCGCATCTGGGACGCGCATCTAGAGCCGAAATATGATAGGGAGCACATTGGGCTAGGGTCCGATACCAGCCAAACAGGACACAGCGATAAAATCAATTGTGTCGTGTTCTCGCCTAACGGGCAACACATTGTGTCGGGGTCAGACGACGAAACGATCCGGGTATGGGATTCACACACGGGTGTCCCCATTGCTGGGCCATTCATGGGACACACCGATCGGGTGCTTTCTCTTGCTTTCTCACTCTCAGGGGAACACATTATTTCTGGCTCCAACGACAGAACAGTGCGTGTTTGGGATGCACAAACGGGTACTCTCATCGCTGGCCCATTTGAATACAGTGGGCCTGTGAATTCCCTCTCCTTCTCACTTGACGGGAAACGCATTGTGTCGTGCTCCGAAGATGGCATGATTGAGGTACGGGATGCACACACCGGTGTTCTTGCCAGTGGACCATTTCTTGAAGGGTGTGATGAGGTGGACGGCATCTCTCTAGCTTCCTCTCTTGACGAGGAAGTGAATGACTTCTCTTTCGCTTCCTCACCTGGCCAGCAACATATCATAACAGGGTCAGAGGATGGCATGCTCCAGGTATGGGATGCACAAACAGGTGCACTTGTCAGTGGGCCCTTCAAGTTCGAAGAGTATGCTGGGGAGATTACATGCCTGTCTTCCTCACCCGACGGTGGGTGGGTCGTATCTGGGTCCACCGATTCTATGGTCCGTATGTGGGACGTACAAACCGGGTCCCACATTCCTCTGCTTCTTCAAGGGCACAGTAGGGACATTTATTCCGTCACTTTCTCTCGAGACGGGAAATGGATCGTGTCTGGGTCCCACGATAAAACCGTGCGTGTATGGAATGTGCACGGGTTGTGTGTCGCTGGACCATTTGAAGGGCACAGTGCACCGGTTTGCTCAGTCGCTTTCTCACCAGATGGCGGGCGGGTCGCCTCTGGCTCTCGGGACAATACAATTCGTGTCTTTGAGGTTTGTATTGTATCTCTTGTCGTTGATAGCCACACTGATCCAAGTCCGATATCTGAACAGATCAATCCACAGGGCACTCTTCACCAGCCATTCGGAGATGGTTCGAGGTTCGAAGATGGGTGGATATTAAACTCAGCATCTCAACTCATACTTTGGATCCCCCCTTGGCTTCGCAAAGGCCTGTACTTTCCTCAAAATTCACTCATCATATCTCGCGAAGGCACGACAAAATTGGATTTCAGTCGGTTTGTCCACGGCACATCGTGGCAGGAGTGTATGGATCCGAAGGTCCGCGGATGAGTTTCTAATGATTACTTGCTAGTTCAACTGTATGTACGATAACGTTGATACGAATGAGAACCATGACGTGGAAATTCCCCCATCTATGTGCAAAGTATTGCGAAATCTAGTCCCATACTATGATACTCTGTTGACAACTTCGAAGTAAGCTGAGTTCGACTTGAGTTCGGCCCGTGTTGTTCCGACTGCCCAATTGGGCAGTTTCGCCCCTATCTGGATCTTCACATCTGCAATTGGTGGCCCAGGAAAACTCGGGAAAAAACATTCAACCGACACATAGAATTTATCTTTAATATCAGTGCCGGATTCCTCTCCGGCGGCAGCAATTGCAGGTCCGGGTTCAACAAGTTCTCACTGCCTTGATGTTTAACTTCCCCTCGGCCTCCTTCCAGGATGACTCACTCGATGTGGCCACGAACTTGTCCGA
Organism: Mycena latifolia; assembly: GCA_029289555.1. Taxonomy (NCBI): domain Eukaryota; kingdom Fungi; phylum Basidiomycota; class Agaricomycetes; order Agaricales; family Mycenaceae; genus Mycena; species Mycena latifolia. The sequence continues at coordinate 391,524 of JARJLE010000036.1, forward strand.
CAGTGTCTTCCTGTTCGATTTGTGACGATTACGGTTGCCTTAGAACATTGTGATTTTCATCCCAACGCTCGCTTCGCGTGACCTCTAGCAGTCTTCTCGGTGGGATCGTGTAGATCCTCCGAACACTCGGAATGCATACAAACCAAACCCTATTATTTCAACTGATCAACCTCACAAGTTCGCCTTGACATCCTTCCCCCCACTGACTTTCACCACAATCTTCCCGAACTGCTCGCCCGTCTTCATCATGTCGAATCCTTTCTCGGCGGCCTCGAGCCCGGGGAGGACGGATCCCACCACCGGCACGATCTTATGCTGCGTGAGGAAGGCCGTGGCGGCTACGAGGTCTGCGCGCGAACCCATCATCGTGCCTGCCGCCGGGAAAGAAGTAAATGAAAATGAAAATGAATCGTGTCAGCGGGGGTCGTCTGTAAAGCACAAACGGAAGGTGGACACGCACCGAGCAGCTGATGCCCGCGCATCACCTCGCGCATCGTCATCGTGATCGTCGGGGTAGAGGTCATCCCGTAGCACACAACGCGCCCGCCGGCCCTCAGAATAGGGCTAACCTTCGCCAGGACCTCCGCGCCGCCCGAGTCGATGACGGCGTCGAGTGCGGGACGTGTGGGGGAGTGCTTCTTCAGGAGCGCGCCAATTTGGGCAGGCCACGCGTCTGCCGTGCGGTGCACCAAGATAAGTCCAAGTGTTGTAGAGAGGAGCGGCGAACGCACCGTCTTTGTAACTCGCCCCTCCCTTGGCGCCGAGCGCGATGGCCTTGTCGAGCTTGGCGGTGCTCCCGCTGGTGACATAGACTGAGGCACCGCGCGCGAGGCAGAGTTGCATCGCGACGAGGGCGACACCGCCGCCGATGCCGGTGATGAGGATGTTTTGCCCCGCCTCGACATTCGCGAGGACGTCAATAGCTCTGGGAGGAGTAAGCACAAATGGTTCTTCCGAGGAGAGCCGAATTGACAAGGATGGACGATCGTTTGGCTTTCTGACCAACGCAGATGAAACGGAGACGGAGAGTGACGTACCTCCAGGCGGTGAGGCCCGCCAGCGGCCAAGCGGCGGCCTGCTCGTCAGTGAGGTGACCCGGCGTCGGGATGACCTCGCCGCGCTCCACGACGACGTATTCTGCAAACGTCCCGAGCGGGGGGACGGCTCCGCCGCCGAGGATACCGAATCTGCATGAGGTGAGTGCTGGCTTCCACAAGGGAAATGCGAACCACCGCACGGTGATTCGGGGCCATTTGGGTCGCTCTCCCAGCCGCGCATGGGGGTGAGGAAGACACGCTGCTTGAGGAGGGGGTCCGATGGGTCTGCGGCGGCGATTACTGTGCCTACAGGAATAAAATGGCCTTTAGCACGCAATAATGCTCATGGAACGCGTTACATACCAGCGCCGTCGGCCCCAAAGGTGCTCCCAACCACAATGCGCGGGTACATGCCTTTGCGGATCCAAAGCTACGCCCTCAGACCTTCAATTTCGTACCACTTCCGCATTGATGCTCACATCACGGTGATTGAACGCTACAGCGCCCATTTTGACGAGGAGCTCGCCGGGCTTGAGCGCGGGGAGGGGCTGTTCTTGCACAATCGCGTCGTGGAACAGAGGCTTGCGCCCTGCGGGCGATTTTCGTAGAACGAGGGCCTTAGTGGTCCGGGGGAGTGTCGAGGCCATGGTCGCACGACGCACTTGAAGGAATACTGGGAAGATGGCGATGGGAGGAAGAATCAAGTAACTGCGGATCACCACTTGGAAGATTACGTTTTGAAGTCCAAACCGCCGGCTCCAGAGTTGGGGACTGTTGGTTGGGGTCCGAGAGACGCTACTGACACAGCGCCTTACCGCACCGGTTCCGGGTAAAATGATTGCCGGTACTTCCGACGGGTCAAAACCAACACGTAATATGTTGCCTCAAGTTCAAGGTTGGTTCATCTCCTGAAGTTCTTGGAGCCAAGAGTTGCATCTTTCCGATTTCCTACTACATCCCAGGACACCATTTTACACTACACGACCCACAATGCTCAGGAGCCATTAATATTTGGAACTAGATTTGTCAAAGCGGGAGGTTTGTTTTAAGCTCCGAATGTTGGAATCTGTACGATGGTCTCAAATGTCCGCGGGAAACCAGCTTGAATGGCCTCTCTCTTCCTTAGTCCTCCATATGCATTTTGAACATTCCACAATACATACACTAAAAATGTACAACATTCTGATCTACATCCGGTCAGGTATCTCCAAGGGATCTAGAGAGAGACCTGATTAAATCTGATCCTTCAAGCCAAGCTCTCGAATCTGAAGTAATAAAAGGAGTTGGACTCCACGGCCTACGAGTAGTCCCGAATGAAACGGGGAACCCACTCCTACACAGTACACACTTCAAATATCATATAAGGTATTACTGGCTGTGGTCGAGACAGGAATGTTTACATTCAAGTTGTTCGTTGAGTCAGCCAGGGACTTGAGTACTTACTGCGGCGCTCAACCTTTGCATTCGGCACAACCAGCCGGCATAAGCCGGCATGTGCCGACTCGTGACCGCTTCCGCGTGACTGCATCATTCCTCGCCTTCCTCTTTGCTTGTACCCACTGCTCAGTCATTTAGGCGAATAGAAAAACTTATTGACGTTATCCCAGTATCTTGAAGAGAGTCCTCAAAGTCAAGGTCAGTCCAAAGTCTAAGTTTCTCCAAGTGTCGGTCTCCGGCGACTCTGGTCAGAACTTGAAGGCACGCCCATTGTTTAGCCTGTAGGACCTTTCTACGCGAGTTACGAAGACTCCACTAGCACTGGCGCACTTTAATATTCCTCCATCTGCGTCCGCCTTTCCCCCGGTCGATCTGATCGCTTTGCGATCGAGCGCTTTTCATCCGCGTCCTGAATATCTGGATAGTCCCAGTTCCTTGACTTGACTGTCGGGGGTCGACTATTGCTCAATGTATGATATACTTGGCCTACGGTGAAGCGGCAAGAAAGCAAAATCGGATCTCTTGCGGAACTTCTAGATTTGGCCCAATATAATCCGCCCTGTCAGGCGATCGCGGATGTCTTCGAGCCGCGCCTCAGCCCCTATAAATTCACCTCTCCCTCTCCCATCATGCTCTCCAGCCCCCACACCCCGGTTTCGTTCGATAAGCATCTCGGGTACGCCTTGCCTCCATCTTCATGTGTCGCATATTGATGGCCATGTTACGGTTGTAGGGATTTGATTGAGGGATTGGTAATCCCAGGGGTCGGTCTGACGTTTCTCGTGCTTTGCGCCTACGCATACGCCGCCTGGCACCCAGTGTCGAAGGACCATCTTAACCGCGTCAGCTTCCGACTCCTCACCTACGCTCTCTTAGCGAAGTAAGTGATGATCCTCCAATTCGTGATCATGGGCTCAGATTATCGATCCAGCCTCGTCTTCGGCGTCACTTTCCTTTCTGGTACCATGTTTTCTGCACCGAGTCCGCGTTGCAATTTTGTGGCATTTTTGGTTAATGTATGCGCTTCTATTGGGTCGGCTCGTGTCACTGTAATTCACCCCCTTACAGTTTAGTCTCATGTTCTCCGCCGGCATGTTTTGCTGCATGGCTATCAACCTGGAGTATGTCCACTCGTATATTGTTTGGGATTTCATTGATCGACGTCCCGCAGATTGGTTCTTGTGCACGAGGTCAATGGCCAGAAGATGGAGAAGTACTACATACTGGGAACGCTGATTATGTGTGCGGCGTGCAACATCACGCCGTATGCAGCCGGCCAATTCGGGCAAGTCAACGTGTCTATGGAGAGTTTTTCACCAGACTAAATGTCCGCGCGAACTCAGTTGGAACACGCTGAACGAGACGTGCTGGTTCAGCACCCCGGACCAACAGGCGATGGTGCGGTGGCTCATCGGAACACAATCCTTTTGGGTCCTCTTCATGGCATCGGTTGAAGTCTTCGCGTTCCTCGTAATAGTCGTCTATGTGGTCTCCTACGAGGTCTGAATGTCCTCGCTACTTCGGGGCGCCGTACTGACTCGCACGATTGAAGCTTACCACCCGAAGCATCCTATCTAGATCGACGAACACGTTCGACGATTGCCATCAGGACGACTGGGTTCCTAAATCACCCGTTGCACTGTACCGCAACATAATCCTTAGAATTGGTGCGTAAACGACTTGCTTTTAGCCTCGACATAAATTGACTTAGGATGTTCGTGAACAGGCCTCTATCCGCTCGTTTCGTGTCTGATGAACTTCTCCACCGCCATCCTCGATCTATATCAGGTGCAATATCAAGTGAAGAACCCAATTCTAACGGAGCTGGTACGTCTGCTCGAATACAAAAAATGCTATTGGGCGACCTCTCACACTGGTTTAGAATTGGCGACTTAACATCGCGGGTTAGTCTACAGCGAGACTCGACAAATTGTGCATCATCCTGAATTTTATACGCTGCAGATCTGGCCATTTACTCCATTCGTCCGTTTATTTACAGTATCCTCGCGGCGACGGACCCTGTAGGTTCCTTCGTCGGCGCATTACATTCCCATCAAGCTAACTGATATACACTAGGGTTTCATCCGCGCGATTTTAGCATTACGGCGCCCAGTCGAGACACACTCCATCCAACAGGGAGTCGCTTTCCAGTTCGCAATTCCGACGACGTCTACGGGGAACCTGCACATCGGGCTCCAGCCCATAGAGACTACCACAGACGTGGGCGGTGCGAAGTGGAACACGACCGATCAACATTCCGCAATGCCTGCGCAGACGGTGACTTGGGAATCAAAACACCGACCGTCGGTAGATGCGTCGAAGGTGCAGACGAGAAGTGTCGGCGGCCTCCATAGCAGAAGAGGTTCAGCTGGTATCGATGTGGTATGCCAGATCTAGAAACTCCATTTGCAGGCGGACCAAGCCAATATGTATAAAAGTGTATATCTGTAAATAGCCTCTGGTCTCGGCTGTTCGCGAGATGGTTTGTCGCGCCGCCGCACTGTAAGTTGTATTGCTCTCGGTTCGACCATCAGTTTTATTCCAACTCACTCGGTAGCAGTGTCTTCTGACGGATCCGTAACAGCTTATCACAAACATTGACAGTCGTATACTTCTCCCGCACAATGCAACGGCGACAAACCAAGCTGAAGGTGTGTAAAGTGTGCAGTTTAGGTATTTGGTCATACCTATCGAAATCCATTCCGCCCAATGGTGAAGTTTGTCCATTATTCTATGATAGCCATGAAGAAAAATAAAACTAATAAGTATTGAACTAGATGTCGCAGGGTCCATCAATCCACATTCAATCACGTATCACCCACCGTGCCTAGCTCTCATCGTCGGGCCTTCGAACGTCTTCCATCTGCCACCGTTGTAATGCAGGACCACTGCCAGAACACATCCTTTACCTGTTTGCGTACATAATTTCCGAGAAGAGTCTATCCTTGGTTGACTGTTGCTTCCCACGTTCCACATATGTTACGGCTGACATGATCGTCTGCCAAAAATTCTGCTGTGGCTCCAGCAGTTGAGGTGACCACGATCTCTTTGGAAACGCAGTTCGACTTGAAACATAAACGCGTCGCAGTCTGATTCTGGGATCACACTTAAAAGGGCTTGGACCCACTCTTGCGAACACAAGACACCATGCCTCTCACCTTACTATTTGTTAACCTGGCCACAGTTGCCATCGCAAGTGTATTCTACGGAATGTACTTTATCCTCTTCTTCATTTCCATGTACCTCTTGCTCCGGAAACGGAACAAGATACATCCGTCCAACACCCCGCTTAAGGGCGCTCACATATTCGGATCGATGGTGTTCATCTCCGCCGTCTTTCTCTTTCTCGTGGTCACCAGCGTTAGTGGAGTCATTTTTAATTTACACACTCTTCTGACGAGACCAACGCAATACTAGCACTGGATAACGATAGTCTATCGAGCTTTCCTTGCCTTCGTTCATTTTCGCGGGGGCTCTGCGGCCGAGACTTTCTATAGCGACAACGCCCAACCCTCGTACCGCATTCTGAACGTTTTCCTTACTTTGTCAATTTTCACCGGGGACACCATGATTGTAAGGCTTTGACTTCTAACATTTGGGGCTTTTCCTGATTGTTTTTTCAGATATATCGGCTGTGGGTGGTGTGGTCCTATAGAAGGCTAGTGACACTGGTGCCAATATGCACACTGACCTTGTTCACGGGTTAGTGATTAGATATTAGGATGTGTCCTACTGCTTATAATGGAGTCAACAACAGTCGTCAGTGCCATATCCGCCCATATCATTGAGCATAGCCCCACCGTCTTCTCGGACGTATGGTTGACAGTTGCCTCTGTCTTTACATTGATGTCAGTGTTCGCCGTATTTATGGACTATAGACTCACCATTTTTCAGAACCAACATATACTGCACTAGTGCGTACCCTCAATTACTCTCTGTCTTCCCGATATTAAAATTAAAGCACAGTTTTCATTGCCTGGAGAATTTGGACCATCACAAAAGCTTCGGTGCCAACAGATGCCCCGAATCTCAGGGTAAGCTCCGCGCCGAGACAGGTGCTAAGTTCTTCATGATCATTCAATTGATTCCCCAGAATTTCCTCGCCATTGTTGTGGAAAGCGCTGCAATTTATGCGTGAGTTGATTCATTGTCAGACATTGCCCTCGGACTTATATGATTTAGATTTTGGGCGGCATTTTTTCCTGTGACGTACGAGGCGAAGAACAATCTAGCATCTTTGGTGATAGAGACAGCGCCTGCTACAGTGGGGATCGTAAATGCACTCATTCACACCCGAGTTGGACTAGGATGGACTAGCGAGCAAAACGAGGGACATCCTTGGCCTGTTTCCCCGCTCACATTTGTAACTCATAACATCAATTGAACGCGGGCGGTCAGGGAGATAAGTAAAAGCGATAGCTTATATGGTGAGACTTTCACAGAGTCAGCAAATGCCTCAAATTGATCGACATTCTAAAATAGGACATATTTCTCACGGTTGACATTCATCATCTCACAACCCATAACGAGCTCTCACGCAAGGAGACCTATGTATCAATAAATCTCCTTGCATGAGAATACAAAGAGTTTTCGCATTCGGGGAGCGCTAAGGTCAATTCAAAGCAACTGACTGGTCCACGACATCTGCACATCTCAGCTTCGCAACTTCCTGAGCTTCTGTGTTGTCACCGCGGCGTGAAAGGCTATGGGAGCCATCTGCCATGGCTGAGATGCTGTCTCCTGCATTCAATTTAAACCTACCAATCTATCAAGGGGTTATCTGGGATGGAGATGTGGCCTTCTGTGCATGTCCTCCGCCTCTTATGACTCTGTCTAAAAACAGGCCAACAGAAAACCGCACAACAAAGTTCCCACAGATGATCAGACTTGATTCCCAAGGAAAACAGATATAAGCTCACTGTGTAGCCTGGCCACACTCGCACGTTCCTACCATGGCTCTCCCTCTGATTGCTGCTAACTTGGCCTCTCTCGCCATCGCAAGTCTCTTCTACGGGATGTATCTGGTCCTATTATTCATTTCACTGTATCTCCTTCTGCGGCGCTACAACAGGACGCCCACATCCCAGAAATCGCGCAAGGATAGCCATATATTGAAGTCGATGGTATTTGTTTCCGCAATCTTCCTCTGCCTGGTAATCACAGTGGTGTGTGAATTTGTTGCCCTTATAATTCGATCCTTCACTCACTCGGCGGAAGCACTGGACATTACTGGTATATCGCGCCTTCATCGCCTATGTGTCTCTTCAGCATGGCACCGAAGCCGAGACGTTCTACAATGACCACTCACAGCCTACAGAGGTTGTTCTTAATGGCTTTCTTGCCCTCTCGATACTCATCGGTGACTCTTTGATTGTGAGAATTGATTCTGCGGCTCTGTTTTTGAAAATTGAAAAGTCTAAGATTCACCGCTTATGGGTCGTTTGGTCGCAAAAATTTGTTCTTGTTGTCCCAATATGCAACCTCATTGGGTTCACAGGTGAGCACAAATCTTCGGAAAATACATAATTCCCACCGGGATCCAAGTCGCAAGCTTTCTCTCCACCAACACGGCCTGGCATAGTACCGACATCTTCTCAAACCCTTGGCTGAAGATTACTACTGTTCTGACCTTGATGTGCGTTTTGCATTCCCCCGGAATATCAACAGATTAGTCTCATCGGGCATAGAACTAATATTTATTGCACTGGTACCTATCTCAGTATTGTCTCGGCCTTCAGATTCCCGCTAACCACATTCATGGCAGCTTTCCTCACCTATAAAATCTGGACGGTCACCCGATTCGCCGTGCCCTCCGACGGGATGAATCTCAGGGTACGTCTGGGTGTTTTTAGTTAGCCCGATACTCTCACATACAGCCACCACTAGCACTTCCTTGTGATCATCATCGAAAGCGCCGGCTTCCATGCGTCAGTGAACTAGCTATCCAACTTTCTCCTCAAGGTTCCTCGACTCATCGAAATGCGCATCCAGATTTTGGGCGGTCCTCTTCGCCATTGCATACGAGTCGAAGTCGAACCTCGCGGAAAGCGTGATCCAGACCGCCCCAGCGATGGTCGGCGGTGTAAATGCGCTGATTCACACGCGCGTGGGGCTTGGGTGGAGCAGTGAGCAGACGCAGGGGCCATGGCCGGCGTCACCAATCCGGTTCGTGGTGCGAGATGCAGAGGATGGGGCCCTTTAAGTTGTACGCTTCAAAATTTTAAACGCTGCACTTTGTATGGTTGTCAACCAGGCCAGACCCAGTTCGAAGGGTTCCATCGATTTGAAGCGGAAACAAGTTCCTGAGGAAAAGTCTATGATTTCAAATGCTTGAGCCAAACTCGGGAATCCGGATGGAGGCCCGTATCGAGGGAAAATTTGAGCCAAGGATGTGCTATCTAGATATTTACAATAATCAGAAGCCAATCTTACAGCGCTATAAGTTACAGTTCAAGACAACTTCATCTCCAACCGAATGACTCGACGTCTAATCGCCACTAGCGGTGGCGTGAATAAGCTCCGTAGCCTGTTTTGATCGCGGGGTTATAGAGCACTCGAAGGGACGAGGCATACTGCAAGCAGAGGACACAAAGACAGAATGCGCTCAGCAGGAGGATGGCGGGAGAATCACAATGACGCACGATATCAACCCCGGGAAATACTCGTACGTGGGCTCAACTTCCTTCCCGTTTTCGTCCCGCGCCTTCTTGATGTCCAGGGTCGCAAGAATGGACGCGATGGTGATCCAGAGAGACGACGAGGCCAGATTTCTCCCTGGGCAGATCCTGGATGATTTGAAGGTCAGCGTCGGGTAAGTCAAGGACAGGAATGCAACCTACCGTCTGCCGAACCCGAAAGCAGCTAACTCCGGGTCCCGTACCGCCGGATTGAGCTTGCCGTCAAGGAGGAAGCGTTCGGGTTTGAATGCGTGAGGATCTGGATACATTTCCTGCGGCAAGTTAGAACAAAATTGGAGGGGAGTCGGCACGCCGTACTGACCGGGTCGTGCAAGATATCCCTGACGACGGATGAATCAAGGCGCACGATACATCGGGAATTAAATGACGACGAACCAGGTGTTGCCGATAACAACCGATCCCGCTGGAATCCGATACCCGCGGTATTCATCTTCGACAGTGAGATAGTGTGGGATCGCTGCACAACATACGTTTAACCCTTCTATGCATAAACGCAACTGTCACGAACCTATGGGCGTCACGTTCCTCCACCGCAGGACCTCTTTGACAAGCGCAGTTACGTACGGCAACGTTGGTTCATCCCTGAAATCCGGGAGGTGGCCGGTTCCAAGAACAGTGTCGAGTTCCGCCTGTGCTTTCTGCTGCGCCTCCGGAGCAGCGAGCATTGCTAGCATGAAGGTTCCCAGGGTTGACACTACCGTATCGGCGCCCGCGGCAAACATATTCGCTGCCGTGGCTTTGAGGACCGTTTCTTGTTCCTCTTTATCGTTATTCTTTGTTTCATCCATGGACGCGAGGGTCAAGGACATGAAGGACGGGGGCGCGGTGCCGAGTGCCTGTCGAGAACACCCCCATCGTCAGTACGCTCGACCCGCAACGTCAATGGAAATGCGGCGCACAATATCTCGCTTCGCATGGGCGAACGGTTTCTCCACGAGATCTCCCCCGAGTTTCCGCCAATTCCTCGCCAAGCGTTTGAAATCCGCCCCAGGGAGCCAACTCGGCACATATTTCAGGGCGGGGATAACGTCCTGCGAAATTCAGTACGGCGGTATGAACATGTGTATTTGTGAATATCCAGCGGGTAGAACGCACGACGAGGAACCGTCCGGGGACGCTAGCAATGACGAGCCCTTTCATAACTTCTTCGCCGAGATCAATGTACTTGTTGTCGGAGGAATCCACATCGATCCCATAGGTAACGTCCATAATAAGAGCTCCAGCCATGCTGTATTGACGAATTTTGTCAAGCAGCTTGAGATCGGGAAGCTTACTACGTACTGTCTGAAGTGCTCCATCGTGTCGCGGGGGTCGTGCAGCATGTGGCGAAGGAGAGCATGGGCGGCTGCGCGTTCTTGGGGCTGAAATTGCCTTACTGCGCCGACGTTAAAAGCTTCATGGAATATTTTCCGGTGAGCACGCCTGGAGTTTTGTCAGAACCGAACCGGTTTAAACGTAACTTTTCCAGTGACACCGACCAATTATCACCTATGGCGGGAAAATTTAAAGTGGCCCTCAGGATTGTTGTCGCGGCTTACCGTATCGCATGAATCCTGCCGGTTCGTCAGTATCAGTAAATGGACGGGACGGAACGAAAGTGAACTCAACCGATGGCCCAGGTCATCCCCATGAGTTCCACAAGCATCGGTAGTCGAGGTCTAAACATCTTGAGAATGCGGCTCGTACATGATCGGGGAAATCACTTACCTATCTGAATACAAGGACGATCGTTTGTCGAAGAGCTCTCTAATTGCTTCCATCGAGGACAAAACAACGATGGACGTCCCTGCGACCTCCAGGTGGATGATATCGGAGTCTGCGCGCGCGTCAATAGGCGACTGGAATCACATGGTAGAATGACGCACTAAATTCCCTACTCCAGTCGCGGTATGCTTCCCACTGTCGGTCTGAAGGCATATCAAACAGATTTCCCACGAGCGGCAATTTTTTTGGCCCTGGCGGGAGCGGAAGTCGAGACCGGTTGCGCTTCCAGCGAATGCCATAGAATAGGATTCCCAAGCCGAGGAAAGACCATATCGAACTGCTAATGGCCAGAGGCGGCATCATGGGTGGATCGGAACTGGTGATTTTAACAGACTCGGGTTATAAGGGCGCACCGGACGGGCGGTTCCCCCAATGACTGAATGCCGAAAACATCCGCCCGTCACGACCGTCGCAGATCCAATGCGGCCGACTTTCCGCATTGCGTGGAACGAAGGCGCACTAAGGCTAGTGGAATGCCTAGATCAAGGTCCCGAACGTAGTAAGCCGGTCTTCGCCATTGTCTGCCTTTGAGCACCAGGGCAAAGTCTTGCGACACACCGCTGCTGTTCAGGTCTTATTTTTGTGGGGCAGAAGATCCGGGGATAACCAAGGGATAACCATGTCAAATCAATAGCGGCCGCATACAAACGTAACTTGAAGCCTCGACAAATAGGGCAGCCGGTGAGTAATGATAATTTGCCGGGCGGCATATCGAAGGAGTCGAATTGTGGAAATCGCAAGTCCTTTAGCCAAGGAAGAACCATCTAGAGGACGGGAACAGAATCGATGTGACTGAAGAAGGCCCGCGAACGGAGACCGCAACCATAAGTAGATGTTTCACTACAACTCAGAAGCGCGAGCGATGTTTTTCCCGTAGTATTGGTGAAACCAGAGGTCCAGGGGAATTTTCTGAAGAATCCAAGCACTGTTGTAAATAACTTGTGCACGGCCGTCAGATCTGCAGAGGCAGCCATGTTTGGAGATCATAAGATGGCTACACCCATTGATTTGACGGAGGTATTACGAGAGAAAAAGAGAATTCCGATGAAGAGCTGAGCAAGGGAAGAAAACCAAGCCTGCCATGTCATCGAGTCTTGCGCTCGGAGTTCCGAGTCCGGTCACGGTTGCACAGCCATATCAATCCAAACAGAAGCAAATACCAATAGCCCCTATCACGCTGGTCTCGATTTTGGTCCAACTTTGGTATGCAGCCTCGTAGAGGCGCAGTTAACTCTATATCGCGGAGACACTGGGCGCACTGTCCGCTTTTATTTTCAGGAGTGCTTTGCAATCAAGACGTCTGTTCTCTCGTATACACGCGATTAGATTCTCAAAGTACAAAGATATAGAAAATCATCAGCGACACAATCGCGCTATCCAACACTTTTAATGCATACAACACCCTCGACCGCATGCATACACGTAATTCCTCGTTGAAGGCATTATTTAAACACCATCCTCTCCTCAATAAAATAATATGCTCCAAGCATCGTCGAACCAACCCCCTGCCGCTGCGGGAACAGCACCTCCATCAGTGGCAGCACCGCCGAATCGGCCGCGGCGTCCGGGAGCAGCACCTGCAGCGCGGAGAGCGAAGCATAGCCAAGGAGGAGCTGAACGAGCGCGCCGCGCGGGAGCGTAAGGGTCGGTCCTGCCGCGCGATTGGTTTGTACGTGGGGAATTAGAAGAGCGAGGGAAGACGTACTGGTGTCGCGGTCACCGTCCTCCTCGATAGAGACAGTGCCGGCGGCGACGCGTAGGACGATGCCACCAGCAAAGCGCAGTGTGCCCGTGTAGTTTGCGCCGAGGATGGGAGCTGCGTGTGCGACACGCGCTGTGAGCGCGGGCGAGATCGCGCGGAGGAAGGCGGGGAGCGAGGGGACTCCCGCCCACCTGTGATGAATTCAGTAGTATGGCGGCAAAAAATACGTGTGGTGGGTGGGGAAAGACGCACAAGACGCGAGTAGGGGCGTACTGTGAGGACGTTGGGGCAGGGCGGCGAGTTCGTGCGCGAGGAGCCAGCGCCTGAGGGGGTGTGCGTCAGTGACGACCCAGCGAATGCTCGTCAGTCTGTGGGTGGGGCGTCATAGTGAGCCGGTGAGGAATGGATGATGAACAGACTTCTTTTCGGTGGAGAGGGTGGTCTCTAGCGCAGGGATAAGTTGGCGCACGACGGCGACTGTAACGGCAGATGCGTCTTCGACGCCATCCCAGAGAAGGGGGTGGACCGCGGCCTTGGGTTTAGGAGCCCCGCGGCGGCGACGATGCGCAGTGCAGTGTCCGGGGCATCGCGCTTCTCGAGGACGAAGAAGAAATGAACGGGGAAAATGTATGCCGCGGGGCGCTCGCCGAGGAGCCAGCGGAGCTGCGCGCGGAGTACCGGGGCGGCGACACCTGCGAAGATATCCGCCGCGGCCCGCGGGGCTGTGACAAGGCGCTCTAGCTCGGGAAGGTCGGCGAGTGTCGCGGGGCGTAATGCAAATGGCGCAGGAGCTCCTTCGCCGGGTGCAGTATAGGGGCGAAGTGCAGAAAGGTGCGTGATGAGCCCTCGGCCCATGTCGATGGCGTGTTCGTACCCGTGGATGCGGTCTATGTGGGCGTCAGCTCAAGGAGGACACAGGATCGCAAGCCTAACAGTAGAGGGGGATCCCGCAGACAAGCATGAATGCGCAGCCGGTAGAAAGCGCACGCCCATGCACCATGTCGAAGAGGGCCTTGACGATGTTCTCCCGTATACGCCGGCCTTGTCGGTAAGCTGGCTTGCACGCAACAATGCGCGCTCTCCCAACGGGGACGCGTGCTGCATCCCCATCGAAGGAGTATTCTGCCGTCAGGAAGTATACGAGCGCTACGACACGCTCCTGCGCCGAGTCGGCCTCCGCGCGTAGATTATCGACATACGTCGGGGAATCGCTGGGGGTCGCGGGTTTTTCAAGTGGGGAGGTATCCACGCAAGTGGCCCAGTTTGTACTGAGCCCATGTTAGCAATTCTACAGTCCAAGATGAAGACGCGACGCACGGGCTCCCAGCGTAAAAAGCGTCGTCTGTATGCGGCTCGATATACCGCACTCCGAATTCCTCCTCCTGACCTTCTGTCATCCCCATAGCAAGATATGACACAAGGATGCACCCTGCTTTATCTGCAGCAGTCGACCAGCGCAGAACCAAGCCACCCCCGAGTTCGCACCGATATGTAGGATCCCCCAGATCTTGAGAAAATGGCATGTTGGCAGCTGCCAAGGTCGGGGTGAGGGAGATTCATTGCAATTCTGATACACCGGGCTTTTACTCGCTGCGCTGTGACTATCGCCGGACCCGACGGCGACCTACAGTCCTACGGCGACTTGTGCTCGCAGTTAAAAAAGGGAAGGCGTAGTAGATGGCGCAGTTCTGACCCACAGCAAGATCGGTGGCATGCGGAACGTGCAAAGGGAAGAAAGAACACAACGGCGCGCTGCGATGTGGTTGCTGGAGACTGATGCACGGTGGCGGTGCCCATAATGTACGCGTTGTTGTGGCAGCATTGCCTATGTTTATCTCAGACTTGCTCTTGACCACTACCAGCGAACATCCTCTCTTCCTCACCGATGGACAGCGCACCTAAATTTCCCCGCGAGCTGGAACGGGAGATCTTTGAAATGGCCGCTCTGATGCACCCTGGCCAAATCCCCACGTTGCTCCGAGTCGCTAGCCGCGTCCTCCTCTGGTGACTTTGTCGCTTATAAAGCACTCCGAAGATCGTCTGAATCTCTTCCAGGACTGAGCCTGTACTCTACCGCGTTGTACGTGTGGACAAATATGTCCCGTATTCTCGTGGACTCCTTAACGCGATAAAATCGAAACCGCCCAGTTTCTTACAGGGTGCAGTGCGCCACCTGTTACTAAGGCACACTCCATTTTGGACAGCAGACGAGGGCACAGTGGTTTTAAAGATGTGTACAGGAGTTGTGAACCTTGCTATCTTCGGACGCTTGTCGAATCCCTCAATCCTGCCGATCCTGGCAAACATGCGGGTCCAACGGCTATGCGTATCGCTGATCGACTTGTTTGGCGAGAACATGGTCGTCGATCTAACGCATCCCCTCTTCGAATTCATCACGCATCTCGACGTTCTGGACGTAGCTGACGACGACGATGTGATCCTCATGTGTTCGCGTATCCCCGTGCTGCCCGCCCTTACCCACCTATGTTTGAACGGCCAAGTTCTGTGGCACGCGGTAGACGCTCTATTGGCAGAATGCCCGCGGCTTGGGCTGCTGGCTAACTTCTGGCACCGCGACTTGGCACTGTTCGCCTACCAGTACGCCCAGGATACCCCTGTCCATGATCCCCGATTTGTAGTGGGCCTCTACGAAGACTACAACAGCGACTGGGAGGCCGGCGCGAAAGGTCTCCCTGATTTCTGGTCGAGGGCAGATGATTTCGTGGCGCGAAAGCGAAATGGAGCGATCGAAGGTATTATTTCTCGTCGTTCACTTGTCGGGAGGGCTGATGCGCCAATCTCAGCGGGTTGCTATTGGTTAGAGAACGGAGGACTCGCGGAGACAGGTGCGAGCTCTCCCGGATGAGACGTATAACTTGTCGTTCCATTTCCGGCCAAATAAATCAATCTTGGTTGTCAATGCACGACACTTGTTGCAACGCGACAAGGATCGAAACCGCTTCTTCATCAGAGCTTCTGCGGCGGCCCACACATTCTCGTCCGTCCGTGCAGCCGTATTGCTCATGCTTAGCAACATCACGAAGCGTGGATCTGCGCCTCGTGCGCGGACCGATGTATAGGTATCGAGAGCTCATGAGACCCTCACACGAGCACGAGTGGATAGTGCGCGATAAGTTAATTTCAAGGGTTGGCAAATTAACCAGGATATACTGAAAGAAAATAGCAGAAACTTCTTTAGGGCCTGATCGGGTGCACCAGAAACTTTTTACAGAATCTCGGCTATACGTACTTTTCTCACACAATTCGTCCCTAAACCAAGCCAGAATGGGAAATATATGTCGTTTTTAAAATATGGCCGAGATGGAGTGGACGGGAAGACATGGCTTCAAAATATTCAACACATTCTGTGTTGAACTCAGAATCTATTGCACAATCCCAGAATCCTGAGGATAATTTAAGAGCACATTTTTTCTGCCACTCCCGGTGCTCAAGTGTTTATAGAATAGCTGTATTAGTGTTTCTACGATGGTTTAGGGACGAAATTTATATGCGTAAAAGATTCTAGCAGATTCTGGGAAAAGATTCTGGTGCACCCGATCAGGCCCTTAGTTGGAAGAAACAGGATACTGAAATTGTGGGAGATCAAAGAGTGCGACTGCGAAAGTAAAAGGGACCGGTGCCCGAGTCGATAAATATAGAGGTCTAAGTCAACTAGTCCAGTTCTCCTTCACTCAGAAGCAGAATCGTATACGTAGTCACTCACGTGACACTGCGCATCGCAATGCCCGAATTTATCGGCAGAATAGATGCGCGGCATTAAAGATCTTGAGCTGCAAATGCGACAGAGCCGTCAGGTTGAGAAACTGGAAGATAGAGCGCAAGATGGCACTGACCAAGTTTCAAATTCGATTCTTCAATGCGCTCCGCCAGCTGACGCGTAAAGCTCGCAAGATCCCAGTCCGCGAGCTCGTGACATGCAGGGCAGCTGTCGATTACGGCGCGCTCCTCTGGCGCGACCTTGAGTGCCTCGGCTTCTACGGTCTGTCGGGTGGGGAGAGCGCGCAGTTGAGGTATAAACCGCGCAACATGGCTGCGGAACCATTGCGCAGGGGCCAGGTAAATATTAAGGCCGTCGTTTTCGACGCGACCACACGGTCCGCATTCGTCATTGTGGAACCCGTCTCGTCCGTTTTCCCACCAGACAAGGCTCCGGCCAGTGTCGGTATTGTTTCCAATGTACCACCGTGGGTCGCCGGCAGACTCGATGTCCACGTACGCTATATTCTCGTCGGCAATCTTTTTCGCCGCTATTCCACACGAATGATGGAAATCGTACAGCTGCTTGAGAGCCTTTCCCGTGATTAGATCAACCTCTGGGACTACGAGGCCTGGGGGGGACACGGGGGACTTCAATGTGTGGAGCGCTGCGGTCCGGGCGAGATCAGGGAGGTCGCACAGCCGTGCGATAGCGAATATCCGGTGCGGGTGGGCGTCAAGAAGCGCGGGGGTCTCCAACATTTCCTTCAACATCTTCTCCGCACGGGTGAATAGATACTTGTTGGCTGCTGTGTAGACGAGCCAGACACCATCAAGGGTTTGCGCGGCAAGGGAGTAGTGCTTGAGCGAGTCGCTCGGATATGCGATGCAGAGAAGTCTGTAGAGGATGGCGCTGGGCTCGGGGAGCATCACGACGGGTTTCCCATCGCGGTTCAGGTCGGTTTGATGCCCGGCACCGTCCAGCATGTTCTTGAAAAAGACGGATACAAATTTTAGAATGTCCCGGTGCACATGCAGGTCGACGCCGTCGCCAGAGCGGAGGATGAAATCGGCGGGAGGGATAGTTTCTTCTGGGTCGGGAGCGCCCGAGAACGGGGCAGGTGCATCTTGAGGCGGCGCGGAATCGCTCGGCATCAAGGGAGAAGGAAAAGGCGTGACAGGGGGACTTCCAAAAACGGCGCATCAGTGTCACACGGTTGCGCTTTGTACGTGTTTGAAAGCCAACCAAAGAGAAAAACGGTTTGGATTCATCAGATTTCGATGATATTTAACCCGGCCGGCCGGAGTGGAAGTAGAAACCGAATCACTGATTCACCCAGCTTGATATGTTGGCTCTTTTGTGGCTCTCCGTCCACGAATTTTTGTATGACCTTAGATTTACCGCTGGTGTTCATTGAATTCGAAAGAATACCCTCCTAGCTGGTTCCTGCTGATCCTGAGGTAGGCGCAACGCCACAACCCCTCAGATTGCACATGAGTCGGAAATTATACTTCCTCCTCTAGTTATTCACCATTTACTAACGTTCGAGTATCACCATCTCCACAATCGGTGTTTCAAAGCCAATGTGCCGGGGCCCAGAGGACGGTCTCTTTAGATTCGGTTCGACGCTGAGAATCTGAGAGATCTCGGGAAATTCGTTTAAGGTATTAAACTGCCCTGAAATATATGGTCTCGTGCCTCGGAAGGCCTTGACGATTTTGTGAACCATATTTAACGACCAAGACTGGCGGTCAATGGGTGGCGGCGCCGAGTATTTAGACGTTGCCATGGATGGCATCATGCTGCGTCTTCTGCTCTTGACCGCCATCTCCCCAACCGACACCCGATACTCCTTAGTAATGGGCAGCGGACTTGTGCTTCCCCTTGAGCTGCAACGGGACATATTCACAAGGGCCGCCCAGATGCACCCTCATGAAATCCCCGCCCGGCCCTTCTCCGCGTCACTCGCAGCGTCCTTCTCTGGTAATGTTTAGCCATTGACGGATCCCGGGTATTATCTGATTCTGAACCAGACTTGAACCTATATTGTACAGAGTTGCTCGCGTGGATGGTGGTGCACCTTATTCCCGTGCCATCATTGACGCGACAAAATCGAAACCACCCAGTTTCTTCCAGGACGCAGTCCGACACCTGTTACTGACAGTGGACTCGACATCTGTGTTATTGGACGAGGTTTTGGAACTCTGCACTGGTGTTGTAGATCTCGTCCTCTTCGGCCCTGTGTCGAGTCCCACAATCCTCCCAATCCTAGCAAACATGCGGATCTAGCGGCTGTCTGTGTCTCTCGAAGAGCTGTTCGGCGATCCCAGCGCCGTAGATCTGACGCACCCGCTCTTTGCCTCGATCACGCACCTGGACATCGCCGATGACGTCGACGAGGCGACCGAGATCTGCGAGAACATCCCCGCGCTGCCTGCCCTCACCCACTTTTGCTTGAACAACGAAGTTTCGTGGGACCTGGTGGAGACCCTACCGGCAGAATGCCCGCGCCTTGAGCTTTTGATAAATCTCTGGCATGAGGACTCAGCGACGCTTGCCCAAGAGCACGCGAAGGATGCCCCTGTTAACGATGTCCGCTTTGTGGTTGGTGGGCCGGCTGACACCTGGGCCGATTGGGAAGCCAGTGCAAAGGGCCTCCCCAATTTCTGGATGGTGGCAGAAGATTTTGTTGAGCGAAAGCGAAGTGGAGCCATCGAAGGTATTATTTATTGCCATTTACTTACCAGTTAGGACTGACGAATGGAGCGTAGCGGAGTGTCATTGGATGAGAGATAAGAGTGCGAAATTACTGTGATCCCTTAAGGGGTCTCGAAAAATGGGGGTGAGAGATAATTCTGCGTACAGCGGCCGTCGCATAGCTAAGTAATCGAGAGAAGAGACAGCTCCCCAAAGCGACTTCGTGAGATGGACTGTTTAACCTGATTGATGGACGGGAATGCAACTTTTGTCATCTACTGGAGGACGTACGGAAAACGCGACGGCTCCTTGCATGGATACCTAAAAATAAATAAGTGTACTTTCGTACAACTCCCCCATCCGCCATGGGCTAGGCGACTAGTTCGCTGCCGGTTGAGCTGAAAGGCAGGCTTTTTGGTGGCGCCGCAATACAGTTTGGGAAAAGAACGCTTCCCCGCACAAACATGTGTATGGCCGAACACCTAAGTGGCCATTTATGTGGTCTATGTTGAGATGCCAGTGAGTTCTACGAAGTTCTCGGACACAGAACAAAATTCTCACTTTTTAAATTGTGTTTCGCCGTGAAGCTGGCGGGACAATGTGGACAAGTGAAGGTTGCGACCTTGCGTCGACGCAAAGCCGCAGCAATTTGGCTCGCCCTACTAGCCACTCGCCCATAGACGACTTCTCCGCACACGGTACAAATCTCCTCGAGGCTCGGCGCCGAGTGATAAACGACCATGCTCGTGGCCAGGTCTGTCGTCAATAAGATCTCCTCTCGCCGATATCCGGGACAACGGTGGAAAACTATTTCTTCTTCCACGGCGTTGTAGTGTCGCACAAAACTGCTGGCCGATGATAGGACCCGGAGCCTAAACAATAGATGCTCAGCTTGTCGTGAGATCTCAGTCAGGTGTTTATTCTTCCTCGAAGGTTTCCATACGAGTTCGCGTCGAACATATTTATCCGGGGTCTCTTCAACGATGCTCTGAACCTCTGAATCGATTCGTTCGGACCCGTTCACAGGAGTCGGCGCCGGAAAGGACGATGAGATTAGTTGTGCGTCGCGATGAACCTTATCACCTGAACGAAGATGTGATAACGGTCTCCTTTGTTTGGAAGGAGAACTTACGATAAAGCAGATGATTCGCTTCCATGAAAGCCTGAACTTGAATTAGAAGGACAATGACTTTCCAGATATGATTCAACTCACGCGCCCACACAGACTATCAAACAGGGCAGGCTGCGAACTGGAGCCAAGATCCGTCATTTCGACATCTCCTCCTGGAGAGATGGCCCCTTTTTTGACGGCCATCTTCAGATTGCCGTCGGGGTTCATCATGAGGTCGAAGTCCCTCTGGAGTAGAAGATCAGTCATTTTCGTCGGCTACGGATCACCCACACACTTCAAAATCAAGATCTTCCAAACGGTAACCTTTGTCTGCAAGATAGCACAGTCCAGACTGCAGCTGTGTTAGGAGACGGAATCTGCGCCAGTTGTAAACGGACCGATATCCCATGTGCCTATATTTCTTCAACAATGGCTGACAGTTGAATTCTCTCACTCACTATGGTCACACCCATGATCAGACACCGCAGCAATTCTTCACGCAAGACAGTGGCCAGCATTTGCTCAACGGATCCTTCCAATCCTGTAGATACTAAGAAGAATCCCAGCGCTCGGAACATTCTCACCTCCATGATAAACCAGAAACGGTTCCGGAGATAAATCCGGCGAACAACCCATGAGTTGTATGAAGTTGGGATGCCTAAGGCGGCACCATTCAGTCAGCGCTCACAATGATGGGTTTTACGCACATTAGACCCTGAGCATCGGCAGCCGATTCGTCCCGTGCCTATTTCACTACAAGTAAAGCCTGAAGGGCTGGAGAACTAGACCACTAACCTCTTGCGCTCGGGGCCCACTGAACACTTTGATAGCCACGGCACGGCCATTCATCTCTCCGGCGTGAACGCGATATCCCGGGCGGCTCAGAACTTGCTTCACAGGGTAGATGGACTCGTTCCTGATGATCTATCAGAGCATCAGAGCAGAACAAAGTCGGGCATTCAATAGCGAACGGGGAGTCCCAGACGCTCGCCTGCCGAAAGGAGGATCAGAATGTGAGTCGAATAGGGTCGTATCGCGGGTCCTCACTCATTTCCGTGTGTTGCATTGTCTGGATTTGGTTGCCGTTGATGAAAGTCCCCCCGTAAATCGAGAAGTCTCTCGCATTAGGGAAGAAGGAGGTGCTTGGGAGAGAGCGATCGTGAAAATATATAAGCGTGAAGCAAACAAAGCGTAGGACGTACACGTGGTCGCCCATGTGCAATTTTTCGAGGGACCTTGGTGGGGGTAGGAGCAAAGAGGTGCGTGAACTGTGTGGGCTCACATAAGAACGCCCAGGAACCGCCCACGGAACCCATCACACACAGCACGAAGCCTGTGCAGACAGCTGTTGAAGAAAAGTGATCATGGGACTTACGTTAATGCGGAACACAAGGGGCTGTCGGGATCAAAATTTCGGATATGGGGAGGGGGGGGGGGGGGGGTCCCGAGGAGGTCTGAAAAAAACTTTTTTAGTATGGATTTTGAGCAGTCCCTGGTCTGGGAAGTTGAGGTGTAAAAATGATTAGCTCAGCTCAGAAAGGGACATACATGGGTAGTATTAAAATCTATGATGTCCCAGACATAGTAGAGCAGCTCAGAGACAACTCAGAGGTAATGGTATTCTCGTCGGCTGGATTGGGAGGGCTGCCCATCAGGTGGCGGTGAGGTGGCGGTGAGCTTGCACATGACTCGGAGGCACGGTCCGCCGCTAGGGGTGGGAACCTCCTTCCCTATATGGGGAGGGAGGGGGGGGCGGTCTCGGGGGAGGTCGAAAAAAACTTTTCGACCCGATATCTGATTTTCGAAACCCGACAGCCCCTTGGCGGAACACGCCCACTATAAACAACCAAATCGGTAAATTCTAGTGAGCATATACAGAGGACTTCCATGGGTACTTCCATGGACTTAGTTAGTTGGTGTCCATTCAAATGGAGACCGTGACCAGAGATGAGGGATTGGACCGATCAAGAGAAACCTGGCAATTTTTGACGAAACTTCCTCGGATCAAATGGGTGGTTTTTACAGGAATGCGATGAACGAAAGAACAAGGCTTTCCAGAAAAATCGAAAAAAAACACATACGCAAAGTCCAAATCATGTTCAGAAAGAGCCATTCAGCCTAATGTCCCTGCTCGAGGCGCCGACATACACCAAAAACGTCCCCGTCGGGCGGACCCACGACTGACTCGGCGTGTCCCAGATGCTGTACGGATCGTTATCGATAGCTGTATGAGTGCTCAAAATAAAACACACCTCATCTCACGCTGGCCGATCGATAGGCTAACCTGTGCACTGGCACCCGCAGCAAGAGGGACTTCATCGAAGCCGCGTAGGACCTTCGGCGGCTCGCCCGCGCTCGTGGGATATCCGAGGTACAGCTGCGGGATCTCCGTACCGGCGACGGTGCCGGTATTTGTGATGGTGAAGGAGACGACCTGGGCTGTGCCTGAGGTCGCGATCGCGAGCCCTGAGTACGCAAAAGTCGTGTAGGACAACCCGAAGCCGTATTCAAAGCGCGGGGTAATAGCGTTGGCGTCCATGTATCTATAGTCCAGGAGAAGCTTCTCCGTGTAGTTTATCTGTCGCGGGAAATATTCATCATTTGTGTCAAAAGCAGTTGGGATGACGCACAACGGGGAATCCGATCGGAAAGCCGGGGCTGGTCACGATTGTCGTCCCGTAGGAGGTCTCATCCTGGGGAAAAGAGCGTCAACGACCTGTGCAGCGGAGAACAGATATCAAACGCACGTCAGCGATGCTGAATGGCAACCGTCCGCTGGGGTTCACCGCCCCGAAGAGGACATCTACAAGCCCCGGGCCTGTCTGCTCACCGGGCGCGCCAGCATACACAATTGCGGTGATATTAGGATTTGTAGTCCACGGCATGTGCACCGGGCCGACTGAATGCACCACCACAATGGTATTGCTGCAGACCGCTGCAACTGCCTGCACCTATTTGACCAGATGAGGGAGGGTGCACGGACGGGTTCGGAATGAGGAAAAAGACATACGAGGTCGCTCCCGTCGAACCACAACTCGAGGTCGTTCCGATCGCCTTCATTCCCATCAACAGATTGATAAAACCCAAGTTCCCCGCTCATCCTAGAACACGCCACTTCAATAAAATCAGTCACGGGAAGCATAAGCACCTACGCGTTGACCAACACGATGGCGACATCCTTCCCTTTCGCAGCCGTCGCTCCCGCAGCGGCGTCGTTCGACAGGGATGTTGTGACGGCCGCGCCCGCTGCAGTAAAGGTCTGGTTCAACGCTGTAATCGGGGGCACCGTGAACAGCAGAGAATTCGAGCCCGAGCCCCACCTAGCGCCCCATCGTCAATCAGCCGTGTACGCAATAAACCGCGGGGACGCACCCAATCGTCATCGTCCCATCGTCACACTCGTTCGAGTCGCCGCAGTTCAGATTCGGCAGAAGCGCGTCCTGGCCGACGATCGCCGCGTGTTTAATGGCGGACGCGCTGAGAGGGAGGCCAGGTGCGCCTTGCGTGTTCTTCAGAAGCACGGCGGAGGCGGCGGCGATTTCGCGCGCGAGAGCGGTGTGCGCGGCAGAGCGCACGGAGACGTTGAGGTTGAGCGGCCCAGAGCCGTCAGAGTGCTGCGCGTCGAAATTCACGGCAGGGTACCCCTGTGGCGCTTGTTAGACAGCCTTCAGAAATGAAATGAAAGGAGGCGCGCACGGAATCCTGCCCCAGGCGGTACCATGACGCGAGGATGCGCGAGACCATCTGGTCCAACCGCTTTGAGTGTTGGTGCAGTCAGTCAATCGATTGTGACATGGACACGAAAGCACGTACTGCTGATGGAACGGTCCCCGATTTGACATCGGACTCGAGACTGGCGATGCCTAATATGGAGTTGAACGTCCCGCCGCCTAGGAAATAGGAGTCAGACCGAATCTGTCCCACTACGAAAGCCAGACAAACCAATTACGATCCAATCCCCCGGCTGTTCCATGTCAAGCCCCGCATTAGCGTTATCGGCGGCAGAGTCGTGTGTGGCGCCCCAATCGCTAACCACGAAGCCTAGAATCGAGAGTATTATCTCACGTAGTGATACGACTGAGTGGAAAAAAATAGCACGTACCTTGGAAGCCATCTTTGCGCAGGAGGCCGTTAGGTCCGAGTAATCCCGCATTGTGGCACGCGGAAGTTCCGTTGAATTGGTTATATGAGCACATCACGGACGACACATTCGCCTGCGGAATATGCGGCAGTCAAGATTACGCAAGAATTTGGCAACCGGAACATACCTCAATGCTTCGGAGGAACGGGTAGTAGTACATCTCGTGCAGCGTCCGGTCATCGACGTCCGCGATGAGGCCATACCGCCAGTGCTCCTGGTTGTTCGCGATGAAGTGTTTCGCGCAAGCCATGACACCGACGCTTTGGATGCCAGTAACGGTCTCGAAGGCAGCTTCACCATTGAGATACGGGTCGGGGCCGAAGCTGATGATGGCGGAACCAAAAATCAGCGTGTAGCACTGATCAGTAAGGTTATAATTACCTCTCCCACCCACGGCCCGCCTTGGGATTACGCATCTGGACGTGTGAAGGGGTGAAGACATGCGTGACGACAGTCGTTAGGATGACGCACGAGATCCATGGCTGGCCCCAGGAGCACACTATGCCCCGCAGTCGATGTTACTCGCGGTCAGAAAATTTGAATGAAAGAACGACCCACTTGATGCCTTTCCCGCGGAACTCTTCCGCGAGCGCTACGCCCCGCGCGCGCATCAGCCTCCGACTGAACGTTGCAGCTGCAGCTATGCCTGGCGGAAACCCAGTGACACCTTTGGTGGGGCGTACCCCCGCCGGACCGTCATTGAGGCACAATCCTGGGATATTCAAACGCGTGACAGGGCTGACATTGCCTACGCAGCGCGAAGTGAGTTGGCCGACGCCAGTGACGAGCCCGATCTTCTCTTCCAGCGTAAGCTGCGCAACAGTAGCGTTGGCAAGGGCGTACGCCTCGTTCCACGACCCTGCCGAGGGACCATAGGTGAGTTTCGACAAGGATAATGCACAGCAAAATGGGCGCACGGAGTGTAAATGCTGCCGCAGAAGCCTCGGGAGCAGCATTCGAAAACGCCTGGTCCTGTTCAATGCCGCCCACTGCGACAGTGAGTAGAGAAAGAGCCCCCAACCTTGCGAGAATGGAAGAGAGCATCCCGATGAGCCAGTGGACACGATGGCAAGAAGAAGAATAAAGAAGTGCGCTCGCTTCGCATGCGCTGTCTGTCATTTGGAAGACTGACGACATGGGGGCTAATCATTCTCGGTCACAGTCAGGAACTGCGCTCATAAGGATCCGGAGCACTTGACTGATCTTGAATACCATTTTCGGGATCTTTTGCTCCTGTCGGGCAAAGTACCCTGCGCCAGCTGTCAGGTTTCAGGAAGTGCTGTCATTTCGAAGGGCCGAAGGATCCTTGTGAAAATGACCCTCAAAGACCTCTGCAGTCCGGAAACGTCAACATGGACGCAAGTCCCGGGAGGCGAAGGCCTCGAATGCAAGCTGTTGAGCAACCTCCGCCCCAGTCAAGTGTTCATGCCAGAAATGCCGAGGAGGTGGGAGACGAAAGGCCGACTCGGCTCAGAACTGATGGCATCACAAATGGGATGACTTCACGTGCAATGGCACCAAAAACCTAAAGCGACTTAGCTACTTAGTAGCGAGTCCACCACTAGAGGCAATAGTGTACATAACGCGCCAAGGCATCCGCGACTCAGCGGAACCGGCTATTCTGAGAGTTTATTTTTATCTTTCGAACAGAATCGAACTTGTGTACTCTTTGGTTGGTTAGTTTTAGATCGATCTGCGTTCTTCCACAAGGCTCATTGGCGCATGAGAGAAAAACCACCGCCACAAATTCATATGCATCAACTGAGCCAAGTATGCATTGTTTCTTTGTTGCCATCAGGGTTAAATTTGGTGGTTCGATTGTCGGGATTTTCCGACGTGCCGTTCGGACCCCACCTGGACCCACTGACACACAAACGAGGTCCAGGTGTGTCCAGTAGCATGTCGGCAGTTTGGGAGGTTTTGAAACTTGCGGAATGTCAACACCATATTGCCAGCGTAAAATTTCTGAATCACGATGGGCTATTCCGGGAGTCGTATATCACTTGCGCGCATGCAGTGAGATTCAGTCAGCAAGCATGTTGATCAATCACTTTATGTGGTTGTACGGCGTACCGCGGAGACCACTACCTACATCAGGTAAGTAGAGGTAGATTCAAGGTCTATGTGCAATCTATGTGCTTACGTTGGTTTCCGTCAAAAATTAACTTCGATTTGACTTCAAGCACTTCTGAGTCCAGATTACAGTCAATGCGCTATTCCCGAACTCCTGAGCCTTCAATTAGATTCATGAAACTCGGATGATGATCGGCTGTGTACATAATACAAGTACAGTGAGGAAGCCAGTGACCGTTCTTATTCATGCCGGCGTTCACTGAATAAGACAAACTGTATGCGGGTCAGGCCATAGCATGTAGAAGGTCCAGGAATCGCCAAGGGATCTTCCGGCTGCTAACGGGAACTTCAGGCAGCGCCGGCTTGCGGATTCTGTCCCCAAGCGGCACTGATATGCAGGGCGCCGGGCATCCCAGGCGCGGGGGCTTCGCCGCCCTACAGTGCTCCAAGTGAAGAGTAAATTGGTTCTGCCTCCAAAACGCCCTCCCGCATGGACATATAAACGCATGGTTCGAGTCGAGATGGTCTAAAGTAAGAAATTAGAATAAGTTTGGTGAGCTCAAAGTTGAAGGGAACGTTGAATACTGGCCTCTCAGAAGTTTTAGGCTTGATAATGACTTACGGCAGTTGTATATTGGACATAAATACAACTGCCGACGGCGGACAGTACTATGGTTGCATGGGCATTGAACATGATGCCATAGCCTGCACGTCGTGCAGTTCATGGTCGGTTCGGACCCGTCGTCTGCGTGACGGGCTAAACAATTGGGGAGACTTCGACACGCAAGGCGCACCTTGTCGGCGGCATGAACACCGAAACCACCCTACATTCTCCACGGTCTCTCCACACACTGTGCACATCTCCTGCGAGCTTGGGGTGGAGTGAAAAAGGATCACACTGCATTGGGCCTGAGTCCCCAGCAAAATCTCTTCGCGACGATAACCTGGACACCGATGGTGGACCCATTTCTGCTCTCTCGCGGGATAACGCTGAACATGGCCTCCGGCCGACGCGGTTCGGACTCTGAAGAGAAAGGCCTCCACCTGCTGTGCGATCTTGTTCAAATTGGAGCTCCTATCGGATGTTTTCCACACGAGTTCCCGCCGACCAGCGCTGCCCAGACGGTGATCCGGAGGATAAGTTGTTGTGGCTGTCGCCAGCCAATTTGGAAGAGAGGGTGGAAGAGAGGGTAAATCAGGATGCGAGGCCGCGCTTCGCTCAACTTCATCGCCTGGAAGGACAATTGAGATCTAATCGCGGAAGACGTAACAGTGACACACAGTAAAGGAGACGATTAGCGTTGTTAAACATCTGTCGTCTATGAGACCAGGATAGCGTAGAATATAAATAAACACACCCTTCGACACAAGTCATCAAAGAGAGTTAGCGTGTGGTCGGGCTCCATGTTGGTCGGTTTGTCGTCGGAGGACGAAGGATGCATGGCATCAGCTTTCATGCACATTTGGACATGACCGCTTCCCCCAACGAGAATGTCGAAGTCCTGAAATTCGGAGTCACATTTTGTACGGCTACAGGAGAGCGAGTTGAGGATCACACCATCGACTCTGCGGTCTCCAATAGATATTCCTTGTCTGTAAGATAACCCAGGGCGGACTAGATGCTATATTGAGAATGCGCAAGTGTTGATCATGCAGGAAGTGCGTACCGCAATTCCGTAGACCTGACATTGCATTATTCTTAATGCTTGCTTATGTTCAGGAGGCTCGCACGCATACCATAGTTAATCCGAGTACAAGGCATCGCGAAAGCTCTTCCCGCAGTACAGAAGCCAGCATCCGCTCAGCAGAATCTTCCACTTCTGTAACAATGATGAGCCATGCGCCTCGGTGCACATTGCGAGTGAGATCCTCACCGCCATGATACACAAGATACGGATCCGGCGAGGTTCTTGACGAGCAGCCCATGACACGCACGAAATTTGGGTGCCTGTGTTACGCACGCATGACCATGACGCCGCCTAAAGTGAAGCCTGGAATCTCACATGAAATTCCGACTAGAAGTCGCTGATTCGTCCCAGTCCTGTGGCCAGTTTTTTCAACGTCGACGCAAGGTCCTTTATGAACACTAACCTTCCATGCCTGGCGTCCATCAAACACCTTCACAATCACCGCACGACCCTGCATATGGGCGGCGTGTATCCGATATCCGTCACCGCATAGGATTTGTTTCACCAGGAAAATGGTCTCGTCCTTTACAATCTGATTGTATATGCCGGTGGAGCTGAATCCAGGGAGAGGCAGGAACGTGCGCACTGGTAGAGACACAGGTCCAGTCAGCCTAACTGCCTTGCGTCGTCGAGGCTGCTGGAGCGCGGTATAGCGGCGGGCGCTTATAAAGGTACCGCCGTTTATCGTGAAATTACTTGCATACGGGAAAAGCGATTCGAGAGTTCTGGGAGGGCATTAGATGGGGATTTGGCCTTGGATCGACGCACCCATCCGTCCTTGTAGGTGGCATAGACGTGGGAGGGGAGAAAGCTTGTGTGAGAGAATCAAGCGCACCGCTTCCTATATCATCATCACCTCGCCACCGGCCTGTCGGCTTGATTAATGAGAGTCTTGAGTCGTGCTGCCTTTTTAGTTCCCGTGCTAACTCTGGAGGTCGCCGACCAGAATACGAAGAAGCGGTAGTTCACGATGATGGGAAGAGTCAAGAGAGTCAGTGGCGGTGCTCCTTATTTACGCGTTATTTACGCGATCATGATAGGCGCCGGGCGCTTAACGCCGCCCGAAGAATTAGATTGGCCAACCTCGGGCCACAATGGGCCAGAGTCCCGCTAGGGTTATAATCATCACGATGATCTAAATTAACCTTAGGATAATAGGATTACAGCATTTCTCCCTATTCTGACCCGCTCGATGCAAGGACAAATAGAGAATCTCATTCGGCGCGGTTTACCGAGTCTCTCGTAGACAGACGCTTCAACAGACGAAGCTCGTACCTCGCTTGTTGGTTTACCGAACACATTGAGGCAATTGTTCTGTGTAAGCGTGGCTGGCTGCACAGGCTCAACGCGCGGCTTTCTACAGCTCACGAAGTTGAAATGATCAGCGCCTGCGTGGAGCACTACAAGTTACAATTATTCATTTTGCTTGATTTCCTCTTCCCTTCGAATCACAGGAAATAAAATACACACAGGATACAAAATGATGGGGAGGAATCAGAGACGACAGCCCAGCGCGACATGGAACAACGTCCGAAAAAAAGGAACCGTCCGCCCGTAAATAGTGGTCCGAGACCGTATGGCGACCAGCGCGAGGGTAGTTTGTCGATAGACTGAGAAGAAAGGATAAGAGACGGACATAGAGCATGGGCGGACGGGAGGAGGAAAAACGCGCTTGGTTAGAGATCTTTCCGTACCGCAAGATGCCTGGAAGGCGTCAGCACGAAATAGGAGAGCAACATATCAGGTTGAACTGACACGTGTTCCATATGCTTCTTCAGATTCTTAAGTGCGAATTCGCTCGGGTTTCCGGGGCACAGGGAGCATCGGTGTTTTGCCGAGTCGACTGCGAGCTCAAGCTCAACGTGATCCGCGGGGTGCCTTAAGAATTCAAGGAATTCAGTACAAGTTACAACATTCGCGCGCACTAAAGGAGACGGTTCACCTGACCCGAATGTGTTCCTGTAAGCCATTGACTGCGACCCACGCTCGACAGACAGGGCATGGGATCGGTTCCCCGTTCGCACACATACGGGCACGAACTTCTGCCAGAACGACGTCGCGTATCGTGAGCCACACTGATAGATATCAGAAAAGTGAGAGATGCCGGCCTGAATAAACAACGTACTTGAGTCCGTGAGCACCGCTAAATCACGCGTGAACGCGTTGGCGTGACGTGCTAATGTGGGCGAGGCTACGAGTTGACTCCAAGTGAGGCCATTATTTCTCGCCAGAGCTTTTAAGCTTTTAATGTGATCAGAATTGCGTATTTAAGGAATGTGTTTAGACCTACTAGATACGGTTTCGGCGTTCAACTTCGGGCTTTCTTCGCCGATAATGAATCGCGCCGGTCAGAAGGGCCTCCGATAACTATCATCCAGCAAAGAGATATGAAGACTCGAGAAACGGAACCATGAATGAACAAAAAGATGTACCTCCATAAACGCCGGCATCGCCATCGCCTTCCTCCTCCAGGTCTGAAAGCAGCGAACGCTCAATATGTTTAGCAGATGACTCAAAGTAGAAAAACAAACCTCCAGCAGGGTCCATTGGGTCCATCGGTCACAGGTAACGTACGCCTCGGTGGCGGTCTGAATGGCGCTTGGGAGATACCAATACTCATCTGCACATGATGACGATTAAGGCAAGTGAACAGGGACAATACACCGGCACAGACCCTTAGTCCACTCCAGATACGGGAGCGCGTCGTACATGGCTTTCCAGTGGCCATTGAGCGCGGCGGGTCTTTTGGAGAGGAGGGTGGGAGCGGTGGTCCTTTTTATTGTAAGTTCGAGGCGTCATCGGATGAAAATAGTGAATACTTACGCGAGGGCCTTGCGCTTGTCAATGAGGCGCGGCACCAGCCGAAGGTGATAGCCTGAACAAGAAACCTGCGGACGATCAGCAGTGCGTCGCGACACGCACGCACGCCGCACCGAACAGAGACGGATCTGGAGCGAGAAAGAGTAAGGGAGTTCATTCGTGATACGACCGCACACCTGGGACAGCGTGAGCAGTCAACGACGGAAACGACATTCAATAATATAGCTAGCGAGAGCGGCCTCACTCCTGGCGGCCGCGGGTAGAACGAAACCCATGCTCAGGGTTGCACGAGACAGACGCCACACATAGCGGTTCGCTGCTAGGAGCCTGTAGAGCGTTCGGCAGACTAGACGCAAGGCCTGAAGATCCTTTGGACTGCACCATGCCATTATCTGGAGCAGCTGTAAGTCGAAAGCTAGTCAAGCAAATGACGCAAGGTGGTTACTCACCTCTAGCATGACGTCCACAGAGAGCATTGAGAAACCCGTCGTTCTGGTGCCTCGGAGTGACTGGTTACACAGTGAGCGGCGAGAGAGGCGGAAATGCGGGCAAAATCGCTTACCCTGCGACCCAGCGAGGTTTGCTGCTCAGCGAGTTCCGCATTGACGCGGCGCTGTGCGGGTGTGCTGGTCCTCGCCGCGGAGAACGCAGTGCCAATAACCGCGTTACCCAGAGAGAACAAGGACGACAGAAAGGACATAGGGCGAGCCGACGTCGACACTTTGTCAGAAGCCGAGGCGAAGAGCCAAGATGGAAACAAGAATGGGAAGGGGAAGGAAAGGGCGAGAGAGGGGGCGCAGACGGTCACGGGACGCAGAAACAAAGTAAATTCAAGTCGCGACTACATAAATGCTATTCTACCACACCAAAACCGGAAGACTTGAAGAACTCGAGGATCTGACAGAGGGCATCAGTACAACGTCGACAACGAAGAACTGAGTAGATGAGAGGTCCATTCATGATGGGAACGGTGTGTTAGACCGCGGTGGGGTCTCCACCACGGCGGGAGCCAGATCAATCACCCATAGGCTCGCGGGTGCCGCACCCCACGTCGCAGCCCTGATGAAGAAACGAACCGCGCACCCTCATAACGAGGTTTCGGCTTGGTGGCGATCGCGTCAATGCAGCCGAGAGGAGGACAGAGGTCACGAATGTGGTGTATGAAGGGGGCACACTGCCCACACCGTATGCCCGCGCTCCCAGTGCAATGACCCAGTGCGCGATTCTACTCCCGCCGCCCACAATTGAAATCAAAAAAAGCAGCTAAAACCCACCTAATGTCCAAGGTCTTGACGCGACGACGAGCTTGAGGCGGAACGAGGACGACGGACGAGAGGAAGAAGAAGGAGGGAGGAATGGGAGGAAGGGAAGATGGGGGGAAGAGGCTGACGAGCGTTACTGGGGTGTCACAGGCCAGCCTCGCTTTATAGGATTCAAGAGTGGCTGTCCAGACGCGACAACAGGCAACAACAACGCGTGAAAACGTGATTAAAGTAAACAAGAAATCGGCGCACGGACCAAGAAATTCGCGCACGGACCAAC
This sequence comes from Mycena latifolia, assembly GCA_029289555.1. Taxonomy (NCBI): domain Eukaryota; kingdom Fungi; phylum Basidiomycota; class Agaricomycetes; order Agaricales; family Mycenaceae; genus Mycena; species Mycena latifolia. The sequence goes on from JARJLE010000036.1 coordinate 423,952, forward strand.
TTGCGTCATCGACACTTTCCGGAGCTCCACACAAAGAACAAAACTCTGTTTGACTATCTTATGCAGTATGAAGTAACTTCAAGTAACTTAAGTTGTACAAAATAGCTAACGAAAAAACAACAAACAAGGCGTCGTTAATTACTGACTCGGAACTGGAGTCTGTCTGGCCGACTCAGTTTGACCATACTTTTATACTCTTGGACGTGATTTGAGATTGGCAGGACAAGTAAGGATGTAGAGTACGCGACGATATCCTAGCCCGATAGTGAGGACCGCAAAGTAAATATTCACAAGAAGGTTCTTCCTAGTGGCCTGTTGTAGTCTGGATTCTAGTTACCGTAGAAATAAATGGGGCTGCGACAAGACTACCATATCCAAGTCAAAGTTGACCTTCAAAATTCCGAGGCACACGAGGAAATCTACAATTTAAATACTGCCGGTACTTATAATACCCTCGTTCATAGGGGAGGGATAGCCAGCATCGGGATCCGAGGGCCAGGATGTTTACTGCTCAATATGCTCCTGGTTTACTGGTAACGGTCATGGGCAATATCAGAGACCCAGTGCGTTTACTTCGTCATGATGGCGAATTTTGACAGCACAGTCCCAGTGTCCATCTTCAAAACAAATCCGCAAGAGCAGTTGACATATGGTTTTTCGCGTTCTGTTGGAGCTTACAACCGTCCAATTAGCGCCGTTTGCAGAACCTCCGAAGTACTGGCCCCAGAAAATGCAGAAAATTGCTGGGACATGTAGAATTAAAAAAAATACACAATGTGCCATTTATTGCCAGCCATTTAAATTTAGCCTTCATTTAGTTGTTCAGTAGTTTTTCGTCGGCGGTCGCGTAATATGTGCGCCTGTACCCTGAAGTGGACTGGAGAATTCTCCGGGAGACGGCAGTGCAGTCATGCTCGAGTCGTCCATCATCGAAACGGAATTGAAAGGGACAGCGCCAAATTCAACGTCGTCCCCAGCCGGCAATCGGTCTGCACAGCTCGAAAACGAACAGGGGCAAGCTTCTCCCGCTCCGGGAACTTAAATCCGTAATCAGCGCGCGATCTACGGCCGAAAAATCCAGTGCACACCTTCAAGGTGAGTGGGACCAGGCGTCGATGTCGTTGGCGGTGTCGGGAGGAAGCCACAGGGGCACTGCGCGCCGCAAGTGTAACAGCCATCAAGAGGTTCACACTCCTCGTCTTTCCCTTCGTGAGTTGCAGATCTTATATGATAAAATAACCTGACCTTGGTCGGCCACGGGCTCGTTACACCACTCCCCAGGCTCACTATAATTCATCTCATCCCCACAGACATCGCACAACGTCGCACAGCCTGACCCGGCTTCGAAAATAGCAGTGTCGTGCATGAACTCCTCCGTGGGGGTCATCTGCCGCAAGCCGTAAAAATGCAGCCTAAGACGAAGAAGATACATGACCCACAGGACTCGGACTGAGATCCACCAATGCCTCTAGCTCTTGAAGACGCGCCTCGAGGCGCGCGACATACGCCTCCCAGTACGCGACACGAGTCTGAGCGTCCCGTGAGTACGGGAGAAGGACAGGATATTCGGGAAGATGCATACCGGCAGTGAAGGATCAACCCCCTTCGACGGCGCATTGATAGTGAAAGTCCCACCATGGATAGTTAATTTTCTCGCGCGGGAGAACATCGACATTCTGCAGGGAATATCAAGTGGGATTCGGCCTCAAGCCGTGAAAGAAGTACATACCTGATAGGGGGCATCGTCTCGCTGGCAGGGATCCGTCGTCGCGGTCGTTCTTAGTAGCCAGCAACCGCCAAGTACAATTGAGGAAGGAGGGCGAGTACGTCCTCTTCCGCTCCATCGAGTCCCAGGTTACCAGGGTGGCCTTGAAGCCGAGCTCAGAAAAGCGATGCCCAAGCTGTGTCGGGGTGCCAAAAATTAAATAAGTACGGCACACTAGCCTCAAGTGAGGCGGTGCGCACGAGGTAGGCCACGCCAGTACACGTCAAAGAGCGTCAGTTAGACTGTCTACGGAAGCAAACTTGTGGTTATATCTTGCCGCTGAATTGAAGCCTACGTGTCAGTATATCACGGACACTGCGCACGCATAACGGCACCAGAGAAAGCAAAGCAAAAGTCGTGTTCTCAGAGCACAGCACAGATCGCCTACGGGCCATACCCCAATCGTCACCGCACCCGCCTATAAAACAACAAATACGCACACCGCGCCTCCTCCCGCTGCGCGCTGAACCCGAACACGTCCTCGGCGCGCACGTCCGACACGAGCTCGTCGTCGATGCGCACCCACCCGCGCGTGCTGTGCAGGAAGTCGAGCGTGTAGTGCCCGCCCGCCGCGGACACGCCGTGGTGGTACACCGCTATATTGTATCAAATAAGTATGAGGATGCGCAGAAAGAGAAGAGGGGACGCACCCGCGAAGAGCTTATACCGCACAGGCTTCCGCACCGCCGCGTTCGGCGCCAACACATCTGCGCGCATCATAAACGAATCAGCCGCCAATCGGGGATAGGGAGGGACGGGACGCTTACCACCCCCGACCTCGAGCTCGGGCCCGAACGCCACGGGCTTCGCGAGCTTAACGACGCCCGCGGCGGGGTCGTAGTAGAAGCGCTTCACGTGTAGCACGAGCACGGGCGGCAGCGCCGCGATGAGGATCTGCAGGCTCGCGTTCGCGTCCGCGCCGCTCACGGTCTGCACCGCCTGCGGGTTTGCGATGAACGCCAGCGCGTCTTGGATGGTGTGGATCGCGTCGCGCTGTAGTCGTCATAAGCTACATGGACGTAGATACAAGCAGGGGAAGGGACGCACCTGGATGTCGAGCCCCAGCGCGCGCCAGTCCTCGACGATGACCGAGTCCTTCTTCCCCGGCGCGCGCAGCGTCGAGCGGAACTTGCCCCGGAAGATGCGCGAGATGGGGGACTCCACCGCTTGGATCTGTGGTCCGCGTTCTCCTGTTCAGCAGTGCGTGGAGGGGAAGGGGAAGGGACGCACCGTGCGCGTCACGACGGCGCGATTCTTTCGCCCGACTTCCAGCCACCCGTCCTGCGCCTCCTGCGGCTCCTCTGACTCGACCACCGCGGGCGGCGCCGCACCCGGGGCTGGAGGCACGAGCGCGAGTAGCTCCTCCTCCAGCGTGTCGAGGAAGAACCCGAGGAACTCCTCCGCGTCCTCCTGCTGTCCGCCCTGCAAGCACATGTACGTCAGTATCGTGATGTGGTTAATAGATAGTAACAACGCACCCGCATATGCTCAAACCGCTTCGACCCCTTCAGCGCGTCGTACACCCCCGTCGGCACAAACGCCTCGCGCTCCTCCTCCTCCTCCTCCTGCTCCGCCTTACCCTTACCCTTCCCCGTCGCCGTCCCGCTCCCGCTCGCATTGGACGTCTTCGCCTCGATGACAAACTCGCGCACAAACGCACCCATCGCGCCGAGCAGCCCGCCCGTACGGCCCGTGCCCAAGCGCGCGACGAGCGCGGCAAACGGCGGGCAGTGCACGAGCGCCTGCAGCACCGCGTTCGCGAAGCACATGTTCCCCGTGTTGACGAGCCCGCGCGGCGCGAGCAGCAGCTCGGGCGAGGGCGCGAAGATGTCGATCGGGGGCGGCGCGGTGGCGGGGATGGAGACGCCCACGACGGACGAGGTGGGGAGCCCGTTCTTGGGCGGCGGGGCGCCGGGGGTCGCGGCAGTGGAGGCGGTGGGGCGGAGGAGGGAGGCCCACGACTTTTTGGGTGGGGGCACGCTGGGGGCGGCGGGGGGAGCGGCGTCTTGAGGTACAGTGGATGGGGCGGCGGCCTGAGGGGCAGTGGGAGCGGGGGCGGGAGTGGCCATCGGCGCAGCTTCTTCGGTCGTTGTGGGCGGGGACGAGTCAACGAGAGTGGACGCCACCTTCGGCGGTGTGGCAGAGAGCGAGATGGAGGTGGCGGAGGAGACGGGCGAGCTGGGGATGGTGGTCGTCGTGGTCGTCGGTGTCCGCATGTCCGTGGTGCTTGCGCCCGAGGAGGGTGGCTCCGTCTCCGTCTCCGTGACCTCTGCCTCCACCTCCACCTCAGCCTGCACCTCGACCTCGACCTCGACCTCGACCTCCTGCTCTGGTACTTGCGGCGCTAAAATCGGCGACGGCGGGGGCGTGCGCGCGTCGAGCGCATGCTCCACCACGTCAGGCGGGGGCCGCGCGCGCGGGGAGATGATGATGCCCGGCGCATGCGTGGGGTCCATCGGCCGGCGTGACCAAATCGCCCACCCACCTGCGCCGCTGGGTCGTGGAGACCCCGGGGGCGTGGGCAGCGCCGTGTCAGCGGGTTTAGGAGACGACGCAGACGACGATGCGGAGATCGTGCCTATCTGGCCGTACGAGGAGTGCGAGGGGAGGGTGGGGGACGATGGGACGACCGGTTCTTCGGCGGCGATCTCTGCTGGCGGGGCGGCGGCGGAGGAGGATGTGGGGCTAGGGGGCTCAGGGACTGGATTTTGGTGCTGGGGCTGATTTTGTGCGGGGTAGTACGGTGCTGGTGGTGCTGCCTGGGCAGGGGAGACCTCCTGCAGCGGCGACATGGGTGCGTCTTTTGGCAGCGGGGAAAGCGGCTGGTGCTGATGCTGCTGATGCTGGCCTCCCCAGGCGGAGGCTGGCGGTGGTGGCGGTGCGTATGGGTACGGCGGCTGGTGTTGGTAGGCTCCTGGATATTTTGGCTGCATCTGGGGGTGCGGATACTGCGCCCCGGCGTAGGGCGGTCGGTAGTTTGGGTGGGGCTGGGGCTGGTACGCGTGGCCTCCCCGGGACGATTGCGGGATGTACGCCGCTCCAGTTCCGCTTGGACCCCCACGGCCGGTCATCCGCGGAGAGGCGGGCGGCATACCCGGGTGGTGAGAAGCCATCGGTGAAGGGGTGTACTGGTAGGGGTACCCATTCGGGCCGGCAGCGGGACCTGGTCCAGGGGTTCCAGGACCATAGACATAACCTTGTTGGGGAGGTGATTGTGGGTAGTAGCTTGAAGGACCGGGCCCGGGATGGGCCTGGTAATGACTTGCCATCGCAAGTCTATACTAAGTTTGTAAGCGATTCACAGATCGATTAAGTCCGACTCACCACAGGTAAGTAAGGTCAGATATACAGTTCTGCAGATAAAAAACCGCCCAGAGATGTTGAGGATTCTCTGGGTCGCAGGAAAATTGGCAAGGAGGCACTAGACCAGTTTCTTCGTGGAACAGAGACTTTCGCGCGCCGGTCTGGTTTTAACTGTTTGATAACTAGGCACCTTCGAATCCCGGGGACTCCAGCCAAGAGATGCTGAGCAAGACGTCGAGGAGGAGGAAAGCTCGGAGGTCGGTGGAGAGCGTCAAGCGTCAATCCGTTACCAATCAATCCCACGCTCAGTCACGGTCACAGTCACCCGCGTGGGTTCGAATCCGCAGGGTGCCTCCTTTTCCTGTTTTGCGAATCTTGTTGAGTTTCTCTTCCCGTCCTTGGCACGGGGATTTGCCTTCGACTTTAAAGACAAAGTCTTCATCATATAGACTTACGATTACAGGCCAGATATTCACTCAAATTGATGCCTTCGCAGCTAACTTACTTCAGGGTTGGACTAACAAGGCTTCATGGATTGGAGTATTCGTGTTGAATTATTATCCGGAGGGGTATACTACCTGGACTGCCCCTGATTATCTGGACTCGAGGTCCTAACGATAAACGCCGCGCGCCAACAGAACTCATGATGATAAATGTGGTTCAACATTATTCCTGCACCTATCCCGGCCCGCACTGGGATCTTGTAGGGATTATCTCGCTCCGAGGTAATGTCTGTGAGCTCTGTTGGAATAATCTGGATTGATCCCAGTCGCGTCCAATGAAATCATCGTAAAACTACTTCTCCACAATGTCAACACAATGCATTGGTAAAGTCTAACTAAGGTGCACATTTCACGCTCCGACCAAGCAAGGTTGCTAGCCGGGCGGCAGGATTGTCTATAGAGCGTAAAAGAATATGGTTTCATTTCGTCCGGTGCAAATTAAGAAGATATTCACTCCTGGTTCACACGGTCTAGTTCGAAGTAGCCCTCGTGCAACCACCATTTAACGGAAGGCTCCCTCTCTGGCATTAGGGTGTTTGTCGCAATATCCATGTGTGCCTTCGCGTAAAATAACTCTCCGCGTCTCCATCTCCTGGGGAAAGTTCAATCGCCAATATAATTTTAGTATTTGACGACGACAGGCCTTGCCGTCATCATCTACGCCTTGTATGACCTCGTGCGTCCAGCTAATAAGAGGCCAGGTGCTGGATTCTTCATCAGCCGATCAGATTCTCCTCGCGCGAAGTCGATTTCATGGATCCATACGACGCTGGCGCCTTCTTCCCATTTAAGTTTGAAGCCAGGCTTTGATAGGTCGATGTCCTCATGCTCCAGGATATAATGTGCGGGGCAACCTGGCAACACCGGAAAGCGTAGAATAGTGAGTTCACGATAGAAAACTGCTGAGAAGCGCTCGGTTTCAGCGGGGGATTTGGAATGTTGTTCGACGCTCATGATGGAGAAGGGTGGTTTAATGGGAGTTGATTCAACACGATTCATCCGAAGGGCTTTTATACCCACTGTGGCGTTGACACCAATAAATACTCGCGAAAGCCACGAGGATGATTTTGAGAGGATGAGTCGGTTTGACTGTTCTTTCACTATGAGGGTTCGTTTGTACAAAAAACCGCGCGAAAGAAACCCGGCGCGCGCGAAAGAAACCCGGCGCGCGCGAAAGAAACCCGGTGCGCGCGAAAAGAAGGTTGATTGCGCGCGAAAGAAACGTGAGTCAGACAGTTGGTGTCATCAAGCCGAGTGCGAGCCGAGTGGCTGTGGGACACTAACTTAGTAGTACATATAGTTTCCTCAAGTCCTCCATGTACTTCACCCACAAATACAGATTTCTACATGGCGTCATATCTGTTAGTCCTCTGCTTCATATCAAACCTGTGTATGTCATATAATAGATCCAAATGTGTTCAAAACCTTAGGTTTCCTACCGCTCGACATTGGCACAGCAGGATTTATGTAGTAGGGAACCCTTATCTCACCCTTCCAACTCCTTTGGCAGGGAGTCGATGTTAACTTTGGGGAAAACCTCACAATCTAATCTAATCTGATCTAATCTAATCTAATCCAAGATATCTTATCTTATCTGAGACAGCATCCCGACGTTTACAACCCAATGTCCTGAACCTGTCTGGACACGGAGACATGGGGTAATATTTGTTGCAATTATATCTAAGAAACTCAGATATCCTCCGAGGAAAGCAGTGATGGTCGACTCCAGGTCAAGACCGTTTTACATAATATATCGTGGGTGGTCCAGGAGGCTTAGGTGGAGGGCACTAGTACCCGAGGATACACCAGGAGAGCTGATGGAGTTGTAAAGATGCTCTTTGTCCAAATTTGCAATAGTACCTATTAATTACTGAATCATTGCTCTTTCGCGCGCGCAGATCTATTTTTTGTACAAAAGAACCATCATATTTCACTGTGCATGTTCAACATGGTGGACGTCTCGGCCTGTTCGGTAGATGGCCTTGCTGGGTTTTGACGTGAAGAACCTCGCGGATCAGACGATCTACGGTCGCCAGGCGCCGGAGAATCAGAGAGATAGTTCCAGGAAATGACTCGTGTAGGGTAGAATTAGGAGATACTCGGAGCGTTCCTGGTTCAACATAACGCGGCTATCTAAGCGGTGGCGTAAATTGTATCGACACCGTATTCTTTTTGCGGTGCTTACTACGCTGTTCAACAGTGTAGCTCTGGACTAAGGTCGATGCCAAATCGATGCCTAGCCCCACGGGCTTTAGCGAGGCATTGAAATAAAAGTGACTACTTGATCAAGACTTTGTGGCGATAGAATGCTGGCCCTGAACGATAAGCCAGCTGCGATAGACTGCCTGAGCAGGGATTAATCACTCACCGTCGCCTGATGGCTAGGATGAACTCATAACACATCACTGTGGGCGCATACAATAAGGCAACGTCCCACTGATCATTCAACTCACACAGATCAATCCCGCGGATAACAAAAAATGCTGTGGAACTCGAGGCACGTTGAGGGACTGGATATAATGGGAATGGATGATTTGAAGTGCATGGAGCTTGTGGTATTGCGGCTGCCGTGGTCACTGTGTAGCGAATGATTCCAAACGCAGACGACAACGGCTTCTGCGCGCGCTGCCCGGGTCTGCGTGGCGCCTGAAAAATCCAGAGGCCACCGGAGGATAAATTCAGGATCGGAACCAAAATTGGATGGGGTTTCTATCCTAAAATCTAAATGAAACGATTTTTCAACATTCTTTTAGGGTTGGCTTTTCAGACATGGCCCGGGACAAGCCGTGTGACATTGATGGGCCTTTATGGAAAGTCTTGTCACGCCTTTCCCTTCTCCCACTCATGTCGAGCGGTCCCGCGCCGCCTCAGGACGCACCAGCACCATTCTCGGGGGCTCCCGACCCAGAAGAAACTATCCCTCCCGCCGATTTCATCCTCCGCTCTAGCGACGGTGTTGATCTGCATGTGCACAAAGACATTCTCAAATTTGTATCCGTCTTTTTCAAGAACATGCTGGACGGTGCCGGGCATGAAACCGAACTGCACCGCGATGGGAAGCCGATCTTGGCTCTCCCCGAGCCCGGTGCTGCGCTCTACAGACTTCTCTGCATCGCATATCCGGGAGAGTCGCTGGAGCACTACTCTCTCGCAGCGCAGAGCCTTGATGGTGTCTCGGCCGTCTACACAGCAGCCAACAAATATATGTTCATCCGTGTGCAGAAGATGTTGAAGGCAATGCTCGACAATCGGACGCTTCTTGACGCCCACCCGCACCGACTATTCGCCATCGCACGACTGTGCGAGCTCCCTGATCTCGCTCGGACAGCAGCGCTCAGCACATTGAAGTACCCAGTGTGCCCCCCAGGCCTCGTATTTCCCGAAATGGAGCTCCTCACGGCAGCGACTTTCCAGAAGCTGTATAATTTCCACCATTCGTGTGGACTGGCGGCGAAGGAAATTGCCGAAGACAATGCAGGCTATCTAGATGACCAGTACGCCGGCGAGCCAGATGCTCAGTACGGCATCACCGTCAACCGCGATGCTGACCGAGCACTTGTCTGGTGGGAACCCGGAGCGCCGGGGTATCACGATGAAGAATGTGGTCCGCACGTGATGTACCCAGACGGCCCCGGATATCCGCAACGAGCCCCTACGCAATGGTTCCGCAATCACGTCGCGAAGCTAGTACCTCATCTGCGCGCCTTACCCACGGGACAAACCGTAGCGGCCAAGGCACTTAACATCGCGCCGGAGGAGCGCGCCGTAATAGACGGTTGTCATGCATGTCTCGAGTTGGCGGAGACCGATCTTGCAAGCTATGCGCGCCAGCTCGCGGATAAAATAGAAGGATCGAATATGAGACTTGGTGAGCACTGCATCCTGCCTCTCTGCTTATTTCTGGCCCCTCTGGCTCATTTGAAGCCCGGGATCTCTGATGGCGTTGGTACTTCGAGATTGTATTGTTTCCTGGAATTTCGCATTTGCGGCGTTTGACCTGCCTAGTTTTGCGCGACGAACTCCATGGCTCTGTCTCTGGACAATGTTGAACTCCACTGCCGTATGAACTCCAGTGGGCTCTACTTCACCCCGGTTCTATCTTGCAAGTGCGAGGCTCCGGAAGGAACCTGGAATTTCGTTTCGTCAATGTCTTTGTCCACTACGGCTTGGGAAACGCAAGAGCAAATCAACCGTAGCGTCATCCAATGCGCAACCCAACATTTGTTTGATTATTCGGGGTCCAAGTAACTTCTGACTTAGTAAGAAGGTCGACGAGTCCACTGACAAGCCTGACCAGAGCTTGGCACGCCCTTGTTGGACTCCATGGCTACCGCTAAGTTGAATCCAGCCTGTCTACCGAAAGTAAACTGTTGGTAGAAAATCAACATTTGCTATCAAGTTATGTGTAACATTCCCAATTTCCTGACAATATAGAAACACCGCATTGAATACTATAATAACCTCTAGCTCTCGCGACTTTTGTTTACACTACATTTCTGTCGTAATTATATGTCTTCAGTTCTCCGGTCTCTCCTGCTCAACTTGGCTTGGGTAGAGCGCGTCCAATGGCGGTGCTCCTGTATGTAATTTACGCGTCACTTGATCGTTTCAAACATCCTCATGCCACTCCTGACCCCATTCATGTACTCCGTCGAGGCGAGCACCAGCTGTGCGGGCTGCTGAAGGCGGGCCCGGGCGCCGTGCGCACAAACGCCAAGGGCGACAGCATCGGACTGACGAAGGCCTACTATGGGTCCCTAGAGGCGATTACGCTTCTGTGGAAGCACACGGAGGACGCGACGGCGGTTTGAGCGGGCGGGTGCGCGTGCGTGCGGCCGTCTACTATCTTATTCTTACTCCTGGATAGGCGGACCTGTAATATAGTTGTGGATCGGTGAACATGAATTTGGATTGCATCTCGGCATTCAGCAAGCTATACCGTGAACTATGGGAGCTATGTAGTCCGATTCGCGCTGCAGAGCACATGCTAAATCCACGCTTAAACTGACCGGAAAAATTATCAAGCAGACAATACCCAGAATCCAGCGCACGAAACATATGGGTCTCACCATCAAATCATCGCTATAGGCCAGCGGCGCGTAGATATGTGCATCTCCACGGCGACTCGTGCATGCCGTCGAGAAGACACTCGAACATTTCTCGGCCACCCCAATTATCTTGTTCTCAGCCAGGAGACGCCACATGGGTATTTGTGGCCCTCGAAAATGTCTTCCGGTCGTGGATCGCAACTGACGCGGGTTCAGATGGCCTGTGGGATGCTGGCACTGTGTCCAAGGTGGGAACTCTACTTGAAGCCCTAGCTCATATGGACCTCAAGGCCATCTTCCACCGAAAATTCCTTACGTGTCATTATCGAGGCATTGTCCTGCACTAAGTGAACCTTCGCACTTGGCTTTCCTCGTGCTCCACCTCGCGGGGAACTCCTGGTTCTCTCATCAGATGTTATTCCCCGCTATGCATCGGGCAGATGTCTGGTCGCGCTTAGGCCGGCCAGTTAGCTATAATATGGAACATCCTGAGCGTGTCGGCCACCTATGCATCTCACTTGGCGATGAACTCTCAAAATTGGAAATGTGAACCCCCTACATTCACATTAACATCACAAGTTGAAGATGGATCGAAGTTTGTACTGTCACGCCGAATGTCAAAGCCCAATTTCAAGAGGCACTCAGCAAAGTCTGGGGTGCAGAAGAAATGGTCCAGGGAGCTCAGCGACACAACCCGAATCCTTATTCTCACAGGAATTGCGAATTTCTGGACGATTGTTCACATTGGATATATCGACAAATTCGTGCCCCGGCAGGCATACACTGGCCCAAGGGCTCGTTCCGAAGTCCCCTTTCTGCGAAGGAATATGCCGCCAAATGCTCGAAAGAGCAGCGAAGTCAAAAAATGGAGCGGTCTTTCCAAGGCAGCAAGGATACGCTTGAGGAGGCGACTGCCTTCCCAACAGACCTGAAAATGACAACCACGATAGGTTGGTCGTATTTAAGAGAGCAGAAAGAAGTGGGACACTGGGTTGGTATTGCGGGAAAAAAATCTGGACGGCGCCGAAGCTTTGACGGAGTCCGAAGAAGCTTGCACTCGAGATGTCTGCACTTCAATCTAATTTCGGGTTAGACAGAGAGCCAAGTGCTCAGTGCTCACCAGGAACATTGTGGTGTCTCTACCGCCTGAGTTAGGCGAGTGCTCTAATAAACACAGGCGAAACGACGTAAGTTAGCTTTGGAACTTTTGCTGAAATTGAAAGCCCCTTCGAATCGCCCCTGTGGCATCTGTTTCCCGTTATGCCCCGTCTGTGCTAGAATAAGGCTCCCGAAGCCAAGGCTACAAGATATATTCGGTCAACCCGGCACGCCACGGCGTACCCATCCACTGGTCTCTACCACACCAATTGCCCCCCACATCAATCGGGAAGTCGGAAAGTGCTATAGATAATAGCATATGATGGTTCGAGAGCCTAGATGGAACATCATGGCGCCTGTGTGCGCGACCTGTGGCGTGGAACTTCGACCATCCGCATCCCGGGGAATCGGTAGTGTCCGAGGATGGAGAAATACCCGCGCACTCAGCTGGTGGATGAACCATTCGAAGTACACAGGATTGCTCAAAATCTTCCAAGTGACTCCGTACTGGCCCCTGATCGTGAAAGCCCAGAAGTCTTTCTGATGCTGAAAGGAGTGTGTGTGCTGTAGGACGGGCGACGACGACGGCGGCAGGGCAAGGCGGTACCGCGATACAGTCGTGATCAAGCCGGGTGCCACTGGCGTCGTGGTATTTGACAGTCGGTTTCGAAGTCGCTTGAGTAGGGACGAGCGAGGGGCATCGAGTGTGACTTCGACTACCAAATCGTAGCTGTCGTGATGCAGTGGGCTTTGGCACACGGATAGTGCGATACAAGGAGACTCGAGAAAACACCTGTCATTGTCGGGGAGGTCGACGGCGAAATAAGGAATTCCTTCAGGGTCCGTGAGGTCATCATCGATGAATTCGTTGAGCGACCGCCATAAATGGCCCAGCAACCCAATATTGTGAATCCGAACATAATCCGGGGTGATGGGATTGCGATAGCTGAGAACAATGTGTCTCGAGCACAGGAGGAAGTTCTGCAGATTGTTCAATACCGTAATTAGTAATCGATGGGAGGCTGAATGTTTCATACCACCAGATTCGCAGAGTCAAAGAGGATGAATTCGACGGTGCTCAAGTTCAAGAGGAGGAATGGCAGACCCCCAGCCGCGACTTGGCATACGAAGAAATCTCCGGAAGCCTTGATGCTCGGCGACCAAACTGCTGCGAATGGGAGATGCAAGAGATTGTGTGATTCGCCGGTTTCCAAGTTCGCTTCGAGGATGATGGTGTGGCTCCCACCAAACCTGTAGCTGTGAGAGAATTGTAGCATCCAACTGGAGATCTAGTGGGCAAGGTGCGCACATTCGGAGGGAGACCACAGCCTCTGACCCGCCTCGGCGGAAATCAAACTTCGCTTCTTCGACGTGGTCGTCCGGAGATGCCCAGCCCCATACCCGCCGCGCACGATGCACGTCCCAGCACTCTACGGCCCGGGACAAAGTGCCGGTTTGCTTGTAGAATACGATATGTCTTCCCTCCGGGAGGAAGTCGACACGAGATGACTCGCCCCATAGGCTTTCCAACGAGAGCTCGATCTGCCGGCAGAGCGTTGGGGGCATTGAAGAGGCGGGAGACCATGTTAATGGCCCAGATACTCCACGCTTCACCTGTTGTATTAACTCAGCGGTTGATAATCTCTCCAGATTTTCCTCTGCTGGTGGATCGATCAGGTATCGCGAAGACAGATCACGGACGACCGAGATCCATAGTTGTTTGGCGGAGACAAGCCCATGAAAGTACTTGTCAATCTGCAAGCCGACCATGCACATGAGCGTTAGTTGACTGAATCCATAGGCTGACGGTTGAACGCACTCGAGAGAGAGATACTATCGTATACACATCCAGAAGCGTGCATACGTGTAAGAGGACATCAGCATTCAACGAATTGAAAGGCATGCGGTCAGTAAACGAGAATTTGGTTGTGAAACGGTTAAGAAGCTCTCCGAATGCAAGGGAGTGAGCGCCAAGTGCAAGAGAGTGAGCGCTGTGCTCAAAAGCTGTTTGAGGCAGTGCAGGCGGCCATCACATCAAGTCATCAATATAAACGCGCGTATACACGAGGGCACCGCCATTAGTCTCTTTTGCCTCCTGCCACCATCGCTAGCCTTGGGATTGGAAAAAAAAGGGGTCGCTGCTCTTTACCCTTGGATCGAAGTTGTTTCCTCCAATACTACTATTTTAGACCACTTACCTGGCCACATAAGCCTTGGTGCTGCATACGTCATCGTTGTAGTGAGTCAATCCAGGCACAACTATATCAGAACGAAGGCATGCATCCTAGGAAGCACTAAAGACCCCAAGTTCTCAAATATTCCAACATTTGAGTTCACAGTGAATTTATTTTGCGTGGCAGTACAACATGGCCAAATAACAGGCTAGTTGGCCACCCCGCTAAATAATGGGCTGAGCTCTCAAATGGCGGCCAACTGTACTCTAAATCATAGAGGTCAATCATATTGACTATTTCACATAGTTTTGGTGCATATGTGAGGCATACGAAAGGTCAGAAAATCTGCTTCCGGCCGATGGGGAACCCCAAAATTGGGGTCGTGAAATGAACGAGTGTTCTGCAAGTCAAAAAAAACCCGATAAGGGCCAAATTAAGATCCATGCTACTCAATGGGAAGTATTGAGACGTACCTGAATGCCCAACTCCATCCCAAGATGCTCGCAGCTCCTCCAAAAAATCCAACTATTAGCGAGACCGAAATTGGGTGGTTTAAGATAATGCCCTGCAGAGCTATCAGAGGTGGACGGATAAAATCTCGAAATACCTCTGGGAATGAAGTATTTGATAGTTACAAGTCCCTTGTACGATTCTAGACTGATAGCATGGCGTTGTCGTGTCCCGCGAAGGTGGCCAGCATGGCTGACCCAATAAAGCAGTTGTGCTTTCTCGAGTGTATAAAAGAGAGTACTTCGGCCCACTGCCATCCAGTATCATCATAGACGGAGGCCCAGAATCAGGGGATCACAATGAGCCACAAAGATCGTTGATCAATGAAGAAATGGTGGAGAAATAGCGACGCAAAGTGAGGCGAGCGGTCCGATGGCAAGGGATTCCGATCCGCGATGCCGTAGCTTTCGATCAAGCCATCACTTTTGGCTGGAATTTGGTCTGAACCTTCGTCGGAGGTCCTACTCTGTTCGTACATCGTGCCCAGTCAAAATTATTAATCCCTAGCCTTCTAGCTCCCAAGTGGCCAACTAAGTGGGGTGGCCAGGTAAGGGGTCCCAAATAGTAGTCATGAATAGTGTTGCCGCGGTCCGGTTCAGGTCCGGTTCATGCCCATATTTTCTGAACCCTGAACTGGACCTCAGGTTCGGTTCGCTGAACCTCACAGCCACCGAACCGGACCACAGGTTCAGGTTCAACGGGGTCCAGTTCAGGTTCAGACCAGGTTCGAACCTTGAACCAATTCTATTCTGATCAAAATCATTTGTACAGCTTGTAACCGGCACAAATATAAGTACAACTGACCGGTAGAGACTCTAGACCCTCTGAATGTCCTCTTCATCCGACTCGGAAGCAGCCCACATATTGCCTGTTTACATCACAGAGAAAGTAGCGCAGCCATTATGTAAGAAGTAACATCTGTGACTGCCTTGGGGGTAAAGTGGCTAATTGAACTTAGAGGTGTCGGACATGAATGATACATTTTAACACCGCACACCCTGTTATCAGTAGCCTTTGTTCCATCCCCAGAAGCCCATAAGTCTTTCCTACTTGCTCCCTGCCTCACTCGGAACATGGCCCATAAGAGGGTCATGTTCAACATGGAATATTAATCTGTCAAAGGTTCCTAAATGGGTCAAAGATTCCGATACCAAGTCAAAACGTTGCCAGCTCACTCGTTTAAAATTTTCTGCTCAGCTTCCTCGGGGTGCAAAGTCCACAAATAACTTCTATTGGGTAAATGTAACATCACAAATCACCATAGACCCTGCCCCAATGATGTTGCACAAAATATCGGAGCAGCACATTGAGTATTTACATGCATTAGGACACTTTGGGGCCCAGATTTGTAGTCCTTAGGACCAATTTTTGGGCAAGGTTCGAACCGGTTTGAACCGGTCCAGCCAGGTTCAGAGAATTCTGAATTTTTTTGAACCTTGAACTGGACCTTCGGTCCGGTTCGGTGAACCTCACAGCCACTGAACCGGACTTTTGGTCCGGTTCAGGTCCGGTTCAGGTTCACCAGCGGTTCAGAACCTGACCGCGGTAACACTAGTCATGAATCATTCTCTGCTCCTGAGCCACGATGAGCCACTGTCGGATCGATCCGTATCTCGACTGGAATTTCTCGCCAACAAGCACGAGTGACCTTACGGTGATTTGGCAAGAGCTCGAGAAGGCCCTCGCAAGTTCAAGTATGAATATATACTCTCCAGTTTCTCGATCATTTGCCGTGGCGCTCAAGAAAATGTACGGCGTCTGGCGGGCTTTATTCGCTAGCAGCCACTCATACTCATCTCCGTGACATCTCCTCATTGGCCGGACTTGCAGAGAAACCCCCATGTATGGATGCGTCTTGCAACTGCTTGCGTCTCTTCTCTGACTGAAATCTCTCGTCCTCCAGCTGAATATATATTGTCGTCCCTGGAGTTACTCTCACCGTCTACATCGTCTGCTCTGGGGAATTCTTCCTTCGTTACGCTTATGGTACGCTACTAAGGACTTGTGTCCATGCGGAATTACCATCGAGGCGCGCTCACGCTGCGCCTGAAACCCCTGACCGGCGGCGTCTGCCCAGGCACCTTCTTCCGCTCCGTCCATCGAAGAGTTGAATCCCCCACTTATTTACGCCCCATACATGTCGATTCCCAGAACCATCGTGCTCTTTGGGGTGTGGTACAGGAACCACCCTACGCAGATCAGTTTTGGTCGGTCTGTCTATATTTATGCTTCGATTCATTTGAATTATCCTCATACTCACCGCTATCTATAATGATTTTCAGTAGCATATCGGCGACGCTTGCGCTCTTCCGTTGTCTCCGCGAACCGCAGTTCGAGAGCTGGCTACCGGCGAGAGCCTACGCAAATATGGTGGTGCTAGTCAAGAATCAAGATGCGGTGACATGATACCTAAAACTGAAGTCGAGGTTTGTCTCGCGTGGAAATAAGACTCCACTCTTCTTCGGATCCCGAGATCGTCCGCTCATAACCGCTCCTTCTCTGTGATTTATCACTTAGGCTCAACCTTTCACACGCGACTTCCTCTCCAGACTAACTAAAGGTTCGATCATGCTCATGCTCTGTAGTCCATCGTCGTATCCAATTCAGCCCGCCGTTATCCGCGACACTCAAACACCATTCAGTATCGCCCTCCGCCCGTGGTGCATACGTTCTAAGACGTCCTCGATTCAGCCTATGTGCATCCATCGCCAAATAAAATAAATGCGCACGCCGGAGCATACCGCACATCCCGATGTGGTACAGTCCGAGTTCACTTTGCAGGGCACGGCGGCGCAGCGGCTCTCGAATACCTAGGGGCGAGTGATATGTAGACTGGGAGCAGTAGTTAGAAAGACCACGACGTACGACGGACCCACGCGCGCGGAGGGGGGCGGGAGCTTGGTTCGGAGAGGTGGCCATGGTGGATGTGTGCGGTTTTAGAGCATCCGGGACGGCGAGCGCAAGTACACGCGCAAGGAGTAGTGCGAGGGGAAGGATGCGATAGAGGAGTGGGTTGTACATTTGGAGAGGGCGAGTACAGGATGTGCCGTCGTGGCCTGGGTTATAAAGGGTTGAGAGCCCAATATAACTCGAATGACGAGGCGGCGAAGTCGAGAATAGCACAGCGTAGGATGTGCTTTGCGGCGCGAATCGGGCCAGCTTCCGTGGTTCACGGGATAGCTTGCTAAACGCCGAGATGCAATCCTAAGTTATGTTCGACACCGATCCACACAATTATGATACACTCCGTCTATCCAGGAGTATGAAAAAGATAGTAGAACGCCCGCACGCACGCGCAGCGTCCCGCTCAAACCGAGGTCGCGTCCTCCGTGTGCTTCCATAGCCGTGCCATCGCCTCCGGCGATCCGTAGTAGGCCTTGGTCAGCCCGATGTTGTCGCCTTTGTCGCTTGTACGCACGGCGCCCGGACCCGCTTTCAACAGCCCATACAGCTGGTACTCGCCGGACACCTCGACGGAGTACGAGAATGGGGTGAGGAGTGGCATGAGGACGTTCGACGCCTTCATGAGACGGGAGTCGGAGGACTTGAGGAGCCCCGAGCGTACTACGCCGGGGTACGAGTGTACGAACGAAAGCCCGGTATACCGTGCTGCCAGGTCCTGCGGTCAGTTAGGACGGGAAAATAAAATTAATCAGGCTAGGGACGCACATTGATCATGATATCGTTATATGTGGGCGCGGCTGCCGCTGCATTGGGGAGGCTGAAGCTCTTCTTGAGCCCGAGGTCGTCGAGGTCGATCGCACCGCCGTACCCAGCCCCGAGCACCGACATCACCTGCGCGTCCTGCCCCGCCTTGTGGGCTTCCACGACCGCGGATATAAGATCCCGAATAAACTCTGCAGCTCTGTCAGCGCAGGCATTGCATCGTCCGAAAAACATTGCTCACTCCACCGCCCGTAATAGTGTACCGCGAGCTTGCGGTCGATGCCCTCCTCCGTCTCGTTACGCCCGTTCATTGTGAGCACACCGGGAGTCAGCACGAGGAAGTTGATCTTGGGGATGCGCGCCTGCAGCTCGCCTGCGACACGGTGAACGTTCTTCATAAGGGTGATGTCGCACTCGACGAACTCGTGCGTCGCGCCCGGTGCGCTGGGTTTCGGGAAGGTGGCGAGGATGGCCTCAGCGGCGGCGCGGTTCCGACCGACGAGGACGATGTGCGCGTTGCCCTTCGTGTGTCGCGCAAAGGCTTCCGCCATTCCCTGCCCGATGCCCGACGTCCCGCCGACAAAGATCGCGACTGGGGTGTAGACTGGGGCGAATCCAGCATTGAACGCGCGGACGGTGGAAAGCGAGGGCATGCTGGTGAGATTGCGGTACCAGACAAATGAGATTATGGGGAGGAGGATGGAGGTCAGAATCAAGGAGGATTTCATGCCGAGGGCTGCGTTCGCAGTCGCTCTCCGCAATTTGCTGATGTCAGACTTCTTTGTCGCAATTGATTAGTCGCAATTGATTAGTCAGGACAAAACTGGAGAACAACGGAACTTACGTTCAACCTAAGTCCTGAAAATTTTATTCTACTCTTCATAGGGTAAAGCAAAGTGTTCATGAGTGATCAAATTTGGGCCGAAAGTCATAGTTAAAAAAGCGTACTGCCGCGGGAGAAACAAAAAAATTGGGGGTGGTGTTGAAGTGGGTTGTCGGAAATAAGCCCAGACAAACAATACCGAAACCTCCCGTAATGTAACTACTTATGCTAGGCAGAGGAAAACGTGTGGTTAGAGCAGCCCCCTTGGTCTTCTTGATCCTTGGAGGTGCTTTTATTTTGCTTTGATTAGTTGTATCAGCCGAGGACTGTGAAACCGTTTGACGTATCCGGAATGCCGACCAGAGTCTCTGTCGACTAATAAGATGACATCGGTGCTGAATCTGGGCCTGCAACAAGCTGAAGAAGATTGGATACGCCTGCCGGTTCTTGCCATTCATTATTGGACTACATAGTGGATTTCGAGCCAGATAGTCCTATAGCATGAGCCATCCCACGGAGTAGAGTCAGTAGACTTCAGTTTTTATGACCGTTCTAGTCCTGTTTGTATGTGTACGCGCAGTTGACGTGCTGACGTGATGGCCGCCAGGCGCACAGCCTCCGCACACTTGACTAGAACGGTCACTCACTCCCAACTCATTCTGCGTCTTTCTGCCTTTCGTGAAACGTCATAAAGGTCTTACGCAGACTATTAAATCTCTAATGCCCCTCCATTCGCTAAACTCAGACGTCCTGCTGCTTATATGCACGTTCCTGGATGTTTTCACGATACTAGCTCTCTCTCGGGTGCGCTCCAACGGGTACATTCATTCAACTAACACTCATGCATTTAGCCGGTTCACAGGTGAACAAATATCTTGGCGTGGTCGTCTCCTCAAAACAACTGTGGATCTCGATCGTCCGCGATCTGTCTTCGCGATACCTGATTGACCCACCGGCAGAGGAACATCTGCAGAGGTTGTCAACCGCTGAGCTAATGGAACAAGTTAAACGCGGGGTAGTCGGACCACTAACATGGTCACCCGCTTCTTTAATACCCCCAACGCTGTCCCGGGAGATCAACATCTCGCTTGAAACGCTACAGGGCGAGTGGTCTCAGATCGAATTCCTTCCTGAAGGAAGGCATGTCCTATTCTACAAAGAGAGCGGTGCATTCCCCCACGGTGTAGAGTGCTGGGATGTGCACAGCGGTCGGCGCGTGTGGGGCTGGTCATCTCCTGGCTACCAGGTCGGACACGCGACGTTCGACTTCCGAGGCAGATCAAAGGCTGTGGTATCCCTCGAAAGGTGCGCTCCCTTGACCATTGAATCTGTGGGCAGATGCTATAATGTATCTGGTAGCTACGATCTTGACAATCGGACCATCATCCTAGAAGCCGACTTCCAAACAGGGGAATCCCGCGTTCTCCTACATCTACCAGCCGCTGCAGCTTCCTGGCCGGCTGAGACTCAGCTTTCCGGAGATTTTATCGCATGTAAGATCTTCATTCAACCGACACCTTTCATTCTCGTGAATTTTCGCACCGCGGAATTCATCCTCTTTGACCCCTCTAATCTGAAGGTATGATCATTCTTCATCCCAGTGCCGGTGTTATCTAATAATGTTCAGGATGTCAAATTGTTCCCCAGCCACATTGCACTCCTCTGCCGCGACTTTTCCACCCCGGATTATGTTCGAATTGTTGACATAGCATCCTTCAGCCGTCTATGGCGGCCTCTCGGCACATTTACGCTGGATAACTTCACGGACCATACAAAAATTCGTTACCTTGCCGTCGATATCCCCGGCACTGAAAGCCCTCGTGTCAGTTCTCCTGTTACTAAACTCCATGCCGCCAAAAGCCCAGTACACGACCAGTGCTACGAGTTGGTGGTCGAGGTCATAGACCGTAATACCGCCTCACCTCCGTCGCTAGTCAGACGGATACGGAATCGACTCACCAATACTCCGACACCGCTCAGGAGCAACTGGATCGTCACTTTAGCACGGTACCGCCTTACCTTTCCACCGTCGTCGCCGGTCATACTACAGCCTCTCACAACCCTCTTCCGCCATCCAAAACATTTCCGCCGTTTCACGATTATGCACCAGTACGGCTTCTCCTGGTCCATCCCGAAGAATGGAGGGTTAGAATGTACGGTTTACCAACTGAGTGAGGCTGGGATCCGCCATCCTCAGGTGCTGCCTCGTCCCTGGGGAGTCGGTGTCCTGTTGCCCGGTCCGCAGATCTCGCGTACCGGTGCTATGATGGTCCTCCTGGGTCACCGAATCCTCGTGTGCTATTTTCTATAACACATTCTGAGTTCCAACAACCGCTCGTCCTGCGCTGGGCGTTCTCGGACATTTTGTTTTTGTTACTCTCGTTCTAACGGACTAGGAATGTCTCCCCTGCTTTGTTGAACTCCTGCATATATGATATAACTGCACTAGCCCTTCCATTTCGGTGTCTTGGTGAAAACTTCCTTCCGACTTCCTTCGGCTCGTCGGGGCAATCCAACCGAGGCAAATATGTCTTGCCTTCACGTCGACCCTCCTTCACAACATGTACATGCGATGTGTATATGTGACCTTCCTCTTTACAGCCGAGACTACTTATGTTTTTTGTTTTACGGGGATTCCGATCACGTGCCATGATCCGCCGTCGGCATGATGGCCGCTCGCATGTGGTCTGGCGATCCGCCGGGTTGAAATTCTTGGTTCAACTTTTGAACGAGGGGGTTCGCCTACAACTGGGGCCCAGGCAGCCTTCCAAGCTCACCAATTCCATGTCCTATAGTTACTCTGACCGGAATATATGTTACGGGAGCCCGGAATGGGAAACTGACGGGAAATTCACGGACCAAAATGTTAATAACGAAGGCTAGAAATATACTAGGCCTCCACAAATGTGTAATTCATCAGTTGGTAGTATCACTTATGCCTCTCAATCGTCAAACACATACTGTAGCAAAATAAATCCATCCACCACCATGAAATCGAGATGCAGGTGCGGCACAGAGAATCAGATCTTCACCTGATTCAGGGGCCTTGAAGCCCAAATACACTGCTAAGCTGTAAAAATATGTAGTCCGAGATGCGTTATTCTCCGGATTCGGGCCAAAAAAAATGTTTGAGGCTGCATTCGAAGACCGTCGAGATACCCGAATATGAATGTTCATAGCGGGCATAGCCAGGCCTCTAGAGCTCCAATACTGTGTTATTAGAATGGCCATGCTACTTGAAGGAGTCAATAATCGAGTGGGGCTCACATGCGCTGCACACTGAGTCGTCGATCAGCGAGTTGCGCGCGCCATCAGCCCAATGAACACAACCCGAGCACTACAAATAAAGCTGGTGGGTCTCCACAGTCCATCAGATTACTCTGTGGGAAGTTTGGGACATCCCCCCGTAAGTATCAGACATAAGCCGGGCGGAAGACGGAAGTAGGCAGGCAAAAGGGCGGAAAATAAGTGAAATAAGAGCATTAAGCACTTAGCTTAGAGGCGTGTAATTTACGCGACGGGATGATGATCAGCTGATCGCAGTAGTGATCGCTACACAGCCCCGACCGCTTACACTGTCAGTCTGTCACCTACATTTTGCTGGCATTCGCAGAAATTCTCGCCTTCACCGCAGCGGCTGTGTCTCTTTGGCCAATGCCCCTCCATTCCCTGAATTCAGATGTCATCTTGCACATATTCACGCTCCTGGATGTTTTCACCATACTGTCGATCTCTCGAGTGCGTTGCAGTTTACAGACTTAGAACGGTCGATCGATTGACGCTTGTTCGCCGGTCTGCAGGCGAATAAGCATTTTCGCGCGATCGCATTCGCGAAACAACTGTGGATCTCGGTCGTCCGTGATCTAGTGTCGCGATACCTGATTGACCCGCCGGGAGAGGAAAATCTGGAGAGGTTATCAACCGCTGAGCTAATGCAGCACGTTAAACGCGGGGTCATCGGTCCCCTGACATGGTCGCCTTCCTCCTCCGTTCCCCCAACGTTGTCTCGGCAGATCCATATCTCACTGGAGGCCCTACGAGGCAGATATCATGCCGAATTCCTGCCAGAAGGAAGACATATCCTGTTCTACACGGAGACCGGCGCGTTCCCCCGCGGGGTAGAGTGTTGGGAGGTGCGCAGTGGGCGGCGCGTGTGGGGATGGTCATCCCCCGACTACCACGTTGGAAATGCGACGTTCGACTTTCGCCGAGGCGGGTCAGAGGCTGTGGTGTCCCTCGAAAGGTGCGCACTTCTGAACCTGTTATCTTTGCTGGATGCCATAATTTTCTCCGTAGCTATACGTCTCCCAGATGCATGATCCTCATCGAAGCCGACTTGAGGACAGGGAAGTCCCGCCAACTCTTGCACCTCCCAACCGGTGCAGTGTTCTCGCTAAGGCCCTACTCAAAACTCTCCGGAGACTTCTTCGTATGCCAGGCCGATACCTCGAATGCTTATCCTTTCCTCCTCGTCAACTGGCGCAGTGCAGAATTCATCCTATTCGATTCGAACAAATATGTGGTATGAGTATTCGCCATATTGTTCGTTGCGGTATTTATCAAGTTACAGAGAGTTCTGCTCTTCTCCGGACACATTGGATTCAGCTACCACTATGAACTGACCCCCACCTATGTCCACATTCACGATATTGCGTCTCTGGGCCACCTGTGGCGGCCTCTCAGCGAATTCGCCTTCGACAACCTCACGGACCCTGAAGAAATTCCTCATATCACCGTCGATGTCCCCGGCATCGACAATCCTCCCGACTACCTTTACTTTCCACGGATACAAGTGTATGTCGCCGAAAGCCTGGTGCACGACGAGGCCTACGAGTTAGTATTCGAAGCTACTACGGAACCTCCTCGGCCTTCCCTGCTCAAACGACTACGGAACCGACTCACAAACGTATCGGCCCGCCACAGGGGCACCACTGTGTCGCGGTACCACCTCACTCTCTCGCCGCCGCCGCCGCCCGCTCTGCAGCTCAAGTCGCGCGGCTGCCATGAGTATTATCTCGGCGAGTTCACGGTCAGGAGCCGCTACGGCTTTTCTTGTGGTGCCCAAGACAACCCCGTGGTTCACCCGCTGGATGATGCCGAAACCTGCTATCCGAGGACGCTGCCGCGTCCAGTATTGAGCATTCCGACTTCGAGACCACAGTTCTCGTCCACGGGTGCTATGATGGTCTACAACGGCTCCCGAATTGCCATTTGCTATTATGTGTAGCACAAAGGCTCAACTGCGAGCGGTGGTCAAGATTTAATATAATAACGTCTCTCACTCGTACCTTTCGGTTTCTTCAAGCTTGGAGCGACGCTGGTGTTCCGTTTTCCGCCTGCGCTGGCCCACACTAAATTTACGACGTAGACATGGTGTGACATTTTCAATGCCCAGTTTTTTATGTCTCGGGCGGACAGGGCTCTGTTACAAAATTTCCGTGGGCAGTATTGAACAATAACCCATAGAATGAAGGTCCATAAAATGATCACTATCCAACGGCGTGCTCCTCTATATCCCCCACCTTAACCGTATATAATCATTCTCATTTAAACACCATCCTCTCCTCAATAAAATAATATGCTCCGAGCATCGTGGAGCCGACGCCTTGCCGCGCCGGAAATAGCACCTCCACGAGCGGCAGCACCGTAGGGTCGGCCGCCGCGTCCGGCAAGATTGCTTGCAGCGCGGGGAGCGACGCATACCCGAGCACGAGCTGAACGAGGGCGCCGCGCGGGAGCGTCAGGGTTGGTCCTGCGGCACGGGTTTGCATTTACAGGATGAGAAGGACGAGGAAAGACGCACTGGTGTCGCGGTCACCGTCCTCCTCGATGGAGACGGTGCCTGACGCGACGCGCAGGACAACGCCACCGGCGAAGCGCAGCGCGCCCGTGTAGTTCGCCCCGAGGACGGGGGCAGCGCGCGCGATGCGCGCTGTAAGCGCTGGCTGGACCGCCCGGAGGAAAGCTGGGAGGGAGGGGATCGCGGCCCACCTGTAATAAATACGCTTATTAGGATGGCATAAAAAAAAATGAGGTGTCGGTGGGGTGCGGACGACGCACCAGACGCGGGGGGTACTGTACTGAGAGGACGCAGGGGCGGGGGCAGCTAGCTCGTGTGCGATGAGCCAGCGCCTCAGGGGGTGTGCGTCGGTGACGACCCAGCGGATGCTCGTCAGCCTGTCAATCGGGCGTCAGAATGAGCCAGCGAGGAACCGATGGGGACAGACTTCTTTTTGGTGGAGAGCGAAGTCTCAACCGCAGGGATAAGCTGCCGGACGATGGCGACCGTCACGGCGGATGCATCTTCCACGCCGTCCCAGAGGAGGGGATGGACCCCGGCCTTCGGCTCCCCGCTATTCAACAGCCCGGCGGCGGCGACGATGCGCGGTGCGGCGTCCGGGGTGTCACGCTTCTCGAGGACGAAGAAGGGATGAACGGGGAAAGTGTATCCTGCCGGACGCTCGCCCAGGATCCAGCGGAGCTGCGCATTGAGCGTCGGGGCGGTGACACCTGCGAAGATATCCGCCGTGGCCCGCGGGGCTGCGACGAGGCGCTCTAGCTCGGGAATGTCGGCGAGCGTTGCGGGGCGTAGGGAAAATGGCGCAAGCACCCCCTCGACGGGTGCAGTGTAGGGGCGAAGTGCAGACAGGTGCGTCATGAGCCCTCGGCCCATGTCGAGGGCGTATTCGTAGCCCTGTGTGCGGTCTGTGTGGGCGTCAGTTAAACAACGACAAGAAATCGGAGACAGGATCGCAAGACTCACAGTAGATCGGTATTCCGGTGATAAGCATGAATCCGCAGCCGGCGGAGAGAGAGCGCGCGTGCACCATGTCGAAGAGGGCCTTGACGATGTTCTCGCCCGTGCGCTGGCCCTGTCGGTAAGCCGGCTTGCACGCAACGATTTGCACTTTCCCAGCGGGTACGCGTGCTGCATCCCCATCGAAGGAAAACTCCGCCGGTAAATAGTAGACGAGCGCCACAACGCGCTCTTGCGCCGAGTTGGCCTCTGCGCGAAGATCGTCGACATATGTCGGTAGGTCGCTGTGGGTCGCAGGGTTTTCAAGTGGAGAAGCATCGACGCAAATGGCCCAGTTGGTGCTGAATCCATGTTAGCAATTCTACAGTCCACGATGGAGAGCGGCGCACGAGCTTCCAGAGTAAAAGGCGTCGTCTATATGCGGCTCTATATACCGCGCTCCGAATTCTTTTTCTTCCCCTTCTTTCATCCCCAAGGAGAGACATGACACAAGGATGCATCCTGCTTTATCTGCAGCAGTCGACCAGCGCAGGACCAAACCATCCCCGAGTTCGCGCCGATATGTAGGATCTCCCGGGCTTTGAGCAGATGGCATGTTGTTGGTAAGATGATGGGCTTGGGGGAAATGAAATTCGGATACACCAAGCAAACATTGAGCGTGATTTTATACTCTGAACTCCGCTAGTTATCGGCCCATCTCCGCGACGCGCTGATAAATCGTAGTCAAATCACGATCGTGCCGCAAAACACGGTACAGAAGGTCTTGTGTAAAGTCGCAGCAGATGGCGCAGTCCAAGTTATATGACCCGCAGTTCGAATGGGCTCGCTGCGCGTGGAAAGAGACCAAACGTGTAGGGAGCTCATGATAGTGTGAGTCAGAGTGGCGGTGTCGACAATTTACGCGCCGTTATGACAGCGGCATAGGCCCCGTGAAGCTCCACCAAAGGGTTGTCCGGAAAATTCTTGGATTTGGGCCTCCAAAACCCATAATTTTTCGGTGTTCTAGAGCTCAAAAACCCAAAATCGGACAGGGGTCGTTACATGCCGCGATGCCGCTCACTGATGCGATCGGGCCGTGCCCCAAACTGGGCTATCTGGGTCCAAGATTCTGTCCTGACGCCGTCAAAAACCCATAATCCGGACAGGGTTTGGCGGATTTTTGGCCTCAAAAACCCATAATTCGGACAAGGAAATGGCCAAATTTCGACGTCAAAAACCCAAAATTTCGGACAACCCTTTGGTGGAGCTTCACGGGGCCTAGCGGCATTGTCTGTGTTTACCTTCGACTTGCTCTTGACCACCGGCGGGGAATATGTACTGTATCGGTCTTGCTAGCATGGAGAGTACATTTCCACTCGAGCTTGAGCGGGAGATATTCGAAACGACCGCTTTGATGCACCCTGGGCAAATCCCCACGCTGCTCCGAGTCGCTCGCCGCGTTCTACTCTGGTTTTGCCGTTCTAAAGCATTCCGAATACATTCTGATTTTCAACCAGGATCGAGCCGTTATTGTACAGAGTGATCAGTGCGAGAGACGCTCCGCCGTACTCGGCCCAGGCCTTAGCCCTCCTCCGCGCGACCAAATCGAAACCGCCCAAATTCTTCCAAGACGCCGTCCGCCACTTGTTGGTCGGCTTCCACAAGCCTTGGTCACGAGAGGAGGCGGTGGAGGTATTGACCCTGTGCACAGGCGTCGTGAATCTGGCGTTCTTCGGGCAACTGGCGAGCCCCGCGATCCTCCCGATTCTGGCAACCATGCGCCTTCTGCGGCTGTCGGCGTCTCTCGTCCAGTTATTGGGCGGGAGCGCGGCCATCGATCCTACGCACGCCCTCTTCTCCTCGCTCACGCACCTCCACGTCTTTGACCGCCCCGAGAACCTGACCCGCATTCTCGCGCACCCTGCCCTGCCCGCCCTCACCCACCTGTGCTTGAATAACGAGCTGCCGTGGGGCGTCATAACGACGCTGCTCGCGGACCGCCCCCGCCTTGACATCCTGCTAAATCTCTGGGACCGCGCAGAGGTCATGGTCGCCTACGAACACGCGTAGCGTGTACCCCTCCGGGACGTCCGCTTTACCATGGGGCTGTACACCAGCGAGTTCTCCACCGATTGGGAGGCCAGTGCCGAGGGCCGCACCAATTTCTGGTCGTTGGCAGAAGATTTCGTCGCGCGGAAGAGGACTGGAGCTATCGCAGGTACTATTTCCCGTCTTGACTTTGCTAATAAGGCTGACTGACGTACGTCCGGTCTCAGGGGATTGCTATTGGTCGGATAACTAACATTGCATTACATTATTTGCGAGAAGAGTTATGGGTCGTTCTATAGGCTTCTATCTCGTTATATTATGGTGGAATAAGGTCTTTGTTGAATGCGCACGACACCTGCAACCCTAACAAAGAGCACTCAAAGCCAGCCGATTCCGCTACCAAAACCCTGGGCAAGGTTAGATCGTGCTTGAAGGGAGCACCGCGAACGACCTACTGTCCGTCTCCCCTGCTCGCCGCTTCTTAATCAGAATCTCTGCTCCGCCCCACAAATCCTCGCCCGTTCGTGCCGCCTTCGCCCAGTCCCGCTCATAATCCCACACCGCCATCACGAATCGCGGATCCGCCGCCAGTGGTGCGCGCGCCGCAGTGTTGGTCGCGAAGAGCTGCCGCGACCCGCACACGAGCACGAGCGCGTGTAGCGCCGGGCATTGCTCAAGCACATCTTGGAAGAACTCATTCGGGGTGAACTTGTCGTCGAACGAGAGATGCGTGAGTCGTGGAATCAGCGGGAGCCCTGCCCAGCTTCCCAGCCCGAGATACTGTCCGCCAACCCAATTCCCCATGTTGGCGTAGTGGTCGCGGACCTCGAGATGCGTGATGTGCGCGAAGAGCGGCTGCGTGAAGTCTATCCCGTACCCCGGAGGAAACAATTTTTCTAACCGTGCGGTCAATCGTTGTAATGACAGTGCGCCGAGGTCCCGGACGAGATCTAGATTGGACTCGTGGCTGGCCAGCGGGAGGCAGAGGTTGAGCACGCCGGTGCATTGCGACAGGATCTCCTTGACGGCGTAGCGCGGAACGCTGCTTCTGAATTGGATATGACGGACACGCGCCTGCAAGAACCCCGGCGGCATCCTCAGGATCGCATCCTCCCAAACATGCCCCCTCTCCCTGAGGTGGGAAAGGCAAAGCACGCGACACACCATCGGCTCGATCCTGTGACTGCGTTCAGCGCCGTGAAGTATGCGCATAGACACGGAGGTCGCACCATGTATGGACGTGCCGTGCAACACGAAGGAGGGTGGGAATGGATGCTGGATAGAGAGACGCAGTGAATTCAAAGATCTCCCTCTGCAGCTCGGGTGGAAGCGGCGAATCTGGGGCGGATAGCGTCATGAGCGTCGCAAGATAGTCGTCCGAGTCGAAGGACGGAATGGCAGTGCAGGCGGTCATACAGTAATGATACATCCTGACGGAGTTGATGGCGATGCCCGCGCTTTTATGAGTCGAATGAATGAACATCAATGATTGCAGTGCTTCTTGCTTTCGACCACCACCATCGGCCCGGGGAACTTCCCCTCTTCAAGTCTCTTGCTCAGCAAAGCAGATCGAACACGTCTTTCCGGACTGTAAAACGGTGTTCCGGATCGATTGGTCTAGCTTTCAAGGCAAACGGCCGATATTTGAGTGAGTTACAGGGATAGTAAGGAAAGTGATCAAAATTTGATGAAATTCGGGCACGGCCCAAATTCCGCAAAATAGCTGTAAGGTTCGAATTCCGTATCAAACGAGCTAGAGGCATCTGCTTCGCTTTATCCATCTGTCCTTTGCAACTTACACAGCTTCCCCGATTTTGATTTTAATATATCTTGAGCGCTTTGCTTGCCTTTGTCCGTGAATTGCGAGATGATCTTCATGGTTCCTACCCCAAGACTCGTACTGTGTAGGCAGCACCATGCTGCAGATGTCCGTTTTCTTTTACATTCGTGCTGCTTCTTTCTATCATATCGGGCGTAGCCATATCATATCCAGGCGTTTCCTATTGACAGATCGCGCACTTGGACGCGATTTTCTCAGGCCTCTGGTAAGCTTCAACAATAAATAATTTACTGCGTACGACTTGCTCTTGAAACCAAGTGGGTCTCAGGAGTGAAAGGAATTCTGTATTTCAGGTGGGTGGCTCAAGTCACATGTCAAGGGATGCAGTGCGAGGTGCGTCCTCCAACCAATAGAAATCCGCTGAGGTACATGGGTCAGTCCTATCTGGCAAGTGAGCGACGAAAGTAATACCTGCGATAGCTCCACTTCGCTTTTGGGCCACAAAATCATCGGCCGCCGACCAGAAATCGGGGAAGCCCCTCGCACCCGCCTCCCAATCGGCCCAGTAGTTTCCGTACAGCCCCATTACAAAGCGCACATCGTGGACGGGGACATTCTGCGCCCGGCCAAAAGCGACATCGTATTTGCGCTCCGCCCAGAAGTTGGCTAGGAGCTCGAGGCGCGGGCACTCGGCGAGCAGGGTCCGGATCACATTCCATGGCATGAAGTTATTCAAACACAGGTGGGTGAGGGATGGTAGTGCTGGGATGTGCGTGGAGAAATGGGGCGCCGATGTGGCGGGATCCGGGTCTAAAATGTCGAGGTGTGTGATGTAGGCGAACAGCGGGTGTCTCGGATCGACGGAGCTTATTGCGCCGAATAACGAGTTGAGCGACACAGACAGCCGCTGGACGCGCATGTTTCCGAGGACGGGGAGGAGTGCGGGGCTCGACAGGCTTCCGACGACGGCAAAATTCACGACACCCGTGCATAGCTTCAAAACCTCTGTTGCCTCCTCCACCGTCAAACTTGTCGCGGGATCCAGTAACAGATGACGGACTGTGTCGTGGAAGAAACTGGCCGGTTTCCATTTTGTTGCGTTCAGAATGTTGTGCCCCTGATCCGGGACAGTTCTACCTACACAGACAACTCGGTACAGCAAGGGTTCGATCCTGGCTGGGAATCAGACCTATTTGAGATCCTTTGAAGGGAACAACGGTCACCAAACAAGAGTGCGGCGAGCGACGCGGAGAAGCGTGGGGATCACACTAGGGTGCAACCGGGCGGCTGTCTCGAATATTTCTCGCTCCAGTTCGACAGGAAATGCAGGTTCGATGTGCATTGCTGAGCAAGAGACTTGAAGAGCCGTGGTACGATGGTGGTCGAAAGCAAGAAGCAGTGCAATCATTGATGTTCTCATAACAGCACGTAAATAATCGGCACCGCCACCGCAACTCTTCCCCATTCAATTTGCGTTCTACACGGTTGGTTTCAGCTGTAAAATCTGAAGGCAATATCGGAAGAACTGACAGAGAATGCCGGTTTGACTATATGTTTGATTCCCCAACTTCGTCTTATAGCAGTAAATATCTCAGTAGATTCACTCAGACCCACAAATCAGCGCCCGGTCGTCAGGATGATATCATTGCAGTGCACTGCCATTCCGCCCTTCGACTCGTCGGGCCATCTTGCGACACCCATGGCGCTATCCGCCCCAGATTCGACGCTTCCACCCGAGCTGCAGAGGGAGATCTTTGCACTGCGTCCCTCTATCCAGCATCCATTCCCATCCTCCTTCGTGTCGCGCGGCACGTCCATATATGGTGCGACCTCCGTGTCTGTGCGATTACTTCACGGCGCTGAACGCAGTCAAAGGATCGAGCCGATGGTTTGTCGCGTGCTTTGCATTTCCGACCACAGGGAGAAAGGATATGTCGTGCAGGAAGTTAGACTCATTACCAGCCTGCCTACAAATGGCAAAAATGTGGCAAGCACTTTGCCGTACGTGCTCGCCACATTGTTGCTCTTCGTAGGCAGACTGGTTACGAGTCTAGCAGGAAGCGATCATCCTGATGCGGATGCCGTCAGGGCTCTTGCAGGCGCGGGTGCGTCATATCCAATTCAGAAGCAGCGTTCCGCGCTGGGCCGTCGAGAACATCCTGTCGCAATGCACCGGCGTGGTCAACCTCTGCCTCCCGCTGGCCACCCGCTCGCTTACTTTACTTCTCGTCCGGGTCCTCGGCGCGCTGTTGTTGCAACGACTAACCGCACGACTGGAAAATCTATTCCCTCCGGGATACGGAATAGACTTCACACACCCGCTCTTCGCGCACCTCACGCATCTCGAAGTCCGCGACCACTACGCCAATCTGGGAAGCTGGGCCGGCGGGCAGTATCTCGGGCTGGGAAGCTGGGCGGGGCTCCCGCTCGCTTTGCGGCTCACGCATCTCTCGTTCGACGACAAGCCCACGTCTGCACGCAAGTCCCAACTGTATACCTCTCGCTGCCGGCGGAAGGCAGCATACAGCATGTCAATGTGCGGCCGCGTCGGGTTGAAGTGCAGCTATCCAACAGATTCAGCATCCTCCCAATGCACTCAATGGTAAATTTTGCAGTACCTGGGTAACACCTACAGCAGGACCGCCACTGATGAAAGATACCGGGACTGCACCATCAGCCTCGCTGAACATTGCAATATTTCCCGGGGTCGGTGCGAGACTGCCAGCCGCGTAAAAGCCCGATTCGTATGAGGGAGAGAATGCCAGCGCGGACATTATGCCTACAAATGTTAACGACGGAGATGAAAACAAAGCTGTCGATCCACGAAACAAGCCCACCTTTGAGCCCGTCTTTGCTCTTTGTGGATGGCGAAGTAGGCAGACGCGTGCCTTCCCCTCGACGGCTGACGTCAAACATCTCGATCGCATCTTCGAACCCACAGTACAGTCTGTGATGGAATTTTTAGTACGTCCCGTTAGAGTGTCGCGAACCTTCCCTTATAGCCGACAGGTTGAAAGCAAGGGTATGGGGCGCAATCTGGCGCTCGCGGTGATCTACGATACGGTATGATGCACGTAGCTGTGGACCGAAGGGGCCCAGACATGGAGATGTAAAATCGGGGGGTCGTCCACATTACACGAGCTAACGCACCCGTCGATCCGAAGTGTCAAGCAGTTTGACCGGTGTCTCCCGCACGAACGCGACGAAGCAAAAGGATGCAGGGTTTGCGGGGGTTGCGCTTGGATACCAAGTATAGTCTAGTATCGGGGCGGGCTGGGGAAGTGTCTGTGCGAGCGGCTCTGAACTGTACAACAACGGCTCGATCCTGGTTGAAAATTAGAATATAATCGGAATGCTTTGGAACGGCAGAACCAGAGTAGAATGCGGCGAGCGACTCGGAGCAGCGTGGGGATTTGCCCAGGGTGCATCAGGGCGGTCGTTTCAAATATCTCCCGCTCAATCTCGAGCGGAAATGCAGGTGCGGTGTCCATGCAAGCAAGTCCGATATTCGCTGGTGGTGGTCAAGAGCAAGGCGAAGGTAAACACAGGCAATGTCGCCCCAACAGCGCGTAAATTGTGGACACCGCCACCTTGACTCACCATCTCTCTTTCCTCCACGCGCAGCTTGTCCATTGAAACTGCGGGCTCTACTATCTGGACTGCGCCATCTGCTGCGACTTCAGTCCAGACTTTCTAAGTAGTACATAAGTACCGCACAGTGCGGCCTGATGGTGATTTGACTACGATCTATCAATGCCCTCCCGGAGATCCGATAACTAATGCAGAGTATAAAATCACACTCAGCGTTTGCTTGGGGTATCCGATTTTCCCCCAAGCCCATCATCTCATGTCATCTGCTCAAAGCTCGGGAGATCCTACATATCGGCGCGAGCTCGGGGATGGCTTGGTTCTGCGCTGGTCGACTACTGCAGATAAAGCAGGGTGCCTCCTTGTGTCATGTCTCGCCTTGGGAATGAAAGAAGGGCAGGAAAAGGAATTCGGAGCGCGGTATATAGAGCCGCATACAGACGACGCCTTTTACTCTGGAAGCTCGTGCGTCGCATCTTCATCTTGGACTGTAGTATTGCTAACATGAATTCAGCACCAACTGGGCCATTTGCGTCGATACTTCTCCACCTGAAAACCCTGCAACCCGCAGCGACCCTTCGACATATGTCGACGATTTACGCGCAGATGCCGACTCGGCGCAAGAGCGCGTTGTGGCGCTCGTGTACTATTTACCGGCGGAGTTTTCCTTCGACGGGGATGCAGCACGCGTACCCGTTGGGAGAGCGCACATCGTTGCATGCAAGCCGGCTTACCGACAGGGTCAGCGCACAAGCGAGAATATCGTCAAGGCCCTCTTCGACATGGTGCACACGCGCGCTCTCTCCACCGGCTGCGCATTCATGCTTATCAGCGGAATACCTATCTACTGTGAGTCCTGGCCGATGTCTTGTCTTTGATGTAGCTCAAGCCCACAGACCGCACCCACGGCTACGAACTCGCCCTCGACATGGGCCGAGGGCTCATCACACACCTGTCTGCACTCTGCCCCTACACTGTACCCGCCGCCGAGGGAGCACCCGCGCCATTTGCCCTGCGCCCCGCAACGCTCGCAGATCTTCCCGACCTTGAGCGCCTCGTCACAGCCCCGCGGGCCACGGCGGATATCTTCGCTGGCGTCGACGCCCCGATGCTCAATGGGCAGCTCCGCTGGCTCCTCGGCGAGCGTCCAGCGGGGTACACTTTCCCCGTTCATCCCTTCTTCGTCCTCGAGAAACACGACGCCCCAGACGCCGCACCGCGCATCGTCGCTGCCGCCGGGCTGCTGAATAGCGGGGAGCCCAAGGCCGGGGTCCACCCCCTCCTCTGGGACGGCGTGGAAGATGCATCCGCCGTGACGGTCGCCATCGTCCGGCAGCTTATCCCTGCCCTAGAGGCTACGTTTCCCAGCGACAAGAAGTCCGTTCATCATCCACTCCTTATTGTCTCACTCTGACGCTCCGTCTAGACTCACTAGCATCCGCTGGGTCATCACTGACGCACACCCACTCAAGCGCTGGCTCCTCGCACACGAGCTCGCTGCCTCTGCCCCTGCGTCGTCGCAGTACGCCGCGTCCCGTGTATGGTACGTCTTCCCCCACCCCACAATTCACAATTTTACTGTAATATTAATGTACGCATCGCAGGTGGGCCGCGATCCCTTCCCTCCCGGCGTTCCTCCGGGCGATCCAGCCAGCACTTACAGCGCGCGTCGCATGCGCAACCTCCATCCTCGGCGCGAACTACACGGGCGCGCTGCGCTTTGCCGGCGGCATCGTCCTGCGCGTCGCGTCCGGCACCATCTCCATCGAGGAAGACGGTGACCGCGACACCAGTGCGTCTTTCCTCGCCCTTCTCATGCTGTAAATGTAAACCTATCGCGCCGCAGGACCGACGCTGACGCTCCCGCGCGGCGCCCTCGTCCAGCTCGTGCTTGGGTATGCATCGCTTCCGGCGCTGCAGGCGATCTTGCCGGACGCCGCGGCCGACCCTACGGTGCTGCCGCTCGTGGAGGTGCTATTTCCACCGCGACAGGGCGTCGGCTCGACGATGCTTGGAGCAAATTATGTTATTGCGGAGGGGATGGTGTTTAAGTGAGTATCATTATATGCTGGTTAAGGTGGGGATAGAGGAGCAGGCCTGCTACGTAGTAAGAACGTTGGATAGTAAGTCTGCGGCTAATCATTCCCTAGCTGCTGGATCTTTATTCTACGGGGTTTTGTTCAATATTGCCCCAGGAATTTTGTAATAGAGCACTGAGCCCTGTCCGACTGAGATATCAAAGAAACTGGGCCTCTAGGCCGTAAATTTAGCGTAACCTCGCCATAAATGATCCGGGTGCACGCAACAAGTGAAACAAAAGCGTCGCTCCAAGCTTGAAGGTTTGTCGCCGTGCGGATAAGCTTTTCCCTAGGGATGTTTTGACTGGGTTTTCATTCCGGGGTTTTTAACGCATCCGTAACGTGCAGTAGCTACTGTATCTAAATTCCCCGCTTCTCTCTTAGGTCTATCGAGGGTGCTTCATCTTAAGTCGTTTGAACGTAGATAAACATCACTTTTGTAAACTTGTAAACCGAAAGGTACGAGAGAGCCGTTACTATATTCAATCTTGACCACCACTTCCGATTGAATCTTTTGGGCCAAGAGAGTGAAATGTGCTACACATAATAGCAAATGACAACTCGGGAACCCGCCTCGATCATCATAGCACCGGTGGACGAGAACTGTGGCCTGGAAGTCGTAAGGCTTATTAATGGACGCGGCAGCGTCCTAGGATGGCAGGTTTCGTCGTCATCCAGCGGGTGAACCACGGGATTGTCTTGGTCGTCATAGGAAAAGCCATAGCGGCTCCTGACCGTGAGATCGCCTAGATAATACTCATGGCGACCGCGGGACTTGAGCTGCAGGACGGGCGGCGATGACGGCGGGAGAGTGAGGTGGTACCGCGACACCGTGGTGCCCCTGCGGAGGGCCGACGCCTTTGTGAGTCGGTTCCGCAGTCGTTTGAGCAAGGGAGGCCGATGACGGACGGCCATAGTTTCCGCAGTAGCTTCGAATACTAATTCGTAGGCCTCATCGTGGACCGGGCTTTCGGCGACGTACACTTGTATCTCCGGAAGGTAAAGGTAGTCGGGAGGATTTTCGATGCCGGGGACATCGATGGTAATATGAGGAATTTCTTCAGGGTCCGTGAGGTTGTCGAAGGTGAATTCGCTGAGAGGCCGCCACAGGTGGCCCAGAGACGCAATATCGTGAATGTGGACATAAGTGGGGGCCAGCTCATAGTGGTAACTGAATGCAATGTGTCCGGAGAATAGTAGGACTCTCTATAGCTTGATAAATACCCCAACGAACAGTATGGCGAATACCCATACCACATACTCGTTCGAGTCGAAGAGGATGAATTCTGCACTGCGCCAGTTCACGAGGAGGAAAGGATAAGCATTCCGAGTGTCGGCCCGGCATACGAAGAAGTCTCCGGAGAGTCTCGAGATGGGCCATGGCGAGAACACTGCACTGGTTGGGAGGTGCAAGAGGTGGCGGGACTTCCCTGTCCTCAAGTCGGCTTCGATGAGTATCGTGTGTCTGGGAGACACATAGCTACTAGGGAAATTATAGCATCCACGGAATATAACAGCTTCAGAGTGCGCACCTTTCGAGAGACACCACAGCCTCCGACCCGCCTCGGCGGAAGTCGAACGTCGCATGCCCAACGTGGTAGTCGGGGGATGACCATCCCCACACGCGACGTCCACTGTGCACCTCCCAACACTCGACCCCGCGGGAGAACGCGCCAGTCTTCGTGTAGAACAGGATATGTCTTCCTTCTGGCAGGAATTTGGCATGATATCCGGCTTGTAGGGTCTCCAGTGAGATATTGATCTGCCGGGACAACGTTGGGGGAACGGAGGAGGAAGGCGACCATGTCAGGGGACCGATGACTCCGCGTTTAACGTGCTGCATTAGCTCAGTGGTTGATAAACTCTCCAGATTTCCCTCCCCCGGCGGGTCAATCAGGTATCGCGCAACTAGATCATGGACGACCGAGATCCACAGTTGTTTCGCGGATGCAATTGCGCGAAAATGCTTGTTCACCTGTAGACGGGCGCATAAACGTTAATCGACTGACTCTTCGAAGTCTGTGGCGCACTCGAGAGATTGACATTATGCTGAAGACATCCAGGAGCGTGAGTATGTGTAAGATGACATCTAAATTCAGGGAATGGACGGGCATTGGCCACAAGAAACGGCCGCAGCGGTGAAGGCGAGAACTTATGCCAATGCCAGCAACTTGCAGGCAGGTGAGTCTTGGTGCGAGTGAGAGTGGGAGTATAAGCCTCGGGGCTGTGTCCTTCGCGTCGATCACCGCTACGATCAGCTGATTATCATCACGTCGCGTAAATTACGCGCCTCTAAGCTAAGTAGTAGCTAAGTAGTCTCGGCTGTAAAGGAAGCTCGTATATACACATCGCATGTACATGTTGTGAGGGAGGGTCGACGTGAAGGCAAGACATAATTGCCCCGGTTGGATTGCCCCTACGAGCCGAAGGAAGTTGGAAGGTAGTCTCTCGTAGACAGACGCTTCAACTTGAAGCTCGTACCTCGCTTGTCGAAGGAAGTTTTCATCAGCACACAGAAACAGAAGGGCTAGGTAATCAGTTATATGCAGGAGTTCAACAAAGCAGCGGAGACATTAGTAGTCCGTTAGAACGAGAGTAACAAAAACAAACTGTCCGAGAACGCCTAGCGCAGGACGAGCGGTTGTTGGAGTTCAGAATGTGCTATAGATAATACCACACGAGGACTCGATGACCCATAAGGGCCATCATAGCGCCTGTACGCGAGATCTGCGGAGCGGGCAGCAAGACATCGACTCCCCAGGGAAAAGGCAGCGCCCGAGGATGGCGGATCCCAGCCTCACTCAGTTGGTAAACCGTGCATTCTGACCCTCCATTCTTCGGGATGGACCAGGAGAAGCCGTACTGGTGCATAATCGTGAAACGGCGGAAATGTTTTGGATGGCGAAAGAGGGTTGTGAGAGGCTGTAGTATGACCGGCGACGACGGCGGAAGGGGAAGGCGGTACCGTGCTACAGTGATGATCCACTTGCTCCTGAGCGGTACAGGCGTATTGATGAGTCGGTTGCGTATTCGTCTAAGTAACGATGGACATGGAGTGGTGTCACGGTCGGTAACTTCGACTAGCAACTCGTAGCATTCATCGTGCAGTGGGGTTTTGGCGGCATGGATTTTGGTAATAGGACACCGGTC
Organism: Mycena latifolia; assembly: GCA_029289555.1. NCBI lineage: Eukaryota > Fungi > Basidiomycota > Agaricomycetes > Agaricales > Mycenaceae > Mycena > Mycena latifolia. Next base: position 462,223 of record JARJLE010000036.1, read on the forward strand.
ACGAGGCTCTCCAATACCTGGGACATCGACAGCGATATAAGGGATTTTTGTATGGTCCATGAAGTGATCGAGGGTAAATTCGCTGAGCGGCCGCCACAGATGGCCAAAAGACGCCATGTTAACAATACGAACATAATCCGGGGTGGAAAAGTCGTGGCAGAGGAGTGCGATGTGGTTGGGGAACAATTTGACATCCTGAACATTGTTAAACAGCACAAGCACTGGGATGAATGACCAAACCTTCAGATTAGAGGGGTCAAAGAGGATGAATTCCGCGGTGCGCCAGTTCATGAGCATGAAAGGTGCTGGCTGAGTGAAGATCCCACATATGCATGTGAGGAAATCTCCGGAAAGCTGAGTCTCAGGCGGCCAGGAAGGTGCAGCGGTTGGCAGATGTAGGAGAACGCGGGATTCCCCTGTTTGGAAGTCGGCTTCTAGGATGATGGTCCGATTGCCAAGAGCGTAGCTACCAGATAGACTATAGCATCTGCCCATAAATCCAACGGTAAAGGAGCTCACCTTTCGATGGATACCACGGCCTTTGATCTGCCTCGGAAGTCGAACGTCGCGTGTCCGACATGGTAGCCAGGAGACGACCAGCCCCACACGCGCCGACCGCGGCGCACCTCCCAGCACTCTACACCGTCGGGAAACGCACCGCTATCTTTGTAGAATAGGATATGCCTTCCTTCAGGAAGGAATTCGATCTGAGACCACTCGCCCTGTAGCGTTTCAAGCGAGATGTTGATCTCCCGGGACAGCGTTGGGGGTATTAAAGAAGCGGGTGACCATGTCAGTGGTCCGACTACCCCGCGTTTAACCTGTTCCATTAGCTCGGCGGTTGACAACCTCTGCAGATGTTCCTCTGCCGGTGGGTCAATTAGGTATCGCGAAGACAGATCGCGGACGATCGAGATCCACAGTTGTTTTGAGGAGACGACCACGCCAAGATATTTATTCACCTATGAACCGGCCAAATGCATGAATGTTAGTTGAATGAATGTACCCGTTGGAACGCACCCGAGAGAGAGATAGTATCGTGAAAACATCCAGGAACGTGCATATAAGCAGCAGGACATCTGAGTTTAGCGAATGGAGGGGCATTAGAGATTTAATGGTCTGCGTAAGACCTTTACGACGTTTCACGAAAGGCAGAAAGACGCAGAATGAGTTGGGAGTGAGTGACCTTGGAGTGACCGTTCTGGTCAAGTGTGCGGAGGCTGTGCGCCTGGCGGCCATCACGTCAGCACGTCAACTGCGCGTACACACAAGAGCACCGCCACTAGACTCTCTTTCACTTCCGCCACCATCGCTCGCATACAAACAGGACTAGAACGGTGATCAAAACTGAAGTCTACTGACTCTACTCCGTGGGATAGCACATGCTATAGGACTATCTGGCTCGAAATCCACTATGTAGTCCAATAATGAATGGCAAGAACCGGCAGGCATATCCAGTCTTCTTCAGCTTGTTGCAGGCCCAGACTCAGCACCGATGTCATCTTATTCGTCGACAGAGATTCTGGTCGGCATTCCGGATACGTCAAACGGTTTCACAGTCCTCGGCCGATACAACTAATCAAAGTAAAATAAAAGCACCTCCAAGGATCAAGAAGACCAAGGGGGCTACTCTGACCACATGTTTTCCTCTGCCTAGCCCAAGGAGTTACATTACGGGAAGTTTCGGCATTGTTTATCTGGGCCTATTTCCGACAACCCACTTCAACACCACCCCCAATTTTTTGTTTCTCCCGCGGCAGTACGATTTTTGAACTAGGACTTTCGGTCCGAATTTGATCACTCATGAACACTTCGCTTACCCTATCAAAAGTAGAATAGTTTTTTCGAGACTTAGATTGAACGTAAGTTCCGTTGTTCTCCAGTTTTGTCCTGACTAATCAATCACGACAAAGGAGAGTCTGTCATCTTGTCTGACATCAGCAAAAAGCTATAGCCTCCGCGGCCACGACGTAGCCCGGCATGAAATCCTCCTTGATTCTGACCTCCATCCTCCTCCCCATAATCTCATTTGTCTGGTACCGCATTCTCATCAGCATGCCCTCGCTTTCCACCGTCCGCGCGTTCAATGCTGGATTCGCCCCAGCCTACACCCCAGTCGCGATCTTCGTCGGCGGGACGTCGGGCATCGGGCAGGGAATGGCTGAGGCCTTCGCGCGGCACACCAAGGGCAACGCGCACATCGTCCTCGTAGGGCGCAACCGCGCCGCTGCCGAGGCCATCCTCGCCACCTTCCCGAAACCCAGCGCACCGGGCGCGACGCACGAGTTCGTCGAGTGCGACATCACCCTTATGAAGAACGTTCACCGCGTCGCAGGCGAGCTGCAGGCGCGCATCCCAAAGATCAACTTCCTCGTGCTGACTCCCGGGGTGCTCACAATGAACGGGCGCAACGAGACGGAGGAGGGCATCGACCGCAAGCTCGCAGTACACTACTACGGGCGGTGGAGTGAGCGATGTTTTCCGAAGGCTGGAACGCGTGTGCTGACGGAGCCGTAGAGTTTATTCGGGATCTGCTACCTGCGGTCGAGGAAGCCCACAAGGCGGGGCAGGACGCGAAGGTGATGTCGGTGCTCGCGGCTGGGAAAGGCGGCGCGATCGACCTCGACGACCTTGGGCTCAAGAAGAGCTTCAGTCTCCCGAATGCGGCGGCGGCCGCGCCCACATACAACGATATCATGGTCAATGTGCGTCCCTTGCCTCGTTAATTTTATTTTCCCGTTCTAACTGACCGCAGGACCTCGCGGCACGGTATCCCGGACTTTCGTTCGTGCACTCGTACCCAGGCGTAGTACGCTCGGGACTTCTCAAGTCCTCCGACTCGCGTCTCATGAAGGCGTCGAACATCCTCATGCCACTTCTCACCCCATTCTCGTACTCCGTCGAGGCGTCCGGCGAGCACCAGCTGTACGGGCTGCTGAAGGCGGGCCCGGGCGCCGTGCGTACAAACGACAAGGGCGATGACATCGGGCTGACAAAGGCCTACTACGGATCACCGGAGGCGATGGTGCGGCTATGGAAGCACACGGAGGATGCGACCTCGGTTTAAGCGGGCGGATGCGCGTGCGTGCGGGTGTTCTACTATCTTTTTCATACTCCTGGATAGGCGGAGTGTATCATAATTGTGTGGATCGGTGTCGAACATAACTTAGGATTGCATCTCGGCGTTTAGCAAGCTATCCCGTGAACTATGGAAGCTGGCCCGATTCGCGCCGCAAAGCACATCCTACGCTGTGCTATCCTCGACTTCGCCGCCTCGTCATCCGAGTTATATTGGGCTCTCAACCCTTTATAACCCAGGCCACGGCGGCACATCCTGTATTACTCGCCCTCTCCAAATGTACAACCCATATCGCATCCTTCCCCTCGCACTACTCCTTGCGCGTGTACCTGCGCTCGCCGTCCCGGATGCTCTAGAACCGCACGCACCCACCATGGCCACCTCTCCGAACCAAGCTCTCGCCCCCCTCCTCGCCGTACGTCGTGGGCTTTCTAACTACTGCTCCCAGTCTACATATCACTCACCCCTAAGTATTCGAGAGCCACTGCGCCGCCGCGCCCTGCAAAGTGAACTCGGACTGCGCCACATCGGGATGTGCGGTATGCTCCCACAGGGAGGATAACTGTATGACCTATCCTAAAACATTCAAAAGATATGCTGAAAACATTTACAATAAATTTCCGATGTTTGTCAGTGGAATATACAGAAGATGTTCAAAATAACTTCTCAATGACCAGGATATCTTTTTCATACTCCTTGTTATCAAGAAGATATTGTGAACATATTTTATATATTGCGGACTTGAACACGCAAAAGTCATTGTAAATATTTTCACCATATCTTTGAGATATTTGAGCACAAGTTATCTGGTTATCCTCCTTGTGTCCGGCGTGCGCATTTATTTTATTTGGCGATGGATGCACATAGGCTGAATCGAGGACGTCTTAGAACGTATGCACCACGGGCGGAGGGCGGTACTGAATGGTGTTTGAGTGTCACGGAGAACGGCGGGCTGAATTGGATACGACGATGGACTACAGAGCATGAGCATGATCGAACCTTTACTTAGTTTGGAGAGGAAGTCGCGTGTGAAATGTTGAGCCTAATTGATAAATCACAGAGAAGGAGCGGTTATGAGCGAACGCTCGCGGGATCCGAAGAAGAGCGGAGTCTTATTTCCACGCGAGACGAACCTCGACTTCAGTTTTAGGTATCACGCCACCGCATCTTGATTCTTGACTAGCACCACCATATTTGCGTAGGCTCTCGCCGGTAGCCAGCTCTCGAACTGCGGCTCGCGGAGACAGTGTCCGGGTGCGCAAAGCTCAACAGAAGAGCGCAAGCGTCACCGTTATGCTACTGAAAATCATTATAGATAGCGGTGAGTATGAGGATAATTCAAATGAATCGAAGCATAAATATAGATAGCCAAAATTGATCTGCGTAGGGTGGTTCTCGTACCACACCCCAAAGAGCACGATGGTTCTGGGAATCGACATGTATGGGGCGTAAATAAGTGGGGGATTCAACTTTTTCGATGGACGGAGCGGATGGAGCGGAAGAAGGTGCCTGGGCAGACGCCGCCGGTCAGGGGTTTCAGGCGCAGCGTGAGCGCACCTCGACGGCAGTCCCGCTATAAGCTCTTCGTAGCGTTCCACAAGCGTAACGAAGGAAGAATTCCTCAGAGCAGACGATGTAGGCGGTGAGAGTAACTCCAGAGACGACAATATATATATTCAGTTGGAGGACGAGAGATTTCAGTCAGAGAGGAGACGCAAGCAGTTGCAAGGTGCGCCCATACCTGGGGGTTTCTCTGCAAGTCCGGCCAATGAGGAGATGTCACGGAGATGAGTATGAGTGGCTGCTAGCGAATAAAGCCCGCCAGACGCCGTAGATTTTCTTGAGCGCCACGGCAAATGATCGAGAAACTGGAGAGCATATATTCATACTTGAACTTGCGAGGGCCTTCTCGAGCTCTTGCCAAATCACCGTAAGGTCACTCGTGCTTGTTGGCGAGAAATTCCAGTCGAGATACGGATCGATGCGACAGTGGCTCATCGTGGCTCAGGAGCAGAGAATGATTCATGACTAGTATTGGAGGAAACAACTTCGATCCAAGGGTAAAGAGCAGCGACCCCTTTTTTTCCAATCCCAGAGGCCAAGGCTAGCGATGGTGGCAGGAGGCAAAAGAGACTAATGGCGGTGCCCTCGTGTATACGCGCGTTTATATTGATGACTTGATGTGATGGCCGCCTGCACCGCCTCAAACAGCTTTGCGCACAGCGCTCATTCTCTTGCGCTTGGCGTTCACTCCCTTGCATTCGGAGAGCTTCTTAACCGTTTCACGACCAAAATTCTCGTTTACTGACCGCATGCCTTTCAATTCCTTGAATGTTGATGTCCTCTTACACGTATGCACGCATCTGGATGTGTATACGATATTATCTCTCTCTCGAGTGCGTTCAATCGTCAGCCTGTGGATTCAGTCAACTAACGCTCATGTGCATGGTCGGCTTGCAGATTGACAAGTACTTTCATGGGCTTGTCTCCGCCAAACTATGGATCTCGGTCGTCCGTGATCTGTCTTCGCGATACCTGATTGATCCACCAGCAGAGGAAAATCTGGAGAAATTATCAACCGCTGAGTTAATACAACAGGTGAAGCGTGGAGTATCTGGGCCATTAACATGGTCTCCCGCCTCTTCAATGCCCCCAACGCTCTGCCGGCAGATCGAGCTCTCGTTGGAAAGCCTATGGGGCGAGTCATCTCGTGTCGACTTCCTCCCGGAGGGAAGACATATCGTATTCTACAAGCAAACCAGCACTTTTTCCCGGGCCGTAGAGTGCTGGGACGTGCATCGTGCGCGGCGGGTATGGGGCTGGGCATCTCCGGACCACCTCGTCGAAAGAGCGAAGTTTGATTTCCGCCGAGGCGGGTCAGAGGCTGTGGTCACCCTCCGCATGTGCGCACCTTACCCACTAGATCTCCAATTGGATGCTACAATTCTTTCACAGCTACAGGTTTAGTGGGGGCCACACCATCATCCTCGAAGCGAACTTGGAAACCGGCGAATCACACAATCTCTTGCATCTCCCATTCGCAGCAGTTTGGTCGCTGAGCGTCAAGGCTCACGGAGATTTCTTCGCATGCCAAGTCACGGCTGGCGGTCAGCCATTCCTCCTCTTGAATTTACGCACCGTCGAATTCATCCTCTGACTCTGCGAATCTGGTGGTATGAAACATTCAGCCTCCCATCGATTACTAATTACGGTATTGAACAATCTGTAGAACTTCCTCCTGTGCTCGAGATACATTGTTCTCAGCTATCGCAATCCCATCACCCCGGATTATGTTCGGATTCACAATATTGGGTCGCTGGGCCATTTATGGCGGTCGCTCAACGAATTCATCATCAATGACCTCACGGACCCTGAAGGAATTCCGTATGTCGCCGTCGACCTCCCCGACAATGACCGGTGTTTTCTCGAGTCTCCTCGTATCGCACTATCCGTGTGCCAAAGCCCACTGCATCACGACAGCTACGATTTGGTAGTCGAAGTCACACTCGATGCCCCTCGCTCGTCCCTACTCAAGCGACTTCGAAACCGACTGTCAAATACCACGACGCCCGGCTTGATCACGACTGTATCGCGGTACCGCCTTGCCCTGCCGCCGTCGTCGTCGCCCGTTGTGCAGCTCACACACTCCTTTCAGCATCAGAAAGACTTCAGGGCTTTCACGATCAGGGGCCAGTACGGCGTCACTTGGAAGTTTTGGGGCAATCCTGTGTACTTCGAATGGTTCATCCACCAGCTGAGTGCGGGGGTATTTCTCCATCCTCGGACACTACCGATTCCCCGGGACGCGGATGGTCGAAGTTCCACGCCACAGCTCGCGCGTACAGGCGCCATGATGTTCCATGTGGGCTCTCGAACCATCATATGTTATTATCTATAGTACTTTCCGACTTCCCGATTGATGTGGGGCAATTGGTGTGGTAGAGACCGGTGGATGGGGACATCGTGGCATGCCGGGTTGACCGAATATATCTTGTAGCCTTGATTTCGGTAGCCTTATTCTAGCACAGACAGGACATAACGGGAAACAGATGCCACAAGGGCGATTTCAAGGGGCTTTCGATTTCAGCAAAAGTTCCGAAGCTAACTTACGTCGTTTCACCTGTGTTTATTAGAGCACTCGCCTAGCTCAGGCGGTAGAGACACCACAATGTTCCTGGTGAGCACTGAGCACTTGGCTCTCTGTCTAACCCGAAATTAGATTGAAGTGCAGACATCTCGAGTGCAAGCTTTTTCAGACTCCGTCAAAGCTTCGGCGCCGTCCAGATTTTTTTCCCGCAATACCAGCCCAGTGTCCCACTTCTTCCTGTTCTCTTAAATACGACCAACCTATCGTGGTTGTCATTTTCAGGTCTGTTGGGAAGGCAGTCGCCTCCTCAAGCGTAACCTTGCTGCCCTTGGAAAGACCGCTCCATTTTTCGACTTCGCTGCTCTTTCGAGCATTTGGCGGCATATTCCTTTGTAGAAAGGGGACTTCGGAACGAGCCCTTGGGCCAGTGTATGCCTGCCGGGGCACGAATTTGTCGATATATCCAGTGAAAAAAATGGAACATCGTCCAGAAATTCGCAATTCCTGAATAAGGATTTGGGTTGTGTCGCTGAGCTCCCTGGACCATTTCTTCTGCACCCTAGACCTTGCGGAGTGTCTCTTGAAATTGGGCTTTGACTAACCCGACATGCAGCGTGACAGTACAAACCTCGATCTCCATCTTCAACTTGCGATGTTAATGTGAATGTAGGGGTTCCACATCTCCAATTTTGAGAGTTCTTCGCAAGCGAGATGCATAGGTGGCCGACACGCTCAGGATGTTCCATATTATAGCTAACTGGCCTAAGCGCGACCATACATCTGCCCGATGCATAGCGGGAAATAACATGTGATGAGAGAACCAGGAGTTCCCCGCGAGGTAGAGCACGAGGAAAGCCAAGTGCGAAGGTTCCAGCTTTCAAGTGCAGGACAATGCTTCGATAATGACACGTAAGGAATTTTCGGTGGAAGATTGACCTTGAGGTCCATATGAGCTAGGGCTCCAAGTAGAGTTCCCACCTTGGACATAGTGCCAGCATCCCACAGTCCATCTGAACCCGCCTCGGTTGTGATCCACAACAGGAAGACATTTTATTTTCGAAGGCCACAAATACTCATATGGCGTCTCCTGACTGAGACATGATAATTGGGGTGGCCGAGAAATGCTCGAGTGTCTTCTCGACAGGCATGCACGTCAATGTACAATAAGAGTCGCCGCGGAGATGCACATATCTACGCGCCGCTGGTCCATAGCGACGTTTTGACCGTAAGGCCCATATATTTCGTGCGCTGGATTCTGGATATTGTCTGCTTGATAATAGGGTTCATTTTTCCGGTCAGTTTAAGCGTGGATTTAGCATGTGCTCTGCAGCGCGAATCGGACTAACTCCCATAGTTCACGGTATAGCTTACTAAGCGCCGAGATGCAATCCAAATTCATGTTCACCGATCCACAACTATATTACAGGTCCGCCTATCCAGTAAGAATAAGATAGTAGACGGCCGCACGCACACGCACCCGCCCGTTCAAACCGCCGTCGCGTCCTCCGTGTGCTTCCACAGCCGTGCCATCGCCTCTGGAGAACCATAGTAGGCCTTCGTCAGCCCGATGTCGTCGCCCTTGGCGCTTGTGCGCACGGCGCCCGGGCCCGCCTTCAGCAGCCCGTACAGCTGGTGCTCGCCGGACGCCTCGACGGAATAAGAGAATGGGGTGAGGAGTGGCATGAGGATGCTCGCCGCCTTAACGAGACGCGAGTCGGAGGCCTTGAGAAGCCCCGAGCGCACGCCACCTGGGTGCGAGTGCACGAACGAGAGCCCGGGATACCGAGCGGTGAAGTCCTGCGGTCAGTTAGGACATGAAAAGAAAACTAACGAGGCGAGGGACGCACATTGATCATGATATCGTTGTACGTAGGCGCGGCTGCCGCTGCATTGGGGAGGCTGAAGCTCTTCTTGAGCCCGAGGTCGTCGAGGTCGATCGCGCCGCCGTACCCAGCCGCGAGCACCGACATCACCTTCGCGTCCTGCCCCGCCTTGTGGGCTTCCTCGACCGCGGGTACCAGATCCCGAATAAACTCTATGGCTTCGTCAGCGCAGGCATCCCAGCATCCGGAAAACACCGCTCACTCCACCGCCCGTAGTAGTGTACCGCGAGCTTGCGGTCGATGCCCTCCTCCGTCTCGTTGCGCCCGTTCATTGTGAGCACCCCGGGAGTCAGCACGAGGAAGTTGATCTTGGGGATGCGCGCCTGCAGCTCGCCGGCGACGCGGTGAACGTTCTTCATAAGGGTGATGTCGCACTCGACGAACTCGTGTGTCGCGCCCGGTGCGCTGGGTTTCGGGAAGGTGGCGAGGATGGCCTCGGCAGCGGCGCGGTTGCGCCCTACGAGGACGATGTGCGCGTTGCCCTTGGTGTGCCGCGCGAAGGCCTCAGCCATGCCTTGCCCGATGCCCGACGTCCCGCCGACGAAGATCGCGACTGGGGTGTAGGCTGGGGCGAATGCAGCATTGAACGCGCGGACGGTGGAAAGCGAGGGCATTCTGGTGAGATTGCGGTACCAGACAAATGAGATTATGGGGAGGAGGATGGAGGTCAGAATCAAGGAGGATTTCATGCCGAGGGCTACGTTCGCAGTCGCTCTCCGGTATTTGCTGATGTCAGACTCCTTTGTCGCAATTGATTAGTCGCAATTGATTAGTCAGGACAAAACTGGAGAACAACGGAACTTGCGCGTTGAGTTCAAGTCTCGAAAGCCTCGTTCATTTCTGGCAAGGAAAACGAGGTCTTCACGAATGAGCAAAAACGAATTCGGGCCGAGAGTCCAAGTTCAAAAATCATGCTGCCGTGGGAGAAAAAAAATTCGGGCGGTGTTGAACTTCAAGTTTACCAAACGCAAGACAAACCTCGACTTCGATTTCCAGCATCCTTCACGTCGCCGCATCTTGAATCTTGACTAGCCACGCCATCTGTGTCGAAGCTATAGAGGGTAGGCAGCTTTGCAGCTGCGGCTGGTGGAGATAGGGTGCGCGAAGCTCAGTGAAAGGAGCGCAAGCGTCAACGTGATGTTCCTGAAAATCACTATCGATAGCGGTGAGTATGAGGTTAATTTGAATGGGATGCATGAATGTAGATAGACACACCGAAATAGATCTGCGTAGGGTGGTTCCCGTACCATACACCGACGAGCGCGATGGTTCTGGGAAGCGAGATACAGGGTAAGGCTCAACGCGCACCGATAGATCGAGCGGATGTAGCTTAGGCAGACGCCGCCGGTCAGCACTTTCAGGTGCAGTGTGAACGTGCCTCGACGGCTTCGTGATGGTCCTCCTAGGAGCTTGTTGTCATGAGCGTAACGCCGTAGGAAGAGTTCCCCGACAATGTAGGCGATGAGCAGAACTCTAGAGACAACAATATATATATTCAGTTGGAGGACGAGAGATTTAAGTCAGAGAGGAGACGCAGCTAGTTGCAAGACGAATCGATGCCTAGAGGCTTCTCTGCAAGTGCGACCAATTAGGAGATGTCACGGAGACGAGTGGCTGCGAGCGAATAAAGCCCGCCATATGCCGGAAATTTTTCTTTAGAACCAGCTAAGAATGAAATGGATACTGCAGAACACATTTATACTTGAACCCACCCACAATCCGCGCACTTTAACGGATAATGAAATGAAACATGCCGCGTCGGGTCCACATGCTTCGCTCGACGCAATCACATTACAATTTCACTGGATCTCGATTACCGGATGGCTTCACGACGATTCTCTTGACATCCCCTGGGCGATTATCCTTCCAGATGCGCGCATAGAAGGACTGCGCAACGAGCCTGGTTCGTAAATGATACATGGCTTCTCTGCAAAGCAACCCCCAAGGGTGCCTGGAGAACATAATTTAAACTTCGTCTGCGATCGCCTTTTTTTCCATGAGATTTTCGGCTCGAGATTATTCGCTTTCTACTCCTCACTTGGGACCAATTCAATTGTGGATAGGTGACGCGTGCAAGACGCGTGTGGTCGTATTTGGCTGCACGTGGATCATGTGACGCATCACGGCTTATCTCGTACCCCCATCATCTAGCGGCTACCTGCTCGATATTGCGAAGAACGCAGAAAGCAGCACACTGATACAGGATCCAGGGTCTGACACGATGTCGGCGAGTCCTCCTGCCCTCCAAGTGCAGGATATCTGCAACTACATTGCCGACTTTCTCCACGGGTCTCCCTCCGATCTCAGATCTTGCGCTCTCATCTCGCAAGCTTTCACATCGTCTGCGCAATACCATCTCTTTCGGGCAATCAATTTAGGTGTCTCGCACGGCATGGGAACGATAACCGATGCGGACCAAGTACTCCCCACCGCCCGCCGCTTGTGTGCGATTCTCTCGACACGCCCCCACCTCATCCCTCTAATCCGCCGGCTAAGTATTAGTTTCGACGTCGAAATTCTTGCACAGTTCGCCAACGTCCATTTCACACACGTTGAAACTTTGCTTTTCTGTGGGACTCGGGCAACATGTCATTCCGGGCGCATCGTCTCTCTAGCGGCGGGCCTGACAAGCCTTCCGTCGGTCCGCCGACTGAAACTATGGAACATCACATTCCAGGATATGCCAACTCTGCGGACATTGTTCCACCTCCGCGCGTCCCCGCTCGACCTCCTGTCGCTCGATAACATCGAAATTTCTCTTCCACCTGGGGTGAGCGCGTCCGCTCGAACTACACAATACAGATTGATCTAATGATTTTGAAGCCTACAGCCACCGAACTGCCACAAACTTCGCTAGCCCCACTCACGTGTGCTATCTCTGTCCTCTTTCTTTCTGTGATTCTGACGATTTATGACAAGGCCTATTGACGCCGTCGGCGGTGATATGAGCGCGCCCCGCTTCATGGTGAAGGGCATCGAGCTCGGGGCGTCCAGCCCCCTTCGTCAAGACCCCACGTGGCTCCTCCACCCACTGTGCCCTTTCGATTTCGCTGCCCTCACTTCCCTTGACATCGCCCGCAACACATTGCCCGGCATCGTGCAGTTCATGCACGCCGCCAGCACTTCTCTCGTCACCCTACGGATCGACGCGCGTATGTCACTCACGTCGCTTTCACCATTATATTATATTCAAGTTAGCGCAGGCTACCTAACGCCCCATTTTCGGTTCGGGTCCTTCCCTGCTCTTCACACTCTAGACATCTTCGGCGGCATGGACAGCGCCGATGCGACCGTGGCCGTGCTCGCGTTGTTGGGTGCTAACAATCGCATCGAAGACCTCTATATCAGCATCCTCGTCGACTGGAACCTCGATACCGATTCTCTCCGCCGGCTCGATGCCACACTGTCAGGGCGCATGGCAGCCTTACGCAGCATGCATGTGGTGCTCTCGCACACCACATTTTCCTGGAGCGCGCCGGACGCCGGCGCGCGGTTCATCGCGCAAATGCCCATGCTGAGGACACTGTTCCCGAATATGGACAAGCAGGGGTGTCTGCGGCTGACATACGTAATTGGTGCGCTCGTTTCCTTCGTTTCTGCGGTATCACGTTTACATCTGGATCCGCAGACGGGATTCGCACGGATGTATAAGACCGGCACTGAACGGCGGCAATGCAATTAATCTCCCTTGGAGTGTGCATCAATTTATACAATAGATACTTTGCTGATATACATATATATAAGGGGTGATATCCTCGCTGTATACGTGTACGGGTCAGGGACGATGGAGTACATAAAATTGCCTGTAGTACTCCGGGATACTTCCTGAAACAAGCGGGACCGTGCCGTGTAATGCTCCTATCTACATACCTGCTCAACAGCACTACATACTCCACATCAAAGGTCATCGTTTGCTTTCGCTCCATCGGGATGGAGTCAAGATGGAGTAGATCTGCAGATCCCCGTCATTGCCGGAGATTACGGTTCCGTGCGGGCCCGGGCATTTTTTGCTTGCTACTCCTCTTCTGCTTGGGGATTCGACGATTCCTTGTCGAGTGATTATTGCCTCGTTCTTCTGAGCCTTGAGGGAGCCTCTGACTCTTGCTTGGCACACTCACGAACACCGTACCAAGCCCCTACATCAAACTTTTGTTGATCGCCGGAAAGCCCAGCCATCTTCCTAGACTTGGCATCGACCGGCCCAACTTTTTTAACCTGGTATCTCATGCCCAGCCTCGCCACAAAGCTCGAAACTCGCGGCAGAGGCGACCAGATACTCCACCATGCCACCACCGCTGCTCGCCTCTTGCTCAATATTTCGGATGATGACTCGAACAATCCATACTTGAAAGGGATCGCCGGCATATCCATCTTGCTTTTAGACACAGTGCAGGTGCTTCTATTTTTCCCTGTCGTTGGCTTGTTTGTGCCTTATAGTGCCTCCAGGGTGTTAAATCCAACAAAACCCAATGCATCAGCATGCTGGAGCGTATCCACGAGATCATCTCAGCGATCATAAATCTCTGCGGCGACGGTGGCGTGTTATCCCCCACTATTCTGCGAAATCTGGCAAGGGGTGGCGAAAACCTTAATTCTGGACCTTGACTACCCACTGGTGGTAGTCAGTCAGGTATCCGGGGTCCTGGGAAATCGGTTTTTGACGCCTTTTTGACGAGGTTTTGGATATCTCCTCGGCTTGAACTGGTATGACTGGTTTTGAAGAGCGCATGTGTTATAGTTTTTTCCGCTGACTCCGAATATCACAAAAAAATGGTACCATGAAGTGGTTTTTGGTGAGTTTGAAGCAGGTCAAGATACGACCGGTATTTGCCGAGGCACGTGGATTAGCGTGGATCTCACGTCAGCAAATATCAGCAGGACTCAGAAAATTGAACTTACGACTACCACGAGAAATCTGTCATGATTAAGCTGTCCAGGATCGTTTACTTAGGTGGTTTCTCCTCGCTTTGTTTTTTTACCAATTTTATTCCTCACTGCTCGTTGCAAAAATGCCACTAAGTTCATGTTGGGTTTGGGGTTCAGAGCTTGCCGGTTCAAAAAAAAATGGGGACAAAGTGGACATATATACGGACATATTTCCCCACTCCATCTACATGAAAAACCTTTGTAGACTCTACGAATGGTGATGGATTTGGGCCGTAGCACCTTCGGCATCAACTGTTTGCCGCTTTGGGCTCGCGGATCGTCGGACCGCGTGATTGCCGACTGGTGGTGGTCGTTCTGGTATTAGGGGTCCTGGCCAAGAGGTTTTCGGTAGTCGCGGTCCAAAGGTTTTGGCCCCGCCACCCCTTGAAATCTGGCACAGTTCTTCGAGTATGGATGCGTATTCCACCCCTATCCTCACGGCGCTCATTTTTCTTAGCACGCTACAAAAGGTGCATTCATTCATCCGCTCGCAAGCCGATCTGGGTCTCCTCAGGCGTGTCCTGCGGCACGCCGAAACTGCGGCCTTGCTGGAGGATTGCAATACCGGTCTGAAACTTGCAATTGATGTGCTCGGGGTGTGCTCCGATTCTCTACCGTTGCTCCTTCTGTCTGATGACGATTAGATCCAAACTGGAATAGCGACAAGCGCCGCTATAGCTGATGTTATAAAACATAAGGAAAACCAGCACGAGGAGCTCATGGAGCTTCTCCAGCAAGCGAATAACAGCCAATCCGTGAGTCAAACTCTCTTCGCCAAAGTAATCCAGATCCTAAATCCTGGACCTCAGATGTTCAGCTTCAGTCACAGGTAAATTTTATGCCGCTTGTTATTCCGAGCGACATGTGCTCATACCCCATATAGCTCCAGCAGCAGTCTATGTCTCCTTCCTTCCTCACCCAAGATTTTCTACGGGCGCGATGGCGAGGTCCGCCAGTTAGTCAAGATGCTTCTCGGTCCCGACCCATTCCGAGCGGCAATTCTGGGCCCCGAAGGGATGGGGAAAAGTAGTCTAGCCTTGGCGGTCCTCCATCATGAAGATCTACTGCAACGATTCCGGTCGCATCGATATTTCATCTCGCCAGAGTCCTCAACATCTGCGGCCGACATGTTCGCCGCCATCGCGGCATTTTTTGAGATCGACCCCACTGCAAAGGTAACCCGAGCTATTATCAAACATATGGCTTCACTCTCGACGCCCTGCGTCCTGGTTCTTGATAATCTGGAGGACTGCTGGGAGAACCCGAGCTCCAAGTCGGAGGTGGAAAATTTTCTCTCTCTCCTCAGCGAGATACCGCATCTTCAGCTAATCGTGTGTCCATCCCACATTCATTCGATAACACAATTAATTCGATTTAACCAAGGTGACCATGCGCGGCGCTGAAAGACCGGGAAAAGTAAAATGGACGCGCCCATTCCTTCCTCCTCTGGATCGTTTGGACGACATGGCCGCCCGCCAGACTTTCCTCGACATCGTTGATGAGGTCGATGAACAGGAGCTCGTCGCCCTCCTGGCACTCACAGACAACCTCCCCCTCGCGATCGCACTCATGGCGAACGTCGTCTCCTTTGAAGGCCCACAATCGCTGCTGAATCGATGGCCGGACGAGACGACCTCGTTGCTTTCCGAAGGATACGACAAGCAAGCTAACCTAGACAAGTCGATCACGGTCTCTCTGTCGAGTCCGCGCATGCTCTCCAATCCCCAGGCGCGGGAGCTCCTCAGCCTTATGTCCCTTCTACCCGATGGAGTCTCGGAGGAAATATTGGCACAGATGAAGCTACCATTCTCGGCGCACATTGCACGCAGTAAAACAACACTCCTCCGATGTTCGCTGATTCATTCAGGTGCGGACGGGCGCCTCCGGACACTCGTGCCGATCCGCGAATACATGCGGGAGAAGTCGCCCCCCAGCGCGGAGTCGTTTGACGGGCTCCGCACCTACTTCTACGAGCTCGCGAGTCTCTTCCGCAACCCCACCGATTTGCCGAATCGTGAGCTCACCCAGAGGCTTTCGGCGGAGTTCAACAACGTCCGCGCCGTCACAGCGTACGCTCTCTCCAAGTCGCTCCACTTGAAAGACACGGTGCAGTGTACGATCGATCTGCTGCACTTCAATACGTCCGCGAAGACGGCGTCATTCGATTTCTCTGACGCTGTGGCTCAAACGGTGGAACGCTTGGGCGATCCTGTACTGAAAGGCGAGTACTTGCTTGCGCAGGCGCGCGTCCAGATTGGTCGCCCTCCGTGTCTTGAGCTCGCTGCCGAGGCGCTACAGTGCTTCGAAGAGAAGCAGGATATATTTGGCCAAGGTACGGACACCACTGCACAGATTTCAATCAAACTAACGCAACCCTCTCGGAAAGTTCGCGCGCTCTATACTTCAGCAAACCACTCTACACTGATGGGTAAATTCCAAACGGCGATCGAAACGGCCGATAGAGGCGCCCGCCTTGCGCAGCAGTCGGGCAACCTGTCCATGCAGGCGCTGTGCATGACGGCATCCTCGAAAGCGCACCGAAACAAGGGCGATCTGCGCACCGCCCTGGTGTACGGGAGCGAGGCTCGGCGACTCTCGCAGGCTTCGGGCAACATGACTGCCGAGGCGTGGGTGACGCAGCAGTACGCGTCGTGCTGCGTGATGGTGGGCGACTACGCGCGGGGCGCGGATCTCTGCGCTGAGATCACCTCCATCATGTCCGCGCTCGGGCTCGCCAACCTGGACGTCCACGCGTACAAAAATATCCTCAACGTCACGGCGGAGATATTCGATAGGCGCACGGAGTACGACGCCGCGCGCGCGCTGCACATGCGCATCTACAAGGCCCGGCGCACGATTGACGATATGCCAAAGGCGTGGGACCTCCTCAATGTTGCGCTGATTGACATCGAGCTCGGGGATCCTGGGAGCGCGCGCGAGAATCTCGAGGCGGCCCAGCGCATCGTGTCGCCCGCTGTCTGGAAGGCGGCAGGGCTCGACATCCTCGCATATATATTGGAAGCAGATATCAGTATCTACGATGGGGATTTCAAACGGGCGGTAGAGGGCTATGAGCGAGCGCTTTCGGATTCAGGATGGGTTGACCTCGGAATCATTGCGATCGAGAAGCTCAGCAATGTCGTGTTGAAGACCGGCGACCTGCGCTCTGCGCTGCGGTATTCTGTCCTTCTTCTGGCGGCGGCAAGGAAGTCGCACGACCTTGCAGCGACCGATCAAGCACTCCGCCGCCTCGGGGACATTTCTTTGGCGACAGGAGATGAAACCACCGCTGTAAATCTCTTCCGAAGCGCCTTGGATGGCTTCAGGCTTATGGGGATCCATCGCGGCACGGGTGACTGTTTGTTTCGAATTGGAGACGTGTTGAATTCCCAGGGAGACCGGGCGAAGGCGAGGGAAATGTGGGCTGAAGCTCGGCCCATGTTCGAAAGATCCTCACAGCAAGGTGACGTAGCCCGATGCGACGAGAGGCTCGCCCAACTGTAGATAATCTAGTTGTAATCTATTCTGTATCTCTAATTGTCACTCCTCTCGGTCCAGGTGAAGAGTGGCTTGGCCGCAGCGCTATCCCATCCAGCGAGCGCTGTGAGCCCCGCCGCACCCCAATCGAACAATTCGTGTTCGCTGTGAGCCTCAGGACCATTGACGAAGATCACAAAGCTCTCGTTGTCGGCAGGGATGAACCCTTCCGCGATCCCATTCCGAATCAGCTGCCGTAGTGGGTCGAAGTAGGAGAGGACGTTCATGAGGATGATCGCTGAAAATGTGGTAAGTATGCAGGCAAAATTGGAAATAATTTGGCACGGTACGTTTGGTGTGGAAGCCGATCTGCGTCCAGGTGATCACCTTGAGAATCTGCCCTCACAGTTAATAAGCAAAAATTGGACGCAAATCTAACGATGCCCACCTCATCCAGCGTTCCAAAGCCGCCGGGCAATCCGAAGAACCCGTCGACACGCTTCGCCATCTCCGTTTTCCGATCATTCATGGAGTTGACCACAATCTGCGCGGAGCGGCGTATAAGACACGGAACTCGGCTTTTTCACCACACTCACTGTTTCGACACGCACGGAACTCTCTTTCACAGTACCCTCCACTCCGGGCGCACTCGCGGTTCCCTCACCCCCCGCAATCGAAATGGCGAACGGGACGATGCCGATGACGCTGCTCCCGCCCTTGAGAACAGCGCTGGCGACTAAGCCCATTATTCCTTGGGTCCCACCGCCATAGACTAGGGAGCGGTCGGCCTTAGCAATTGCGGTTCCTAAAGCTAGCAGGGGGAAGTCGAGGTTAATGAAAGCATATTGGAGCAGGCGTTCAGGCTTACAGATAGCTGCACTGCGATACGCAGGCCGTTTTCCGAGAGTCGATGCACAGTACACAGCGACCGCCTTCGGGTGAGCTTCTGTTGCAGGCATGATAATGTGGAGGATGTGTTGAGGCAGTTCTGGAGGGGATGGAGGTTTATATAAACCTCGAGGGGGATGACTATGAGCGGACTTTCGGCGGAAAGTGTGCGCGGTGATGTGTTTCCTAGTCATTGCGTCCGTTGGGAGCCACAAAGCAACCAGTACCGAACTGAGTTCATACCGTGTGTTGATTTTCGGCGCCGTGACGTATCATCCCAGAGTTTTCGACGCTGCCTGAAGAGACAGAAAGATGGGAGGAGCCTTTGAAACGGATTACAGCCACTAGATCTGAAAATAGTTCGGTGCTATATTCAAATGTATAAATAACAGCGGGCGTCGAGCTGGATAATTGCACAGCTGAATATTTGCGGATCCGTCACGGAAACGAGTCGCTTTTATGCATTCCAGATAGGCGGAGCCGTCGACCTTCGTCTGAGAGCGGGAGCGGATTGCAACCAGTGACTTGCAGGTCCGAGAAAAATGACTTGGGCGTTCCGATTTTCACACAGTATTCAGCGAGAAGAAAAAACTCGGAGCCGCAAAGGATGATTTCAGAGTGAGCGCCCATGCAGCGCCCATAGGCTTATGGGTTGATTTCGACCCGTTGTGGGTGAATGTGGTGGTTGCGTGGCAAGGACGGTTGAGGCATGATGCGGTGATTGTGCGGTGAGTCACCAGTGTGACTGACTGACTCGCTGCTGCATGGACCACCATGGGTTGGCCATGGGCACAACGTTAAACTCTCCTGTCGTCTTCTCCAGAATACCTCAAAGAAGAGAATCTCCGCTGCCAAACTGGTGAAGACGTCGTAAGAACGCTCCAGTACTGTGTCTGTTGAAATGCGTAAACTCCGAATTGACTGTCATGGTTCATGTTGGGTTCATGTTCCAGTCCTACCGTGACCTCATTATCTTTCTGTGGTCCTCACACATCCTGTGTTCCGGATCCCCCGGACAAGCGGAGAAGCGAATGCACGATTGCCAGTGACCTGACGGTCAGCCAGTTACATTCCATGCTCTCGACCACAGCATACTCCCATCCTCAAATCCTCTCCCAAATGCTCTTCCCTCCTCTCTTTTCTCTGCTACTTTCCTTTTCCTCCCCAAATCCGATGAAGTATTCAGGTGACGGGTGACGGATCAATTTCCTGGCCCAAAAAGTCGGAATTTTTGCTCGGCATTTGCCAGCCGTCCATATATGGGAATTGATCGATGGTGATTGCCGAGAAATGAACAGTCGGGAAAATGATGCTGTAATTCGACTAACGGTAGAAAAATATGAAGCTGTCCATAAACACCGGCCCGAATCGAACGGACGTACTTCTGCTAATTATATCACGTGAGGATGCGGAACAACCTGGGGCTACCATGCAATAAACCATGTTTAAGACTCTCAGTTCGAAAGTCGACCAAGGCAGGATAAAATTGAAAGCGAATTAAAACAATTAAATCACAGCACCAGGCAACCCGGGGTACATGTAATGATGTCACATCTTCAACCATCGTGCATTGTGGACATGGGAGTCCGCTTGATCTCAGTATAAGACTACAGACAAAGCTTCCCTCTTCAGTGACCCAGGCTCGAGTCGAACGTGCATTTTCTACTGTTAATCTCATCAAACGATAATTCAAGTAGGACTCGTAACCTTGGGCCACAGGGGATGCACTTCAGGTAGTCAAGGTGAAAGCGCCTCCCTTGTCCTAATTATAAGTTAGCGCCCACCCCTCAGTGCTTACGTGCAACTCGCCCGGCTGTCCGGGCGCTCCGCTCGCAAAGTTGCCTGTCGTTGCCTTGCTTCTCGAAGCATTCAAGCCCACAACTCGCTCATGTCTCCCCTCTACAGAATAAATCACTTGCGTTGGGCCGGTGCGCACTTGGTGTGCACCTCTCATTGTTTCCTTCGATTCCTTACCTTCAAGGGAGATGTCGTCTCGCGTTCGGGGTGGCGCCGCCCTATCTCATCCATCTGCATGGAGATTACCACTGCATCCTCGCTGGCTCCGTTTAAATTGTGCATTTTGTATACAATACACGGTAGTGACGGCACGTTAGGGTCCGGCCGGGCTACATCATAAAGGACAACGTCAGCGCGGCAGGACCCCGCGTGGCGCTCAGCCCTCGGCGCTTATTGTGCCCCTCGCTCACCTGTGCGGCAGCTCCAGATTTACATGGAATCTATCTTTTGGTTCTGGCATCATTCAAGCTCCATAGTTCTCCCGCATCGTGTGGGCAGGTCTGTTTTTCGTTCTCCCTGATATGTTCCCGATTCCCGATCGTCAAATCAAAACATCGCCGGCGGGCGCTGTTGTTGCTATTACCGCCGAGTCAGGCGCCTGGTTTCTGCCGTAGAGGCAGCGACCGAAAATGGATGAGTGATCTTGTGAATGGTACTCACCGCGGCCTAAGCAGGGCTCCGTAATGGCTGGTTTCATATTTTATATGGGGAGGGGGTCCTTCTGGAAGTCATTTTTGTTCTCAAGGGCTTCTGTGGATAATTCCACTGAATCCTTTCCGCAGTATCGACGATAAAATGTTTCTAGAATATCAGAGTGCTCCTCTGCAACTTCCAACCAGCAACCAGATACGTTCGCAAAATTCAGGTGAACACAAATAGCTGGCCCCTTACGTACGACGCGGGGGAAGCACAGATCCCTTCCGTCGACATCGGAGGCCGTCTGACAGATGGCATGAACGTGCGTGAGGCGGAAGGGTGTTTATATCGCGGCAAGCCCCCGATACGACAGGTTCTGTTAAAGATCGAGGTGAAACAGAGGTTCCCGGACAGTCTGATTTTGATGTTTCGAATCTTTACAGCACCGGACGGCCAGAGATCCGCACGAGGGCACTAAGCTGAGCTGATGCTGTGTGGACCTCCCTATATAAGCCGGGCGTCCCGAATCTCATTCCTGCTTTGAACCATCACAGCAATGTCAGAAATGTAAGCATCTCGAGCGCCACGTTAAGAAACTGCTGATTCTTCTCACCTCCACTAGGATTCGACTTCAAAGTAACTTGATAATCGTTAACCATAGTCGTCCTAGGCCACTGAAGTGTCTTACACAGGTATTCATATCAAGTCCCTGACGAATCTCCATGACGATCTTCCTGTGGACATGCAAATGTTTGCTCACCTGATCATCGACGGGAATATTTTCCTTCAAACCGTGCCCGTGGCTTCGGAGGAGTCTCAAAATAATTGGAAGCTCAATTGTGGATGTAACATGTACGTGTGGGATGGCCTTCAACAAGATAATCCTCATGTTCTCTCACAGACCGTCCCACGCTGCGACTTTCTCAGTGGCAATTCTGCGCGAAAGTAAAACTGGGGAAAGAAGACTTCTAGGTTCTGTCGATATGGGGAAAGGGGAGGTCATTAAAGCTATGGAATCGAATCAACGTGGGGGCAGACTCCAGTTAACGTGGACACGGATCCTGATTACAATGACGTAGGCATCTTCCACCTTCAGCTCAATAAAGTGAACCCCGATGGTCCTTCTCTCGAAGTCAAGGCTCGATTCTCTACTTCTGATTCCCTGGCCACGGAGGTATCCGAATTCAATGTGATTGACGTTCCAGACAACCATAGTGAGATCTCAGTTACCATGTTGTATTATCTTCTGAGTTGTCCACAGTCACTTCGGTACAGAGTGCCCGGATGGCAGATGATCTGCAGAGAATGCATCACGCCATGAATGCCCAGGCCAATGTGGATCCCCTTCACCTTTGGGTGATGCACGAGAGGATCCTTCTGCTCCCCTATGGCCACAACAATAGGGCTCAATTCAACAATATACTAGGAGAAATTTCCTTTGGATGTTACAAGACATCGGGGCTGGTGGATACCCTGAACCAGGCAATCAGCGCCTATGATGACGCCGTGCGAGATGATCCCAGTTCTGCAATTTATCCCTCCAATCTTGGTGTTGCATTGTCTCAACGCTTCGAGCGGCTCGGAGACCTGGCTGACATCAACCGGGCTGTGTCAGCCTCGGAGACGGCTGTCAACCTCTCTCAAGATGTGCACCTCAATGCAGCTCTGCTGCTCGGGAGGCTTGGTGATGCCCTGCGATATCGTTTTGGGCGCCTCGCCAACCCTGAGGATATCGAGAGGTCTGTCTCGTTGTGCGAGATGGCTGTCGGGCTCACAGAGGATGCTGACCGAAACAAACCTGGACTCCTTCATACTCTCGGATGTTCCCTGCTCATTCGCTTTGAGCATTTAGGGGACATCACCGACATCAATCAGGCGGTGTGTAAGTTCGAGACTGCCATCGAACTCACTCCCGAGGGCCACCTGGACATGCTTTCACAGCTGAACAATCTTGGAAATTCCCTGTTCCGTCGCTTCGAGCGCTTAGGAGACCTCAGTGACATCAACAAAGCAGTGTCTATGCTCGAGGTTGCAGTCAAACTCACTCCGAACGGCCACCCAGACATGCCTTCAGAGCTGAACAACCTTGGGAAATCCCTGTTCCGTCGCTTTGAGCACGTGGGAGACCTCGATGACATTGATAAAGCGGTGTCTAACCTCGAGTCTGCCGTCAACCTCACTCCGGACAGCCACCCGGACATGCCTTCACGGCTAAACAATCTGGGAAATTCACTGCTCTGGCGCTTTATGCGCATAGGGGACCTCAGTGACATCAACCAGGCAGTGATGAAGTTCGAGGCTGGAGTGAAACTCACTCCGGATGGCCACCCAACCAAGTCATCATTGCTGAACAATCTTGGGAATTCCCTGTTTTGTCGCTTTAAGCGCTTCGGAGACCTCACTGACATCAACAAGGTGGTGTCAAAGTTTGAGGCTGCAGTTGAACTCACACCAGATAGTCACCCAGACATGCCTTCGCGGCTGAACAACCTTGGAAATTCACTGCTCAGTCGCTTTGAGCACTTAGGAGAGCTCGCTGACATTACTAAGGCAGTGTCAAAATTTGAGGCTGCAGTTCAACTAACTCCAGATGGCCACCGGCAAATGCCTTCATTGCTGGTCAATCTAGGGAGGGTGCTGGTCAGTCGCTTTGACCACGGAGGGGAGCTCACTGACATCAACAATGCGGTGTCTACATTCGAAGTTGCACTTCAACTCACTCCGAAAGGCCACCCAACCACACCCTTACGTCTCAATAATTTAGGAAGTGCACTGGGGAGTCGCTTTGTGCGATTGGGGGACCTCACTGACATCAACCAGGCGGTGTCTAAGTTCGAGGCTGCACTCGAACTCACTCCGGATGGGCACCCGGACACATGTTCACGACTGAACAATGTAGGAAATGTTCTGCGTATGCGCTTTGAGCGCTTAGGAGACCTCACCGACATCAACAAAGCAGTGTCAAAGTTTGAGGCTGCAATTGAACTCACTCCAGATGGCCACCCAGACATGCCTTTACAGCTGAGCAATCTGGGAAATTCACTGCTCAGTCGCTTTGAGCACGGAGGGGAGCTCACTGACATCAATGAGGCAGTTTCGAGGTTTGAGGCTGCAGTCAAACTCACACCAGATGGTCATCCAGACAGGCCTTCACGGCTGAACAATCTGGGAAATTCACTGCTCAGTCGCTTTGAGCACTCAGGAGAACTCACTGATGTTACCCAGGCAGTATCTAAATATGAGGCTGCCGTGGAACTCACTCCGGATGGCCACCCGGACATGCCACCACGGCGGACTAATCTTGCAAATTCCCTGCGGTATCGATTTAGGCAACTCGGTGATCCTCATGATTATCACGAGATGCTGGTTCAATACACATGCGCAGCGTGCTCACCAACTGGTGCTGCACGTGTACGGTTTACGGCAGCCACACTGTGGGCAAGATCTGCTGAAATGGACCACCAACACCCTTTAAGCCTCCAGGCATATACTAGAGCTATTAAGCTCCTCCCAGAACTCGCCTGGCTTGGCTTAACTATCAGTGACCGGCATCATCACATCCTTCAGGCAGGCCGAGTGGTGCGAGATGCAGCCTCTGCAGCAATTGCAGCCAATCAATTATCCACGGCAGTTGAGTGGCTTGAACAAGGCCGCTCAGTTGTCTGGGGTCAGATTCTCAGCTTGCGTACTCCAGTGGACGATCTGAGGAAATCCCATCCTGACCTTGCAGATGAGCTTGTTTCTTACTCCACCAGGCTGGAGGCAGCTGGCCTCAAGAGTTCTGCTCTCCTGGGGACAGGTACTGGACCATCCCAGTCACTGCAAGCTGTTGCACAGGATTCCCATGCTCTGGCGGATAAAAGAGACAGACTCCTGAAGCGGATCAGAAGGTTGGCTGGGTTTGAGACATTCTTATTGCCGAAGCCAATTACTGAACTTTCACATGCTGCAACAATGGGCCCTGCTGTCCTGTTGAATATCACAGAATACAGGTGTGATGCTCTAGTCCTTATGGCAGGCCTCCACGGTGAAGTCCTGCATGTCCCACTCCCCGACTTCACCTTACAGGATGCTCGGTCCATGGCCCAATCTCTTGGCTCTCTTGTGAGTGGTGCTGCACGCAGTGAGAGGTTGGATGGGCATCGGGAGGGGGATATACCCCAAAATGAACAGTTTGGACAAATACTCTCCGCGCTCTGGAAGCGAATTGTTAAGCCTGTCTTGGATGGGTTAGGTTTTACCGTAAGCCATTTCTATGAAACAATCAAGCTCGCCTCATTATTGTTTTAGGCTCCATCAAAGCAGGATCTAGGACATATTTGGTGGTGTCCAACCGGGCCACTTGCCTTCCTCCCCATCCATGCAGCAGGCCTCTATGGGAAAGACAAAGACTTTGGCTCCAAGTTGTCTGACTTCTTCATTTCGTCCTACACGCCCTCGTTGACCGCCTTGATCGAGGGCTTCCGAGCCAGACACGATTCAGGAGGAGGACTCCAAATCCTTACTGTTGCTCAACCGTCTGCCATAGGACAGGGCTACATTCCTGGTACCCTGAAGGAAATTGACTCTATTCGACGCCTCGCCACCATTCCAATTTTGAGTTTGGAGCGAGATTTGGCAACGATTGACAGTGTTCAAGACGGCATGAGCAAGTCTCGATGGGCTCACTTTGCATGTCACGGTGTCCAGGACATTTTCAATCCCACAAACAGTGCCCTCCTTCTTGCTGAGAATTCAAGGTTAATGCTCTCGAGCATTATCCAGCTATCTCTTCCAGACACCGAGTTAGCATTCCTCTCTGCATGCCAAACTGCCACTGGGTCCACAAGCCTCGAGGATGAATCAGTTCATTTAGCTGCTGGGATGTTATTGGCAGGATACCGCGGTGTCATCGGGACGATGTGGGCCATTCAGGACAGTGATGCCCCCAAAGTTGCCAGTGATGTTTATGCGCACCTATTCAAGACATCACCGCCAGATTCAACGAGGGCAGCGGAAGCACTTCATCTCGCCGTTGGGAACCTCCGGGACTCGGACAGGGCTGGTGGGACTGAAACATTTTCCCACTGGGTGCCATTCATACATGTTGGGGTTTAATGGTGATAATGGGCATCGAGAATAGTACATGTAAACTTCTTGTATTTTCATCATTTCATATTCCGATTATGTCATATGTGGACCAGGGTCCAGGCTGGAATCAGAGGTTCAAGAGACATGCAGGGAGGTAGACTATTGACCCCCGCGATAGCAACAGGACTAAGTGAGTGCCCATGCAGCGGGCTTGTGGGTTGATACAGGGGGCGAACATAACTTAAGGTTGATGCAAGGGGTACCAGCCGGAGAATGCCGAGGTCCAGGCCACTTTCGGGAATTTGCTCAGCTCACTCTGACGGTGCATTTAGAAGGTTGAAAAAAAATCCGGGTTTTTTGGGACCTGCTCGAAGAGTCTCTCAGGGTCTAAAGTTTGAATGCATCAATAATTGGGACAGATTCCCTACTGGATGGTCTCGGATTGCGGCCAAAAAGATTACCGTCTTCACTAGTCTATTTGTTACAAGGGGGGTCTGATCGTGTACGGAGCTTATTACGTAATCTTGGACCGGCGCGAAACACTTCACCGGAAGAACACGTTATTTCATAGGATTTTCACATAGAATGGGTTGCCTGGGCTGTGCCTCAACTTTCATCTCTTCAGAATCCTTGAGAGTGTCCCATAACTCTGTTCAGAGAGTGAGTTCAATAATCATGTGATCTTTGGAGGTTTGAACACAAAACACTCAGGGCGGGCTTAAAATTGACGAGAAAATTGGAGGGTACTCCAGAAGGCACCTGAAACTGATTCAGATGGTTGACGAAGCCACTAAGACTTGTGGCAAGGATGAACAAACGTCCCGGCGGTTTCTGCACTGCCAGAATGATTAGCTAAGATTACGTAATAAGCTCGGCACGCGATCGGACCCCCGCGGTTACTAACAGACTTCAACAAGCGAGGCACGAGCTTCGTGTTGAAGCGTCTGTCTACGAGAGACTACGTCTTCACCTAATTTCCTGGGAAAACTTCCCGATTTGGTACTTACATGACTCGGCTAAGAGGGCAGGGGGGGGGGGGTCTGACGACCTTAAGTCAATTTTTATACCAGTGTAGGAAATTCTGATGTGGATACCTCTTAGGTTGGTGCGTGCCAGTGTGGCTGACTGTGACTCGCTTCTGCACGGACCACCATGAGGGTGGCATGAACACATCTAGGTTCTCTAGTGGCTCTTCTCGAAGGGGATTCTTACCTCAATGCAAAGAATAGAATCTTAGTTGGAATTTGCCTCAATTTCAGTTGACTGAACCGGTGGCGCTGTCAAACTTGTGGATTCGAAAATGCCGGTAAAACGGTCAAGGGCTGCGTCTACTGAAGCGCATACACAAGGTTTATGTTCTGGTCCCACCTCGTTCTCTCTCTCTGTGCTCAATACCTTGTGTTCCTGATCACATGGACAAGCGGAGAAACGAAAGCACGATTCCCGCCTGATGGTCAGCCACACCAGCTACATTCCGAATCTCCCCCCCCCCCACCCTGCCGCCAGCCGCATTCGCACCTTGCTATTGCCCACAACATACTCCCATCCCCACACCCGCTCTCTACGAAATGCTGTCTATCCCCTACTCTCTTTTCTCTGCTACTTTCCTTTTCCTCTTCAGGCGCCTTCGGCTTATCTGTGGCTGGGAGTCCCACGGAACGCTCGATGTCGAGGCCGGGGTCAAAGAGAACGACAGCGGCGATGGTTTGTGCTACCGTTCATCAGCATCGCCCTTCCACTAACGTCTACTCCCCAGGAAAGCAAGATGCCGACGAGGCTCCCCCCGTCCTGTTCTCAATCCCGCTGATCCGAATCGTTTCTCCCGAGGGCAAAGAGTCCGTCGACGGCGCGCCGCATCCACCCAAGATCGTACTAGACCGCAAGCCGCTCGGAGATATAACGAACTGCATTCCGCCCCGCGTCCACGGCAAGACCCCCACACGTACCCGGGCCCGGTCGAGCGCGTTCAGGAAGCCTAACCCGCGCGAGGTCCGGGAGCTCGAGGAGTTCAAGGCGAAGCAAAGGAAGGCGACACTCAAGGTCCCCCGGTACATACCCGGCAACCCGCCTTTCAGCAAGCCCGCGAACGAGCCCGCTCCTCCGCCTCTCGTTGCCCCCACTACCGAACCTCTGGGTGCGCCTGCGGCCGCCCCCGCCTCGCCTGAATGGCATGAGCTCAAGGCCAAGCTCCTCTCCGAGGCCCGCACGCACACCAAGGTCGTCCAAGACAAGGCGGCCCATCGGCGCTCGTTACCGGCCCCTAGTTCCGAGAAGGTTGTATTCCCTCTGGAAAGTCGTCGGGCCTCCCTCCCCGCAGATATTGCCACTAAACGTCACGGCGTGTCGGACCGCTTGCGCCGCGCGGCTTTCTGGGCGCCCGCAGACAAGAGCGGTGTCCCTGCGGATCTCGAAGCTCAACTTGATACTATTACTACGGTCAACATCGTCGAGGAGTTTCATTGGAGCGACATCGTCTCCCTCGACGACTACCTCGCCTGAAACCTCATTCCCTCTCTACCCACCACCTTCCTTTCTGCTTTGGATTCTTCGTTTTCTTTGCACTTTCCATAGGACGCGCAGGACTGGATCCCGGACTCTCAAGTATTTCTGCGTGGACGCGCTGGCACAGTTTAGCGCGGGCCTGGACACCCTGCTGCTTCACCTCACTCGGCATTTATGGCTTTGGACATCGGACGGTTTGGCTTTGGCTTGGACACCCCCTGCCTCACCTCTCGCGGTGACGGGCGGAGACTTGGCGCGAGACTGGACACCTCGCGCTCGGTTCTTTGGATTCGCACACTCTTTTTCGCAATGCTGTCGTTACGCGCGGGCGCGCGTTTGCTGGAGGTTGATTTTTAGTTTTATGGGTGGCTGGGCGGGCTGTATGGATGCGGCAGGTCCCAGGTGGACGCTATCATTTTCCCTTTCTCGTTTGACTCAATGTATGATCGATTATTTTTTGTTTCATGTAATGGCATGGTAGATGCTAATTCTGGTTTGGGATCGTGCGAACGAATTTTGTCTCGTTTTCACGGACATAGCGCGTCTCTTGGGCTAGTATCGATGGCTTAAATGCATATCAACTCGCCACACGGAGTTGATGATTTGACGAGCCACAAAGAACTTTAGGAGCCCGGAAATTTGGACGGATGAACTCGAACCATCGTCCTTACCGAAATGGTTGCCCCAGATGGGCCCCTGCATAAATGAGCAAAGAAATCTGACGACACTGGGACACAAAAAATGGGGCAAACGGCTCCGGAGACTCCTCCCAGGTCCACAAAAGAGTAATAAATATGATTTCACCATTCGGTATTTGGACAGTACGAGGAGAAAGGAGACCGAGTGCGAACTAAGTACATAGGCTGGATTCGCCCCGCCTGATTAGTGCGAACTTTCATCCTGTAATCAGACTCACCATAGTGAACGGAAACCCTTGAATTACAAAACTTGAGGTTCAAGTCTCGGGCGAGTCGACCTGGTCCATCTCGCAAGATGTCAGACAGTTAGAGCAAACCACCAAGAAAGGCGCAATGTACCATTTTTGAATTGATGTTTTGCGTAGACCATGTCGGCAATGAATGGATGTCCATCTTGAATCCCTGAAGGCGCAAATGACAGAGATCCTCCAGAGCCCGAGCGACATTCCCATCACGGTGATCGGGGTTGAAAGAGAGCCGGAATGACTTCAATTGGGCCGCCCCCTCTACGCCCGACCATCTTGCTGAGAGCATGGTAGCAAGCTCGCAAACGTCGATGTCTCCCCCTCACCAATCGATATTAAACGCCTCGAGCGCGGGAAGAAACCATCCGCTCTCCGACATCGTTTCCGAGAATTTGGTGAATTCATCTCGAGTCCAGCGTGGAGATCCCAAGGTAACTTCCGTCAGCGAATCTAGATTCGAGATGCAATCGTGCGTCTCGTAATACTCCGTCTGGAACAGGTGGAGTGTTCGCAGGGAGCACCCGGACCGTGCGACGAGAGACGCCACCCGCGCATTGCACTCTAAGGGAAGACGCCACAGTTCCAGGTGCTCGAGGACAGGAAGGGTGAGGTAGTCGAGCAGTTTGGGATGTGGGTCGGACAGGAATTTGATTGTGCGAAGGCAGGACATGGTGCGAAGGGAAGAAGTAGCAGTTGGTTGCCCAAATGAGGATCCCACACGAAATCTTAGACTCTCCAGGTTTGGGGTTTGCTCCATGATTTCCAAGCACTGAGCAAGAGATTGGCCGAAAAGCTCAAGATTTCGGAGCTGTTTCCAAGGGAGTGATATCTGCGTGAATGAAAGCTCGGTGAGATGTGCATCCCAAAGAAGCGGCGCATCGAGAAATGCCGTCATGCAAACTCCGTCATTGGGCCAGTCGATCGCGAGTTTGAGTTTTTTTAGCGAGGACAGAGGGGTGCGAATGCTGCCACTGGGGAAGGCGATTGGCTTAGGTGAATGCAGGTCGAGACTCGTCCATTGTGAGGAGTACTTGGCGACGATGGAAAGGATCGCATCCTGGGGCTCGGAGGATAACATGGCAGGCATCTCCATCTTCAGACCCAAGGGGAGGCCGCTTGCACGTGGAAGCCAGGACTGTAAAAGGTTGGCTAGATTTTCGATCTTTGGGCCCATGTAATGTCTAGCAGTAGGCTCAAAGTGAGCCCAAAGTCTACAAGTCGAGAGCGCTATGGTTCGCCATGCCCTGCAAACGCTCGCCAAGCGCAAAGGGACGTGTATGGCGTGGAAATAGGGGTTGTCGACAGAGTGGATGAATATTTCGGAGGTGATTTCTGGAGGCAGCGTATGGGGTAGATGATCGAATTCAAACGCTTCAACACCCCCTTCCGTTCGACGCGTACTGTACCATTTCGACCGAGTGTTCGGCCTATGTCACGCGTCACCTAAGGTGTTCACTTTTTCAAGTGTTCATTCTGACAAATTCCATCAATGATTACCATAAATGGCAGTCCGGCGGATGCCGGTCCGATTTTTGGGGCGTTTTTCGAGCCTATTTGAGCCAGAAACCCCAATGTCACCGTCACTGGTACCCAAAGTGTTCAGTTCAGAGGCTCGCGTCACGCGTCACTTGAACACTCGGTCGAAATGGTACAGTAGACGCGCTAGTTGTGACTCTAGCTCGACCATTTTGTCCTCGATCTCGACGAGGTGTGAGCGGAGGTCCGAGCCAGAAGATGTGAGGGAGGAGCCATGAGCATCGCCATCCGCTAGCATAGGGCAAACTTGACGCTGAGGCTGAAGGGCTTGTTGTCTCGCCTTCGTGGTGGCTGTAGAAAAGTGATGGGCGCCTGACGGGATTGATTGCCGGCCGCGGCATTATATAAGTGCCTTTGGAACTCACGTGGTCCCTCGTTCAGCTAATTAAACCACGCGCATTCGCCGCAAAGACGCGTATTTCGGGACGGGAGGCGCGTATAATGGTGTTTCAATCTCGTATAGATTTATCTCTTTTCCCCATGTTCAACCCTCACCCTCTTCGAACGAAACGTTGTGAGCATCCTGCGCAAGTCATTGCCAGGTCTGAGCTCGAGATTACGAGGGAAGACTCTTCCATCGACTGACCGGCTGTCCCTCGGAGCAACCCGTCGCACAGCAAAAGTCGGGTTTTGTCCCACGACTGTTTTTGTACTTCTATCTGATTTTATCATGGATCTTGACAACAGTGCTGTTACAGCTGTTCTCGAAATTAATGAGACCGATCGTTTTTTTTTTTCTCGTTCCCAAAAAGGAAGGTGGGCACAAGAACATTGATTTACATGCACTATGAGGGCCATGGAGACTCACCTATGCTCTGAGGTCATGTATGTCAAATTTCGAGCAGAAAGACTTGGTGCAGCCCCTAGAATCGAACGAAAAGATGGGGGGGGTGAAGTCACGTGGACACGACTGATCGGATCGTTTCGGCCGCTGTCAAAGTTCAACCCTCCCGTCGAACGGCTCATGGAGACCTCGGCCCTTCTCGCAAATGCTCCAGGCCAGAAATCCTGGAGTGTTTTGTCTACGCAGCTATACTTACCTTTTTGGGAACTCAAAAAAAATTTTCGCTCAGTCTCATTAATTTCGAGAACAGCTGTAAGCTGATATCCGCGGGCATCGATGCTGTACACTCTTACTTCTGCACTACGGCGACCATGAGCAGCCCACCAATCCCATACCTCCATATCATCCCCCCCGAAATTTGGCTTGCATGTTGGGCACTGTGTTCAAGTCGACAACTCCGCCGCATCTCATTGGTGTGCCACCTGTTTCGATCCCTCTGCTTGCTTCTGGTGCTCCAGTACCAACACTTCGAGGCGGCAGCCGTAGAAAGGACACTCGACCGGAAGAATTGGATAGACCCTGCCCGCCGTCTCCACCGGACTGCAGTCCGCTTGGATCGGTTGGCAGAAGGACACCACACCCTCTTGGTGCAGTCATGGAAATTCAGTGCCAGAGACTCGGGATATACGTATCAAATGGCACCGAGATATCCGGAAATCCAGAATCTTGAACTGTTCGATACCTTGTACGATAGGGTCATCGCGACCTTCTCCGCCACCCTCAGGCGTTACTGGAACTTGCGGTCCCTAGATATCCGGGTGCTCACCATCGACACTTCTTTTCGAGACATCTTGTTGTCTCTATCCATGCTCGACAATCTCACCGTCGGCAATTGCAATATTATAGCCCGGGAAGGACCTCTCATGCAACTGAAATCCTTTACGATATCTGGAACTCGTCGCCCCAACAGCCGAGTGCCAACCGAGCATCCTCTCCGAATCATTCACGAGAGCACCTCGAGGACTTACAGCTTCACGCTCATTATGAAAGCTGGTCCTTGATCACCAGCTTCGGACCTGGCAAATTCCGTCACTTCGTTGCGGTATTGCTGGACGAGTTATCCCATGTCCAGCTGTTTTTCTCCTTCTTGAGCCAGTGTCCACGGCTTGAAACATTGGAGATCAAATCAGTGTCGCGCTACCCCATCCTGACCCTGCCGGGATCCCTTCCACCCGACACCATACCGCCTCTTCGGCATCTTACCGGTCCACCGCAATTAATCCGATTATTTACACCGGGTCGGCCGGTCAGCGCGGTGACGGTGTTGGCCGTTTGGAGCGTCGCGCTTACAGGAGAAGAGGACCTCATCCCTCTATTCATAGACATCTTGGCCACCTCCGCACCCGTCCAATCTCTCGGTATCGCGCCTTGATATCCATCGGCTGAGTCATTGGCGGCCATCGCGGTCCTATTCCCATGCCTCGGCGAGTTGTCGGTGGATATTGAGGAGGGCCTCGACCCCGAGAGCATCTGTGACTTCCGGCTCCCTCCTTGTAGTATGCACAGTGAGGACACTCGCTGCCCCTCCCTCTGCGACGACGACACTGCGTTGGAGGGACTCACGACCGAGGAGGTTTCCGATTCTGAGACGACGGACTTACAACAACCAAGGTCGCACTCAGGAAGACCACGGCATACCTGATTTCATCTGCCTGCAGGTACACATTGCTGGTCGATTCACGTCGCAGCCTTGATATTCGCGTTGAATAGGACATCATCAAATGGATCTGCAGACCGCATTTCCTTCCTGCCCACACTTGAGGTCGTCCGACTGAGGAAAGACTCCGAGTTCCTGGACTTCCTCTCAGTGCCCTTCGCGCTGTGCCATCAGGTCCTCGCGAAGCTCAGCCAACAGTGTCCACTTTTGCGCGAAATGCAACTCGGCTTGCCCGACAACAGCTGGAAACGTCTGGGTGCGTCGTGGAAACAGGCCGGTGTGAATTCATACGTACAGATAAATCCTTGCATGACATAAGGTTGGCTCTCTTTTCTTACGATGTCGACTCGAATGGACTGGGGATATATAGTATAGTGAAAGTGCGACAGTGATAGACAGAAAACAAAAACAAATCAGATATGTCGATCTTGTATGCATTTATAAGTACTCCCGATTCAGGGACACGAGCAAGATCAAAAAAAGAAATTACATGAGGTATAATCCAAGCGCTGACTACCCGGATGTCATTGGTTGCAGAAAGGTGTCCGTGGCACGAGTATGATCCTTGTCAATTGCGAATCTGACCATGCACTTCAATAAACCCGCGATACCGTGCCATTCAAGTCGGACACTCACCATTGTGCATTAAATGGCCGCATCATTCAGTTGATGATTACTTTCAATCCCAGCTGCGCCTCAAATTGGCGGAGGCGAAGGAGATGTGAGCCATCTATGGCGTCCACGTCGGATAAGGTGAGGGACTCCAGGCGCTCTCCCGAAGCTCCGGGGACACAGCGGGACTCCACCATGTCGACGAATCTTTCGTCGAAGGTAACACAGGTCAGGGACAGATGTTTAAGAATTGGAAGTATAGGGAGAGTCGAATCCAGTGAAGGTAGTCGGAGGACGCTGAGCACCCTCGATCTCCAAGCTTGGTGTACCCTACGGCGGCTACTAATTGCGAGGTGCTCGACGGTTGGTACAGCTGCCAGAAGATCCACCATCTCGATGCCGTCGACTTCGGAAGGGAACGAAAACCCAGTTATTGTAATCGAAAGAGGTGCTGCGGAACGTCGGATAAGTTGGGTCAGGGAATGACGGCAAGCACTGTGATCCCAACTGAGCTGCTCCAAAGTAAGATGTTCCAAAGCGGGCAACCCAAGATGCTTCAATGAATCCGGCGGAATATTGGGCAGCAAGGTCAGGTCGCGCAAATGATGGATCAGCACTCCTGGGGCGACCAAACCATTATTTTTCTGGCCGGGCCCCAGGGCACACTTTATGATTGTGGGGGCCAATGTCAATATATCGGTATTGGCGTAGGTTCTGGGCCCAGAGTAGTGGGACAGCTGGTGCCAGGGGAAGTGGATATATCGAACGGGCCCTCGATACCAAAAATCAAGCGCCAATGTCAGACGGATTAGGTTAGGGCAGGATCCGAACGTCTCGAAGTCGGAAAACGGATCGTCCCCAGCAGTGTCGACGACGGTGAGAGTGAGCTCTCGTAGAATGGGTAGTCTGTTTTTGATGCTATGCATGCGGTGATAAAAGAATGACGAAAGTTCAAAAGTGGCAACCTCCCACTTTTCAGAACAGGATAGAAGCCCTTGCAAAATCGATGAACAGGTGTCATCATGAGAGCCGTTACAGTTGAAGTCGACAGTGACGGGGTGGTTTCCAGCGCGGCGAAAGAATTCTTGCACCATTGGCTGGAGATCTGGCTGCCGCCGCCACCAGTTGCTGTTGTCTTTGGGACATTTGAAGACAAAGTAAGACCAGAGCAACCGTGTGGAGAGTGCAACAGCTCTCCAGTGGGCACATATATGGCCGAGCATCCAAATTCCTGTGCGCACATGCGAGACAGAAATGTTGGAGGAGCCATCGTTGATGATATCCAGGTAGCAAACGAATATATTCGCTAGTGTTTCCGGCGGGAGGCGTCGAATTGGAGCAAGGGAGTATTGACAGGACTCGATATGGCGCGCGGCATCCAGCGCCTCGCCCTCCAAGCGAAGGAGTTTCTTCTCCGTTGCAGCAAGCTTGGTTCGCATCGTTTCAATGCTGGTTCGTGTTTCTGCGATCTGCAGATCTAGAGAGGCCTTAACCGCCTGCGCAATGCGGGCACTTTCCCCAATCTCCGCGGATTGGGTGCCCACGGGGTGTTCGTTGGTGACGAACAAGCGGCCGCAGGCGGCAGAGACTTGGTAAGATCTATCCATGGCGTTCGGAATGCCGCTTCTATGGGCGGATACAGGGAACATGAGCGCAAATGAAGGTCATTAGCACCGGAACTTACCGCTTGGTTCGGTGCTATGTGGAACGTATTCGGGTTTACTAGTAGCCTCTTAAATTAGGCTTTTATAGCGGCGAGAGCTGTCGCTGAACTTGATGTTTACCACTAAAAATCCTTATCTAAAACTCCAACTCACGAGTCTGTGCCGGATACAAATTGGAGCTCCTCTTGCTTTCGTCTCCTGCAGTCGACGTACAGTCGACTCTGCGTCCGGTGGCTCGGAGATGGCAATGAAAGTGGTGAACCTGTATGAGGACGTCGGTGTGACGGGGGGAGATAAAGCACCTAGTCTCGGACGGGCAGAGCAAGCCTAATGTGGATATCGGCCGGAATTAAGTGATTGCCGAGTTTGCTCTTGTTGACTGAAGTGTTGACAAACAGCACTGCCACCGGGCTCTTTGCTTCCCGCCGTCATGGTCCTTGTCGTGTTCGACAACGGCGGGTCCTCAATCAAGGCTGGAATTGTCGGCCAACCCTCCGCAGATGAGCCAAAGTAGGCTTATCCCTCTCAGCTCGTATCCGCGCGCTCAATATTCGCCGAATTAAATTTTGATTATTGCCTCTCAGGCTCGTCGTGAACGCTGTGGTGCGTTCCAAGGGCGACAAAATGACATACGTAGGGCACGAATTGGAAAAATGCAAGGACTACTCCGCGCTGCACTACCGCCTCCCCCTCGAAAAGGCAGGTTGTCCAAGTGGGCTGCTAACCAGCTTACGATGTCTCTCTCTAGGGCTACGTTGTAGACTGGGACGCGCAAAAGGCCATATGGGATGGCATTCTATCGGACCAAGTTCTTAATGTGCCTCGATGGCCCTATAATCCTGGTGATGTATCTTATTTCGCACCTAGGTCAACCCCACCGAGTCTACGATTCTAATCACGGAGCCGTACTTCAATCTCCCCAAAATTCAAGAAGTCTACGATCAGTTCATCTTTGAAGAGTACGAGTTCAAGGCGCAGTTCCGTGCCACGCGTAGGCCCCTTTTGTCGATTTTTCTAGACGCTCCATTCACAGAACCTGCCGTAGCTGCATCCCTGATTCCTCACGGCACCCTCTTCGATCAGCCGGGCCTCCCCTCGCCGGAATGCATGCTGATCGTCGATTCGGGCTTCAGCTTCACCCACGTCGTGCCCCTCATCGAGGGCAAAGTTGTGTGGAACGCCGTCAAACGGTTCGTCACGCCGCATTGCATCCCAATCCCAGCTCCTTCACACACGATCTGCAGGCTGGACGTGGGCGGCAAGCTGCTGACGAACCAGCTGAAGGAACTCGTATCCTTCCGGCAGTGGAACATGATAGACGAGACGTACATCATGAACCATGTCAAGGAGACGTGCTGCTTCGTCTCGCAAGACTTCAGGGCCGACCTCGAGACCTGCAGGTAAGTACTCTGCGCCCAAACAAAACAGAGTGTGCTGTCTTTTAACCCAGACACCTTGCGTAGGAGCAACCCCAAAAGCAACCCGATCGTGCAGGAGTACGTGCTGCCGGACCTCACGAAGAGCAAAGCGGGGCGGATTCGGCGGCCCGACGACATCCCGCTCGACACGGACCAGGTGCTGAGTATGGCGAACGAGCGCTTTACCGTGCCAGAAATCATTTTCCGCCCGGATGATATCGGTGCGTGGGCCGTGCGACAAAATCTTCCTGCGGAGCTCAGACCTACTGGTACCGCTACAGGTCTCGAGCGCACAGGACTTGCAGGGACAATCGCGGCGTCCATCGCGCTCCTGCCTGAGGACCTGCAGGGGATGTTCTACGCGAACATCGCGCTCGTCGGCGGCAACACCAAGTTCCCTGGGTTCCGGCGGCGTCTGTGAGTCCCTTTCCTGCATCTGATTCCGAGTGTCTTGCTTAACGGGATCTCCGCATTTTAGGATCGCAGAGCTGCAGCCCCTCGCGCCGGTCGGGTGCGACGTCGTGGTCTGCCAATCCTCCGAGTGCGCTTGATTCTCCGCATCCCATGTGTTGTATGATGATTTATCCTTTTATCCAGCCCAGTGCTAGACGCCTACCGTGCCGCCCTGGCCTTTTCGTCCGCCCCGTCGTTCGCCGCGCGGGCCGTGACGCGCGCGGAGTACCTCGAGAGCGGCAGCAGCGCCATACGGCGCAAATGCCCTGACTGGCAGCCGCCAGAGCGCGAGAAGGCACCGACCTTGAAAGCCAAGCCGCGCGAGGAGGCAAAGGGCAAGCAGCGCGAGGAGGTGAAGGAGACGCCGCGCGATGTAGGGAAGGGGAAGCAGCCGCAGCGCGAGGAGCCTGCCAGTGCGCCTGCAGGCGGCACAAGCGGTAAGGCCACACGGTCGCGCACGGTGCGCTTGCTGGATCCTATCAAGCGTTAACGATGGTTATGGCGGTTTTCTCTCCAAGGCGCTTGTTCGGCGTGAATCTCTAAGTTTTTCGGTCCTGATCTTCAGTTAAGAGACTGTCTGAACAGCCCAGCCGTCGCTGCTGGCAACTCCAACGCGCAATGCGTCTCCCTCGAGGCTAGTTATTGTTTTTCTTTTTTTTTCTTTTCGTGGGTGACAGGATCGGGAGCCTTAGAAGATTCTCCCCATTTCCTTTGAAAGGTAGGCAATTTACCAACTCTTCATCTGCCCTCGCCTCCCATCAATATCGGAAGATGGATGCGCCTAAACTGGTCACGGTGACGACGTGACCTCGCTTAGCTTGCTCTACTATCGTGGACGCCCGCGGCCCATGTCCACGCCGCCAGCCGCGCTTGCTAATGCCTTCGCGGATATCTCGCGGGCCTTCCGCGACGCAGAGGGCACCTCCAAGATAAACTCCCTCCAGAGCAATCTCGCTCGCTCGCGCGCAGAAATCGCCCAACTTCAGCAAGCGCTTGATAACGAGAGACAGGCGCGCAAGCTCGCAGAAGAAGCCGCGCGTCGGGCTGAGCAGGATTTTATCGAAGGCGAAAAGCGTCTGGAAGCCCGCGA
Source organism: Mycena latifolia (assembly GCA_029289555.1). Classification (NCBI taxonomy): domain Eukaryota; kingdom Fungi; phylum Basidiomycota; class Agaricomycetes; order Agaricales; family Mycenaceae; genus Mycena; species Mycena latifolia. The sequence continues at coordinate 500,785 of JARJLE010000036.1, forward strand.
GGCGGAGCTGGCCGAAATCCGCCGGGATCGCGAAGCGCTGGCGGCGGACCTCGAGCGGATGATGGCAAGCGATGGGAACGTTGGGTCTGCCCCCGCTGCCCAGGAATTGGCTTCGCCGAATCTCGGTCCGATACGCACGTTTTTTTCTATTGTTCATCTTGACAACATCGTGAACTGGGTGCGGTTACAGGACGCGTCCGGTCGCTATCGCGGGATTCCGCCTCCAGAGAGGAGGACGATGGACATGCAGAAGATCAGCGCCGTACGCGTAGAAGACTTGACGGAGCCACGCCCCAAAATTCCGCTGCCACACAGTTCGAATTCGTGCACTCGAAGTGGGGTGTTCGTGCGCTCGAATTGGGTTGTTTGCACCTTTTGAATCTGATTATTTAGGCCCAACCACAACAGGCCCTTCCACCACTACAGGTAATTTTGCTCGGTCACTCTTTCCCTCATTTCTCATTTTCTGCTGTAGGACCATCCGACCGTCTGTCCAGAGTGTGGCAAAGGCCCATACAATGCAGACCATATGAGCTATGCACACCCCCTCAGTTTTACTTGCAAATACTCCAGGGGAGCGCAGCGAGTCAAGGTGCAGCTATTCCGCAGAGCGGATCTCATGTTCCACTGCCATGATACCTGTGGGATGGGTTTCTTTTCCCAGAAGGACATCACAGAACACCTCGAAGCAAATGCGGACCGCCACCCGCCTCAGTGGAAAGCCCCTCCCCGCAACCCGCTGAAATACAAACCGAAAACCCCCATGTAATTATTTGTATTCCGTTGTATTGTGCACTAATTCTGTTTCCTCCATTCCGTCAGGGATCCCTTTGCCGCGACTGGTTACTACCAGGCGATTATTGCGTCGGTTGGTGGTCTGAATCATTTACCGAGTTCCTAAACCTCTCTTGCGGAGGAAATTGACACCCGGAAGAAGCATTCCTCGAGGAAGAGGGGCATTTAACTGCCTATTGACCGAATGCATACAGCAATTCAGCTAGAAATGATACTACCAGTCTCTGCACATTATTCTTCTATACATATATCATCCTACAAGAATCTCAGTTTGATCATAGTCGTTCACAACTTCACATCCGCGTTCAGTTTGATTCAGGTCCTTTAGCACGAGGCAAGGAGGGGGCCAAGATTCAGAAATTTACTTCCGCAGCGCGACTATGGTTTCTGAGTATGACAGTAGTCTCAGTTTGATTTTCGGTTGGTGCTCGGGCCAGCCTGGCCTGGCAAACAGCCAAGCAAATTTGACAGCAGGAGCGCCCAGAAACACTCCTTTGGCATGCAACGTGCCACCACATCACCTACGACTCGCCGCGCAGGCAGCGTCGCAAGGACGAAATGCTTCAGTACGTAGTACTGAGTCTTCTTCTCCGGTTCTCACGTCCGCACAGGGTATTCTCGCAATTCTAAGATCAAAGCGAATGTCCGGTTTGCGGCTCGCGACAGAATCGCCTTCAGGACGAGCTCTGCCCCGATCTCGAAGTGATGCCGCCGATCGTCGTAGACTGCGCAAGAACAACATCCCCTGCACCGAATGCGGGGAACATGGAATTCAGCTATGTAGAGCCACTCCGATTCAATTATCCAGAACACGGAGCTGCTACGACTGCGCCTCCCAAATCGGAAGCTCACTCCATAGACGTGCGGCTTTGGGACGTAATCTCACTAATGTGGCGCGAAGTGAAATGTGTGGTGAATCATAACATCGGTAAAGGAAAAGCCTAGAGATAGGAGGTTGATGTTCTGTGGCGAATCGGCACTCATTAAGGAGCTCGCCATCTGGCGGCCGCTCAGTAATTTCAACCCAACGGACGACAAACGAACGTAATTAATCGAGCAGTAGTTCCTGCAGATCGTGGGCGAACGACCTGCGAAGTCACTGCCATTGACAATGTGAATGGCACGTAAAATTGAATGTGGTCACTGGTAAAGACTTCCCCGTTTAGTGCTTGCAGGATCCTAAGCACCCCATAACTAAATTGCTGTTGAATTTAAGGACAAGTAATCAAGAAGAAATATTGTCCAAAGAATGAATGAATCGAAAGTCATCACTAAATACAACACCTGTGTCTTGGCTGTGTCGAAGATTTCACGAGTGTGTCCTTGAATCGGAATTCGAATTCAACCGTAACAGATGTATGGCTGTAATAGTATAAAATAATTATCTGTGCAACACCCCTGTTCAAAAAAAGCGGGCACTCAATCGTTGAAAACGGCGCCAGGCACAAATAAAGGAAGTATGTAGAGCAACCTGAGGACCCCAAAAAGTGACTGGCATTTGAGGGCTGAAAAAAAAATAGCAAAGAGTCTTCAGACAAAGGGTGCAGGTTAAATGAAGACGAATCACTGGCTCAAAGAGCAGCCCCATGTCAGACTTGAATCAGCTGAGATCGTGTAGATTCTGTGTCCGCCCTTAGCGCCTGTATTTCTAACCTACATGTAATCAATCATGTTTGAATGAGTAAGTGTACAATCCACCTGCGGACCGAAAATCTGCTGTGAAAGTTGCTCTGACGAGAACTGAAGTGGAGTAGATCTATCTCGACCACATCAGGGCCATCTGCAATCCATGCGCAGAAGATTGAAAGGAATTGAACCATTGCGCACGTGATCACAAAGACCTCGAGTTCTTTGCCTTTCTGACTAGAACGACTCACGCCCTAGCTCAGCCCTCGCCCTTGATACCATATTACGAAAGGGAAACTTCCTCCGAGTGGACAATGTGGTTCTCCCCTCAATGGGTTTATTATCCCTTGGTTGCTCTCGGGCCTCGGCCACTTTGAGCTCGAGCAGATTCAGTTGCTCGATCCCAGCACGAGAATGTCACCTGAATCACTGACATATCATTTGGTGGTTTGAGCGAGTGTGAACTGGTGAGAGTGTAGTGAATTCTTCGAGATTTGTATACTGCGACGATAACCAATGACCTGAACTTCCAGCCTCAGCCCCGCCATGAGAGGTATTAAATGGAAGGTCCTTTGGCTCCATGAACTACAAGTCCTTGTGTTAGACTGCGTTGTTGCCTGCATGACCCATTGACAGTGACACCGTGACTTTCAGTGTCTCGGATGATTGTCACTTTTTTTTCGATTGGGTGTCACTTTTTGGCTCACTACGCTGCTTTTTTGAGAGCTGAGAAAGGGCGACACTTTATCACCATGATTCCACCGGGCAGCCGCATATTTGAGGAACTTTGTGGGGGGTGCACATTTTTTCCAACAAAACTAATTATTTTTCAGTATTACAGCCATACGGGCGGCTTATAAAATGCAGCTGTTCTCGACTCTTACTGAGGAAGTTGACATTTTGCAGGGTCCTTGTAGTGAAACTTGGGGACTCGGAGGTTGGGTCTGAGCCGGAGTCCACGTGGTGCACTGGTGGAACATTTCGAATTTTTGAGTGAAAAAATTGGTGAAAATTAGTTTGGGTTTTACACAAATTTTTGACTGAAAAAGTAGCTGAAAAACTTAAAACTTTTTCACAACATTTTTGACTCGAACCAAGGTGAAAAATTCGAAATAAATTTTAAAGTTTCTTTTGAGAGAGTTTTACACTTTTTCCACCAAAGTTTACAGGCGAAATCTGTGGTGAAAAATTTAAAAGTCTTTTCACAACATTTTTGACTCTGAACCAAGGTGAAAAATTCGAAATAATTTTTTTAGTTTCTTTTGAGAGATTTTCACACCTTTTCCACCCAAGTTTGCTGGTGCAATCTGTGGTGAAAATTTTAAAAGTCTTTTCACAAGAATTTTCACCCCAATTTTCGGCCTACAAAAGACAACAAAATCTGTGAATAATGTTTGTTGGAAAGTGATGTAAAACTTGAAAAGTAGACCTGAAGTTTCTAACAATTTTTCACCACCTTTTATTTCACATTTTTCACTAACAAACAGTTTGAAAAATCCAGACAGTTTCTTCCCCTGTGTTCACCCTGAATTGTGGTGAAAAATGCAAAAAAAAAAAAATCAGACATTTTCTCCTCGGATCATAGTGATAAATTCGAAACAGGCACTGGGTGAAGATTTCAAGTTTTTGAGTGAAAAAATTGGTGAAAAATGTTTTGAATTTTACAGAAGTTTTTCGCCAAAAATGTTGGTGAAAAAACTTCTGTAAAACTTAAAACATTTTTCACCAGTTTTTTCAGTCAAAAATTTGAAATCTTCAACCAGTGAGGTGTCAGAAGTTTTTCAATAATTTTTCAGGGAAAGAAATATTGTTTGGTCTTAAATTCTGGAGTGAAAAATGTGAAACTTATTTGACAAAATACTTGGTGACAAAAATTAAATTTTGTCAAATAAGTTTCACATTTTTCACTCCAGAATTTAAGACCAAACAATATTTCTTTCCCTGAAAAATTATTGAAAAACTTCTGACACCTCACTGGTTGAAGATTTCAAATTTTTGACTGAAAAAACTGGTGAAAAATGTTTTAAGTTTTACAGAAGTTTTTTCACCAACATTTTTGGCGAAAAACTTCTGTAAAATTCAAAACATTTTTCACCAATTTTTTCACTCAAAAACTTGAAATCTTCACCCAGTGCCTGTTTCGAATTTATCACTATGATCCGAGGAGAAAATGTCTGATTTTTTTTTTTTTGCATTTTTCACCACAATTCAGGGTGAACACAGGGGAAGAAACTGTCTGGATTTTTCAAACTGTTTGTTAGTGAAAAATGTGAAATAAAAGGTGGTGAAAAATTGTTAGAAACTTCAGGTCTACTTTTCAAGTTTTACATCACTTTCCAACAAACATTATTCACAGATTTTGTTGTCTTTTGTAGGCCGAAAATTGGGGTGAAAATTCTTGTGAAAAGACTTTTAAAATTTTCACCACAGATTGCACCAGCAAACTTGGGTGGAAAAGGTGTGAAAATCTCTCAAAAGAAACTAAAAAAATTATTTCGAATTTTTCACCTTGGTTCAGAGTCAAAAATGTTGTGAAAAGACTTTTAAATTTTTCACCACAGATTTCGCCTGTAAACTTTGGTGGAAAAAGTGTAAAACTCTCTCAAAAGAAACTTTAAAATTTATTTCGAATTTTTCACCTTGGTTCGAGTCAAAAATGTTGTGAAAAAGTTTTAAGTTTTTCAGCTACTTTTTCAGTCAAAAATTTGTGTAAAACCCAAACTAATTTTCACCAATTTTTTCACTCAAAAATTCGAAATGTTCCACCAGTGGTGGTTGACTAGACAATGGTGAAACTGCAGTCACATCAAGTCACATCTTTTTTTCTTTGTTTCAACCATCACGACATTGCCACCACGTCGACAATCGCATATTACTCGCATGAACGCTCAACACCACGCAGAACTTCTGCGCCAAGTGCACACAACGCCAATGAGTGTAATATCTTTCTTATCTGGCGATCGATTCAGCTAAGTCAGAGACAGTACATCGAGTCCGAGTCCGCCCGCCAGCAATCCCCTCTAGGTCTATCCGCACTCCTGGACCTGTTGAGTGTCTGGCCGCATGTGCCTCAGATGATGGAACTGGGCATAGTGGACATGCTCCTCAGCGTGCACCTCCGTGCAAAGTGCCCATGCTGACCCGCAGGTGGCAGCTCGACGCTGACTTTGCCAACCTCGCGCTCTTCGCACTCGCGGGCATGGAGCTCTTCTTCGACCTCCCGCACGCGTGCGGTGCTCGACGCATGGCCCGGCATTTTCAAGTGGTGCGCATACATCTACGAGGTGTGTGTTGCATCTGCGTCCGCGCAGAAGCGGTGCATCTTCCTTGACACGCTCGTCAAGGTCCTCTACGTCCTTTCGCGCTTCAACCAGTTCGCCAATGCGATGATAGGGACGCCCGAGTGCCTCGAGCTGCTTACGAAGCTGTGGATGTTCGAGGAGATCCCTGCAGGCGTCGAGAGCATCATCCTCGGGCCGATCCCCACCACGACGCTCGTGCTCGTGCTCAAATGTGCTGCATTGCTTGGCCACGACGACATCTACAACCGCGTGGTCAGAGCCGCGGGCGGAGACAGCGACTTTGTTGTACAACTGGTGCTTGGGCGCGTCAAGAAGACCACAAAGGTGCTGAATCCCAATCTCGGTGCCCTCGGCTTGTCGTGGCACATCGACCTGATCACCGAGCTCTTTGCGCCCTGGGCCGCCGCGCACCCCCTCCGTCGTGCATTCTTCGACGCGGACGTGATCCCAATCGTAACGGCCGCGTTCGTCGCGCTATCGCGCGTTATCGTGCGCACCCGCACGCCCGACTGTGTGACGCTGCTCGTTGCATGCATCGACTTCTTCGCGTGCTACCTCGAGGGCGACGACTACCTTGCGCTTGTGCACGCCGTCAAGGTGGGGCTCCTCCCGGCACTGCTCGACTGCAGCCCCCGCGCTTCCCCTCCTGCCTCTAGGAAGCGTTGAAATAGCAGTGGACATCGTGGGGCGCGTCCTTCCGTGCTACCTCGTGTACCGTTCGTTCATTGAGGCGTCCCACGCGGTGCTGGAGCAGGTGCGGCGCTCCCCGCAGCATGCGGCAATCCTCGCGCAGCCGCAGGTGCAGGCCGTATGGGCCCCGTTCCTCGCGCTGCTCGCCGAGCGCCTGCCATTTCTTGAGCACCTGCGCCAGGTGAAGCGCGAGGGCATGCCCGTGCGGTGCGATTATATCAAGGTGTGCCTCGCCATCTTCCAGGTTTACGATGCTCATGTGCGAGGAACAGTGCCAGATCGTCGATGTAAAGCAAAACTTCAAGCAGTGCGGCGCCTGCCACGCTGTGTACTACTGCTCGCCGGAATGCCAGCGCCTCGCGTGGAAGTCCGCGCACCAGGCCGCGTGCGTGCACATCCGCGCGGAGCGCGCCAGTGCGTCCTCCGTCCCGCTTCGTGCGCACTTGCTTATCTTTCAGTATTAATATTATGCAGGGCACCGCGACAAGGGCCGACCCAAAACAGACACGGAGTTCACGCACCACCTCGCGACCGAGGATGCGTGCGTGCACGCAGCGGACTTACACGCGCTCGTGGACCGCCTGTTCCCGGGCACCCCGCGCACGGAGCTCATGCTGCGCAGCGACTATACGCAGGTGCCGCCGGTGTACAGCATGGTGCGCCGCGCGGCAGACGTCGCGGGGCAGGCGAGCATCGTGTGGGACGCAGGCCAGGCGGAGGGCCAGGCGGAGATGGCGGCAAAGTTCGCGCCGATGCTGGACAGGCTGCGGCAGGACGGGGAGGCGGTGGTGGTGCAGAGCTTTATCTCGAGTGGGGCGACGGCGGAGGTGCTGATGATGCCGATGGGCCGCACGGGCTTTTGGGACGTCCTGGAGCCGGAGAGCGAGAGCGACGAGGAGGAAGAGTGGGCCACGGAATCTGAGAGGATAGCGACCGTGAGGAGAGCCAGGGCCGCGTGAGTGCGACGCTCGGCGGTTTGGCGCGGGTGTTGTACATTCGTTATTCATTCATTCAACATTGCTAGTAATTGTCCGTTTGTGCGTGACATAGTCTAAGTGTCTCGTAATACAGTAAGAAAGTCCAAAGCTTATGAAGTCCAGCGTGCGTGGATAATGCGATAAAGCGGGATGATCGTCTTGCAGATATTGATTTCCTCGAAAAAAGAAATTGTAGGTGATATGTTTTTTCTCATCTTTGGACCTCCTTGGAACACCACACGCACAATCGTGGGTAAGGTCCAACTCAAGATTCAACTGACACGAAATATTGTCCAAACCATAAATCTTGAAAGAATTATCACAGCCATGGCTTGGCTGTGTCGAGGAGCTCGCTAATATGGCCCAATGGGAGCAGATTCACCCCAAAGAGTGTCGGATAAAATGTGAGGACGCGCGGATAAAGCGGCTGGCGCCGGGAAGGTGCCCTCATGCAGACCCACGGATCACCGCGGCCGGTGATTGCTAGTCTGTAGTTTACCGCGCGCGCGATGTATGGAGCTCGACCTTATTATGTAATCGTCGGAGTTTGAAACAGTTCCCACGCTGGGTTCCACTGTTCCATTGTGTTCTGTCAAGCCTCCCTGCCTCCAACCGCGTCGGGTAGACTCAGGGACTATATAATACATATTAAGGACTCGCATTCCCGGTATTTGGGCTGGCGGAAGGCCAATTGGGCTCGGAAGTCTGAAGAACCTTAGCAAGGACTGACAGCCTATAATCCTGTTTGTGAACACGCGGGTGTTGTACATTATTCATTCATTCAACATTGCTAGTAATTGTCCGTTTGTACGTAAAATAATCTGATTTGAAGTGTCTTGTAAAATTCGCCCATAAGTAAAGTCGGAGGCTCTTGCTGAGGCTTATGAAGTCCGTACGTGGATAACGTGATAAAGCAGGATCGTGATCGTCGTGCAGATACTGATTTCCTGGACAAAGAAAATTGTGGGTGATATGTTTTCTTCTCATCTTTTACAGCTGTTTGCATAAAGGATGGCAGTAACTAATTTTTGAGAAATAAGATCAAATTTGATGTTGCAACTACGCCCGGCCATTTCGAGCTCAAATCTTAACCAAATCAGATGAAACTATATGCGTTGGAATCGCAAGACCAAGGCGCTTCTGTTGATACCGCTGTGATGTCCTAATTACATGTTTCAATTTCCATCATTTTTGGGGCAAGGCCTGGCAACGGCAGCCCCTGCGCGGATTTGGTGCGGCTTTGTTGGAAGCAATTGGGGACAGAAATTACCGATTCTTTAGGCATCCATTGATGTTTCAGCAGAGCTGTCAGCCCATACAAAACCGTTATTTGAACTAAACTTCAACAGCCAGAAAGTCATCAGAGGAGCACCCGTGATTGCCGCAGGAGAGGCTTAAAAGAAACTCGCAAATATCCACCATAAAACATAATTCAAAATCAGAGATTTCCACATCCAGAAGGCCTGATGAAACTCTCCCAGATGAGTGGCAGATCATGGAATTTGAACCACAATTCTCTCCGGTAGATGCTAGGCAAGTTCGGCCAAATCCACCCTTGCCGAGCCTTGCCGCAAAATTAGGGAAAAGAGGAAGTGAGAATTGGCCTTTGAGATGGACACGATCGGATGCGCCTCGTTAAGACGATTCCAATGCACATACTCCCGTGCAATTTGGGGCAGAATTGAGCCCGCAGTGGGCTGGCGTAGTTGGCGGATCAATTTTGATCTTATTTGTAAATTTCGGCAACTGCCTTCCTTTATGCAAAGAGCTGTAACCCCTTGAAACGCCACACACACAATCATGGGTAAGATTCAATTCAAGATTCAACTACCAGATATTGTACAAGGAATGAATCTTCAAAGAATCTGCTCACTTTCAAACTGTTATTGGGACATATTGGCGAAACTCTCGACACAGCCAAGACTCGACTGTGATGATTCACTACAAAGTGTCGTATACAATGCGAGGGTACGCGCGCTGGCGCCAGTATTGAGACTCTGGCTCGGAAGGTGCCCCCATGCCGAGGCGGATTACCACGGCCGATCGCCGGGTAAGGGGTTAGTTTCAACTTCAACCACTGTCTAGTGAGGTGGCATGACGGCTTCAATCTTTTGGCTCGCAGCGACAACATGCTACTGGGATCACTGTTATACCATTCACAGAAAACGCAACACTGTATACAAGTACACAACTTTCATAGCCTTTACGATTCTACCTTGCACTTGAACCGCTGTCGATACCGCGGCCAAAAATTACATTCACCCGAAGAAGCACCTGTCCACCAGTGAGTTGTAGATCTCTTCGGCTGATCGGTGTAAACTCCTTACTGGAACGACGAGATCTTGTCGTTAAAGCCGGTACTGAAGAGATCCGAGATACCAGGGTCTCTGACGGGCCCAAGTTCCGCGCCCGAGCATCCGGCATCCCTATACATAAGTAATGACAATCAGAGACCTAGCGAAAACACGGAAGAATACTTGCACGAAGAAGAAGCAGTCCTGCCCGGAGTCGGGGCCGACGCTCGAGATGTCGTCGTTGAACGCGGCGGGGAAGTTGACGCATTCCGCGCTGACGCTGCTGAATTTGCCGCAGGGCTGGGCAAAGGTGGCATTCGCGCAGACGAAGCTGGATTGGAGGTCAGCCTTGAGTGGGGCTGTTTTGGCACACATACACTGCACCCTGTGCACGGGGCTTAAGGGCCTGAGGTCAAAATAAGTTCACTGACACAGCGACAACAAGGGAAGGCATCACCTCTGGGTCGGGCGCCGGGAGGGAGTAGACGAGAGGGATAAGCGCAAAGAAGGCGGTGGCGAACTTCATGTTTAGCTACAAGTCAGGTCTTGTTGGAGAACGACTTGCCTTACAGGGTTGAACTGGCCAGCTTTTATAGAGCTCAGGCCAAGGGGGCGCGAGGATTAAAATTTACCAGGACGACGCTACCCCCCGGTGGGGGGGGTGGGTCCCAGAATATGGACAAACTGAAATTTTATCCTCAATAAAAAATATTTTCTCCAGTCACCCCAGGTTGGGCGCGAACCGGCCAGAAATGGCCAGTGGCAGTGTTTCGCGGTCACCACTTTCTGCTTTTACTTTTCGGGATGTACAATGGAAAGCCACCGCCTTGCTGGATTGCGTTCAAGTGGCCTCAGGAAGCTCATATGGCTTCGATTCAGTGGCACGAAAGAAAGAAATACCCGTCAAATTAGTCTTGTCACTCTCGTGTGGTTTCTTTGGCCCGCAAAAGTTTCTGTCTCAATGGCAAGCCTCATCGCCTACACCTCGGATTCAGAAGACGAATACCCATCGAATATCTCTCTAACTACGAACTCTCCTCCCTCTATCTGCTCCAATGGGCCTCTGGAAAATTTACCGTACATAAAAAATCAAAAAAAAAAAAACAATGATTCCGGGTACTCGAATATTTTAAAATTCAAATCAGAGCGAAGTCGCTCCGCATTCAGCGTGAAGACTCTGAGTTCCATGTCTCATGAATGATGATTCCACGCACACTTATTACTGAACTTGATGGCCATCACGGTGAGAATCGAGCTGCATTCGAGTGCTATAGGATAGACTTCACTGCCGGTTATGCCGGAGACAGCTCCAAGTAGTTCAACTCAACTCATCCTCTATTATCACCCTTCATCCTAGTATCAGCGCTTCAAATTCATTAAGCTGATGATAGCTTTGACAGTCATTCCCAAGAGTGAGATGATGGTGCTGCCAGTGAGCCGCCTGCGCTTCCGAGCCGTTCTCCCCACGAGTTGAGGTGAACTAGTTAGAGACTGAGTACGGACAAACTCGCGTCTCACCATGCTTCGGTAACAAACTGAGTGTTCTTTGTCGTGTCAAGACACCAATATGTCCCCTCCGGCCGTCCAACGGTGTCGATCAGCTATATTGTTCAACGTCACGTCTTCCGGCAGGAACGGCATCTTGATTTGGGACATCGATCAATGTCCGAAGAACCTTTCCACCTGTAATCGATGCTCGTTAGCTGTAGTAGTTACATTGGAAACATCTTCGACTGCGAGCTTTCCATGACAGTAAATTTTCATTCCCAGCATCGTTAATCATTCTTCGCCCCAAGTTTTCCTCTCTCACGTGCATGGCCTTCCTCTCACTGATCGTCGAGCTGGGGCGCCTGCTGGGACTCAATTTATCATACATACATCGGCAAACTACATAGTCAGAATCGAGAAAGACTTATCCACGGACCTTCGGATCGATACACTCCTCCCATCGCGTACCATAGACAAACCGACTAACATCCAATTTTGTCGTGCCCTCCCGAGAGATGACAAGTGAATTTTGCGAGAGGTACAGACCTTTGCGGAGCCAAGGGGGGATCCAGAGTATGATTTGAGATGCCGAGTTCATTATCCATCCGTCCTTGAGCGTCGAACCATCTCCGAAGCGTTGGTGCGGAGTAGAGTCGGGATTGATCTGTTGAGATATCAGATGCGGTTCAGTGCAGCTAAGGTGAAGGCCAAACCTCAAAAACACGAATCGTATTATCCTTGGAGCCAGAAGCGACCCGTCTGCCATCTGGGGAGAAAGCAACAGAGTAGACTAGTGCACTGTGCCCTTCAAATGGACCAGTGACACAAACCCCAGTTTGCGCATCCCATACACGCACGGTTCGGTCGAGGGACCCAGATGCAATCCATTTACCGTCCCGAGAGAATGTGACGGAGTATACTGTCCGGGTGTGCCCTTGAAGCAGCACGGGAATGAGGGATCCTGTGTCCGTGTCCCACATGCGTACCATTGAGTCCGTTGACCCCGACACAATCCGCCGCCCATCAGGCGAGGAAACGAGGCATTTAAACTCTCCAGAATGCCCTTTGAATGGCCCACCGATGAGTGCACCAGTTTGCGCATCCCATACACGGATCGTGCCATCATTGGACCCTTCCACAACGTGTTGTACCTCATCAGGCAGAAAAGTGAAAGACGAACGGACCACCTCACGCTTTGGAATCGTTCCGCTTTTGACACCTGTTGAATGCCACAGCTGAGTCGTGCCGCCCATGCATTGTGACACAATGTGTTTCCCATCAGGCGAGAAAGAGACAGAAACCACAGGCCTTCTGTGCCCTTCAAGCGGGCCGACAGTGAGGGCACTCGTTCTTGCATCCCAGATGCACACTGTGCCATCATTGGAGCCAGAAACAAGGTGTTCCCCATCGAGCGAGAAAGCGGCGGAACGCACCCAATCGGTGTGGGTGAAAGGCCCTGCAATAAGGGTGCCTGTGCGTGAATCCCATACCCGCATGGTTTTGTCGTTGGACCCTGACACGATCCGTTCCCGGTCAGGCGAGAAAGCAACACATCTGACTTCATCGCTGTGTCCGGTTTGACCGGCTTGAGGTCCGGGCCTGATGCATTCCCTTGGTTCTAGATGGTGTGCATCCCAAACGCGAACCGTATGGTCTGCCGACCCAGACACGATTTTTCCACCATCAGGCGAGAAGGAGACAGAAATTACACCATCACTGTGTCCTTCAAACGGGCTGGTGGCAAGGGTGCCCATCTGCACATCCCAGATACACACTGTTCTGTCGAGGGAACCAGAGACAATGTGTTGGCCGTCGGGTGAGAAAGCGACGGAATTTACCAGCTCTGTGTGTCCGGCAAATGGCCCAGCTACAAGGGTCCCCATGGATGCATCCCATACCCGGATTGTTTTGTCATCAGACCCCGACACAATATGCCCCCCACTAGGTGAGAAAGCGACACAGTTGACCTTACCGTTATGCCCCTTGAACAGACCAGCGGAATGCACACCAGTTTCTGGATTCCACACCCGTATCGTGGTGTCGGATGAGCCAGAGACAATCTGATCCCCATGCGGTGAGAAAGCAACCGACCGCACTGTTCCAGCATGGCCTGAAAAAGTCACCACAGTCGATGAGTCTACATTGTGGACATCCCAAACTCGAATTGTGCGGTCTGTGGAGCCAGATACAATCCGCCCACCATCAGGAGAGAAGGAGACCGAAAACACCCAACCATTGTGTCCTTTAAAAGGGCCAGCAATGAGGACACCCGTGTGAGCATCCCATATGTGTAATGTTGCATCTTTGGACCCAGATACAATGTGTTCACCATCAGGTGAGAAAGCAACACACTCAACTTCCTTGCTGTCAAGGAATGGCCCAGCAACGAGGCGGCCCGTGCGGGCATCCCACACCCGGATCGTGCTGTCATCGGCTCCTGACACGATCCGTTCCCCGTGAGGCGAGAAGGAAACAGAGCGAACAACTCTGCTGTGCCCCTCAATTGTCATTTGAAGTCTTGGCCATTGAACACCCAAAGAACTTTGGATGTCCACTTTTTGGATAAACCAATGCAAAAACTTTTTTGCTACTATGGACTCTGTGGGTGCGAGAGGGACTGCCGAAAGATAAATGTGGGGCACACTGTGTGAAATGGCAGGTGCAAATGCGGCCACAAACTTGACCGCATCAATTGAAAAATCTGCCAGCTCCTCATCGTGGTTCTGTAAAATGAACCATCAGAATTTGAAGCCTTCAGAACAATGTGTACAACTCACCTTGGCAAGTTTACCAACAGCTGTCAGTGCATCTATTGAAACTGGGATTTCCTGCAGAAGACCGAGAACTTCGAGCCAGAAGAGGAATTTGGTATACATAAGAGTCTTAATATCTGCAAGTACAGCCTTCTGCATGTCCGACGATTTGGAATTGGTGCTCTCATCATCGAAATCAGTGTTCAGAAGGTGGTTGGCCCAGAACAGGCTGGAATAGGATAAATGGGGTGGTATGTGAGTGGTGATATCCGGAACATCAATATTGCGGATATGCGAGTCCTTGAGCTGACAGATATTGAATCGAAGTCCTTCTGGTCCGTTCAGGATGCGTAAGCACCCTCGTGCAAGCTGACACTCCAAGCCAGCGAGGTTCATACACCATGGTTTGCCACCTGAGCGCTTGCTATCTGTGAGATAATCGGCAAAGGAGGCATGTAGAACTCTAACGATCTTGCCAGGAGCCCATTGCAAGACACATCCCAGTTTGCTAAAGATACGGCGCGAGGAGCGCTCTGGTCCGAAATTCAAGAGTGCATCCGCAGTTGCATCAGTCATTGGGACCTTCCCAAGCACCACTGCAGATAAGACAGCCTGAGCATCCTGTATGGATGCTTGAGTATCTTCTTCGGATGACCTGTTGTCCCATAGTCCTGTACTTTGGAGTGTGTCAGCATACAGGTCATCGAGGTTCCGGCCTTTCTGCAACAAAGACTCAAGGGTCCTGGTTGGATTATAGGCATCAAGAAGCCATTTCGTAGCCGTCGAAGCCCAAATAAAGAGACCCGAAGAGCATGCCCCCAGAGCCGCGGTTTTGGCCTCTCCTGGCCACGTAGGATCCAAGTTCTGCTGCTGTCGAATCTCCACCATCTGATCATCAATGTAATGGTGGATATCCTTTAAACTTGACGGCAGTGTAATATCAAGGAGCAGTCTGGTAATCTTTGGTTGACTCTCGAATTTGACTGCGATGTCCGAATCAGGGCGGCTAGTGATGAACAAGCGAAAGGCAGAAGGAAGTTTGTGGAATTCATTTGACAGAAGGGAGATAAGGCTCTGCCGGGCATTGAGATCACCGCATTCATCCAGAGCATCCAGGATGATGATAATTGGGCCAGAGATATGACCCTCAGTAGCCTTCAGAGGCCTGAGCAAGAGCTTCTCGAATTGGGTCCGCATTGGGGCATCTACTAAGGCCGGGTCGTGGTCAATTGCATTGCATATTGCAGACGCGACATAGCTGTTTGACCTAGCCAGCCAGAAGGCAATTGTGCGAATAACAGAGCCAGGACTGCTCCCAACAGGATTGGTCCTGTTGAAGAACAAAAATGCCCCAAGACGGTCCAAATCTCGGAAGTACTCAGAGACAGAAGTGGCGATCGCGCTTTTTCCTGCGCCAGCGACGCCGTGCAACCAGAGAATATTGCCGGGATTCCCCACATCAGCGGGTGTGGTCAGCCAGTTTGTGATTACACTCAATAGGTCCTGTCGCGTTCCGGGTAAACATCCTGTGCGCAGGGATGCATTCATGTCAATCGGCCTGAGGCTTTTGAGCTTGTCCGATTGTGCTGAGTGCTGATGTGAGCACTTGACAAAAATGTGGTTGGAGACAAATACTCACCCAAGCCCTCAACCATCTCTTGTGTTTTTGTCGAGACAAACACATTGTGCACCATTAAGCCTGTATCAAGAGCCTTCTGGAGCTGACCAAAGGCAGCTGTGAAATCCTCGATCTTCTCGCCGTGGCCCGACCAGAGCTCAGTGAGCAGTCTACCTATTGACACTGTAAGTAACACCAAGAGGAAATTTCGGAAGCATTTACCGCAGAACCCGTGGCCGGTGTATTCGCGAATAAACAGGGCACATTCGGCCGTCTGTTTGACCAATTCGGCGACAGTATCTTCGAGCCGCTTGAGCTTTCCTGGCAGAGACTCAATGTCCTCGACGAAGGAATACGCATCGGTCATTATCTGGATCAATTCCATGACTTTCTCATCTTTCTCTTCTTGTTGCTTTACAGCCTAATTGTGGTCAGCGTAGGCAAGGAATTAGATGACCGCAGGTCCACCTCTTGTACCGACATCAACACCTTCAATGCGGCATTGGAATAAGGGTGGATCTTGATTGGGAGCATATAAATAAGAGGGTGGATCAACAGCAAGCAGTATCGTCTGACCTTGGCTATCTCCGCTGCCATGTTAACGACGATCTTGAGGCTCGCAACTAGGGTTCCCAAGGCGGATGCCAGATCACCGTGTTCCACTATGTGATCGACCAATTTGATCGCAGAATGAGCCACCTTGCTTTCGAGAGTCACACTGTCCTGTGTGGCGTTGGCAAGTGCAATTGCGCCGGCTTGAGCAGCCCCGATCGCGGTCATGCGCATGACCAGTTCCGGCTTCGAAATGCCTGTCACATTCTCCTTGATATGATCCAGCTGGATGTGGAAATCTACGCCGACGGCGTCAAATGTCGACTCGAGTAAAACAAAAGTGGCTTGCCTTTCTGTGTGCTGCACTTCTCCAGGAGCATACCTATCTCCATCTCTGTCTTGGCCAGACATTTATCTTTCTTCAAACTGTGCTTAGAAAAAACCTGCAGAGCAATGACGGAAGACGGGCTTTCCGCCGATCTCACAAAAGCGTCAGACGCAAAGACGCGTGTAGATCCCACATCTCGACTCACAGAGGTGCCAGATCATTCCAAAGCCCTCCCCAATCCCTCTTTGCGGAGCTGCGATGAATTCGTTTGCCGTCGATATCGATCCCTACATAAAGATTTGGCGCCTCTCGATGGAGGCTGACCAAGTCGGGCTTCCAGTGGATCCCACTGACACTTATAACTGAAACAAGTCTATGAGCGAGTGTATGCTGCGATGAGCGGAGCCTTGACTGACTGTGTAGCTGGTAGCTCTGCGGCATGGTGGACGTCGGAGGCAAGGTGTGTTTCGCTCGCAGTGCGGCCGCCACGTGCCTGACAACCTGCACGGATGTGCGAAGCCCGCGGGAGCTATAGGGAGCTATATGCTGGCGTTTCGTGTGGCGCAGCTTTACGGCGTTCGGGTGCCACCGGGCATTTAATTTATGCAGCCAGAGTTGACGGACCGTAGAGAAATCACAAGTCAATCGGAGACATGAAGTTCGACGGCGAAGTGTTGGGCGCGACCCACCGAGTCCAGCTCGCATTTCTCGGAATCGGGGATGCACACCGCGTTAGGGGAGCGCACGTAACTTCCAGAATACAGCAGTAAAAGGGACGCGATGAGCTTAACAGACGGATGGGACCAAGACGGAACAAATCGTCCAGAACGCAGGTATGGTGTACTGGATCAAAAGGATGGGCGTATACTTACATTCCGGTGAACACGGGACGGCCAGATGAGACGAGCTTAGCATAGGACTGGGCGACTGATCTACCGAACAGAAAGCATCTTCAAGAACGCGGTTATGGCTACGGGAGTTTATCCGGATGCCACTGGCATCCCGCGCCAGAAGCTTGAAGGGCGGCATGACGATTGCAAGGACACGCTTAGAACACGAGTAGTGCCCAAAATAGTAGGCAGGACGGTAGACGGAAGAGATTGTACATGCATCGGTTGCGTGCGTCAGGTTGAACCAGAGAATTCAGGAAAGAAGTAGGCCGAAGTACGAGTAGGTAGTTTCCGATCCAGAGTCTGCGTACCGGAAGCTGATGGTGAGAGGAAGTGATGGCCGAGTCCACGTGCTCGCTACGCGTCCGGACCCAAGGCACAACAAGGACAAATATCCAACCCCCCAGAGGGGTCGAAAGTGGGGGAAGGCCTGGCTCCGTGAATATATCGAGAATTTAGTTGTCATTTTTTTTTGCGTGCTCGGAAAGGTGATCTGTCAATTGCATCTGGTCGCGCTCGGCCAGATGAGAGAAGACGAGCTTAGCCAGTCAGATGGAACGGGGTCTACTTACAAGGGCCGATCGAATCATCGACCGAACAGAAAGCATCTTCGAGAACGCGGTTATGGCTACGGGCGTTTATCCGGATGCCATCCCGCGCCGGAAGCCTGAAGGGCGGCATGACGATTGCACGGACACGCTTAGAACACGGGTAGTGCCCACAATAGAAGTCAGGACGGTAGACCGAAGAGATTGTCCATGCATCAGTTGTGTGTGAGGTTGAGCCAGAGATTTCAAGAACGATCCAGAACGCTGAAGTGTTTCCCATCCAGACAGAGTTCTGTGTACTTGAACTTGAACTTGATGGTAGGAAGCAAAATCGCCGCGTTCACGTGTTCTCTGCGCGTCTCGAGCGAAGGCACAACAGGACCAAGTATCCAGCGCCAGCCAGCCAGAGTCGAAAGTGTTTAAGTGCGGAAGGCTGGGTCATGAATATGATGCACCTTCATGAGGTCGTCACCTTTTGCGCGCTCGGAAAGGGGATCACGATGTCGGTGGCAGCTGGTTTTCGTTTATTGGGTTGGGCACGTATTCTTGGACTGTAAAGTATAATAAGGGAAAGAGAACACGTGTGCCATCGCGCCACCTCCCGGATCCAGAGAACTGAAATGCAACAGGGTAGAAGAGCGAGATTGTTATAAATTTCATCAAAGACTAGAAACAACGAACATCGAGTTCCAAATCGATCCAAGTACATGGTCTTTCTTTTGACAGGGCTGGAGCCGCTGTTTCTGCTTACCTCCCAGAATATTCTCGTTCTGAAGTACGTACTTGTTTGTCGATTCAGAGTGGGCGAGTCCTTCCTTGCCTCACGCGATCGGAAAAGTCACTAGAACGCTACTTCGCGCACAAGCCGAAATGCGAAGAAAAGACAAAACTTCGTTGGATACTTGGACAATCGAATAATACCTACTTACGGGATTAGAGTACGTGTGTGAGCCACAAAGTAATGCCAAAGACGAATGCGAACGTGAGGGTTTTGGAGAGATACGAGTTAGTGCGCGCGATACGAGCGCGGAGAGCGTCAGGAGGTCGGTTTCGTGCCACGAGGTTTCGAAGGGAGGAACGCGGGGCCCGGGAGCACGACGCACGCGGCCTTGGGCGGGCGCGGAGCTCGCGGCGTGCCGGCAACGAAGCTGTCGACATCGCCTCTGCGGAAACTGGCTTGCGCCGAACCTACCCCGGAACGAGCGTCTTGAGATCAGGGAGGATGTCCTTGGCGCCGGCGGTATTCAAAGCAGAACATTCGTGATTCAAATCCGTGGGGAGACATTGTGGCTTAGGAGAAATAGACAATAATATTTTAATTATCAGCGTACGACTTCATTCATATTTCCCATGCATCCTCGCAGAAATTGATGAGAAATAGAGCTATCAGGCGCGCCCGGACAGCCACAGTGAAACTGAGGAGCGTCTTCGTGGAGTGCGCTAGACTCATCGAGCGCTCATTATTCTTATTCGAGGTTCGCTGTCGGTGAACTCGGTCATCCGTGAGCCATGCATGTGTGGCGCCAGATTCGAAAGATTATGGGCGCGGACAGTATCCACAAGGAGTTGTGCTTGAAAACCAAAACCACAACTTGAAAGGCGTTTTTTCTCCCGAATCTTTATGTATGTGGGTGGAATCGAACCACCGGGTCGCTCGCTCAAACATTAAGTAGGCCAACTCATCTTTGAATGAAGGTGCTCCGCGGCCCTCAAGGTGAGTTTATTTTTGATCACCTTTAACGTAACAAAAAAAGAAAAGTGATAACCTGACCCCGAATCGAACGGGGGTCTTCTGCCGAAATTTGATCCCACTTAACTCTCACAACCTCTGCGGATGCACTACCAACTGTGCTATCAGGCCGACGAATGCAGGGATGTAACTCAGATCAAGGGCAAGCGCCGAGCGGTTGAGAGTGGGCTCAACCCTCGTACTTCTAGGTTATAATCAGTCGAGTAGTTTTAATAGCCGATAACGAGATTGTTCATTATCTTATCCCTTCGTGGGGCCCTCCTCTTTCGCGGGAATGACATAGAAGCTCTTCGAAAATCAAGTTGGAATATAAGTCGAAGAGATGATTCACCGCGGATAAGGACTACGAGCAGACCAATTTTCTTTTTTTTCCTTCTGCCGCTCCCACTGTGGGATTTCAGGGAGAAATGGGAGTACTCGCATTACGCCGGGACGAATCTAGCAGTACTCCGGACTATCTGAAGACTTCGCATTGCTGGAAGTTACGTATTGTCGGCTAAACCAGAGTGAAAAAGAAAAAAATACAGGTTAGATACATTGCCTTCCATCGCCCTTCTATCCCACCCACTCACTCTACTGTATCCCCCCTCCCGCCAGCCGCTTGTCTAGCACATCGGGTCGCTTCTAACATACATCGGCTCGCGCCCCCTCTCCACGCGCCACCCCTTCCGTCTCCCCCACTTTCCCCTCCCCATTCTCCCCGCTCGCTCCCCCCTCCGGCGCTTCCGGCGTCTCACCCGCCCCCGCACGCGCCGCCTCCTCCCTTCTCCTTTTCTGCCCCTCCCTTACCTCCGGCGCGACGTTCACATTCCAGTGTCGTGCGGCAATCGCGCGGAAGAGCTCCGCGGCGGGCTGTAAGTGCATGGAGCAGTGCGGGAAGTTGCTTTCGGCTTGCGAATTCGGGGAGGTAGAAGAGGTTGGTGCAGAGGTTGAGTTGGGGGCAGCAGACGGAGAGGGAGCGGAGAAGGACAGGGGCGCGGGCGGGAAGGGGGGGATCTGAAACAAAACGCGCGGGTTAGAAGTTGAGACTAAAATGGAGTGCGGGGAGAAGAGGGCGTAAATAGGATGTTCGCGCGGGGAGGCAAGCGGACGGGCGGGGGTAAGGCAGCGCCATCGCACGACGAGAGAATAGACAAGAAGGACGCGTCGCCCGCGAAGGAAGGAAGAATCGAGAGCGAGAGAACAGAACAGAGGCGAATGCAGGATAGAGCGATTCGGAAGAAAGAAAGAAGAAATAATAAGGAGGAGAGAGAAGACGCACCAGCGGACTCTTCTCAAACTCCCGCGTGTCGATGAGCGCGCCCGCCGCGGGGCGCAGCGCGAACACGAGCGAGAAGCGGAACGCGCCATCCTGCGTATCGGGGCGCGCGGGCAAGACGGAGACGCGGTGCACGCCCGAGGCGAAGAGCCCCTGCGTGAGGTACGTGAGCGTCTGGCCGGACATGATCGTCGCCGTCAGCCCGCCGCTTCCACTCGGTGCACTCCCACCGCCGCTCGGTGCGTCTTCTACGCTGACCCACTCACCCGTCACGAGGTCCCGCGCGTCCAGCCCGGGTGACGCGCCCACCACGATTGTTAACAGCCCGAGATCGCGATGCGCCTCCGCCACGACCTTCTTCCTTGCGCCCACCCCGACGCCGAAGTCGGGGTCGTCCCCCGCGGGGCGCTCGTACCGAAACAGCCGCAGGAGACTCGACGCGCGCCCCGCCTCGCGGTCGAACGTCCCCACCTCCGCCTCTGCAGCCATCTCCGCGAATAAGTCCGCGGGCAGCCCGAGGCTCGCGGCGATGCCCTCCATGACGGCGCTAAACAAGGCGCCGGTGTCCGCCCACGCGTCGTTCGATGCCCCCTTCAAGTCCTCCGGCAGCGGGGTGGAGGAGAGCCGGCGCAGCGTGACGAGCTGCTTCTCACCCGGGATCGCCGCGAAGCCCTCGTCAGACGCGGCCGCGCCGCTCGGCGCGGCGAACTTCGTCTTCGCCTCGGCTGTGGGGGGTAAGCAGAAGAACGCGGACGAGGCGCCGAGGAGGGCGCTGTAGCGCGCGGAGAGGTCGGGGGGCAGGGAGAGGCGGAGCCAGCCCTGCCGCGCGAGGAAGGGGAGGGCGGAGAGGATGCAAGCGGTTAGGTCTGCTGTTGTCTGCGGCGCGGGTGGTGGGGCGAGCGGAAGCAAGGAAGAGGGCGGGGGCGGGCCGGGTGGCGGGGCGTATGTCTGCTGCAGGTGTGGCGGCGGCGGGCCGGGCGGGGGCGTGTATTGCGGCGTGTGAAGGCGTGTGCGGGCGGGAGGCCTGGGGGTGGTGCGTACGTCGCCGTGGCCATCGTCGCAAGAGAGTGTCGAGAGCAAGAGGTGTGCACAGCACACGATGGTGCGACCGAGACCCGGCGTTAGGGTTAAGGCCACCTAAGGGAGCACCGTTGCAGGTCACGTGAGGGCCTCTTAGGGGGGGTTATGTTGTAGGAGTATAACCCCCCTAAGAGGCCCTGTAGGCGTCGGAGGGGGTAGGTCACGGGGGTGTTCTATTTTCATCTGCTGATAAATGTGCCCGCGTGAGTCCCCGGCATCTTCCTTCATTTTCTCACCTCCCCAGCCACCGGCAGCTTCAGTGGCTCCAGCACCTCCTTCACCTACATCACAACCTCTCCCCTCCTTCAATCAGGTGGTGACTTGTGCACTTGTAGCATACCTTCCATTGCTATTGTATCTATTTTATCCAGATGAATTTGAATGCCCATTCAACAGTCAGTGTTGAGATCCCCGATGCATCGGAGGCCTCCAGCATGCTGCCAGTACAAGATTAGTACACTATCAAGCTGATTCCAGTGGCTCCAGCTGTTCCCCACAAAGGTCGGACAGACTGCCGCACACGGGAATCTTGATAGAACTGCTCGGGAGGTTTCCTGAAGCATCAGAGGCCTCCGGCAGGCACTCCAGTTTGATATTGGTGCATTGTAAACACAATTCCAGTGGATCTGGATGTTCGGAATGAGAATGTTGAAGGTAATGTAGTATTATCATGAGCATAAGATCTCTTTATGTAGGACTATTCAACTTGGATTCAACCATATATTGAGCTTCCTACCCACGGTTGAATTTGGGGAATTGGGTCAATGGATCAAGGCATGGAGGTTTTAGCTGTATTCCATCTGAATAGTGGACATGGAAATTATTAATGATAGATTGAGATGGGTTCAATCCACAGGTGGAACCCATGATGGCTATGACACCTACGACACCTACGACACCTACGGCTCAACCACATCCATTTGAATTTCTTCATATGATAGTGCACTAGTTAACCATGTCCCTCATATTGAGAAGCATGACAGGTAGGTTGCGCACATTTAAAGAAACCATGTTGCCAGCAGGGATGGAGGCCTCCGCCTTTCTGCAATTCCGGAAATATTTTCATTTTTGGTTCAGTCATTGTGTTTCAAGTCCTGATATTCAGCAATTAATAATTCCAGGGCATGGAAATGGTTCCTGAAGTGAATTAGAGACTTACACTTTCATGTCAATGACACTGGAGGTGTCGGAGGTGTCGGAGGCGTTGAAGGCTATTGAAGCCCTCCCACACCTACCAAAAAAATATCATCAGGCCTCCAACATGGCTAGTCTGTTTCAATTCAGGTTCAGGCCATGTTGGAGGAGCAAAGAAGAGGCCCACCATTCCCCACCATCTTAACAGTAATGCCCGAAGGCTCGGGTGAAGCCCGGGCCGAAAATTGATGGACCAATCAGAACATGAATAACCATGAGCTCAATGTAAAACATTTTCTGTGAGCTCAATACTGCATCAAATATCATGAAACCAGGACGAAATGATAGCTGTAGGATGCCCGGACAATGAATGATCTACAGATCTCTCCTTGCTTCAAGCGAATTTTCCGTGCAAGAATATTAGCTGAAGTCAAACAACTTCTGTGGTTGAATCTTAGGTACTTCACTAGAACATTAGATTCAAGGCTCTTAAAAAAATTCCGAGTGTAAGATCTCTTTATGTAAGCTGCACCAGGCATATAGTAGGTATTGGGCCAACAAGTGAGACTTGGTTTGAGCCTTAGAGCCCAGATTTAGAGGGTGAAACCTCGAAATTGGAGATATTGTTCTGACATCTTAAAATGGCTGGTCAGATGGGCTCTATAATGTTGAACTGCTCATATTCCATCATTCCAAGTGTGGAATGCCTGCAATCAGACACTCATTTGGCTGGTGCCTGCCAAATATAGTGACCTCCGACGGCCTCCGACGTCCTCCGACACCTCCGACACCCTCCGGCAGCATCCTATCCCAGAAGCTGGTGAATTCAGTTAAGGGAAATTGGTAAATTCCTCATAAGAATGTAAATCATAATGTCTATACAAGCATCTGGACACCAATTCATGCAATATAGAGGCCTACAAAGACTGCCTACATCTAGATGTGTAATTTTTGCAGAGCTGACATTCCATATGGATCCAACAAACTATTTCAAAGGAAGACCTTGAAGAATTTAAATCAGAGGCCAATCAGAACTTCTACCACCCCAGGAGCAACATACATAGAGCAGGTACATAGAGCAGGTAGGTCACCTGCCCTTGGTAGCTCCGACTCAGATATTACCATATCCCCTAGACAAGATCAGCAAGGATCCGAGCTGTAAGATTGAACCAGTGAGACCAGGTGCATATGATGAGGTAAATTGAGTGGGTGGTCCAGAACAGTAGAAGGATGGAGGCCTCCTTTTGTGCATACTGCTACACCTGCTGAGCTTTGCACATAGTGGTCTTTTGTTTATAGTTCATCTAACACTTCTGAATGATATGGAGGAACTGTAGGATATTTGTTGGTCAAAACATGGGTGTTGGAGGTGTTGGAGGTGTCGGAGGTATCACAGAGCAGTTCTATCGTCCCAGAAAATGAATCTGCTCTGGGGGGGAATCTTTCCAATGTTCATTCCGAACATCCAGATCCACTGGAATTGTGTTTACAATGCACCAATATCAAACTGGAGTGCCTGCCGGAGGCCTCTGATGCTTCAGGAAACCTCCCGAGCAGTTCTATCAAGATTCCTGTGTGCGGCAGTCTGTCCGACCTTTGTGGGGAACAGCTGGAGCCACTGGAATCAGCTTGATAGTGTACTAATCTTGTACTGGCAGCATGCTGGAGGCCTCCGATGCATCGGGGATCTCAACACTGACTGTTGAATGGGCATTCAAATTCATCTGGATAAAATAGATACAATAGCAATGGAAGGTATGCTACAAGTGCACAAGTCACCACCTGATTGAAGGAGGGGAGAGGTTGTGATGTAGGTGAAGGAGGTGCTGGAGCCACTGAAGCTGCCGGTGGCTGGGGAGGTGAGAAAATGAAGGAAGATGCCGGGGACTCACGCGGGCACATTTATCAGCAGATGAAAATAGAACACCCCCGTGACCTACCCCCTCCGACGCCTACAGGGCCTCTTAGGGGGGTTATACTCCTACAACATAACCCCCCCCTAAGAGGCCCTCACGTGACCTGCAACGGTGCTCCCTTAGGTGGGCGCGCACTGCCTTTGGGGTCAAGCAGACATACATTCTAGTTGCATTTGTGAGTCGAGCGCGTTTCTCGGTGGATAGGGGATGGAGGTGAGAGTCAAGGAGGCGGGAGGCTTCATATTCTAGCTCGCCGCCGATGTCCTACTTTTTCTTTTAAATTTTTACTGTAATCAAATTTTATTTACACGTAAATCCTCCGCCTGTCGGAAAAATCGAAAAAGCCGTATAAGGCATTTCCAGTCTAACAGCGTTGTAAAGCTTGGCGGGGAGCCTCATAAGGTGCTCCAGCCGAGTTGAGGCAAGACTAGTACTACGTGGATAGATTCGGAAATCGCTGTTCGTGGTTCCTGGTCTTTGATCGAATTTATAATAACTAAGCTCTTCTACCCTCTCGCATTTCAGTTCTCTGGATCCGGGACAGTCATTGTTAGGCTATCGAGGCTATCGCAGTATTAATTAGAGCGGCTGCATGAGACGAGTGTTGTCTGTAGCTTTTGTTCATTATTTACTTCAAAATACTACCCAAGCCAATAAACGAAAAACCAGCTACACCTGACATCGTGATGACCTTTCGGTGCGCCAAAGAAGAAAAAAGAACCTTACGAAATTGCCTCGATACTTCTGTACATTCATGGATCCCGTGCCTTCCATCCACTTGAACAGATTCGACCCTCTGGCGTTGGATATTTGGCCTTGTTGTACCTTCGCTCGGGACGCGCAGAAAGCGGTTTTTATTTCAATATACTGGGTCCCACGGGGAGAAATGCAAAAAAGAAATCGGAAAAGGAAAGAGAAAGAGAGGAATTGGGGAATTCATATGCGGGCTCAACGGGGTGTATCCAGAATGACGCCGGAGCATGCACATTTTTGGTACCAAAGATGGACGAAGCTTCCCGCCCTCCTTTGCGAAGAGCAGCGGTTGTACGGTATCTCGGAAGAACTGATATAGCCATGCGAGCATCCCCTTCGGCTGTTTGAACCAAGTTACCAACAGAGGTCAGACATCACACATTGCCCGTGATCCAAGATCCTCACCTTTCTCTCCCGACAGCGATGGCTCAACCCTGCGCACAGGATTTTGGGGCATGGTCTCATCCTCTTCGTTCTTTGTGTCCATTCCTTTCTCTTCGGGCTCCGCATCACACGCGAAGGCTTCACGCTTCGAGAAGAACATGTCTACAGAATGAAGGTTAACACGGATTATTCCTATAGAGATGTACTCACGGGAATTCGAACGACGGGCAGCTGGCTTCAATAATTCTGCTGTCGATGGGGTAGTTTGAAGGGGTGATGTCTCTTGTGGAGGTATAGGGTCTCGATGGGATTGGGCTTGCCCTCCTGCACGGTCAGTCGGTCACCAGGAAGCAACACACGGCCAGGATACACACTAGTGCGGGCCTCCTGCTCCAAACGATCCATTTCCTCAGCTGCCGCTGTCAGGACTCCCGTGCCAAAAAACTGTTCAAACTCCAGGGCTAGATTTGTGGTTGCAGAATGCGTAGATGGCCCATGGCTGGTGCCCGCACCCGTATTCGTTCGCTGACCGGGATTCGGGTGCGCAGGAGCTGCAGGCGCCCGAGCCCTCTTCCGTTTCAGCTCCGAGAGTTTGACCTTCTTTTTCGGGGGTTCTGGACTGCCATCTGCTGCATTAGCTTTGAGGGTCCAGAAGTACGCAATGGCATAACCGAACGGACCGTCAGAATCTGATTCAGCAGCCTTTTTAGTCCTAGGACGGCCCCGTGGAGGTGTATCCGCTGGCTGTGGCCCGTCCTTTGAACCTTTCGGGCGTCCACAGCGACGCATTGGTTCCATGTTGAATTGATTACTCAGGCTATTTTCGCGGTATTTTCGTGCCCCTGGACGTGTGCTGTGGAGATCCAAGGTCTGTGTATGCTTGAGGAGCAGGTTGCTAAAGAGTTTGAGGAAGAAGAATGGGTTGTGAGCGCAGCACGGTGAAAGTGCCAGATAACTTGTGAGTCACAAGTTATCTGGCAGTCACAATGCTATCTGGCATCGGCATAGTTCTTCACACTCTGACCGCTGTGTAAAAATCTGAATAGGCCAATCTCCTCTTCCAAACTTTTAATTGCTCCATTATTATTTTTGCTATTTAAGAGAGCTTCAAACACGCTGAATTGACGAGGGTTCCAGATAATGCACAGCCACTTCCAGATAACTACCCAGCTGATCGGAACATGAACCCAGAAAGCACGTGCACTTGGCGATTTTGCTTCCTACCATTAACTTCAAGTACACAAAACTCTGGATGCGACCGTTGTGGATCTTTCTTGATTTCTCTTGGTCAACCTCACGCACACAACTGATGCCTGCAAGATGCCTGGACAATCTCTTGGGTCTACTTTCCTGCCTGCCCCTCTATTTTGGGCACTACCCCGTGTTCTAAGCGTGTCTGTGCAATCGTAACGCCGCCCGTCAGGCTTCCGGCGCGGGATCGCACCCGGATAAACTACCTTAGCATGCCATAACTGCATTCTCGTACTTTCTCCGTTCGGTCGATTCGATCGGCCCTGGTAGGCCCAGTCCATCTGACTGCTGAGCTTGTCTCGTCTCATCTGGCCGTCCCATGTTCTCTGGAACGCAAATGTACACCCTTTCTCTTGCTCCACTGGCAGACACACCGTATCCGGTGAAACGGTTGCTCAGAGTCAAAGGCTGCAAATGCAAAATGAACAAAATCCAACTTTCGAGTGATTGAGATTGGACACAACTCAAATGAGCGAGAAAGTCCAACTTCAACTACCCAAATACTAGATCTCAAACACTAAACACCTCTTAATTGCCCCGATGATTTGTCTGATGAGTTAGGGTCTTTTTAGACACAAGTATAGGTCTAAGGAGCTCTAAGTCGGGATCTCTTTAATTGTCTCTGCACTGAGGAGTTACTCAAAGAGGAACTTTCTCCACGGGCACTTGGTTCAAGTAACAATTTGACCAGGTCAAGATTGAAACCGAGCAGTTTATAGTTTAGATTCAAGCTTCTCAGCTATAGCACAAGTAACGGCTTGAAGGCCGGCAAGTTGTTTGAACCGAAGTTCGGGTTTTGGACACAAGTCCCACGGTTTGATAATCTCAAATCACAAGTCCCAAATGCTTTCTCTGATCTCAAGACAATGGACACACGGCTCTTTCAAACTCAAACTCAATTCACAACGTTGGCAATCAAAAGAAACTTTATTTCACGGGACCACTATCAAAATAGCAGAGTCCTCAGAGTAAAGCCCTCAACCGAGACCTGTCGCGCGCGTGGGAAGGGGCAATGGTGTTAGCCTTCCACACTAGCTCGGGTCAAGATTCAGTGCTGTTTCTCATCAGAACGTCCTGCTTTTATACTACAACTTATATACTATTACAATGCTTGATTACACTACCGCGGGTATATACAGGTATCCGGCAGGTCATCTGGTATCGGGATATTATTCCCATTGGCTGATCATAGGCTCTATATGTTTAATTCTGACAAACAGGTTACCGATTGCAAGCAACCGTCCCCTTACTGTCGCGATCGGGTATGATTTAACTCCTGTTGAACGAGTTAAACACCTTCTGTACTTATTACACTCTGCCCGCTGTGTCCGGAGGACGCGGATAATTACACGCTCTTCTGTAGCTTTAATTTGATACCCATAACTCCCGGATTGGAGTTACGGTTACTTCTGTACGGGTTACTTTGTCAGAAAACTATATTTAGTCATCCGCCGGAGTAAGCCGATCGAACCTACTTCGGTGAGAACCGCTACTCAGGTACTTCACAACCAGATCACGTGACCGATTGCGTCGCGGAAACCATCAAAACTCAACCAAACAGGGCGGTGTTATACGCCGTAGTACTCGTTAGGACATCAACCAAGCTTCACAGAGTGGATATTCGTCATCTCCTTGGTAAGTGGCTATGTTTATGTCCTATTGCCATTTAACTGAACACTCGGAGCTCGTGTCAGCCCTCAGATGCGCGCAGAATGTAATTATTTAGTAATTCCATTGTTGGTAAATTTCGCGGCTTATCACCGGTGTTCTGGACGGTTTCTTCCGTCTTGATCTCATCCGTCTGTGAAGCTCATCACGTTCCCCTTACTGCTGTGTTCTGGAAATTACATGCCCTCCCTGACGCGGTATGCATCTCCGATTCCGAGAACTGATACCTGAACGCGGTGGTTCGCGCCCAGCACTTCGTCGTCGAACTCCATGTCTTCGATCGACTTCTTGTGATTTCTCTACATCTCGTAGGTCTGTCACTTCTTAAATTAAATGTCCAATGGCACCGAAGCGCCGTAAAGCTGTCCGCCACACGAAACACCAGCCAATAGCTTCCGGGGGCTTAGCACATCCATATGGGTTGTCATACACGTGGCCGCCGCACTGCGAGCGAAACGCACCTTGCCTCCCACGTCGACCATGCCGCAGAGCTATGAGCTTCACAGTCAGTCAAGGCTCCGCTCATCGCAGCGTACACTTACAGACATGTTCCAGTTATAAGTGTTAGCGGGATCCACTGGAAACCCGACTTGCTGAGCCACCATCGAGAGGCGCCAAATCTCTATGTAGCGATCAATATCGACGGCAAACGGATTCATCGGAGTCCCGCAAAGAGGGATTGGGCGGGACTCTGGAACGATCTCGCACCTCTGTGAGTCGACATGTGGGATCTACGCGTGTCTTTGGGTACTGACGCTGTCGTGAGATCGGCGGAGAGCCCGTCTTCTATTATCACTCTGGAGGTTTTTTCTAAGCGTAGTATGAAGAAAGACAAATGTATGGCCAAGACAAAGATGGAGATAGGTGTGCTGTTTGAGAAGTGCAGCACGCAGAAAGGCAAGAAACCTTTGTTTTACTCGAGTCGACATCTGATGCCGTCAGCGTAGATTTCCACATCCAGCTGGATCATGCTACGGCTAATGCGACAGAAAGGCCCGAACTGGTCGTGCGCATGAACACCATCGGGCGTGCTCAAGCCGGTGCACTTGCACTTGCCAACGCCACACAGGACAGTGAGCCTCTCAAAAGCAGGGCGGCTCAGTCTGCCGTTAAATTGCTCGACCGTGGAACGGAACACGCTGACCTAGCATCCGCCTTGGAAACCCTAGTTGCGAGACTCAATATCGTTGTTCAAATGGGAGCGTAAATAGCCAAGGTCAGAAAATACTGGTTTCTGTTGATCCACCTTCTCATTCACATACACCGATATAGATCCATCCTTATTCGAATGCCGCATGGAAAATTTTGACTTCGGTATACGAGGTAGCCCAGCTGTCATGTAATTCTTCGCATATGCTGACCAAAATTAGGCCGTAAAGAAACAAGATGAGGGAGATGAGAAAGTCATCAAATTGGTCCAGACTATGACCGATGCGTATTCCTTCGTCGAGGACATGGAGTCACTGCCAGGAAAAATCAAGCAACTCGAAGATACTATCAGTGCTTTAGTCAAGCAAACAGAGGAATGTGCCCTGTTTATTCGTGAATACACCGGACACGGGTTCTGCAGTAAATGCTCCCGAAATTTCCTCTCGGTGTTACTTACAGTGTCAATAGATAGACTCCTCACTGAGTTCTGGTCGGGCCATGGAGAGAAGATCGATGATTTCACAGCTGCCTTTGGTCAGCTCCAGAAGGCTCTCGACACAGGGTTAGGACTACATACCGCGTTTGTCTCGACAAAAACCCAAGACATGGTCAAGGGCTTGGGTGAGCATTTGTCTCCAACTCATTTTCACAAAGTACTCACAGCACTCAGCACAATCTGATGACCTTCAGAGCCTCCGACCGATTGACATGAATGCATCCCTGCGCACGGGATGTTTACCGGGGACGCGACAGGACTTGCTGAGTGTAATCATAAACTGGTTGACCACACCCACTGATGCGGGGATTCCCGGCAACATGCTCTGGTTGCACGGCGTCGCTGGCGCAGGCAAAAGCGCAATTGCCACTTCTGTCTCTGAGTACTTCCGAGATTTGGACCGTCTTGGTGCATTTTTGTTCTTTAACAGGACTGATCCTGTGGGTAGCAGTCCTGGCTCTGTTATTCGCACAATTGCGTTCTGGCTGGCTAGGTCAAACAGCTATGTTGCATCTGCGATATGCAATGCAATTGACCACGACCCGGCCTTGGTAGATGCCCCAATGCGGACCCAATTCGAGAAGCTCTTGCTCGGGCCTCTGAAGGCTGCTGAGGGTCATATCTGTGGCCCAATTATCATCATCCTGGATGCCCTGGATGAATGTGGTGATCCTAATGCTCGGCGGAGCCTTGTCTCCATCCTGTCAAATGAATTCCACAAACTTCCTTCTGCCTTTCGCTTGTTCATCACTAGCCGCCCTGATTCGGACATTGCAGTCAAATTCAAGAGTCAACCAAAGATTACAAGATTGCTCCTTGATATTACACTGCCATCAAGTTTAGAGGATATCCACCATTACATCGACGATCAGATGGTGGAGATTCGACAACAGCAGAACTTGGATCCTACATGGCCAGGAGAGGCAAAAACTGCGGCTCTAGCGGCATGCTCCTCGGGTCTCTTTATTTGGGCTGCGACCGCTACGAAATGGCTTCTAGATGCCTATAATCCAAACAAGACCCTTGTTTCTTTATTGGAAAAGGGCTTGAACCTCGATGCCCTGTATGATAAAGCACTCGAAAGCACAGGACTGTGGAATGAGAGGTCAACCAAGGAAGATACTCAAACCTCCATACAGGATGCTCAGGCTGCCTTATCTGCAGTGGTGCTTGGGAAGGTCCCAATGACCGATGCAACTGTGGATGCACTCTTGAATTTGGGACCAGAGCACTCCTCACACCGTATCTTTACCAAGCTGGGATGTGTCTTACAGTGGGCTCCTGGGCAGACCGTTCGAGTTCTCCATGCCTCCTTTGCCGATTACCTTACAGATAGTGAGCGCTCAGGTGGCAAACCATGGTGTATGAACGTCACTGGCTTGGAGTCTCGGCTCGCACAAGGGTGCTTACGCATTCTGAATGGACCAGAAGGACTTCGATTCAATATCTGTCAGATCAAGGACTCACATATCCGCAATAGTGATGTTCAGGGCATCACAACTCATATACCACCCCATTTATCCTACTCCAGCCTGTTCTGGGCCAGCCATCTTCTGAACACTGATTTCGACGATGAGAGCACCGATTCCAAATCGTCGGACATGCAGAAGGCTATACTTGCGGACATTAAAACTCTTATGTATACCAAATTCCTCTTCTGGCTCGAAGTTCTCGGTCTCCTGCAGGAAATCCCAGTTTCAATAGATGCACTTACGGTTGTTGGTAAGCTTGCCAAGGTGAGTTGTACATATTGTTCTGAAGACTTCAAATTCTGATAGTTCATTTTGCAGAACCATGATGAGAAACTGGCAGATTTTTCAATTGATGCGGTCAAGTTTGTGATCGCATTTGCACCTGCCATTTCACACAGTGTGCCCCACATTTATCTTTCAGCGGTCCCTCTCGCACCCCGAAAGTCCAGAGTAGCACAAAAATTCTCAGGGTGGTTTGTCCAAAAGGTGGGCATCCAAAGTTCGTTGGGTGTTCAATGGCCAAGACTTCAGATAACAATTGAGGGACACAGCAGACCTGTTCGCTCTGTTGCCTTCTCGCCTCACGGGGAACGGATTGTGTCAGGCTCCGACGACAACACAATCCGAGTATGGGATGCACGCACGGGCACCCTTGTTGCTGGGCCATTCACTGGACACAGCAAAGGGGTCAGCTGTGTTGCTTTCTCACCTGATGGTGATCACATTGTCTCTGGGTCCAAAGACAAAACATTGTGCATATGGGATGCACACACAGGTGTCCTCATTGCTGGCCCTTATCAAGGACACAATAATTCGGTGTTTTCAGTCTCCTTCTCTCCTGATGGTGGGCGGGTTGTATCTGGCTCTGCAGACAGAACAGTTCGAGTTTGGGATATACAAAATGTAGACATGCCAACTGTGGTGACTTTCTCGGGCCATACTGGAGTGGTGTGGTCTGTTGCTTTCTCACCTCAGGGGGACCAGATTGTTTCTGGGTCAGCTGACACTACAATACGTCTGTGGAATGTGGAAACTGGTTCATGTTCTACTGGTCTATTCAAGGGCCATGATGGTGAGGTCAATTGCGTCGCATTCTCGCTTTATGGGGATCAGATTGTATCAGGGTCTGATGACAAAACAATCCGGGTATGGGACACACACACGGGTGACCTTATTGCTGGGCCATTCACGGGACACACAAATCGGGTGAATTCTGTCGCTTTCTCACTCGATGGGGAACACATTGTCTCTGGCTCCACCGACAGAACAGTCCTTGTTTGGGATGTGCGAACGGGCACCCTTGTTGCTAGCCCATTTGAAGGTCACAGTGATGCTGTGGTTGCTGTCTCCTTCTCCCCTGATGGTGGGCGAATCGTGTCAGGATCAGTAGACTGCACAGTTCGCATTTGGGATGCACACCTAGATTCCAAGGTTGACAGGGAATATATCAAGTCTCCTTCTAATATCAGTCAAACAGGACACAGCTCTGATGTCGATTCCATTGCTTTCTCGCCTGATGGGGATCGGATTGTGTCGGGGTCCAAAGACAGAACAATCCGGGTATGGGATTCACGCACGGGTAGGCTCGTCGCTGGGCCATTCACAGGACACACAGATTGGGTGCTTTCCGTCTCTTTCTTGTCCGATGGGGAACACATTCTCTCTGGCTCGCGTGATGGCACAGTGCACATCTGTGATGCGCACACAGGCACCCTAGTTGTTGGCCCGTTTGATGCAGGCGAAGATTGGGTGCGCCAAGTCTCATTCACACCTGACGGTAAACACATTGCAGCATGTGGCGATGACTCCACACTGTGGGTATGGGATGTTCAAACGACTACTCTTGTCAGCAGAACATTTAAAGGGGGTAACAATGCAGTCAAGCTCTCTTTGGCTTTCTTCCCTGACCGGGAACACATCGTGGAGGGTGCCAGGGACGGCATGATACGGGTATGGGAGGCACAAACAGGAGCACTTGTCTGTGGACCATTCAAAGGGCACACTGGGACAATAAAATGCCTTGCATCCTCACCTGACGGTGGACGGGTCGTGTCGGGGTCATCCGACTCCGTGGTACGCATATGGAATACACACACAGGGTCCCTGATTCCCGTGCCGCTTCAAGGGCACAGCTGGGATGTCAACTCAGTCACTTTCTCCCAGGACGGGAAATGGATTGCATCCGGGTCCCTGGACCGAACCGTGTGTGTGTGGGATGCACAAACTGGGAATGTTATTGCTGGTCCATTTGAAGGACCTCGCACACCGGTTTTCATTGTTGCTTTCTCCCACGATGGCGGGAGGGTAGCATGTGGCTCTAAGGAAGGCACAATCCATGTGTTTGAGGTTTCTACTATTCTTCTTGGTGTTAATGATCATACTGACCATTTCTGAACAGATCAATCCCAATTGCGCTCCGCATCAAGCATTCGGAGATGGTTCAACACTCAAAGATGGATGGATATTGGATTCAAAATCTCAACTCATCCTGTGGATTCCGCCGTGGCTTCGAAAAGGTCTATATTTTCCACAAAATTCACTTGTCATTTCTAGGGATGGCACAACAAAATTGGATTTTAGTCGGTTTGTTCATGGAACATCATGGGTGGAATGTCTCGATCCGAAGGTACGCAGATGAGTCTGTCTCGACCTCTACTAGTTCGACAATGCATGTATGATAGTAATCTTGGATTGCCACAACATGAATCCTGAACCTTGCGACCGTTTCAGTGTTTCATAATTAAGTTTTGAGTTCCAACAGGTGCCCTAAGTAGACGAAAGAGAGGAGCCTCGTGCGCGTAAGGGAGAGAAAAATTCGGAGAGAAGAATGAAAATTTACACGATGTCATGGAAAGTTCACAGTTGAACTGAGATAAAGTTTTCTGCCACATCTCGCAAAGACTCTTTGGAAATTGGTCACTTCCGGCTACATCACATATGCAGCGATTCCGGCAGTCCCAAACGTATGAACCCAGCGGCAAGCATTTTTAAGATTATTTATATCGGGTTATGACTTGGTTGCGATGCTAAATCGACGGACCACGTTAGATGAGCCTGGTCAGCAAAAGGTAGCTCGAGGTAGAGGAAGTTAGGTTCAGATGTCGGGGTTCTACGCAGTGCGTATTAATATGAGGTTTGCCGAATAGAAAAACTAGAGTGGAGTTGATGAATAATATCTGTATGAGCGGGATGTTTATGAGAAATAATAAGATTGAGAGCAATGCCGTTCAATTACAACAGCTACAAGTTCAGACCGGCATGCCGCAACCAAATGTGACGTTCCCTTCCCGCGTGAAGGCAGCGATGTGGTCACCCAATGTCTGCGTTCTGAACCCAGCCTCACAATAATCGCTGCAAAGCATTGCATTTAGTGACTCTTCTCTAGGGAAATTATGTGAAGAAATCACAAGGAGTCTGTCGGGCGAAGGGTTAGATGTCAAGTACATATCCACTTTCGCTTGAATATTTCGAGCCTCGCCGAGTCCAACTTATACTGCTCACTTGGCGACGATGGTGTCCTGGTTCACAAAGAATCTGTGCCTCTACTCGCGAAGCGTCCGCCCGTAGTTCGGTCCAATGTTAAGCACCGAGTCGACAATGGGGCGCCCTGCGCAACTCGTTCAGCATCTGTACGATAAAACTGAAGCTGGGCAGGTGTCCTCCGGGAAAGAATGGGGATTCGTGAGCGATCATCAATTATGCTCCAGCCTGCTGGACGACTCTGATTGCGGGGACAGGTTTGTCAACAGTTCATCAGCGACTATTAATGCAAGGCAAAGCAGAAATTATTACCCATTTCTGTGCAAAGTCGATGCCTGCATCGTACGATGGTACTGCTGGAATCGCATCAACTGCGCCTGGCTCTTTAGACTATGAGAATCGCCGGCAATGAAGCTGTCGAAATCCCCAAACAACTCGCCTGCGCGGAAACAGGCTTAACCCAGGGGAATTCGTGCTTCGAATCCTTCCGGAGACGTGGTAGCTTAGGGAAAATAGCCAACAATGTTTCAATTATCAGCATACGACTTCATTCATATTTCCCATGCATCCTCGCAGAAATTGACGAGAAATAGAGCTATCGGGCGCGCCCGGACTACAGATTTAGTAGATGAACCGCGCGGACGTTCAGATTCAGCGGCTTCCCTCATTTCAAGGACACCTATCGAGCCACAGTGGCATTGAGAAGCTCTTCGTGGACGTGGAGCACGCCAGCCCACAAGTTCAGGTGTTGAGGGATAGATAGGCGGGAGTCACCAGACTGTTCATTATTCTCATTCGAGGTTCGCTGTCGATCAATTCATTCAGCCATGAGCCATTCATGTACGGCACCAGATTCGAAAGACTATGGGTGCAGACGGTTGTAGAACCACAAGTGCCTTTTGTGCTCGAATTTTATGTCTGCGGGTGGAATCGACCCCCCGGGGTCCACGTTCAAAATCAAACAGCAAGCCAATTCGTCTTTGAATGTGGGTGCTTCACGGTGAGCTCTGTAGGCAAACGTTTATGGAGCACGACAAAAAAGGAAATGACCCGACCCCGGATCGAACAGGAGTCTTCTACCGAAACATTTCCTCACACGCATACAACTTACAGATGCACTACCAACTGTGCTATCAGGCCGACGAATGCAGCGATGTAACTCAGATCAAGGGCAAGCGCCGAGCGGTTGAGAGTGGGCTCAACCCTCGTACTTCTAGGTTATGATTCTTTTTTTTTTTTTTTTTTTTTTGGAGCGTTTGGGATAATGAAATTCAGTCTGCAGAAGCATTCCAAAAGTCATCCGCTGGGTCTACCAGATAAATCCAGTTAATGCCGGGGAAGTTGTCCAGGGAGGAAATGCCATTACGCACAAGTACCATAGTGTGGGACTCCAGCCGTAATAAATTTATCCTATCCCATTTCTTGGATTGTTCAATGTCAATGGCTGTATACCCACTAAAACCCCCACTGTGTAAGTCCAATCGTCCGGCAGAGCGTCTTCGTTCATTAGTAGACCACTCCATGTTCTTAGGACAAGATCTTTATTCAGCGCAAGATTACCAAATTTCATTTTATTGGTGAGGATTCGATCTCGTCCTAGTGCGGAATTCACAGATTTCAGCCATCTGTTGTGAATCTCAACATCTGTAATGTTACGGTGTGGGTTGTTTAGAACCTTATCATTCCGGATGTTCCAGATTGTGTGCCAGGCCGTGGATACCAGAATGGCAAATAATCGTCCCATAGCAGGGATAATTATAATCGTCCCATAGCAGATTCTAGGTTATGATTCGTCGACTAGTTTTAAATTTTAATAGCCGAGAACAGAACCGCGACGAGATTATTCATTATTTTATCCCTTCCTGGGGCCCTCCTTTTTCGCCGGCGGGAACGAGATAAAAGCTCTTGGAAATTCAAAAGTCGAAGACACTACTGGGACAATTCACCGCGGATAGGGAGCTTGGATCAGCACGAGCAGATCAATTTTTTTTCTCCTTCTGCCGCTCCCACTGCCAGTGTGGGATTTCAGGGAGAATGGGAGTACTCAAATTACGCCGGGAGGAATCGAGCGGTACTGCGGAAGTTGAACCAATTATCGCGTCTGAAGAGTCCGCGTTCCTACAAGTTGCGTATGTGCTGTCCACTAAACCAAGAAAACTACAGGTTAGATACATTGCCTTTCATCGCCCTTCTATCTCACCCACCCACTCTACTGTATCCCCCCTCCCGCCGGCCGCTTGTCTAGCACATCGGGTCGCTTCTAACACACATCGGCTCGCGCCACCCTGTCCGTCTCGCCTCCTTCACTCTTTTGGCGCCCCTTCTCCCTCCCCAATCGCTTCCACTTCCTTCTCCCCGCTCGCTCCCCCCTCCGGCGCTTCACCTACCCCCGCACGCGCCGCCTCCTCCCTCCTCCTCTTCTGCCCCTCCCTCACCTCCGGCGCGACGTTCACGTTCCAGTGCCGTGCCGCAATCGCGCGGAAGAGGTCCGCGGCGGGCTGGGCGTGCATGGAGCAGTGCGGGAAGTTGCTTTCGGCTTGCGAATTAGGGGAGGTAGAAGAGGTTGAGTTGGGGGTAGAAGACGGAGCGGGAGAGGGAGAGGAGAAGGCGAGGGGCGCGGGGGGGAAGGGCGGGATCTGAAACAAAACGCGTGGGTTAGAAGCTGAGACTAAAATGGAGTGCGAGGCGTAAACAGGACGTTCGCGCGGGGAGGCAAGTGGACGGGCGGGGGTAAGGCAGCGCCATCGCACGACGAGAGAATAGACAAGAAGGACGCATAGCGCGCGAAGGAAGGAAGAATCGAGAGCGAAATGGAACAGAATAGAGGCGAACGCGGGATAGAGCGATTCGGAAGAAAGAAAGAAAGAAATAATAAGGAGGAGAGAGAAGACGCACCAGTGGACTCTTCTCAAATTCCCGCGTGTCGATGAGCGCACCCGCCGCGGGGCGCAGCGCGAACACGAGCGAGAAGCGGAACGCGCCATCCTGCGTGTCCGGGCGCGCGGGCAAGACGGAGACGCGGTGCACGCCCGAGGCGAAGAGCCCCTGCGTGAGGTACGTGAGCGTCTGGCCGGACATGATCGTCGCCGTCAGCCCGCCGCTCGGCGCACTCCCAGCGCCGCTCGGTGCATCTTCTACGCTGACCCACTGGCCCGTCACGAGGTCCCGCGCGTCCAGCCCGGGCGACGCGCCCACCACGATTGTTAGTAGCCCGAGATCGCGGTGCGCCTCCGCTACGACCTTCTTCCTTGCGCCCACCCCGACGCCGAAGTCGAGGTCGTCTGCCGCGGGGCGCTCGTACCGGAAAAGCCGCAGGAGACTCGACGCCCTGCCCGTCTCGCGGTCGAAGCTCGCCACATCCGCCTCCGCGGCCATCCCTGCGAAAATGTCCGCGGGCAGCCCGAGGCTCGCGGCGATGCCCTCCATGACGGCGCTGAACAAGGCGCCGGTGTCTGCCCACGCGTCCTTCGATGCGCCCTTCAAGTCCTCCGGCAGGGGTGTGGAGCCGAGGCGGCGCAGCGTGACGAGCTGCTTCTCACCCGGGATCGCGGCGAAGCCCTCGTCGGACGCGGCCGCGCCGCTCGGCGCAGCAAACTTCGTCTTCGCCTCTGCTGTGGGGGGTAAGCCGAAAAAGGATGAAGAGGCGCCGAGGAGGGCGCTGTAGCGCGCGGAGAGGTCGGGGGGCAGGGGGAGGCGGAGCCAGCCGTGCCGCGCGAGGAAGGGGAGGCAAGACAGGATGTAAGCGGCTAGGTCTGCTGTGGTCTGCGGCGCAGGTGGTGGGGCGAGTGGGGGCGCCGGCAAGGAAGAGGGCGGGGGCGGGCCGGGCGGCGGGGCGTACGTCTGCTGCAGGTGTGGCGGCGGCGGGCCGGGCGGGGGCGCGTATTGCGTCGTGTGGCCGTGGAAGGCGTGTGCGGGCGGGGGGCCGGGTGGGGGTGCGTACGTCGCTGTGGCCATCGTCGTTGAGGAAAGAGTCAAGAGCAAGAGGTGTGTGCACAGCACAAGATGGCGGTGCGATCGAGACCCGGCGTTAGGTTAGGGCGCACTGCCTTGGGCAAATAGGCCCAAGCAGACGTAGATTCGGGTTGCAGTCGAGTGGAAACGCGTATCTGGGTGGAAGGAGGGGAGAGTCAAGGAAGCGAGGAATATTCACGCTAGCTCACCGTTGAGCTCGCAAATCGTTTTCTCCTGCATTTTATTCCGCGGCCACCATTTGTCCACCTCTCAGCCTGAAGTCTAGATCGAGTGTCTAGATTGTGTTTCCTATTTTAAATCGACGGAGATCATGACGCGTATGAGAGAGGTGGCGGAGGAGGAACGATGATGAAGGCAGCGGGCTGAAAAGGTGGGGGGAAGGGAGAAGCGCGGAGAGCGCAGGGGAAGAAGATGCGCGCGCACCGTCCGTGCCCATCCCACTCTTTGGCCTCTACTCGGTGCATGCATGATGCGCCCGGCGGCGTGTACCGAAGGCACGATGCTTCGTTTGTTGGATGAACGGTCGAGAGCGCTAGAATGCAAGTAAGCAAATGTACGGCAATGAAAGGCAGACGGAGAGCTAGCACGGGGGAAAGAGAAAGCAGTGTAGGGAAGCTAAATGAAAGTGCAAGGGACGGCGGGGCACATTGGATAGGTGTAAAGCGTATGATAAAAAGCGGGGAGTGAGGGTGCGATGGAAATACATGTAGGGTCCTCCGAACCGGCTTCGTTGCCGCGTTCGGCGCGGTTCCCATCTATTGTTCCGGCGACCCGGCAAAAAAGTGAACAGGAAGCTAATTCCTCAACGACCCACTGATCTGTCTCCTGAGACGATCGGTTTCCGAAGAACTCTTAGCAGGATGACATGGGGACAATCGAACCCTGATGCTTTCAGTTTCGGCGTGCCGCAAATAAAGTCTTGCCGATTGTCGGAGTCTCGGCATCCCACTTCCGGCGCACGGGATCTCCACTTTTCAGGAAGGCAACCCTCTCCATCCGATATTCCGCCGTTGACCCGGTACGAAGAAGGATCCACCTCACGTCCGGTCCTTAGTAAGGTACGTTCGCCCTCAAGGCCGAACGAAGAGCCAATGAGGAGCGAGAATTTCATCTTTGGCTCTGTTTGCCGCGGGAGAGTTCAAAATTGGGCGGACGCTCTACACCATTAGGGCTCATCAGGACCCACTACTTGAAGTTAGCGGGCATTAATAGTAGCCTTCACACAGCTATCAGCAGCCTGACAGTGCGAAGTTGGACTTGGAACTTTAACAATTGCTTCCTGCGCTGAACCACGCACCACACTCCCAGATTCCGCTCTAAAGCAGATTTTGTGGCCCTGGGGTGCTAATAAACAACGAAGAAGACGGTCATACTATTGCCTGGCACCGCTTTTGATAACAGCTTTCAAACATTTTCGGGCGTCGAACCGCTTTGGACAGCTTTCGAACAGCGTTTGAACAGTTTTCGGCTTTGGACAGCTTTGCAACAGCTTTCAAACAGCTTTCAATACAAGGGCTGTAGTACAGCCAGTCTTACCAATGGAGCCGAACAACGCGTTGTACGCCCATCGTGGTGCTGACTCCAAAACTCCCGAAGGCAGGCTGGGGCCACATCATCTCCTTTGACCCCATCTGATCCCAAGAACGCATTTGGATGCACGATAACGTGACCACACAACTGCAGTTGGCCATTGTATTCTGGGCCCTGCTCTTTATCCCGAGCACCATCCTTCGTTATGTTGCTCTCGGGGTCCTCGGCATGTCACTCGTTATCTACGCCGTCCATTACAAACTCCCGTCCACCCGCCTCGCACGACTCATCTTCGCGATCACAGTTGCTGCGGACATTCTCGCGCGCGCGAAATTCGAATGTCTCCGTAACCAGTTAGATTTGGCGGATGAAGAATGCCACCTTCTGCAGTACGGGCGCACTTTGACTTTGCCCTCCCGTCTGTATAACTGACTATGAACATTTCTCTAGGGCTCGAATCTCCGCTTCTAAAATTAAATCCAGCTTGCTGAAGGCACGCGACGCGCCCTGGGAGACTTATCTTGACCAAATCAGGGCTATTCAGCACAGCCTTGACAAGTCCGAGCGTCAGGTCCGGGAGCTCCAGACGGCGACATTGGTGAGTAATTCAGTTTCGACAGCTTGAAGCATGGTCCTTACGAGCCTAGCTCATCATCGAAACCGAGTACCAACGCAAATTGGCTGAGCATATGAACGAGTGTAGGGAAATCGTGAACACGGTGCTTCGATCACCAAGTGAGTACATACATGGTGTAAACTGCACCCAGCATCTCATAGCTGCTGGTGGAGGAAGGGCACAGTAGAAGGTTGAATCACTCTGCGGAACCAAATCGGGCCATCTGCAGGTGAGAGCGGGCGTCGTGGTGCACATTTATATGCCCTGAACCATCAGCACAGCGTGTAGAATTTTTTTAGTTCGCTTCTCTGTGTATTGATTTCTTCGCTGTCACAGACACTGCTTCTGTTACTCCCTGAATATCCTCCGCTTTCATCTTGCTTTGCTTGTTGCCTTGTATCCTGCTTAAAATAGTCTGCCTCTGTAAATCTATGCTCTGGCCATACGGAAAATCGCAGACCATATTCCCGACATTAACCGAACTTTGAGTTTTAGATGCAAATTCGCAAGAATTCAAGGGTACAACTTGAAAAGAAAAGCACTGGATGTTTCTCCCTGTTTGGTTGGTATTCTTGGCGCGTTGCGGTCACGTGTTGGTAAATTTATCAACCAAAAATGATAGTGAAACTCTTTCTCTCAGGCCACATTGCGAGCATCGTGGTGTGTTGTGAGGCAAGGAAAGTCCGTTGCAGAGGAACAGTGTATTTCCCAATTATTTCCGCACTCAAGCAGGAGATGAATATAAACTCCGTATGTGATGGAATCAACGGCATGCACCGCCTCTTTCCCTCTTCCCACCAGCACCATCCTGTAACGGAGAAGTAGCCGCTTTGCGTTCAACGTTGTTGGCTCTTTTCCTTCCAAGTCCCTCTGCATGGCTCTCCCCTCGGAGCTATATAACCTGATCCTGGCCGAATGCATCCACGACAAGGCGCTCATGGCGTCCTGGGGCCTCGTTAGCAAAGATCACTTGATTTCTAGCAGATTCCACCTGTTCTCCTCTGTACGGCTAGATTCCGACAACGCGGACGAGTTTGTGCAGATCATGGCCGCGCCTTCATGCGACATCGCGTCCTTGATTCAGCACCTTGTCCTGAAGAACCGGTCAGCCGAGCCTCCCTGGTTCCCCCACGTCCTGCCCCGCCTCGCACCGTTTCCGAACGTCACTACTCTCTGCCTTTCCCACTCCAAATCGGTCCTCAGTGAAGACATGTGGACTCTCCTACAGACCAATCTCCCCGCCGTCGCCACGCTCGAAATCGCCAATTTCCCCTTCGCGTACCGGGCAGGCGCGATCGAGTTCGCGTGCGGCTTCCCGCGCCTGCAGACGCTCTCTTTTTTCCCAAGGATTAAGCACAACTTGCCGCCCGCGACGTCCGCAAGGATCCCGCGCACTCTCCGCACGCTCGCGCTGCGATGCTCCCGCGAGGACCAGCCGAACTGGTTCCTCGAAGATCTTCCGCGCACGGTGACGGCGCTGCGCCTCCGTGAGGTCGGCGCGCGGGACTT
Source organism: Mycena latifolia (assembly GCA_029289555.1). Lineage (NCBI taxonomy): Eukaryota > Fungi > Basidiomycota > Agaricomycetes > Agaricales > Mycenaceae > Mycena > Mycena latifolia. The sequence continues at coordinate 544,064 of JARJLE010000036.1, forward strand.
TCCTGTCCTCGGGCGCTTACTCACGCGTCTCGGCGCCGCGCTCGAGTCCCTCGCACTCGACTTCACCCATCCCACCGTCGAAGGTCTGCACCTTTATGTTACAGTCAATTTATCGCTAGCTTAATTCAGCTCACCGATGCAGTTGCCTTCCTCGGGAATTATTCTCTGGACACGAACACCGGGCTCCGGCGCCTTGAGCTGACGCTTGGCAGCAGCAGCGCGGTTGCGCTCTGCACCGCGTTCCTCGCGCGCCTCGCGTCATCCGTGCTGGAAGAGCTGGTGCTCGACATCTGGGTCGATCCCGTGGAGTTCACGGCGCACCGCTGGGGAGATCTCGACGAGGTCGTTGCGCACGGACCCGCGGGCGCGGCTATTCGCCGTGTGGAGCTGCGCGTGGGCGCGCTGTTCAGCTGGGCGCCACTGGCGGAGTCCATCCGTGCGCGGATGCCTGCGTGCCTGGCTTTAGGTGTCCTGCGCATCCGGGTGGATGACGGGGAGGTGGCCTAGTCGTCGCAGATGCCCTTCTCTGTGCACTCAAATGGGAATACTCCCGCTGTCCATCACCGTCGACTGACGTCTCAGGGGGAGTGAGCTGTCTTGCTCCACGAAGACGCTTCTTCGAGTAGCTGGGGCTGGATATATAGGTGTAAATGTGGGAAGGCGCGCGTTTCACACAATATTAATATCCGGCGAAGACGAAGTTCGCGGCACCGAGCGGCGCGGCCGCGTCCGACGAGGGCTTCGCGGTGATCCCGGGCGAGAAGCAGCTCGTCACGTTGCGCCGCCTGAGTTGAAGGGCGCGGCGAAGGATGCGTGGGCGGACACCGGCGCCTTGTTCAGCGCCATGATGGAAGACATCGCCGCGAGTCTCGGGCTGCCCGCGGACATATTCGCGGAGATGGCCGCGGAGGTGGACGTCCACGCCTTCGACAGGGAGGCGGGAGGGCGTCGAGTCTCCTGCGCCTGTTCCGGTACGAGCGCCCCGCAGCGGACGACCCCGACTTCGGCGTCGGGGTGGGCGCATGGAAGAATGTCATGGCGGAGGCGCACCGCGATCTCGGGCTGCTGACGATCGTGGTAGGCGCGTCGCCCGGGCTGGATGCAAGGGACCTCGTGACGGGCGAGTGGGTCAGCGTTGAAGACCCACCGAGCGGCGTTGGGGGTGCACCGAGCAGTGGACTGACGGCGACGATCATGTCCGGCCAGACGCTCACGTACCTCATGCAGGGGCTCTACGCGTCCGGCATGCACCGCGTCTCCGTGCTGCCCGCGCGCCCGCACACACAAGATGGAGAGTATAGGTTTTCGTTGGTCTTCGCGCCGCGCCCCGCGGCGGGCGCGCTCATCGACACGCGGGAGTTCGATAGGAGTCCGCTGGTAAGTTTTCCGATTTCCGTTTCTTCCGTCTTGGGCTTCATTTGCTTTTCCACCCTTCACTTCATCTGCTCTCCTAGACTCCTACTCTTCACTTGATTCGATTTTTGTTCTCCTGCGCCTCTTTCTTTGCGGTCTGCGGTGGATCGAGAGTCTCGGTGGATCTGGACCGTCGTTCTGCGCGGGCGTGCTGCCGTCGGAGTGCGACGCGTGCGTGCCGCGGGGGGCGCACGCGCGGTGCGGGGCAGTGTTACGGTACTCTGGCAATTCAGGGGCGGCGGGCGCGTCCAGGGTGAAGCACCGTGAGGGCTTGTCGGCTCGTCGCCTGCGGCGCTGCTCACGTAGAGCACGTACGGCGCCGTGCCCTTGCCGCGGGCGTCTTGCCCTGCGCGTCCCTGCATGCCTGCGTCTTGTCGGCGCCAAGGGTTGGCGCCGAGGGTGGGGCACCGTGGACCGTGCGTGCGGTTCAGGCGCGGTGCGATGCTGGTGCAGGGCGCCGTGTCTCCGTCTGAACCTCGGCGCCCGAAGGCTGTTTTCGACACGCGCAGCGCAGGGCGTACGAGCGCGCGCAGCCTCTCCGTGTGTGTGTGCGAATGTACAGACGAATGCGTCGCCGCGGTGGCCACTGTCGCCATTTTTTTTTTTTTTGCTTTCCTTGCCTACTTAATCAATCGCTATTCACTCGTACCTCAGCGCTAACTGTTCGGCGTAGATCCCCCCATTCTCACCTGCGCCCCTGTCCTTCTCCTCTCCCAACTCTTCTCCCTCTGCTACCCCCAACTCAACCTCTTCTCCATCATCCTCCTCGAAAGCCGAAAGCTCCGCTCCCGCGCTCGCAGAAAGCAACTTCCCGCACTGCTCGATGCACTCCCAGTCCGCCGCGGACCTCTTCCGCGCGATCGCGGCAAGACACTGGAATGTTAATGTGGCGCCGGAGGTGAGGGAGGGGCAGAAGAGGAGGCGGGAGGAGGCGGCACGCGCGGGGGCGGGTAACGCGCCGGAAGCGCCGGTGGGGGGAGCGAGCGGGGAGAAGGAAGTGGGAGCGATTGGGGAGGGAGAAGGGGCGCCAGTCGTTGAGAAAGAGGGTGAAGGAGGCTAGACGGAAGGGGTGGCGGGAGCCGATGTGTGCTAGAAGTGCGTGTGCTAGAAGTGAGTATGGGGAGCCCAAGGGAGGGGAGTAGACGGGGGGGGTAGAAAGGCAGTGAAATGCAATGATCGGCAATGTATCTAACCTGTACGTTTTCTTGGTTTAGTGGATAGTACATACGTAACTTGGAGGAATGGGGACTCTTCAGACGCGGTAAGTGGGTCCAGAGTACCGCTCGATTCGTTCCGGAGTAATGTGAGTACTCACATTTCTCACTGAAATCCCACAGTAGGAGCGGCGGAAGGAAAAAAAAAAATCGGTCTGCTCGTACTGATCCAAGCTTCTTATCCGCGGTGAATTGTGCCACTACTCTTCGACTTGTATTCCAACTTCATTTTCGAAGAACTTTTATCTCGTTCTCGCCGGCGAAAGAGGAGGGCCCCAGGAAGGGATAAAATAATGAATAATCTCGTCGCGGTTCTGTTCTCGACTATTAAAATTTAAAACCAGTCGACTGATTATACCCTAGAAGTACGAGGGTTGAGCCCACTGTCAACCGCTCGGCACTTGCCCTTGATCTGAGTTACAGTCCTACATTCGTCGGCCTGATAGCAGAGTTGGTAGTGCATCTGCAGAGGTTATCTGGGTTATGTGGGATCAAATTTCGGCAGAAGACCCCCTTTCGATTTGGGATCAGGTCAGACTTCTCCGAGTGGCTTGGCCGAATGGCTTGCCCCGCCAAGCGGAGTTTGAATTTGGCTGGGGCGGGCTTGTGCGGCTTGGGCTTGAGTGTGGCTTGGCTTGTGGTCAATTACACTAAGGATTTACACTGCAGGCATTTCTCCATTCACCATTTGCTGTCACATTGTCGTCGTTTCTTTCCTCTCGAGGGGGCTTCCGAACATCCCGGGCTTCCTTGCCGCCGTCGTGACTAGCGGCTGAATCATCTTAATTATCACCACCGCAGCACAGTCACAGTGTTCAGATGGTATTGACTCGATTCAACAATGGCCTCTCCCAGGGGCAGTCGTTGCTTTTAATTTGTCTCGGTTTGCAAAGTTCAACTGAGGTCCACAAATGGCAATTGCATGGTTCAAAAACGTCCAAGAGCTTGTTTTATAATCGATGGAAGTTAATAGAGTTTCTCTCCCTCCATGTGAGAGCCAGGCCGAAAGGCCGAACCGAGCCCAAGACCCGCCTCTAGGCGGAACTGAGCTATGAATACTGAGAGCTAATATTTATTTTGAACCCATAGGACTTCCAGTCAAACGTAGTTCTCATTATTACTGCCTCGAAGGGCCTAATATAAATTTTATATGTATAATAGACTAAGGATACAACCTCAGAGGCCATCCCAGCCACTCTGGGAAGTCGCAAGCCATTTTGCGCCAGCCGCTCAAGCCCAAGCCCAATTGCGATTCGGGACATTGCCGGGATTTCTGTAAGCGTTGTAATCCCTCTTAACTGTAGTTCACTGACCGTTGTTCGTTTACACCATGCGCGGCGGATCTACTGCAGAGCCTGGGGAGAATTCCCCATAATATTTCTCTCATGTCGAGCACAAGCCATTTGGCCGGCTTGTGGCACGTGACACAAGCCATTCCGCCCGCCAATCCGGCACCACTCAAGCCAGCTCAATTTCCTACGAGATTCAACTGAGGTCCGACTGCTCAACATTATATGACACCTAGTTATGAAGTTTACCCCTTGGAAACTAAGTGCCGAGGAAAAGAAAAGAATTTGCGAACAATGTTCCATTTTGAACATGTCGCGCAGCCTTCGGCCCGTACTTGTGATCATCATCATGAGCTTTAATGCAACTCCCCCCCCGAGAGCCAGGATATATTGATGAGGCCCAGGGTTATGTGTGAGTGATTAAGCAGTGGTTTCAACTGAATAGGGGGACCCGGAGGACAAATTTCCCGCTGACATATTGGAGCGAGCCGCCAAAGGACATCGTGAATGGGCCTGAGTAAGAGAGAAATGCAGTCATTACCTGATTTAAGTTCGGCAAACTTGGGGTTGAATTGACAATTCCATCTTGCGTGCCGCATCAGCATTGGAAAAGAGTTTGTCTTCATTTTCTCGGCGTAGGACTACGGTCTGGTGCCACACGGATATATAGATAACGACAAGCCACGACTTTTGTATATAATTAACTCTATAGGTCATCGTTGATTCGCCGTTGCCCCAGAATCAGCACTTTGACAAGGGAAATCTCGGAATTAAATCCCACCAACCTCAAGGGAAGACTGGTAGGATGTTATGTCATCACTTTTCTTTTTTGTCACGTTAAATGCGATCGAAAATAAACTCGCCTTGAGCACCCTCATTCAAATATCTGATGAAACTTAAGCAGCTCCTCTTAAGTTCTGGCCGGTGTAGACCAGCAACAACTTATAAGTTCTGGCCAGAACTTAAGTTTTGCCCAGGTAGCTTACTGCGCAATATAGCACGCCTACAACCAATATACTATTACTTGCCCAAAACTTAAGTTGACACCAGAACTTAAGTTAGCGCCAGAACTTAAGTTTGCCAACAACTTAAGTTCTTGTTAATCACTCAAATAAAAGAAAAAGAAAAAGAAAAAGTAGATTCAACTACTTAAGTTACTGACAGAGGAGTACTTCAAGTTTCCGCACAACTTGAGCTCTACACGGGCTTCAGTTCCATATATTAAGTAAATAGAAGCAGAGAACCAACGCACCTTTGGCTCAGCCTTCTTCCACATGTGGCCCTAGCCCGTGCCGAGCGCCGCATCGAGAGTGCCACTGCTGCGAAGTCGCCGTCAGCCTGCGATCCCAACTCGGAGCGAACGACAACACGTACACTGCTGTTGAGGAAAATGGGGGATCACTGAGGATCTAGGTACGCATGCTGGTGAGCGAAACGGTGGCACGGGGACAGTGAGAGACGTACCATGGGACGCCGATGAAGCGCGCTGCGCAGAGTCTCGGGCGGAGTTGTCACTGAGTCAGCATTCCTCGGAGAGATGGCGAGACACACCAGTCAATGGGACAGCCGTGCAGGACGAGCACTGCGCTTGTGCCGATCTTCTACCAGAACGCGGCCAGAAAGGTTGTGGAGGAGAAGAGAAGGAGATGTGCCACCCGAATTGACACCGCCAAATATCTGTCAATATGTCACTCACGTGCGGCTTGACTTGGGTGATTTTCGACTTCCTTCAGTGCCACTCCCTCACTTCCTCCCCTCTCCGATCCATCTCGAACAAAATTCGACAGCGCGACCAGACTAGATGGGCACTTGGTGAGGGGCATCCTCCCTCGTGGTTTGCGGCTCATGCTCTATTCAAGATCATCCATCTGGAGGTTGCCACCGTGACTTGTATACTCCGAGTCTGACAAGAAGCCGGGAGGGGTGGCCACGCAGCACCTGATCCTCTACCTCCTCCTCTTCCTTTTCGACGTGTTCCCCGTGCGTAAGTCAATTTCCTTCAACAACCGCACGTCTATAAGCTATGCCCGCAGCGCTACATTTTGCCACCCAAATTGGCCACCTTTGGAAGCCACGCGCGTTTGACTCGGAGAGAAGACAGGAATCACCACCCTCGTGCGTCTGGCTGCCTCCTATTTGCAATCCTGTTGATAACTCCAGGTAGTCCTCACGCGCCACTCGCTCGCACCCACGCTCGCCTCGTCCGCCATCACGTCCACGGCTGCTCCCGCCTCGTCCGCATCCGCACCCTAGTTCGCTCTGACCACCAGCCTGTACCCTTCGCTCGCCATACGTCCTCGCTCGCGTCCGTGCTCGCTCGGCTCGTCCGCCATCGCGTCCGCGTCTGCTCCCGCATCGTTCGCAGCTGCCTCGTCCACGCCCCCGCCCCCGCCCGGGCTCGCGTCGTCCGTGTCCGCACTCGCCACGGGCGTGCGCCCATGTCCGCACTCGCCTTGTGCACGCCTGCGCGCCCACTTGCCTCGTGCAAGCCTGCGCCAACGACAACGCCTGTAAGTACGCCTCTGCAATGAAGTCCCGCCTTCAACTGATATCTTTCCGTGTCGACAAGGAATTTTATTCATTCTATTACTTGTAGCGCGCCCGCCTCGTCCGCTCCCACCAGCGTCGTCCGGACTCGTCTCGTCCACGGCCCCCCTCATCTCCTCCCGTGCCTCATCCACGCGCACCTCGTCCGCGGCGTCCGCGCCCGCTCACCAACGCGCCGGCGCCAGAACTTAGACCCCCACAACTTAAGCTCTGGGCGGCAACTTAAGATCTGGGCGTCAGCTTAAGATCTGGGGCAACTTAAGATGTCAGCCAGAACTTGAGTTGCGCCAGAACTTAAGTTGTCCGCACAACTTAAGTTTTTGGCCAGGACTTGATTTTTCGTGGCCCACAATATATAATTACTATACATACGCGACAATGGGTAGTACGGTACGCGGCCAGAACTTATAAGTTCTTGCTGGTCTACACCGGCCAGAACTTAAGAGGAGCTGCTTAAGTTTCATCAAATATGAATTGGCCTACTGTTTGAGCGAGCGACCCGGTGGTTCGATTCCACCCGCAGACAAAACGATTTGGGGGAAAAACGCCTTTCAAGTTGTGGTTCTGGTTTTCAAGCACAACTCCTTGTGGATACTGTCTGCGCCAATCTTTCGAATCTTGCGCCGCACATGCATGGCTCATGGATGATCGAATTCACCGACAGCAAACCTCGAATAAGAATAATGAGCGCTCGATGAGTCTGGCGCACTCCACGAAGACGCTCCTCAGTTTCACTGTGGCTGGATAGGTGTGTCCTTGAAAGGAGGGAAGCTGCTGAATCTGAACGTCCGCGCGGTGCACCTACTAAATCCGTAGTCCGGGCGCGCCTGATAACTATATTTCTCATCAATTTCTGCGAGGATGCATGGGAAATATGAATGAAGTCGTACGCTGATAATTAAAATATTATTGTCTATTTCTCCTAAGCCACAATGTCTCCCCACGGATTTGAATCACGAATTTTCTGCTTTGAATACCGCCGGCGCCAAGGACATCCTCCCTGATCTCAAGACGCTCGTTCCGGGGTAGGTTCGGCGCAAGCCAGTTTCCGCAGAGGCGATGTCGACAGCTTCGTTGCCGGCACGCCGCGAGCTCCGCGCCCGCCCAAGGCCGCGTGCGTCGTGCTCCCGGGCCCCGCGTTCCTCCCTTCGAAACCTCGTGGCACGAAACCGACCTCCTGACGCTCTCCGCGCTCGTATCGCGCGCACTAACTCGTATCTCTCCAAAATCCCTCACGTTCGCATTCGTCTTTGGCATTACTTTGTGGCTCACACACGTACTCTAATCCCGTAAGTAGGTATTATTCGATTGTCCAAGTATCCAACGAAGTTTTGTCTTTTCTTCGCATTTCGGCTTGTGCGCGAAGTAGCGTTCTAGTGACTTTTCCGATCGCGTGAGGCAAGGAAGGACTCGCCCACTCTGAATCGACAAACAAGTACGTACTTCAGAACGAGAATATTCTGGGAGGTAAGCAGAAACAGCGGCTCCAGCCCTGTCAAAAGAAAGACCATGTACTTGGATCGATTTGGAACTCGATGTTCGTTGTTTCTAGTCTTTGATGAAATTTATAACAATCTCGCTCTTCTACCCTGTTGCATTTCAGTTCTCTGGATCCGGGAGGTGGCGCGATGGCACACGTGTTCTCTTTCCCTTATTATACTTTACAGTCCAAGAATACGTGCCCAACCCAATAAACGAAAACCAGCTGCCACCGACATCGTGATCCCCTTTCCGAGCGCGCAAAAGGTGAGGACCTCATGAAGGTGCATCATATTCATGACCCAGCCTTCCGCACTTAAACACTTTCGACTCTGGCTGGCTGGCGCTGGATATTTGGTCCTGTTGTGCCTTCGCTCGAGACGCGCAGAGAACACGTGAACGCGGTGATTTTGCTTCCTACCATCAAGTTCAAGTTCAAGTACACAGAACTCTGTCTGGATGGGAAACACTTCAGCGTTCTGGATCGTTCTTGAAATCTCTGGTTCGACCTGACGCACGCAACCGATGCATGTACAATCCCTTCCGTCTACCGTCCTGCCTACTATTTTGGGCACTACTCGTGTTCTAAGCGTGTCCTTGCAATCGTCATGCCGCCCTTCAAGCTTCTGGCGCGGGATGCCAGTGGCATCCGGATAAACTCCCGTAGCCATAACCGCGTTCTTGACGATGCTTTCTGTTCGGTAGATCAGTCGCCCAGTCCTATGCTAAGCTCGTTTCATCTGGCCGTCCCGTGTTCTCCGGAATGCAAGTGTACGCCAATCCTTTTGATCCAGTACACTATATCTGCGTTCGGACGATTTGTTCCGTCTTGGTGCCATCCGTCTGTTAAGCTCATCGCGTCCCCTTTACTGCTGTGTTCTGGAAGTTACGTGCGCTCCCTTAACGCGGTGTGCATCCCCGATTCCGAGAAATGCGAACTGGACTCGGTGGGTCGCGCCCAACACTTAGCCCTCGAACTCCATGTCTCCGATTGACTTCTTGTGATTTCTCTACGATCCGTCAACTCTGGCTGCATAAATTAAATGTCCAGGGCACCCGAGCGCCGTAAGGCTGTCCGCCACACGAAATGCCAGCCTATAGCTCCCGCGGGCTTAGCACATCCATGCAGGTTGTCAGACACGTGGCGGCCGCACTGCGAGCGAAACACACCTTGCCTCCGACGTCCACCATGCCGCAGAGCTACCAGCTACACAGTCAGTCAAGGCTCCGCTCATCGCAGCATACACTCGCTCATAGACTTGTTTCAGTTATAAGTGTCAGTGGGATCCACTGGAAGCCCGACTTGGTCAGCCTCCATCGAGAGGCGCCAAATCTCTATGTAGGGATCGATATCGACGGCAAACGGATTCATCGCAGCTCCGCAAAGAGGGATTGGGGAGGGCTTTGGAATGATCTGGCACCTCTGTGAGTCGAGATGTGGGATCTACACGTGTCTTTGGATCTGACGCTTTCGTGAGATCGGCGGAGAGCCCGTCTTCCGTCATTGCTCTGCAGGTTTTTTCTAAGCACAGTTTGAAGAAAGATAAATGTCTGGCCAAGACAGAGATGGAGATAGGTATGCTCCTCGAGAAGTGCAGCACACAGAAAGGCAAGCCACTTTTGTTTTACTCGAGTCGACATCTGATGCCGTCAGCGTAGATTTCCACATCCAGCTGGATCATGTCAAGGAGAATGTGACAGGCATTTCGAAGCCGGAACTGGTCATGCGCATGACCGCGATCGGGGCTGCTCAAGCCGGCGCAATTGCACTTGCCAACGCCACACAGGACAGTGCGACTCTCGAAAGCAAGGTGGCTCATTCTGCGATCAAATTGGTCGATCACGTAGCGGAACACGGTGATCTGGCATCCGCCTTGGGAACCCTAGTTGCGAGCCTCAAGATCGTCGTTAACATGGCAGCGGAGATAGCCAAGGTCAGACGATACTGCTTGCTGTTGATCCACCCTCTTATTTATATGCTCCCAATCAAGATCCACCCTTATTCCAATGCCGCATTGAAGGTGTTGATGTCGGTACAAGAGGTGGACCTGCGGTCATCTAATTCCTTGCCTACGCTGACCACAATTAGGCTGTAAAGGAACAGGAAGAGAAAGATGAGAAAGTCATGAAATTGGTCCAGACAATGACCGATGCGTATTCCTTCGTCGAGGACATTGAGTCTCTGCCAGGAAAGCTCAAGCGGCTCGAAGACACTGTCGCCGAGTTGGTCAAACAGACGGCCGAATGTGCCCTGTTTATTCGCGAATACACCGGCCACGGGTTCTGCGGTAAATGCTTCCGAAATTTCCTCTTGGTGTTACTTACAGTGTCAATAGGTAGACTGCTCACTGAGCTCTGGTCGGGCCACGGCGAGAAGATCGAGGATTTCACAGCTGCCTTTGGTCAGCTCCAGAAGGCTCTTGATACAGGTTTAATGGTGCACACCGTGTTTGTCTCGACAAAAACACAAGAGATGGTTGAGGGCTTGGGTGAGTATTTGTCTCCAACCACATTTTTGTCAAGTGCTCACATCAGCACTCAGCACAATCGGACAAGCTTAAAAGCCTCAGGCCGATTGACATGAATGCATCCCTGCGCACAGGATGTTTACCCGGAACGCGACAGGACTTATTGAGTGTAATCACAAACTGGCTGACCACACCCGCTGATGTGGGGAATCCCGGCAATATTCTCTGGTTGCACGGCGTCGCTGGCGCAGGAAAAAGCGCGATCGCCACTTCTGTCTCTGATTACTTCCGAGATTTGGACCGTCTTGGGGCATTTTTGTTCTTCAACAGGACCAATCCTGTTGGGAGCAGTCCTGGCTCTGTTATTCGCACAATTGCCTTCTGGCTGGCTAGGTCAAACAGCTATGTCGCATCTGCAATATGCAATGCGATTGACCACGACCCGGCCTTAGTAGATGCGCCAATGCGGACCCAATTCGAGAAGCTCTTGCTCAGGCCTCTGAAGGCTACTGAGGGTCATATCTCTGGCCCAATTATCATCATCCTGGATGCTCTGGATGAATGTGGTGATCTCAATGCCCGGCAGAGCCTTATCTCCCTTCTGTCAAATGAATTCCACAAACTTCCTTCTGCCTTTCGCTTGTTCATCACTAGCCGCCCTGATTCGGACATTGCAGTCAAATTCGAGAGTCAACCAAAGATTACCAGACTGCTCCTTGATATTACACTGCCGTCAAGTTTAAAGGATATCCACCATTACATTGATGATCAGATGGTGGAGATTCGACAGCAGCAGAACTTGGATCCTACGTGGCCAGGAGAGGCCAAAACCGCGGCTCTGGGGGCATGCTCTTCGGGTCTCTTTATTTGGGCTTCGACGGCTACGAAATGGCTTCTTGATGCCTATAATCCAACCAGGACCCTTGAGTCTTTGTTGCAGAAAGGCCGGAACCTCGATGACCTGTATGCTGACACACTCCAAAGTACAGGACTATGGGACAACAGGTCATCCGAAGAAGATACTCAAGCATCCATACAGGATGCTCAGGCTGTCTTATCTGCAGTGGTGCTTGGGAAGGTCCCAATGACTGATGCAACTGCAGATGCACTCTTGAATTTCGGACCAGAGCGCTCCTCGCGCCGTATCTTTAGCAAACTGGGATGTGTCTTGCAGTGGGCTCCTGGCAAGATTGTTAGAGTTCTACATGCCTCCTTTGCCGATTATCTCACAGATAGCAAGCGCTCAGGTGGCAAACCATGGTGTATGAACCTCGCTGCCTTGGAGTGTCAGCTTGCACGAGGGTGCTTACGCATCCTGAACGGACCAGAAGGACTTCGATTCAATATCTGTCAGCTCAAGGACTCGCATATCCGCAATATTGATGTTCCGGATATCACCACTCACATACCACCCCATTTATCCTATTCCAGCCTGTTCTGGGTCAGCCACCTTCTGAACACTGATTTCGATGATGAGAGCACCAATTCCAAATCGTCGGACATGCAGAAGGCTGTACTTGCAGATATTAAGACTCTTATGTATACCAAATTCCTCTTCTGGCTCGAAGTTCTCGGTCTTCTGCAGGAAATCCCAGTTTCAATAGATGCACTGACAGCTGTTGGTAAACTTGCCAAGGTGAGTTGTACACATTGTTCTGAAGGCTTCAAATTCTGATGGTTCATTTTACAGAACCACGATGAGGAGCTGGCAGATTTTTCAATTGATGCGGTCAAGTTTGTGGCCGCATTTGCACCTGCCATTTCACACAGTGTGCCCCACATCTATCTTTCGGCAGTCCCTCTCGCACCCACAGAGTCCATAGTAGCAAAAAAGTTTTTGCATTGGTTTATCCAAAAAGTGGACATCCAAAGTTCTTTGGGTGTTCAATGGCCAAGACTTCAAATGACAATTGAGGGGCACAGCAGAGTTGTTCGCTCCGTTTCCTTCTCGCCTCACGGGGAACGGATCGTGTCAGGAGCCGATGACAGCACGATCCGGGTGTGGGATGCCCGCACGGGCCGCCTCGTTGCTGGGCCATTCCTTGACAGCAAGGAAGTCGAGTGTGTTGCTTTCTCACCTGATGGTGAACACATTGTATCTGGGTCCAAAGATGCAACATTACACATATGGGATGCTCACACGGGTGTCCTCATTGCTGGCCCTTTTAAAGGCCACAATGGTTGGGTGTTTTCGGTCTCCTTCTCTCCTGATGGTGGGCGGATTGTATCTGGCTCCACAGACCGCACAATTCGAGTTTGGGATGTCCACAATGTAGACTCATCGACTGTGGTGACTTTTTCAGGCCATGCTGGAACAGTGCGGTCGGTGGCTTTCTCACCGCATGGGGACCAGATTGTCTCTGGCTCATCCGACACCACGATACGGGTGTGGAATCCAGAAACTGGTGTGCATTCCACTGGTCTGTTCAAGGGGCATAATGGTAAGGTCAACTGTGTCGCTTTCTCACCTAGTGGGGGGCATATTGTGTCGGGGTCTGATGACAAAACAATCCGAGTATGGGATGCATCCATGGGGACCCTTGTAGCTGGGCCATTCGCCGGACACACAGAGCTGGTAAATTCCGTCGCTTTCTCACCCGACGGCCAACACATTGTCTCTGGTTCCCTCGACAGAACAGTGTGTATCTGGGATGTGCAGATGGGCACCCTTGCCACCAGCCCGTTTGAAGGACACAGTGATGGTGTAATTTCTGTCTCCTTCTCGCCTGATGGAGGAAAAATCGTGTCTGGGTCGGCAGACCATACGGTTCGCGTTTGGGATGCACACCATCTAGAACCAAGGGAATGCATCAGGCCCGGACCTCAAGCCGGTCAAACCGGACACAGCGATGAAGTCAGATGTGTTGCTTTCTCGCCTGACGGGGAACGGATCGTGTCAGGGTCCAACGACAAAACCATGCGGGTATGGGATTCACGCACAGGCGCCCTTATTGCAGGGCCTTTCACCCACACCGATTGGGTGCGTTCCGCCGCTTTCTCGCTCGATGGGGAACACCTTGTTTCTGGCTCCAATGATGGCACAGTGTGCATCTGGGATGCAAGAACGAGTGCCCTCACTGTCGGCCCGCTTGAAGGGCACAGAAGGCCTGTGGTTTCTGTCTCTTTCTCGCCTGATGGGAAACACATTGTGTCACAATGCATGGGCGGCACGACTCAGCTGTGGCATTCAACAGGTGTCAAAAGCGGAACGATTCCAAAGCGTGAGGTGGTCCGTTCGTCTTTCACTTTTCTGCCTGATGAGGTACAACACGTTGTGGAAGGGTCCAATGATGGCACGATCCGTGTATGGGATGCGCAAACGGGTGCACTCATCGGTGGGCCATTTAAAGGGCATTCTGGAGAGTTTAAATGCCTCGTTTCCTCGCCTGATGGGCGGCGGATTGTGTCGGGGTCAACGGACTCAATGGTACGCATGTGGGACACGGACACAGGATCCCTCATTCCCGTGCTGCTTCAAGGGCACACCCGGACAGTATACTCCGTCACATTCTCTCGGGACGGTAAATGGATTGCATCTGGGTCCCTCGACCGAACCGTGCGTGTATGGGATGTGCAAACTGGGGTTTGTGTCACTGGTCCATTTGAAGGGCACAGTGCACTAGTCTACTCTGTTGCTTTCTCCCCAGATGGCAGACGGGTCGCTTCTGGCTCCAAGGATAATACGATTCGTGTTTTTGAGGTTTGGCCTTCACCTTAGCTGCACTGAACCGCATCTGATATCTCAACAGATCAATCCCGACTCTACTCCGCACCAACGCTTCGGAGATGGTTCGACGCTCAAGGACGGATGGATAATGAACTCGGCATCTCAAATCATACTCTGGATCCCCCCTTGGCTCCGCAAAGGTCTGTACCTCTCGCAAAATTCGCTTGTCATCTCTTGGGAGGGCACGACAAAATTGGATGTTAGTCGGTTTGTCCTTGGTACGCGATGGGAGGAGTGTATCGATCCGAAGGTCCGCGGATGACTCTTTCTTAATTCTGAACATGTAGTTTGCCGATGTATATATGATAAATTGAGCCCCAGCGGGCGCCCCAGCTCGACGATCAGAGAGGAAGCCCATGCACGTGAGAGAGGAATACTTGGGGCGAAGAATGATTAACGACGCTGGGAATGAAAATTTACTGTCATGGAAAGTTCTCCGTCGAAGATGTCTCCAAAGCAACTACTACAGCTAACAAGCATTGATTACAGGTGGAAGGGTTCTTCGGTCATCGATCGATGTCCCAAATCAAGATGCCGTTCCTGCCGGAAGACGTGACGTTGAACAATATAGCGGATGGACGTGAGTTTGTCCGTACTCGTCGAATCCAGAGTCTTCACGCGGAATGCGGAGCGACTTCGCTCTGATTTGAATTTAAAATATTCGAGTACCCGGAATCGTTGCTTTTTGATATTTTATGTACGGCGAATTCCTTTCGGATTACATTATCGCGAGCTGAGCGGTGGGAATGAACATTGATTGCAACTTGAAGCCTTTATGCACACGTATAAGCCGGCGGCAGGTACTTTGAGATACATGTCGAGTCATGACTTTGGGACGCTCATCGACTTACATCGACGGACGAGGTACGATAATGAAGGTAGCTCGAGGTAGATCAATGTAAGCTCGGATGTCGTGGTTTCACGCAGTGCGTCTGCCGGTGCATGCGGGCGTTTATTGAATGGACAATCCCTGGTAAACAATATCCATACGAGTGGGATGGACATGATTGGGAGCAAAGAAGACTCCCGTTCGATTCGGGGTCAGGTCATCACTTTTCCTTTTTGTCACGTTAAATGTGGTCGAAAATGAACTCACCTTGAGCGCCGCGAAGCACCCTCATTCGAAAATGAATTGGCCTGCTTACTGTTTGAGGGGGGGTTCGATTCCATCCGCAAACATAAAAATTCAGGAAAGAAACACATTTGTGGTTCTCAATGGTTTTCAACCGCAACTCCTTGTGGATACTGTCTACGCCCGTAATCTTTCGAATCTTGCGCTGCACACGGATAAACGAATTCACCGGCAGCAAACCTCGAATGGGAATAATGAAGAGTCTGGTGAGCTCCCGCCCCTCTATCCTTCAACACAAGTTAACTTGGGAGCTGGCGCCCCCCACGAAGACCCTTCTCCGTGTAGCTGGGGCTGGATGCCTAAGGAGTGTCCTTGAAATGGGGGCAGCCGCTGAATCTGAACCTCCACGCGATTCACCTCCTAAATCTGTAGTCCGGGCGCGCCCGATAGCTCCATTGCTAGGCAAGCAGATCGCAGATTCAATTTTCCAGAAAGGGAGGCGAGCTGTGTTGGAAGGTTGGGCAGTCACACAGGGAGTCACGCTGAGCAAGGATATATAATGCAGAAGAGGCACGGGGGGTACAGATGCGTGGGGGATAAAGCTGGCGTAGTGTAACAAGATCAAGACGATATACTCTATAAGGTCATCGGGGCGGTCCGCAGTAATACGACGGATAGGGGGAAAGCCAAGGCGACACGTGCCAGGCCTATTTCAACAAGACGAGGTGCGGCGAAGGATTCGGAGGCGGGAGACAACAGGAGCACAAGTCTGAGGATCTGGACACAATCTAGATTCGAAAAAAAAAAAAAAAAAGTATGGCCTCGGCGGCGAGCTAAGATATGGCCCCCGCTTCATTCACTTCCCTCCTTTTTCGTATCACCCCAGATACACGTTCCACTCACAAATGCAACCTGAATGTACGTCTGCTTGGGCCTATTTGCCCAAGGCAGTGCGCCCTAACCCTAACGCCGGGTCTCGATCGCACCGCAAACCTCTTGCTTTAAATGCTTTTGACTCTTTCTTCAACTATGATGGCCGCAGCGACGTACGCACCCCCACCCGGCCCCCCGCCCGTGAAAACTTCCACGGCCACACAACGCAATACCCCCCCCGCCCGGCCGCCGCCGCCACACCTGCAGCAGACGTACGCCCCGCCGCCCGGCCCGGCCCCGCCCTCTTCCCTGCCGGCGCAGCCGCTCACCCCCCCCACCGGGCCCACCCGCGCCGCGGATCACAGCAGACCTAACCACTTACATCCTCCTCGCCGCCCTCCCTTTCCTCGCGCGGCACGGCTGGTTCCGGCTCCCCCTCCCCGCAGACCTCTCCGCGCGCTACAGCACCCTGCTCGGCGCCTCGTCCGCGTTCTTCGGCTTACCCCCCACAGCAGAGACGAAAACCAAGTTCGCCGCGCCGAGCTGCGCGGCCGCGTCTGACGAGGGCTTCGCGGCGATCCCGGGCGAGAAGCAGCTCGTCACGCTGCGCCGCCTCTCCTCCACGCTGCGCCGCCTCTCCTCCACCCCGCTGCCCGCGGACCTGAAGGGCGCGGCGAAGGACGCGTGGGCGGACACCGGCGCCTTGTTCAGCGCCGTGATAGAAGACATCGCCGCGAGCCTCGGGCTCCCCGCGGACATATTCGCGGAGATGGCCGCGGAGGCGAATGTAGCGAGCTTCGACCGCGAGCCGGGGCGGGCGTCGAGTCTCCTGCACCTGTTCCGGTACGAGCGCCCCGCAGCGGACGACCCCGACTTCGGCGTCGGGGTGGGCGCAAGGAAAAATGTCGTGGCGGAGGCGCACCGCGATCTCGGGTTACTAACAATCGTGGTGGGCGCGTCGCCCGGGCTGGATGCACGGGATCTCGTGACGGGCGAGTGGGTCAGCGTGGAGGACGCACCTAGCGGCGGTGGGAGTGCACCGAGCGGTGGACTGACGGCAACGATCATGTCCGGCCAGACGCTCACGTACCTCACGCAGGGGCTCCACGCGTCCGGCGTGCACCGCGTCTCTGTCTTGCCCGCGCGCCCGGATACACAAGATGGGGCATTCCGCTTTTCGCTCGTGTTCGCGCTGCGCCATCGATACGCGGGAATTTGAGAAGAGTCCGCTGGTGCGTCTCCTTCTCTCTCCTCTTAATTACTTCTTTCTTTTTTTCTTCCGAATTGCTCTATCCTGCGTTCGCCTGTATTCTATTCTATTTTACTCTCGATTCTTCCTTCCCTCGCAGGCGACGCGTCCTTCCTGTCTAATCTCTCGCCGTGCGTTGACGCTGCTTTACCCTCGCCCGTCCGCTTGCGTCCCCACGCAGACGTCCCTTTTCTATGCCCTCCTCTTTTCGCACTCCATTTTAATTTCAGCTTCTAACCCACGCGTTTTTTTTGTTTTTTTTAGATCCCCCCATTCCCGCCCGCGCCCCTGTCCTTCTCTTCTCCCTCTCCCTCTTCCACCTCTCCACCATCCTCTACCTCCAATAACTCGCACGCAGAAAGCAACTTCCCGCACTGCTCGATGCACTCCCAGCCCGCCGCGGAGCTCTTCCGCGCCATTGCCGCAAGACACTGGAATGTTAATGTGGCGCCGGAGGTGAGGGAGGGGCAGAAAAGGAGGCGGGAGGAGGCGGCGCGCGTGGGGTTGGGTGAAGCGCCAAGGGATCCGGGCGTAGCTGATGCGCTGGGGGAGAGAGTAGGGGAGACAACTGAAGCACCGGAGGGGGGAGTAGGGGAGACGGAAGGGGTGGCGCGTGGAGAGGGGCCGCGACCTGATGTGTGCTATACGTAATAGGAATGCGAAGTCTTCAGACGGTCCGGAGTACCGCTCGATTCGTTCCGGCGTAATGTGAGTACTCCCATTTTCCCCTGAAATCCCACAGTGGAAGCAGCAGAAGGAAAAAAAAATGGTCTGCTCGTAGTGAAACTCCCTATCTGTGGTGAATTATCCCACTAGTAGCGTCTTCGAGTTATACTCCGACTTCATTTTCGAAGCACTTTTATGTCGTTCTCGCCGGCGAAAGAGGGCATCAGGAAGGGATAAGATAATGAATAATCTCGTTGTCGCGGTTCTGTTCTCTATTAAAACTAGTCGACTAATTATAACCTAGAAGTCCGAGGGTTGAGGCCACTGTCAACCGCTCGGCACTTGCCCTTGATCTGAGTTACAGCCCCGCATTCGTCGGCCTGATGGCACAGTTTGTAGTGCATCTGCAGAAGTTTGAAGTTGATGATTATGATTTCGGCAGAAGACCCCCGTTCGATTCGGGGTCAGGTCATCACTTTTCTTTTTTGTTACGTTAAAGGTAATCAAATAAATTGACCTTGAGCGCTGCGAGGCGGATAATTCTATTTGGAAACCCGGTTGCGGGCAGAAACCCTTCCGCATTAGGAAATTCCGTAGAAATCCCTGCCAAAGGTTAATGAGAAGCCCTGTGGGAATAACTTGACGGCGATCAAGCCGTCAGCGGAGTGTCAAAAATGCCTTCTAGTTTTTCAACCGAGTTGAACCGACTGTTCGTCAAGAGTCAGTCAACTAACCTCTGTGCTTATGGAGCAATGTATTATACTTCACTGATCTCTTGCCGGTGTGTGCCAGGACAGTACACCAATTAATACCAAACCTGCATTTGATCCCATGTTGAAAGCCTGTTGGGCTCACACTTTTTATAGCTCAACCGGGAGATAGAACACAGTTAAGCTCAATACAGTCATCCTACCAGCTCTACATCCCCAAACCATGTACAGTAGCATGCACCACACATCCAACATTGAGCAATGACATAATGGATCCCCGGCACAGAAGAAGTCTGGCAGGTGAATCGGGTCCTAGTACAATTCTCAATTATCCTTTCCTCCTGTTGAGCGTCCCACAGTTCAGGGAATTTATTCTGCACAGTACTACTCAATCGGCACGTTGATCGGCATCGGCCGGCACTGCGATCGGCATCACCTGGGGTTTCCAGCAACCCATTTTCTGGATAACAAACTCAAAAACCGGGTTTCCAGATAGAATTATCCCTGCGAGGCACCCTCATTAATATTCCCAAATGAACTGACCCGTGGTTTGAGCAAAGAACCGGTGGTTGTTGGCGCAGATAGATTGAGTAAGGGTTTGGACGTGGTAAGACGTCCGACTTCACGTAGATAGTAGGTGTGATCAAGTTAAGTTAGATTCATAGTATGGAATACAACTGCTTAAATACTACTCAGTGAACAGCCTTGGGTGAGTCATAAGAATACTCTACACTATTCTACAGTATTCCACAATGTAATAAATAGTTCCACAATGTTCCACAGTGTTCTACACAGCACAGGAATCTCCTGGCGGATTGCCCGAGATGCCCGAAGGCAGTGATTCCAACAGTGGTTCGGTCCGGCGCAAGCCTGTTTCCGCACAAGCAAGTCGGATTAGGGTGTCGACAGTTTTGTTTCCGGCAATTCTCGTAGGAGCCGCGGCGCAGTTGATGCGGATTTTGAGAGTCGGGCGCCTGCGAGAAGGTGATGGATCGGATCTGTGAAAGCGACCACTGTGGGAGAAATTTGATAGATTGGCGGTAGAGGAGGGAAATGTGGCGCGCTCTTGCTGACCTTTTTTCTTCTGCTCGTTGGCTTTTAAATTGATGGCTATCTGGGAAACACTTTGCCACAGGCATGACACGCGTCGGCCAGATAGAATGCATGTCTTCATGGCTCCTATTGGCTCATGATAAAAATCCGGGTACTCTAGATCTGGTTCCTAAACACCGCTGGGGCAGATTGATTCCCGCACTTGCGATGTTCTTTCGTGCTTTCATTATGATTTTCGGAGACGCAGACAGCTGTCAATCTCAGTGTAAGGAAGATCCACCCAAGTTCCACTCAAGCCACTCATTCTATTTCTGAAGAGTTTGTCTACGAGAGACGAGAAACCACCTCTTTTATTCTTCTTCTCGAATGAAGTAGCGGACACGCAAGCCCGTAAATGATATCTCGGCCTGGAGACACAGATTATCGCACTGAATTTGCTTGATCGTCTCCATCGCAAATTATGACAAAAATCAAAGGTTGGTTATTCATACCTGCCTCAATATCATATTCAAAGCGTGGAAGAGTGAGCGGAAACTGTACTGGGTTGTCACAGCTGCCGAGTAAGTCGGGCGTCGAGTCCGATCATTCCGTGCGGAACCCTGAGCTGGGGGACGACTTTGAGGCTGTCTGGTTTTTATTTCATTTTATGTAACTCGTACTCTGGGGTTGCACCTTGAGAAGTTTGAGGTCCGGGACAGCCGTCGGCTGCATTTTTGCAAATATTGTCGTTGGGATATGAGGGCTATAGTTAGCATCTCTTCTCGAAAGTAACACTGCCTTTTTGCGATTGCTGCGTCGATTTCTATTTTCTTTTTCTCATCATTTACACTATACCATGTCATTAAAGTCTCTGGTTGAGGATTGGAGCCAAATCGCATCCTGTCAGCGGCCAGCGGAAAACCCCTTCCAAAAGTAACCGCAGCCCCTGGTACCATCAACTTCAATCACAGATTGAAATGGGCAATCTATCATTACAGACAGTTTCGAGTGTGGATGCCAGACATAAGGTTGGTTTTTATCAAAGATGATTCGCCATAGCATTCCAGGCACCACATCTCTCCCATCCTGGGTAGATACGTATGAGGTGTCGTTTTCGCGAGCATCATATCATTGGGAAGTGCAGCCATTTATCGAGGAAGATGCAACCATCTATCTACGAATCACGACACACGGTCCTCCCGCAATTTTCCCTCCCTGCGGACCGAGCAAGATTTAAAGATGG
This sequence comes from Mycena latifolia, assembly GCA_029289555.1. Lineage (NCBI taxonomy): Eukaryota > Fungi > Basidiomycota > Agaricomycetes > Agaricales > Mycenaceae > Mycena > Mycena latifolia. Next base: position 565,046 of record JARJLE010000036.1, read on the forward strand.
ACGTATTCGACACATCGATTTCCTAGCTTTCACCACCCGCACTGGGGCTTGTTTATCTGTCCTTCTGTGCATTTGCCGCAGTTCATTTCAGCTTCTCCTTTATACCATGCGATTCCTCTCCGCGATCTATCTTTCCTCCATCCTCTCCTGGGCCGCCATTGCCGCCCCTCTCCTCGGCCCCGCCCGCGATGATGTCGAAATTTACCGGGAGGTGCATATCCAACCTGTTCAACTTGTTCGTCGGCACCCAACGCCTCGTCAGGAGCATGATAACTCTGCGCTGCCCCCCCGCTTGCCCACGGATGTACTCGAAGAGCTCGATATCACAGCGCGCGATCCAAAGCGCGACGCCGAGGTCAATGCGGTGAGCCCCCTCGGTCGAGCCGCGTCCTGCAACAAGACTGACTTGCGCTTCCAGCGTTTTGTTTCTGGTGAGACTGAGCTCACGCAGGACAGAGGCCCTCAAGGTGGTGGGTGTGTCATTGCATGAAATCCGCCCTGCATCGCATGTGTCCGGTTAACAATCCGGTCCATGCACGTCCCTGAAGTGCAGCCACTGGCAGCCACCATCTAACACTTTGTTATCCCGCTCTTTCGCTCGGCCTTCTTGCGGCACCATGTAAAATATAGTTTCCCTGATACCCATCTTCCCCTTCTCACCTGATCAAATGATGATACACCCGGAGGCGTCCATCGTGATCATCTTCCGGCGGGTTCCGAAGAGGCTGTATATAAACCCGCAGGGCCGGTAGTGTGAACGTCCATCGGATCCCGAGTTACAAAGACTTCTTTATGACAATCTCAAGTGATGAGGGCCTAGCTGTGCTGTCCATGGGCTTGAGCCATCAATGGGCAGGAGATCTTCCCGTTATGGTCCATGCGGATCGGGTTGTGAGCTACGGGGTTTCTGGGTGAGAAAATCGTAGACACAAGGAATCTTGATGGCGCGAGATAGACTTCAGAATCAGAAATGAGTCGGTGAAGTCTACGTGTTTGAAACCAAGACTGTCCTACTGCTAAACTACTAGTGAGTATTTATACCTAACTACAAGTACATACGGAACCGAACTACGAGTAATTTGACTGGGGGCAGGAGCTGCGCAACTACGGCACAGTAGTTGCGGACTCCGGCACAGTAGCCGCGGACTCCGGCACATGGAGCCGGAGCGAAGCCGCAGTGATGGACTGATTGATGTAGTGAGCGGGTGCGTGATCCTTACACGGGTCGGATTGTCGCGGAATCTGGCTGACGGCGCTGCGCGGTCATCGAGCACGGAGAAAAGAAAATTGAATTTACGATCTCCATCACTGGCCTCGAGCTACTCGAACCACCGTCTCTCTTTTTTGACTCGGAGTCAACAGGCATCGATGCATCACTGGACGAACACGATTCTACATATGTCTTCGGGTGGAACGGCTGCTCACAGATCGCTCATAAATTCCTGAGAAGGCGGGAGCGACTTGTTCCAGTGTATTTCCCAAGTATTTCCTTACTCAAGGCAAACTCAAGGTGTTTCAAACAGGACGTCGGATCAGGTGATTATAAACACTGTGCCGCATATTTGGCCTTGGGGAAAATTTATGCCTTTCCATGTGGCATACACGCTCACAATGATATAAGGAATTCAGTTTTTAATTCAGGTATCGAAGCCATTTAGGCCATAAGCCATCAATTTGCGCCCCGCCAAAAAGCGATCTGATGGCTTGATTCTGCAAGCCTGGCTTGTGCGCAACCTGTCTACTATCAACCTAAGCCCTGCATTTGCCCACCTGATAGCACAGTACATCTACAACTTATACAGTATGTGATGCGAGCAATGTTTCGGTAGAAGACTCCCGCTCGATTCGGGGTCAGGTCATCACTTTTCTTTTTGGTTATGTTAAATGCGATCGAAAATAAACTCACCTTGAGCGCACCCTCTCGAAAATGAATTGGTCTATTTAATCTTTGAGCGAGCGACCCGGTGGTTTGATTCCACCCGCATACATAAAGATTCGGTGGGAAAAACGCCTTTCAAGTTGTGTTCTGCATGGCTCACCGATAACCGAATTCGCCGACAGCAAACCTCGAATGGGAATAATGAGCGCTCGAAGAGTCTGGCGTGTTCTACGAAGACGCTTCTCAGTTTCACTGTGGCTGGATAGGCGTGTCCTTGACATCTGAGAAGCCGCTCGATGGGAACATCCGCGCGGTTCACCTACTAAATCTGTCGTCCGGGCGCGCCCGATAGCCCCATTTCTCACCATTTTCTGCGAGAATGTTCCTCGGGGAATACAAAGTTGTACGCCGATAATTGAGACATTGTTGGCTATATCTCCTAAACTACCACGTCTACGGACGGATTTAAATCACTAACGTCCTACTTTGAATACCGCCGGCGCTAAGGACATCTTCACTGGTCGCAAGACGCTCCAGGCTCTCGGCTAGGTCCGGCGCAAGCCTTTTTCCGCATAGGCGAGTCGGATTAAAGTGTCGACAGTTTTATTTCCGGCAATTCTCGTAGGAGCCGCGGCGCAGTTGATGCGGATTTTGAGAGTCGAGCGCCAACGAGGAGGCGATGTATCGGGTCTGTGAAAGCGACCACCGCGGGAGAAATTTGATAGATTGGCGGTAGAGGGAAATGTGGTGAGCCGTTTGTGGGCCGTCCTGCAGAGTTATTGAAGTGGCTGTGGACTGGGAGACCGTTTGCGTGGAAGTTGAGTGTGAATTGCATTGTACATAGCCACCTCCCGGCCACGAGAATCAGCTTAGACGCTTGCCTTGGTATCTTTCAACCCGGCGTCCATAAGCTGGACCGTGCCTTGCAATGTGACCTGCCTGTCTGCGCTTTGAAGACCCAGGCCGTATCGTTACGGCTGCAAATTTCGCCGGGCGTCTCGGAGACAAGGCTGTACCACCCCCAGCAGGCGTGTTCTATTCAAATATTTTGGACAACTCAGCGTCTGGCGGATGCAATGCGTATGCGGAGTTCAAACGTGCGGGTCGAGATGCAAAACAACGCCCCAACCTGCAAGAAAGACGCACGTTGAGGTCCGCATTGCTATAGATATACATTCCTGGACAAACACTCAATGGATTAGACCCAACCTGGACCCTGGCCTTTCTCACCCGAAACACAAGTTGGAGATGGAATTGACCCCGCGAGTGGGCTTTGGCGTGGAATGATGTCCGTCCGTCCGGCATGGGGATGATCGGCCTTACCAATTCCTAGTTTATTTGCAGTCGGCGCCTACCGGACCAAGGTAAATTTGTGTCATTCAATTCATACAGTATGTGGCCGCTGCGCTTGACAGTTCAACAGATTCGCGCGGAAAGATTAAGTCGTTCTTATTCAAATATCGACCGTGAGCTCTATAAAAGCTGAGCAGTTCAACAGTGCAAGGCAAGTCGTTCTCCAACAAGACCTGACTTGCAGCTCAACATGAAGTTCGCCACCGCCTTCTTTGCGCTCATCCCTCTCGTCTACGCCCTCCCGGCGCCCGACCCCGAGGTGATGCCTTCCCTTGTTGTCGCTGCTGCACCGAACTTATGTCGACCCCAGGCCCTTGCGTCCCGCGCCCAGGGTGCAGTGTATGTGTGCCCACACAACGCCATTCAAGTCTGACCTTCATTCCTTAGGTTCGTCTGCGCAAACGCCCCCTTTGCCGAGCCCTGCAGCAAATTCAGCGGCGTCAGCGGAGAATGCGTCAACTTCCCCGCCGCGTTCAGCGACGACATCTCGAGCGTCGGCCCCGACTCCGGGCAGGACTGCTTCTTCTTCGTGCAAGTATTCTTCCGAGCGTTGTTTCGCTAGGTCTCTGATTGTCACTACTTATATATAGGGATGCCGGATGCTCGGGCGCGAGACTCGGGCCCGTCAGAAACCCTGGTATCCCGGATCTCTTCAGTACCGGCTTCAACGACAACATTTCGTCGTTCCAGTATGCAATTTACACCGATCAGCCGAAGAGATCTACAACTCACTGGTGGACAGGTGCTTCTTCGGGTGAACGGAATTTTTTGCCGCGGTCTCGACAGCGGCTCAAGTACGAGGCAGAATCGTAAAGGCTATGAAATTCGTGTACTTGCATACAGTTGTGTTTTTTGTGAATGGTATAACAGTGATCCCAGTAGCATGTTGTCGCTTCGAGCCAAAAGATTGAACCCGTCATGCCACCTCACTAGACAGTGGTTGAAGTTGGAACTAACCCCATTTACCCGGCGATCGGCCGTGGTGAGCCTCCTCGGCATGAGGGCACCTTCCAAGCCAGAGTCTCAACACCGTCGCCAGCTGCTTTGTGCGCGTACCCTCGCATTTGATACGACACTCTGTAGTGAATCATCACAGTCGAGTCTTGGCTGGGTCGAAAATTTCGCCAATATGTCCCAATAACAGTTTGAAAGTGAGCAGATCCTTTGAAGATTCATTCCTTGTACAATATCTGGTAGTTGAATCTTGAATTGAATCTTACCCACGATTGTGTGTGTGGCGTTTCAAGGAGATCGAAAGATGAGAAAGAAACATATCACCTACATTTTTTTTTCCGAGGAAATCAGTATCTGCACGACGATAACGATCCTGCTTTATCGCATTATCCACGCACGGAGCCTTGGACTTTCTTAGTTGTGGCCTAACTTTACGAGACACTTAGACTAACAATTACTAGCATTGTTGAATGAATGAATAATGTACAACATCCACGCATTCACCTCCATCCAAGAAATCAAGATACTGCACCCTAATCCAAATCGTCGAGCGTCGCTGCCACACGGCCCTGGCTTTCCTCACGGTCGCTGTCCTCGCTCTCAGATTCCGTGGCCCACTCCTCCTTATCGCTTTCGCTCTCTCCCTCCAGGGCGTCCCAAAATCCCGTGCGGTCCATCGGCGTCAGCAGCACTTCCGCCGTAGCCCCGCTCGAGATAAAGCTCTGCACCACCACCGCCTCCCCATCCTGCCGCAGCTTATTCAGCATCGGCTCGAACCTCGCCGCCATCTCCGCCCGGCCCTCCGCGTCCCACGTCACGGTCGGGTGCCCCACGACGTCCGCCGCGCGGCGCACCACGCTGTACACCGGAGGCACCTGCGTGTAGTCACTGCGCAGCATGAGCTCCGGGCGCGGAGTGCCCGGGAACAGGCGGTCTGCGAGCGCATGCAAGTCTGCCGCGCGCGCATAGGCGTCTTCGGTCGCGAGGTGGTGCGTGAACTCCATGTCCGTCTTGGGGCGTCCCTTGTCGCGGTGCCCTGCATAATATTAATAAGCAAGTGCGCATGAGGCGGGACAGGACGCACGGTCGCGCTCCGCGCGGATGTGCGCGCACGCGGCCTTGTGCGCGGACTTCCACGCGAGGCGCTGGCACTCCGGCGAACAGTAGTACACGGCCTGGCACGCGCCGCACTGCTTGAAGTTCTGCTTTACATCGACGATCCGGCACTGATCCTCCCACATGAGCATCGCACACCTGGAAGATGGGGAGGCACACCTTGATATAATCGCACCGCACGGGCGTGCCCTCGCGCTTCACCTGGCGCAGGTGCTCAAGAAATGGCAGGCGCTCGGCGAGCAGCGCGAGGAACGGGGTCCATAAAGCCTGTACCTGCGGCTGCGCGAGGATCGCCGCGTGCTGCGGGGAGCGCCGCACTTGCTCCAGCGCCGCGTGGGACGCCTCAATGAACGAGCGGTAGACGAGGTAGCGCGGGAGGACGCGCCCTACGATGTCTACTGCTATCTCGACGTTTCCTGGAGGCAGGTGGGGAAGCGCGGAGCTGCAGTCGAGCAGCGCGGGGAGGAGCCCTGCCTTGACGGCGTGGACGAGCGCGAGGTAGTCGTCGCCCTCGAGGTAGCGCGCGAAGAAGGAGATGCATGCGACGAGCAGCGTCACACAGTCGGGCGTGCGGGTGCGCACGATAACGCGCGATAACGCGACGAACGCGGCCGTTACGGTTGGGATCACGTCCGCGTCGAAGAATGCGCGGCGGAGCGGGTGCGCGGCGGGCGCAAAGAGCTCGGTGATCAGGTCGACGTGCCACGACAAGCCGAGGGCACCGAGATTGGGATTCAGCACCTTCGTGGCCTTCTTGACGCGCCCCAGCACCAGTTGTACGACAAAGTCGCTGTCTCCGCCCGCGGCTCTGACCACGCGGTCGTAGATGTCGTCGTGGCCAAGCAACGCGGCACATTTGAGCACGAGCGCGAGCGTCGTGGTGGGGATCGGCCCGAGGATGATGCTCTCGACACCTGCAGGGATCTCCTCGAGCATCCACAGCTTCGTAAGCAGCTCGAGGCACTCGGGCGTCCCGATCATCGGATTTGCGAATTTGTTGAAGCGCGAAAGGACGTAGAGGACCTTGACGAGCGTGTCGAGAAAGATGCGCCGCTTCTGCGCGGACGCAGACGCAACACGCACCTCGTAGATGTATGCGCACCATTTGAAGATGCCGGGCCATGCGTCCAGCACCGCGCGCGCCTGGGAGTCGTATTGCGGAAGGTCAAAGAAGGGCTCCATGCCTGCGAGCGCGAAGAGCGCGAGGTGGGCAAAGTCGGCGTCGAGCTGCCACCTGCGGGTCAGCATGGGCGCTTTATCAGCACGCAGGTGCGCGAGGAGCATGTCCACTATGCCGAGCTCCATCATCTGGGGCACATGCGGCCAGACACTCGACATGTCCAGGAGCGCGGATAGACCTGGAGGGGATTGCTGGCGGGCTGACTGGATGTACTGTCTCTGATTTAGCTCAATTAATCGCCAGATAGGAAAGATAGTACCCTCATAGGTGTTGCGCGCACTTTGCGCAGAAGTTCTGCGTGGTGTTGAGCGTTCATCCCAGCAATATGCGATTGTCGATGTGGTGGGCAATGTGATGTTTGAAACAAAGGAAAAAGTTGTGACCTGATGTGACTGCAATTCAAGTTCCACCATTTCCCTCTAGTGGACTACCACGTGAACATCGACGCAACCTCCCCAAGTTTCATTACAACGGCCCTGCAAAATGTTGCTTCCCCACTAGTAAGAGTCGAGCATACTCGCATTTTATAAGCCGCCCGTTACGGCACATCCAGTGGTCGCATTCAACAAGCAAGGTGCGAACTTCATTTGTTGAAGCGTCTGTCTACAAGAGACTAGGTCACATTCACTGAATTCCGCTTCGGACTTACATACTCGTGAAATCTTCGACGCAGCCAAGGCACACGTGCTCTATTTGGTGATGACTTTTCGACTCATTCATTCTTGGACAATATTTCTTGTTGATCGCTTGTCCTTGAATTCAACCACGTTTAGTTATGTGGTGCTTAGGATCCTTCAAGCACTAAACTGGAAAGTCTTTGACCGTATTCAAATTTTACGTGGCATTCATATTGTTGCTTTGGATGGATGGATCAGTCTTCCAGGAACTGCTCCTCGATCACTTGCGTAAGGCATTCTGCCGGAGAACTTAATACACGCCGAACGCTGCGACGACTTCCAGGGAAATTCCCACACAGGAAGGACAGAAAACAGTAAACGCTTAAGCACTATTGTTATGTTAACCCTCAATTGTGATGATCGCCTCCACTCCCCAGTTGTCGCGCGGCTATGAACTCGAAGGAAGAATCCTGGTGGATGGATTTCACATAACCAATTTAAATAAGAGAATCGAGAGGCTACGCACCGCTCGGTCGACAATCCATGCGCAGAAAGCTTCAACCCCGCGTCGGCTTCGAGTCTTTGAAGGCGAAAGAGGTGCGAAGTGTGCGTATCCCGCACGTCCGCGATGGCGAGAGCCTCCAGGCGCGTGGAAAAGGCGGCGCTGGCCTCCGTGTCCGGCGGGCTGCACCGCATCTCCACCATGCGGACAAAGGATTCGCCGAATGGGACTCCATCCAAGGAGAGCTTCCGAAGGGCAGGGAGAAATGGGGTGTTGATTCCATCGTCCATGAAGAGCGCGAAGAATTCATCTGAAGCGGAATAAATGGTGGCCGTATTGCCGTGGAGAGTAAGATCTACAATGGACGGCGCCGCCGCGAGCACAGCGACGAGTTCGCGGGAGACAGAGAAACCGTCGATGTGCATAGAGGTCGGTGCGGCCATGGATCGCTGTAGGAGGCGTTCCAACGATGGTAATGCGTGATATGCAGCGGAAAAACGCAGACTCTGAAGGGCGGGTAAAGTGAGGAAGTCGAGCGGCGATGACATGACTTCGAGCGTTAGATTGTGTAGTCGATGAACCAGTGGCTCGGTCAACAGAGCATCGCCGCCTACTGAATGCTTAAAGGTGCAGTCGACAATATTTGGGGCATAACTGAGGATGTGAGCACTAGGCCGGCGAGGAATGACACCCCCAGTGTCCCCTGTGTATGCAGTAAGCTGATGCCACGGAATTTGCATCCGTATTCTCCATAGACTAAAGTCTAAAAAGGACACTTCATGGAGCTGAGGGGCGACGGAGAAAACGTGTACCAAGCCTCGGTCTTCCTCGAGTTTCCCTCTCTGGCCGAATATTTTGAGTTTTTGCAGAGCCGGAAGGTTATTGCGGACAGGCTCCATCCGAGACCAGAAGTATTCGGGGATGCACAGCTCAACGTCGACCCACTGTGTGCAATGTGCCATAAGAGCCTCGAAGACGAGTCGGCACGGATCTCCAACAGCAGGATATGGGTTTCCCCAACATTCAAAACGGATAGAAAGAGGCCGGTTCCCGGCGCGATCAAGCCAGGCCTGGACAAGGGGAGGAGCACCTTCATGCGAAGGGGAAAGGGACCTGAAAGAAGTCCAGAGGTCCGGGGTGGACAAGGCGACGGCGCGCCAATAGCTGCAAATATGGCCCAGGATCCAAACTCCGTTCTTGACTTCCACGGACTCTACCTTGCCCAGTAGATTGGTGTAGCAGAGAAATATATGTGCCAGGATCTCCAGCGGCACACGTCGAACGGGCGCCAGGGCGAATACGCAGCGCTCGATGTGACGACTGGCGTGCAATTCCTCGCGCTCCAGGCGCATGAGATTCATGCGTATCTCCGTGATCTGGTCACTGAGGCTGGATTTGAGAGTGCGGGCAATATCCAAGCTGTTCGTGATCTCAGCGACTTGATGGTCGACGCGGGGATCGTTGGTGTAGAGCAGGCGCAAAGCAGGCGAGTAAGATCGGGTGGGAGCCCGTAGGCTAGTCTTGCTTGGCTGGAAGCTCCATGGATGAGGAAGTCTACAGCTCAATCGATCTCTCTCACCGGTCTCAGCCTCACGAGAGCTTTTGGATGGAGATTGGAGAAGAAGATACGTGTACGTCTCAATGACCGTCATCAGGAAAGACCTCCTTTGCTAATTAGGTCGGATTACCCCCAAACTGCAGATAATCCGGCCAGATTACCAGCATTAGATCCATTAGCTTTCTAGTGACGTTGAAAATAAATTAGTGGCAATTAGGAACTTAATTAGCTAGGCCTGCAGTCATTCTCGCACCGTTGGCAGGCCCTTTTTTTGCTTGCTAGGATAGGGACACAGTTGGAAAATGAAACAATTATATTCAGATCTATATAATATAGAAGACATGGTACAGTGCATTTACTACTCGGCTATGGACGGCTATGGAGGAAGCCTCCTTCACGTTGCGGATGAATGATTTGATGGACTGCATCGACAATTAGAAGGCATTCATGTAGGAAGGAAAGAGGGAGATACACAGAGAGATGAGAGAATAGGCTGCAACAACTCGGAGTCGAAACGACACTGAGGGCTTAATAATGAGTGTAGGCCACGGTTACAGAGATCTCACATACTTATGCTGCGCGGCCGGTGGGGAGTTCATGGGTCGAGACTTGTGCCAGGGGGCCTGACGACAAATCAGATACCAGTTAGCGTGGTAAGATGATGCTGAGTATGTACCTCGAGAGGAAATCAAGTCCCAGACTGTAGAACACTGTGCGGGCTACGTCCGGCCAAGGATGCATGAGCATCAATCACGATCTGACAACGGAAGGAACCACGTCAGAAATGTAAAAACACGACATACACAACTCACAAATCAAGGAGTACCGCTGAGCAAATACGGGCATCACAGAAGCACAGCGCCCAGACGAGGCGGTACGAAAGCACTCAGCTTGACATCTCTGGGCGCGAGCGCGTGCGGTCGTCAGCTGATGCGGACGGGATCTACGTTTCACATGGGTGGAGTCAGCACAATCTAGTCGGACAGGCGCAAATGATATTGAGTTGAAAACGATGCAAAATGGCGAGCAGGTCATACCTGGAGCAAAGCTTTGTCCTACAGCGCGAAAAGTTTTCACTATCAAACCTACGGATTACTGGGGAGTGAGCAAGGCGCGGTGGTAACTGCTCGAGATGATGGGAGACGCACCGCAGATGAATGGGCACTTGGGGATGAAGATTGGGCATTACTGATGATACGAGCAAAATGTGTGAGATGGTAGAAATCGCGATTGCGTGCGCGAGAACTCACCCAAAAGGATGCACCCCACGAGCACGGCGCTTCAAACGCTGTCGCGGGAGGGTACATACACGCGCTTCAAACGCTCTAAAGCTCTATCAATGCTTGGGGAGAACCTTCATGATCAATGAGCACTCGTAAAGTATGCAGGGTCGTACCTTGATTGGGACTAACGAGCCAATGAGCTGCGCCTCGGTTGCAGCAACGTGAGCAGGACGGGAAGTGACCCGCTTTTCCCGGCCTGTGTGCATATTAGCGAGAGGACAAGACGGGATGAGCAATGACACACCTGTCCGCCTCGGAGCCAGGCTTCTGGGCGCCGTGCATACACCCAGTGCATGGGAGGCCGTGGCGTATGGAAGCACCGCGCGCATGAGAGGTAAACAGCGGCCACGGCGTCCGGCGGTCACCGCGGGTGGGGCACTGGCCCGTGGCATCAGAGAGGTGTAAGGGCGAGGAGGCCTTGGCTCACGGGGAAAGGCCGATGAGGCCCGTGAAAGAAGGCGTATATTTGTCTATTCCAAGGTAAGTGTGGGGCGAGAAGGCGATATGAGGAGATAGAGACATGGACGTCCGGCAAACATGTTTGAAGGCGGGAAGAGAAGGGAGAGGATGAGGGGAAAGGAAGAGAGATGTTTGACGTTGTTGTCGTTTACATCAAAACGAACCACTTTTCGCGCTCACGTGGCTTACTTTGATCCGTCGGAGTTTAGGGCTGGGCACGGTCGACTTAACGCACTCTTTCATACCTTTTTTTATCATAGCGCTGAGCAGTGTCCCACCTTGTCTACAGTGCTAACCTTATGTCGGCTGAGTATTCCCAAATTGCTCGAATGTTTCTCTGGTTGAGTACTGTTGTTTTACGCTAGTGATAAAATGTCCTGTGCGGAAATGTGGGAAACCTCGGCAATTTGGCCCAATTACCCCAAATTGGGGGAATCTCCTAGACAGTCAGGAAATTGTGGGTAATTTACCAAGGGAGTGTTTTTCCTGATGGTGACAGTCACGGTGACTCGCGTCACGACCACGCTTCAAAGCGCGCGAATAAATTATTCAAATTGTCAGCAACACTACGACCATTTGACAGCCGCAAAGAAATGATAGTCCGGGGAGAAACTGACTCCACTTCTGAATGCACATACCACTATATGTATGTCCGCCGGCGCACTCCGGAACTACTTACATTCGTCCACATTCAAACATGGCAAACATGACAGTGCCAATCCTTAGCGGACTCGTTCTGAACGTGATCTGAATGCGGTTCTACGAGAGATGAATGCGCAAAGACTTACCTTTGCGAATTAATTGCCGTATGCGTTAATATGCAGCTTTAATCCATACTTCGCCTCGAATTGGCGGAGGCGACAGACCTTCGAAGCATCCTCGGTCCGCACGTTTAATACGGTGAGAAATTCCAGGCGGTCACCCGAAAATCCTGGGACACATCGGGATTCCACCATGCTGAAGAATGATTCGTAGTGGGGAATAGCCGACATCGTCAAATGTTTGAGCGCCGAGAGCAGTGGAGGGTGGGTCGAATCTGAGGAATGTGCAAGGCGACTGAAGAACCTCGACGCCCAGACTTGAGGTCGAGTAGGATCGATTGTCATCTCCAGACGTGTCACCGTCGGAGCAGCCTGCAGAAGATCCGCGCTACCGTTGTTGCGCGCTTCTGAAAATTCATCCATTCTGTCTAGTGCGATAGACGAAAGAGGCGGCGCGGAACGACGTAGAAGTTGGATCATGGTCACAAGAGGGTTAAATTCGAAGTCAAAGCCGAGGTGTTCTAAGGAAGGCAACACAAGATGCTCCAAGGAATCCCCCGTATATTGTCGCGTTAACGTCAGACTACACATCCGATGGACCAGGACCACCGGTGCTAAACCAGGAGTTCCCCGGCTCAGGGTCCATTGCATGATCCGGGGAGCCACCGCCAGTATATCAGTAGTGCCGTGCCTTCTAGCCCCCGAATAACAGGAGAGTTGATGCCATGGGAAGTGGATATACCCAACGGGCCATGCTGAATAAGCAGGGACGAGCTTCAACGTCAAATCGACGAGACGAGGGCAGGATCCAAATGTCTCCAAGTTGGTAATCGACGTTCTGAAACCGTTGATATCGAGGGTAAGCTTCCGCAAAATGGGTAGGTTATTTTTGATGAGAGCCATGCAGGGATAGAGTTCAGATGTGATTCTGAATTGAGCCACCTCCCACCGGTGAGAGCGAGATAGAAGTGCCTGTAAAACCACCTTACAGCGAAATTGGCGATGGGGGCTACCGCTACAGTGGAAAACGATATTGAGGGCATGGTTTCCTGCGCGGACAAGGAATTCCTGCGCCATCGGACCAAAATCCCTCCTCCTGGAGTACAAGTCGCATTTGAATAGAAACGAAGACCAGAGCGTGGGCGTGGAAAGGCAAACAGCTCTCCAATGTCTGCAAATGTGGCCGAGGATTCATACACCTCGTGGAACGTCAAAGAAAACGGGGTTTGACGAAGTATCGTTGACCAGATCCCCATAGCAGATGAATATCCTCGACAATATTTCAGGCGGGATGCATCGAACTGGAGCTAGCGGGTATTTGCAGAGCTCGATGTGACGTGAGGCATCGAGGGCCGCGCGTTCCAAGCGGGGTGGTTTTGTCCGCGTCTCCGCAATTTCCTTGTCAAGGGTGACCTTCAGTGCGCGCGCGACACGGACACTCTCTTGGATCTCTGCCAATTGAGCGTCGAGAGGGGGTTCGTTGCTCGTAAACAGATATTCACAGGCTGCAGAAAGTCGGTAATCATCGTTCATGTCTGCTGCGAATTCCAATTAGCGTCGAGGGGTAAGTTTAAGAAGTGGACTTGCGAGGAAGGGTCGATATTGGTTACGGAGCGATACCTCTCAAATGGCGCTCGTTCGCCGATGGAGCGTTTTGGGTGCAAGAGAAGAACTGTGAGGACAATTATATGTGGATGACGTATGTATAAGCAAGGTTCAGACGCACGACTTGGGGCAGGCTCTCTTGGGATGCACCTATCAAGTCAAGTGCGTTTCTATCTCGGAAATCGATCGCAAACTGGGCATTGTGGTGGGAGGCTACTGGCGAATAGAGGATATAAAATCAAAACGACGACAGCCAAGACGCCGGCGCTGGTTTGCTCGCAGATTTGAATCTTGAATCGATGAATCTTCGCTGAATCTTCAGCGGTGAAGCACACGTAAATCGGTCAAGCTCTGCAAGGGGAAGTATAAGACGGGTGGAAGATAAGCCCGAGTGTGTATCTCACAAGGAAGGTCGGACTTTTCTGCTCTGTTCAAGCCCTGTTCGCAGCGGTCGTGGGTGTCGAGAGACAAGCTGTGCAATGTTTGGTCTCCATCCAGCACCGCCACGGGAGCCAAGCACATCAATTTGAGACTCTCTTCCTTCCTGCCGCCAGGGCTGGCTCCAAGCTGGCTCTGCATCCTAGCACGACGAATCCCTGGATCTAAGTATAAACTTACCTCTGGGTCCGGCGTCTTTGCATCATTTTGACGCATCTGGTTCGCGAACAGTGGAGGCCCGAGTCGCCCGACGTCCATAGCTTGTCCGTGGCTCACCTGTGGCCTTTCCCTCTCCTCGCTTCTTGTCGAACGAATCCAAGTGATTTTCAAGGAAAAGCATGAATGCGTGGTGCTTCGTTAATAAATATGGCCCCATTCCACGTTCCTGGGCAGGCGGCAGGTAGACTCGTGACCAGTCTGCCTACGAACTGCAACAATGTGACGAGCACGCTGCCGTAGGCAGACTGGTACAATTCGGAAAGCCTGATTGAGCTGGGCCTGAGTTTGAAATTTTACAGGGGTGCCGAAGACTTGCCGATCACCGGTTCCCGGTCCATCGGACCGGATGGTCACTTTCTCAATTAAACTCCAGGCTACGCCACAGCACCCTGGCGCCGTAAACTAAAATTCTGAAGAGACAGAAAGTAAGCTATATCCATGCCATCCAACTCCTCAGCTTTGACCAAAATTAAATATGAAGATTTGAACCTAGGGCGTGGCACACAAAAAAATTCAAACTCCGCGCCCACTCCAATTAACTTATCCGAATTGTACCAGTCTGCCTACGGCAACGTGCTCGCCACATTGTTGCCATTCGTAGGCAGACTGGTAACGAGTCTAGGCGGCAGGCCGATATAATGCGGTGTGTAATTCAAGTAACCTCGGCCATATTACACTCATGGCTATCGCAGCATAATCCATGGCTGGCCCACCTGTTTCCCAAGCTACCCAACGCACTCTCCAGATGCCCAGCCATTCGCTCATTGACCCCATCCAGCGTCCGCGAATTCAAGATATCGCCAGGTGATCAAGTAGTATTCTGAATTCATATATAAAGAACGCAAAAGCCAATCCCTCCTCTCTCCCATGTCGCTCCAACCGTTAATTCCGCCAGGTCTGGGATACCTCAAGACGTGCTGGTTCGTGCTGACCTCATACTCGTGCCAGCCAATCAAATAATCTCATTCGTCTACATCTCGATTTGTACGCGTTGCGTTCAGGACACGGCAAACTGTTGCAACGTGTATCTGGACGAGCGCCGGTGCCACTAGCCGGGCTTCTCGCGCAAACAGCAGGGCACTTCTTGGCGGCGCGCGTTGGGCTCGCGTGGGTGGCACGTTCCTCATAGCCGCCTGGGGTTGCCAGTCCATAACTACAATATTATTCTTATAAGTCACAGTGTCTGGGCGTCCGTGGGTTCTCGAGGCGGCCCCAGGAACCCACCGGGTGATGTGGCCCTGGGCGCTTCTGTGCGCGTCGCTGCACCGTGCAGCCGAAATTACATGGCATCTGTCTTGTTCCTGGAAACATTGAAGGTTGACAGCCTGCGAGTTCGCCCACGATGTATGGGCAAGTCTATTTTTATTTCTTCCCCGAGACATAAACGCGGTAGGCGGACTAAACGCATCGCCGGCGAAGGATGTTGGTGTGATCACCGCCGAGTCAGACGGTAGATACAGCCCCCAAAAATGGATACATCCTCTGTATCATGCCGGCCTCCAATGGCTCCTACCATGGATATTTTATATGTGGAGGGCCCTCATAAAAATCTTTGTTGTACTTAGTGCGTCTGTGGACAGTTGCAGTGACTGCTGGGAGTATCGGCAGCAAATCGCTTCTAGATGTTTACGAGGTGAATTGAGCATAGATCCCCTCTGTAGTTTCATCGGAGCGCCGACTACATGCGATTGGTTCTTCGACAGATGGTATGCACGTGGGTGGAATCGATCCGGATGTTCCGAATTTTTACACATAAAGGGCGCTAATCTGATGCTGAGTGGACGTCGCTATATAAGCCAGGCATCCCGAATGTCATTCCTGCCTGAACCCATCACGGCCATGGCGGAAACGTAAGCATCTCGAGCACCGCTTAAATAAAATGCTGATTGTTCTCACCTCCACTAGCATCCGACTTCAAAGTAACTTCATAATCGCTAACCATAGTCGTCCTAAGCCACTGAATTGCCCCACACAGGTATTCATATCAAGTCCCGGACCAATCCCCATGACGATCTTCCTGTGGATATGCAAATGTTCGCTCAGCTGATCCTCGAGGGGAATATTTTCCTTCAAACTGTGCCCATGGATTCGGAGGAGTCTCGAAATAGCTGGAAGCTTGATGTTGAATGTAACATGTAAGTATGAGACAGTCTTCCCTAAGATAGCCCTCATGCCCTCTCAGACCGTCCCACATGCCGACTTTCTCAGTGGCAATTTTGCGCCAATGTAAGACTGGGGGGAAAAGACTTCTGGGTTCTGTCGATATCGGGAAAGGGGAAGTCATTAAAGCTATGGAATCAAATCAACGTGCGTGCAGACTCCAGTTGACGAGGACGCGGACATTGATTCACATAACGTAGGAGGCTTCCACCTGGAGCTCAATAAAGTGAACCCCGATGGCCCTTCTCTCGAATTCAGTGGTGGTTTCTCTGTTTCTGATGCTGCAACCACGGCGATATTGAGATTCAATGTGCTTGACACTCTAGACACCCACAGTGAGATCTCAGAAGAGCATGTTGTATTATCGTCTGATTTGTCCATAGTCACTTCGTTGCAGAGTCCCGGGATTTTGGATGACCTGCGAAGAATACGTGATGGCATGAGCTCGCAGCCCATTGTGGATCCCCTTCAGCTTTCGGTGATGCACGAGCGGATCCTTCTGCTCCCCTATCGCCAGTCCAAGAGGGCTCGATTCCTCAAGATACTTGGAGACATTTCTTTACGATGCTACATGACATCGGGGGCAGTGTCTAGCCTGAACCACGCAGTCAGCGCCTACGATGACGCAGTCCGGGATGATCCTCGCTCTGCAGCCTATATGTCGGATCTTGATGTCGCCCTGACAAAACGCTTTGAGAGGGTCGGAGACCTCGCTGACCTCAGCCGACAGTTGGACAATCTTGGCAATTTGTTGCTCAGTCGCTTTGAGCATGGAGGGGACCTTAATGACATCAATGAAGCAGTGTCTAAGTTCGAGGCAGCAGTCGAACTCACTCCAGATGGCCACCCGGACATGCCGAAACACTTGGCCAATTTGGGAACTTCCCTGTCCCGTCGCTTTGAGCGCTTAGGGGACCTCACTGACATCAACACGGCAGTGACTAAGTTCCAGGCTGCAGTTGAACTCACTCCGGACGGCCACCCATCCAAACCTTCACGATTGGGAAACCTTGGCAATTCTCTAAGTCGTCGCTTTGAGCACCTAGGAGACTTCAGTGACATCACCCTGGCAGTGTCTAAGTTCGAGGCTGCTGTCGAACTTGTTCCGTCCGGCCACCCAGTCATGTCTCGACTCCTATTTAATCTCGGGAATGTGCTGGGCCGTCGCTTCGGGCGCTTAGGGGACCTCACGGACATCAACCAGGCAGTGTCTAATTTCGAGGATGCAGTCAAAATCACGCCGGACGGCCACCGGGACATGCCTCTACTCCTGACCAATCTCGGCACTTCCCTCTCTCATCGCTTTGAGCGCATAGGAGACCTCAGAGATATCAACGAGGCGGTGTCTAAGCTCGAGGCTGCGGTTGAATTCACTCCAGACAACCACCCTGACCTATCTTCACGCCTAAGCAGGCTTGGAGATTTGCTGCTCAGTCGCTTTGAGCGCTTTGGAGATCTCACTGACATCAACCGAGCGGTCTTACAGTACGAGACTGTTGTTGGACTCACTGCAGATGGCCACCCGGACATGGCTTCACGCCTGAGCAAGGTTGGCAATTGCCTGCTCAGTCGCTTTGGGCGCTTAGGAGACCTTCCTGACATCCATAGGGTGGTGTCCACCCTCGAGGCGGCAGTCGCACTCACTCCGGAGACCCACCCCAACATGCCGAGACAGCTGAACAATCTTGGAAATTCACTGCTCAGCCGCTTTGAGCATATTGGGAACCTCACAGATATCAATGAGGCAGTGTCTAAATACAAGGCTGCAGTTGAAATCACTCCGGATGGCGACCAATCCAAGCCTTCGACACTGACTAATCTTGGAAATTCTTTACGCATTCGCTTTGAGCGCCTAGGAGAGCTTCCTGACATTAATGAGGCAGTGTTGAAGCTGGAGATGGCAGTTGAACTCACTCCTGACGGCCACCCGGACATGGCGAGATATCTGGCCAATCTTGGAATATCCCTGTCCCGTCGCTTTGAGCGCTTAGGGGACCTTGCTGACCTCACCCAGGCGGTCTCAAAATATGAGACTGCTGCTGGCATCACTGCAGATAGCCACCCAGACATGCCTTCACACCTGACCAATCTTGGCAATTCCCTGTCCCGTCGGTTTGAGCATGTAGGGGACCTCACAGATATTAATGAGGCACTGTCTAAGTTCATGGCTGCAGTTGAACTTACCCCGGACAACCACCCGGACATGCCCACTCACCTGACCTGTCTTGGAAATTCTCTGCTCAGTCGTTTTGAGCGCTTCGGAGACCTCACTGACCTCACCCAGGCAGTCTCAAAGTACGAGACTGCTGTTGGACTCACTGCGGACGGCCACCCTGACCTGCCTTTACGCCTGAGCAATCTTGGAACATCCTTGCTCAGTCGCTTCGAGCGGTTAGGAGACATCGCTGACATTGACCAGGCAGTGTCCAAGCTTGAGGCTGCCATTGAATGTACTCCGGAGGGCCACCCAGAGACACCTTCAGTGCTGAACAATCTTGGAACATCCCTGCATTGTCGGTTTGCGCGCAGTGAAGACCTCACTGACATCAACCAGGCAGTGTTGAGGCTTGAGGCAGCTGTTGAACTCACTCCAGCTGGCCACCCAGACCTGCCTTCACGATTAAACAATCTTGGAAACTCCCTCCTTAGTCGCTGTGAGCACAGCAGTGACCACACTGACATAAACCAGGCGATATCTAAGCTTGATGCTGCAATTAAACTCACACCTGTTGGCCACCCCTATATGCCTTTATGGCAGAATAATCTTGGAAATTCCCTACACCATCGATTTAGGCAGCTCCATGATCCTGATGATCATGACAAGATGCTGATTCAGTATACCCAAGCAGCATCCTCTCCAACGGGGCCTGCACAGGTGCGGTTTCAGGCAGCCGCAATGTGGGCAACGTCGGCCGAAACAGTCCAACACCCATCTCTCCTCCAGGCATATCGTACGGCCATCAATCTCCTCCCCGAACTTGCCTGGCTTGGCTTATCTATTAGTGACCGGCATCATCAGATCCTCCAGGCAGGGCGAGTGGTGCGCGATGCAGCCTCAGCCGCAATTGCAGCGAATCAATTATCCATGGCAGTTGAGTGGCTTGAACAAGGCCGCTCAGTTATCTGGGGTCAGATTCTCAACCTGCGTACTCCCGTGGATGATTTATGGAAATTACATCCCAACCTCGCAGATGAGCTTGTCTCTTATTCCACCAGGCTGGAAGCAGCAGGCATCAAAAGCCGTGCAAAACTGGGAAGGGATGCCGGATCATCACTGTCACTGAAAACTGTTGCAGAGGATTCCCATACGCTGGCGGATAAAAGAGCCAGACTCCTGGAGCAGATCAGAAAGTTGGCCGGGTTTGAGAGGTTCTTATTGCCGAAGCCAATTTCTGAGCTTTCACTCTCTGCTATGATGGGCCCTGTTGTTCTGTTGAATATCACTGAACACAGGTGTGATGCTCTAATCCTGATGGCGGGCCTCCGAGACCAAGTCCTGCATGTCCCACTTCCCCACTTCACCTCACAGGATGCACGGTCGATGGCCAAGTCTCTTGGTTCTATTGTGAGTGGTGCTGCACGCAGTCAGAGGTTGGATGGGTTCCAGGAGGAAGATATACCTCTGAATGAGCAGTTTTCACAAATGCTCTCTACGCTCTGGAACCAAATTGTCAAGCCTGTCTTGGATGGAAAAGCTTTTCTGGTAAGGCTTTTTTTTTTGACACAATTAATCACTGGCAAGCTCTCATCATTGATCTAGACTCCATCAACCCAGGATTTAGGACGTATTTGGTGGTGTCCAACTGGGCCCCTTGTGTTCCTCCCCATCCACGCAGCAGGCCTCTACGGGAAAGACAAAGGGTTTGGCTCGAAGTTGTCGGACTTTTTCATTTCATCTTACACCCCCTCGTTGACCGCCTTGATCGAGGGCTTCCGAGACCGACAAGAGTCAAAAGAAAGGCTTCAAATTCTTGCTGTTGCTCAACCGTCTACCATCGGAGCGGGCTACATTCCTGGAACCCTGAAGGAAATTGAGTCCATTCATCGCCTGTCTACCATTCCTATTTTGCGTTTGGAGCGAGATTTGGCAACGGTCGACAGTGTTAAAGACGGCATGAAGAAGTCTCGCTGGGCGCATTTTGCTTGTCATGGTGTCCAGGACATTTTCAACCCGACAAACAGTGCCCTGCTTCTAGCTCATAATTCAAGGTTAACGCTCTCGAGCATTATCCAGCTATCCCTTCCAGACACTGATCTAGCATTCCTCTCTGCATGCCAAACTGCTACCGGGTCTAAAAGCCTCGAAGACGAGTCCGTTCATTTGACCGCTGGAATGCTATTGGCAGGATACCGCGGTGTAATCGGGACTATGTGGGCCATTAAGGACAATGATGCCCCCAAAGTCGCCGGTGATGTTTATGCACATCTATTCAAGACGTCACCGCCAGATTCAAGGAGGGCAGCAGAAGCGCTTCATCTCGCGATTGGGAAACTCCGGGACTCGGACATGGCTGGTGGGACTGAATCATTTTCCCACTGGGTGCCGTTCATACATGTTGGGGTTTAATGCAAGTGATAGTGGACATCAACAATAGTAAATGTACTTACTGTACGATGCACTCTCTTTATTTCCCATATTCAAATCACAAATTCAGTGGGCCCACCGAACAAGTGCTGGGACGATCAACGAAAGATTCTCGGCCACCAAAGAGAGGTCAGTATAAAAATTTGGGATGCTGATAGCCGCATTTTTTCACATCGCATTGCAAACATGCGCGGGGCAAGATTTGGACCTCTATATCCCTCATTATGAGCCGCACAACTCATCGTAATCTCGGTGATCTACCAAGACATATATGCTGAGTTTCACAGTCCCACCGTACGCCGACGACGCGTGTGTTGGGAAGATGTCGTTCTTGCATATGCCCGTGCACATGCTGAAGAATGGGGAATAGCCAACATCGTCAAATGTTTGAGTGCCGAGAGCAGTAGAGGGTGGGTCGAATCTGAGGAATGTGCAAGGCGACTGAAGAACCTCGACGCCCAGACTTGAGGTCGAGTAGGATCAGTTGTCATCTCCAGACGTGTCACCGTCGGAGCAGCCTGCGGAAGATCCGCAATGCCGTTGTTGCGCTCTTCGGAAAATCCATCCATTCTATCTAGTGCCATAGACAAGAGGCGGCGCGGAACGACGTAGAAGTTGGATCATGATCGCAAGAGGGTTGAGTTCGAAGTCAAAGCCGAGGTGTTTCAAGGAAGGCAACACAAGATGCTCCAAGGAATCGTATATTGTCGTCAGACTGCGCATCCGATGGACCAGCACCGGTGCTAAATGAGGAGTTCCTCGGCGGGGTACATTGCATGATCCGGGGAGCCACCGCCAATATATTAGTGCCGTGCCTTCTAGCCGCCGAATAACAGGAGAGTTGATGCCATGGGAAGTGGATATACCCAATAGACCAGAGCCACCTCCCACCGGCGAGAGTGAGATAGAAGTGCCTGTAAAACCACCTTACAGGGAAATTGGCAATGGGGGCTACCGTTACAGTGGAAACCGATATTGAGGGCATGGTTTACTCCGCTATTGGACTAAAATCCCTCCTCCTGCACTATAAGTCGCATTTGAATAGAAACGAAGACCAGAGCGTGTGCGTGGAAAGGCAAACAGCTCTCCAATGTCCGCAAATGTGGCCGAGGAGCCATATATCTCGTGGAATGTCAAAGGAAACGGGGTTTGACGAAGTATCGTTGACCAGATCCCCATAGCAGATGAATATCCTCGACAATATTTCAGTCGGGATGCGTCGAACTGGAACTAGCGGGCACTTGCAGCGCTCGAGGTGACGTGCGGCATCGAGGGCTGCGCGTTCCAAGCCGGGCAGTTTTTTCCGTATCTCCGCAATCTTCTTGTCAAGGGCGACCTTGAGTATGTGTGCGACACGGACACTCTCTCTTGGATCTCTGCCAATTGAGCGTCGAGTGGAGGTTCGTTGCTCGTAAGCGCAGAAAGTTGGTAATCATCATTCACGTTTGATGTGAACCCCGATAGCGTCGAGGGGTAGATTTAAGAAGTGGAATTCCGGGAACCAAATACATAAATTTGGGAGACTGTCTCGCTCGCAACTACTGTAGTAATCCAACCAGGTGTTCATAGGGTGTCACCCGTCACCGATGGTGTCCATTTTTACCAGTGTTCATTTCTCGGCAATCACCATCAATTCCCATATATGTATGCCCGGCGAATGCCGGAACGAAAATATTGGGCAGAAAATTGGCCAGTCACCCGTCACCCATGCCTCAAGTGTTCAGTTCACGGGTCGCCGTCACCTGTCACCTGAACACTTACTCGGATTACTAGTACGCCCAGACCCTCCATCCTAGCGCGACGAATCCGTAGCTCCAGCGTCTTTGACTTTTAACCCGTCTGGTTTGCGAATTGGAGGTTCGACGTTCACGGCTCATCTGCGACGGCCTTCCCCTTCTTCGCCTCGTCAAAGGAATCAAAGATTTTTTCACGGGCGACACATAATCTGCCCCCCTACTTTGCCAGACTCCTCTCCCGGAGACGCGGCGCGATGCCTTCGCGCCTGAGATGCCAAGCCCATCCTTGCCACCACGTCGATACTGAAGTTGGCGCCAGCTATGCGTGAAATGTCGATAACCTGTACGTCCGCACTGCATCGTTGATAACAAGGGCTGATTTTGATCCGCAGAAGCAGATGAATGCATCCTGAGTTGAATGAGGAGAGTCATTAAATGTCGCGCGCAGTCCGGCATTTGCTTCTCTTGGGTATTCTGGCAGCCTGAGGCGGCCTCCCCATATAATGGGGCGTGTGCTCCGAAACCACCAAGCACACTCTGCATCTCCTTCTCCTAAAGTCAAGCGTCGGCTGGAGTTACTCGCTCGTCGTCAACGATCCCCGGTACGTGCATAGAAAGATTTCCTGCTCTGTCTGAATTTGCGGAGTGCTGTATGATAGGCGATCCCCGATCTCTCTCAAGAATCCCAGTTTACACAGATCTTGCGACAGTTTGTGCGGTTCTCAGCTGCCTCGCCTAAAGCAAGGAATGCCTTTGGCAAGATCCGTGTGCCCCGCCCTCTGCAACGCTATTCGAACTATTAATTCCGCGAGGTCCTGGTATTGCTGAGAAATCGCATGTAGGTTTGAGAGGAACTCGCGCCGGGTCTTCCCCATATTCCTGTAGCCCCTCTACTCGCGGGACCGCATCGAGCAGGATATGGGGGATCTGAACCAAACCCAGTCGGCCCGAGCTCAACCCACCTGGTCGTAGGGTCTTCGGTGTGGTTTATGAAGGTGTGTTTTACCTTCCTACTTCCTGTTCGGAGCTAATGTGCCCTTCAACCGATAGGATGGATCATTTCTTCGTATCCGACGTCGCCGCGTGCGAATCAAGCGTGGTGGACATCCTCAATTGGGTCTCGTGTGAGATTTGCCTCCCAGCCTGAGGTCGCATGGCGAACGTGGGCTGCTGCTGCTGTATGTCTTCGCCAAGTCTTCGCAATATTGGATTATCTAGCTTGTAAATTGTGTATAGCTGCGAGAGAGGCGCGACGCGAATCTTCCGTATATATATGGTGCATGGGATTTCTTACCTGCAATATCTAACCACGTGGCTCCCATGCCGCCAGAGGATTTTACGTGTTACCTCGCGTGCTGTCACAGCGTGACGCGCCCTCTTTCCTTCTTCCCACCACCGTTGTCCTAGCAATGGCTCAACGTCGTGCGCAGGCCCAGCCCCGACTGCGCAAGGCCGAATCTCTAGCACCTGCCGAGGATTTTGACTTTCTCGCGTCGCAGCAGTCGACGAGCAGCGACGACCACGCGTGAGTCTTTACTCCCGCGTTCCATCTCAGCTTCTCACCAGTCGCGTAGCCTCCAGCTTGCGGTAGCGCAACAACTCATGGGTAGTTGAAACTCACCGATATGCCTGTGCAAAGTCAACTAACTAGGCATTACAATGCAGCATCGAAGGAAAAGAAGCGCAAGGAGCTAGAGAAGAAGTTCCTGCAGGCCGCGAAGAGCAAGCTCAGTAAGGAGGTGAGTCGGCCGCACATGTTTCCTACTCTGTCTCTCTCAGTAACCGTCCCCATGTCAGATCACGAACGCGGCAGACGACGTCAAGAGCGCGGTCGAAGCTACGTACGTCTCCCGTTGACCGCTTCCTCATTCTCTATTGCTGCATTACCACCGCTGACACCCGTGGGCGGCAATAGCGAGGCTGTGTACGCCAAGTTCCTCCTCGACTACGCCGCGTCCGACGACGCGATTCGGGCACTGTGGATGCAGATCAAGGAGGAGGAGCAGAAACTCGTGGTGCGTGCGCTCTTTCTTGACCTTGTCCCATCTTTGCATGCTGAAATTCCGGATGATCAGGAGATCGCAAAGCGCCAGCGCGCGATGAACGAGGAGCTCCGCAAGGCCACTGAGAAGGCGCAGATCGCGGGCATGGCGCAGGTGAAGGAGGCGTGCCATGGTACGCCCCTTTCGCCTCTTCATTCATTCGAGTCTCTTCGTCCCTGACGCGGTTGATTGATTCTCAGACGCGAGAAATATCATAGAAGCCCTCTTGCCTGCACCTGTCTGAATCTGACTTTGTTTTTCTTTGTGTTGAGCGCATTTCATGCACTATAATCGAGTACTTATCCGTTCAATAGTTAGCTTACCCACCTGTGTACTTGTGCCCTCGGTCCAGCTTGAAATCGATAATAATTGTACCATCAACGCGCGGGACAAAAGGCTTTCTCACCGCAATATGGCGTACAAAGGTTCAACTCGGGACTCTTGGCGATCACGCTCTCAATCCTATGCGCTCCTCTATTCCCGATCGAAAGGAATGCCCCGTCGGATGTCGGCCACACCACACAAATTCCGAAAACCCCCTGCGAACCACATCCGCATCTCTGCTCTACTCTCATCATCTCGCACATCCACATCCACATCATCTACTACAATGTCTATCATTTACCTCAAGACGTTCTTTTCGTCCGCATTCATTCGTATCCTCCGGCAGCTAAGCCTTCTCGCCTGTTGGACTCATCAAAGTGTGCTTGACGTCGAGGCTGGGGTAACGGTAGCTGACGGCGGCGGTGAGTCTCTCCTTCTGCGCTGCTACCCTCCACTGGCGCCTCTTTCGCAGTCAAGGAAGCCTCCAAGGTCGCAGCAGTCGACGTGGAGGTCGTTGTCAAGGTCGTTGATGAGTCCGAGGTCTTTTGCAGTATCGCTCATTCGTTGACGTCTCACGCCCCAGGCAAGGATGTGCCCGACAATATCTCTGCCGCCAAGTTCTCGATCCCCGGTATCTCCGTATTTTCGCCCGAAGGAAAGGGTATCACCGACGGTGCCAAGCCCACGCCCAAAGTCCAAGAGCGCAGGCCGCTGGGGGACGTGACGAACCGTATTTCTACTCGGGTCCATGGGAGGACGACGCGCGCTCGCTCTAGCGCGGTCCGAAAGCCCAACCCGAGCGAAGTGCAAGAGCTCGAGGACTACAAGAAGCAGAGGGCGAAGGCCGCGCTCAAGGTTCCCCGGCTCGCGGGCGGTAACCACCGTCACCGGCAAGCTCACGGACAAGCCGGCTGTTTCAGCGTTTCACAAGGTTTCAGCCCCTTCGTCTCCGTCTACACCCGCCGTCATCCCTGCTCCCCTCGCCGCGCCTGTTGTTGCTCCTGCGTCGCCTGAGTGACACCGCCTCAAGGCCCAGCTCCTCCCGGACGCCCACGCATGCAACAAGCTCATCTTGGAGAAGGCAGATCGCGGTCGCTCTATTCATTTAGTCCTGCCTTGATATCTTTTCCTGCAACTGTCCCCTTTCGGTTCAAGAAAAAGTAAGAATACGTGGACCTTTTTTGCTACGACGTTTCTCCTGGAGATGCAAAGCTCGCGCTTGGACGGTTGGATAGCTCGTCGACGTATCAGAACAGCGGTCGAGCCCCACGTAATTCCCAGAGACCATCTGTCCAAGTTCACTCCTTGGGAATCTCAACTGAAACGAACCGAGTCCGCATTTCTTTCCTTCCTCGTGGCGCGAATTGTGAAGGACGCAGCTAATCCGACCTCCGGCTGCCGCCGCAAGTCGTCCGCTCCGCAATCATCACATCTGCTGCTTATTCCTCACGATCGCCACACTACCTGCCCTAGTATGTTATGCGACCATGGCCCATAACTCGAGGTACGCCACCTACTGTATGCGTTTCTCTCACCGCCGCTGACGGACGGTCGAAATCTAGACACTGTGTATCCCTCTCGAGACCATTGACGGAACTCTGCGCCACGATTTAACTCCAATCGAGTCACGCCTGAGCCCGTGGGCGCATCACAATACAAGCTGTTATCGATGCCGTGGAGACGAGTCGCAATTCACGGGGAGGCGGTGCGAGCAGGCACCTGTGCGGAACCATTTCAATTCAGACACGAGTCATCCTTATCCTCTAACCGGCGCCACATCCTTACAACACACTCACCAAGTTCACACAACGAGGCGCCAATTCAGCCCAATCGTTCTGGTTTAATGTGGAACCCGCATCGAACATGCGGCCTTCAATACAGTTCGATTTGGGCGCTTTGATGGCGCTACGCAGCACGCGGTCCACACCCTGCGTATTTCCAAGCAACAATCACCGCTCACGGTGCCAACATGAAGCCGATATACACTGACAGTCATGGCGCGGCACAGCATATCCTTATTTGGTCCGCCATAGTTGGCAACGAGGACGCCACGTTGCTCCACCGGAAGTATAAGGGAGACTGCTGCTTCTCAGTGTTCCCCCATGTCCAACCCATATCAAGACAATTTTCCGGGCATCCCTCCCAGTGCGTGTTCCTCCGTTCCCCGAGTTCAACACTAATCTAGCGCGGCTAGATTACTGGGCAGGGCTTCCCGCCACGGACGATTCCTCAGGACCTTCGTACGTCGACGGCTGCCCTCCCGAACTGGAAGATCTGCGCGAGTTTCTGTTGTCCGACTGGCAGTGGCCACCAGCCTCCAGCATGGGTGCCGGTCCCGCTGCCAGCACCCCGACGACCCAAGGAACTTCGCCGGGCCTACGTGAGAATCGAGCGCAACCATCCAGCGAGCCTTCCTACGACACGCCTGTAGCTCCACATCGCAGAGGGAACCACAGAACAAGGCCCAACTCTCACACTCGCGCCGCCGCACCTCAGGCACCCGAAGGCAAAAAATGCATCCACAATGAGGCAGAGGAGCGGTGTCGTCACTGCATGCCCTGTCGTAATCCGAATTGCTCGAAGATCGGGGCCTCCGAGGGGGTGTCACTCCAAAATGTCTGGACCCGAAGCAAGGTCCCTGTGTGCAATCCATGCAAACTCTACGGGGACCATCACTCTGGGAGATGGAAAGAATACAAATCCCCAGTTCCCTGGAAGAGTAACATGAGGACGTTGGGCCGATAAGATGCGTAGGATAGTATGGATTGTCATCGTTGTACAAAGCGGTTATTGATTCGATAGGAAAATAAAAATAATGGGGCCAATTCTACATCTCAGATGTGTGTGTCCGCGTAGGAAACCAGCGAAGGCATTTCCTGTCGCGTTGACTGGATTCTAATTTGGTTAAAAAGGGAGTAACTCTTGGTCGGATGCCTGCAGATGGAGGAGTTGAATGGCTCATGCCAAGCTCATGCCTACGTCATTGCCCACCCGAGACATGGCTTCCGCTACCCTACGCGGGGATACACAGCTCGAAGTCTCCACTCAAAAGGGGTTGAGACATGTGTCTTCTTATATAGATCCTGCGACTCACTGGCACAGCTATCTTCATTGTCACCGTATAAATCGCACAATGCACCCAATTACCACCACGAAGTCTTACACGTCCACGCCTAGGCTCGCGACCAGCCTTCCTACAAATGGCAAAAAATATGTGGCGAGCACGAAAGTGCTCGCCACATTGTTGCAATTCATAGGCAGGCTGGTAACGAGCCTAGTCCACGCCCTCATCCTCGCCATTCTCATCACCTCGGAGCCATCTCTAGCTCCCCGTCGGACGCTCCGCGAACGGTGAGGATTCACAGGATCTCTCTCCACCGGTGATAGCCACTGATAGCGCCCGGGAAGAATGTGCTTCTCGGGCGCCGCCCATCGACGGGCAGATGGCAAGCCAACGCACACGGCATAGGGAAGTGCCGCAAGTGCGCGCACAAGGATGGGACGCGTCGGACGTTGCAAAATAGTTTGGTCAGTTCCGTCTTATACGCGGGATTTGGGTGTGACTGACGGCTTCCCGATAGCGCGAAAATCGTCGCGCCAGCGACCAGACTCCGCTAGTGAACTGTCGGCCTGCACCAAAAAACACCACGTCGGTACTGAGGACTTTGTTGCAACCGAACATTATACTCGGCCATAATTATTCAGGGAGCGCCTGGGAGCCTAGGTTCAAATGTGTACATGCTTATGCTGAACGAGGAGAGTGTATGGACGGTGCATAGGTTCCGGTAGACCGTTGACATTGGCAAGCGAATTTGAACCATTCGCCTCAGGGCAGATCGATTTTTCTTTATTTAACATGTCCTCCATCCTCGGGTTAGAAATTTCAAGTACGGTCCACAAGCCTTCCCTGCCACCTCATCTTGTTCCGGGGTTCAGGTTGTTGAATCTTCTATTTTGTCTTTTTACGTCCTACCTGGCCCCGTAATCCGACCCATATCTCTGGTTCCAGACTGTGCTTACAACTCGGATGTGGTGCGGGGTGCACGGCTGCCAGGGCTCCTACAATTATGTGCAGCAGGCCGGGGTTCGACTCCCCGCATCTGGATGTCCCAATTTCGATGGCATCTTTTTTCTGTCTCTGGTCTCGGCTCTCGACCTGAATGCTCAACATTAATCTCATGTCTCTCGACCTTCGGCCTCTGGATCCGTGGACTGCGTCCGCCTCGTTGCGCCGAATGGACGCGCTCCACAGTTCCCCCCCCCCCCCCCCCCCCCCAACCGTTGGTGAGCTGTCATTCGTGGATACCAAGCTTCACAGAGACGCAGCAAACGGGGACCGAGTACATGGCTCGCACCGTCATTGCTGAAGCACCTTCAACGATATATACATACATGCAAAGCGACGTTATAAATTCGTCCAGCCCATTCACCACCCGTCGCTCTCATACCACGTCGCTTCATCTCACCACCCCCGCGCCTCCCAATCCGCAACAGTATCCCTCACCATCTCCTCCAACCCGCGATACGCCGTCATCCCGAGCACCCTTGCGGATTTGCTCGCGTCGAAGCGTATCCGACGCACCGCGCCCTTCTCCCCACCGGGAACCCCCTTCTGGTCTTGCGGCGAGTCAGGCGCGGCGTCCACTGCGCAATACATCAGAATCTCCGATGCGCGAAAGGACAAAGCTGAGGTGCCACGTACGGCAGTCCTGCCAGACGAACGAGCCGGCGCTGATGATGATGCGCTCGCCGCCGGCTGCGGCTTTGACGAGCGCAAGGACGTGGGCGCGGGCGAGGTCGCGCACGTCCACCCAGGCTACGAGGCGGCTGCGCTCTGCGTCCGACGAGGGCTCTGTCAGCGTGGTGTAGAATCGCCGCGGACTCGTTCTCAGTGCGTTCGGCGTGGGCGCATCGTGTATGTGCGGCTGCAAGTAAATGAAACGAGCCAGGAAATGACCGTGAATGCGGACGTACCCCAAACACGCCCGGCGGATTCAACACCACCAAGTCCCACCCGATCTCGCTCTTGTGCTTCTCCACAAAGTCCCATGCGGCTACAATTTCGCAATCTTCCGTCAATCTGTCCCGGCAGTTGATGCACACGCACCTCGTTCCGCGAGCGTCTTGGCCGCTGCGTACTTCGCCACAGCGGACGCGGCAGCGCCCAACGCGGCGACCTCCGCGGGCGCCTCATCGTCCCAGTCGCGCTCGCTGAATGTCTTGGGTTCTTTGGACCGCTGCAGGACGGCCCAGGCGGAGGACGTCACGACGACGCGCCTGACGGAGGTGCTGTGAACTCGACCTGTGAAGCAGAATGCCAGCGATAAGGAGCTAGCGCGCACCCATGTACGAGGGCGCTCTGCAGGATGCCTACAGTCCCCTCTATCGCAGGTGTGATCAACTCTAGAACGAAACAGTCAGCGATGGAGATGATCATAAGGGACTCTGCGTACCTGCCGGGTCGTCCACGTTCATGTTGGTCGGCGATGCCGTATGTTCAATGGCATGCACGCCCTTGACTGCGTCGTCAAACGCCCCTTCCTTCAGGAGCGATTTGTTAGAAAATACGCAGCGAATTTACAGTGGCCTTACCCGGGCCATATCCGGTACCACTACGAGCTCGAACTTGTCACCATACGACGCAAACATCTCTCGCAGGTGGACTCCCTTGTTCTCAGAGCGCACGGCCCCGCGCACCGAGAATCCCTCCTCGAGGAGCGAGCGCACGACCCACTGTCGGCGTCAATGTGGATACGGTGTGGGAGAGTCGGCGGCATACAGCAGCGATGAAGCCGTTCGCGCCGGAGACCAGGACCTTCCCAGATGATACAGCGGGCATTCGCACGTCGATGCAGCAGAGCGAGGCGCAGACGGCTCTGCTTACGTGTACGGGTGAGAGAACTTATCTAAAATTAACGGTTGCTTATGCAAGGGGAAGTGCAAGACTGTCACACTACAAGCCGAGTACAACTCACGAGGAAGGTTGCCCTTTCGGCTCTTTTCAAGCTCTGTTCGCAGCTAGAGTCGTGGATGTCGGGAGACAAGCGCAATGTTTGGTCTCCATCAAGCACCGCCACGAGATCCAAACGGACCAAACACATCAAATTGGTCTCTTCCCTCCTGCCGCCAGGGCTGACTCTGCATCCTAGCGCGATGAATCCCTGGATCCAAGTATTTGCACTCAATGAACGTACCTCTGGGTCTGGCGTCCGCTGGGCGTTCGTCGGGATCGGCCTCGGTCTGAGCGGCTACATCCTCGTGCGCAACCCCGCGTCTCCCCAATGGCATGACCTCAAGGCGCAGATCCTCGACGACGCCCGTGCCTGCAACAAGCTCATCCTGGACAAGGTAGATCGCCGTCGCTCTTTACCGATCACTGTCGCTGCGAAGATCGTTCCTCCCTCTGAGATTCGACCGGCATCTCTTCTGGCAGATTTGGACTCAGAGCGCCTCAGCCTCCTAGCTCGCGGGGGCTTTTCATGGGCGCCCGCAAACAAGAGCGGCGTTCTTCCCGACCTTGAGGCTCAAGCGGATTCTGGGGCTGCGGCTCCCGGCGTCTCCGAAGAGCTCCAATGGAGCGAGATTATCGACCTCGACGAAGATCTCATTTGAGGCAAACATTCTTTTCTACCCCCCACCTTCTTTCGTTGTCGTGGCTGGCCCTTTTCACTCTTTTTGTTTCCACTTTTACTCTCGACACGGCAGGACGGCGCGCAGAACTTCGGCTTTCGGACGTAGACGTTCTGGCATTGTTTTGCTCGGGCCTGGACACCCCTGCTTCACTTTGCTCGACCGTAGTTGTGCTGACGACATTGGACGGACGGTTTGGCGCACGGGTATACCCGCGGGTATCGGGACCTTAACCCGTACCCGCACACGGGTCGGGTCAAAAACCCGTACGGGTAACCCGCGGGATTTCAAACCCGAACTCGAGACCCGCACATTTCTAGACCCGCAAGGCAAAAAGGGCTAGCTTTCATCGAAATTACATGCTTAATATTCAATCAATCTCAATTACTTCCTTGTCTTCCCCCTCCTCTGTCTCAGCCCTCTTGCGCTTTTTTGGACCGCAGGCTACAATCAAATCCTTCATATGAAGCAGATCGCAACGCCCCCATGATCTCAAGCATAGCTGACGGCGGAAAGAGATGACCGACATGCGGTTACGCGTGAAGTGTAGAAGTGGACGGCCATGCGAGAAGACCCGTTCAACAGCAACAGAAGTAGCTAAACACATTAGCTGCAGCTTTAGTAAATAGACAAAATAAAACGTACACGGGATGCTCGAATAATCCAAAGCAACTTGAGAAAGCACGGGGTATTGGCGACGGTGATTCCACCACCATTTCATCGGCTCTTCAGTCTTGAAATAAAGAGATTGCTAGCGTGGATGCACTGAAAAGGGCGTGATGGCCGGGGTTGCGGAAAAACCCGAGACAACCCGCGGGGTAGGGCAATAATTCCTCTTGTTTGTCTTCACCAGTGCACAATACACGCACTTTGTTGAGCGTATTTCACAAGAATTACCTGTCGATGAAGTGTTGTTCAAAGTCCGTGAACATTAGGAGCTGATGGGCGCGATAAGCTGTAAATGCGGAAAGAACCTCAAGCTTCAAGGCACGCACGAAATAGACGGAGCAGATCAGCAGCGCCGTGGAGATCAGGGCTGCAACCAGGAATAAGTAGCCCGGGATAGATGTGGAATTTGAGAGGCTTCAACGTGCGTGTCAGCTTATCAAGACAAGTCGAAGATGTCGATGTACCTGCTCCGCTCATCGCTGGATGCTATATGGCTCGGGGCTGCTTGCGCGAAGGAGTAAGTTGGCCAAGGCTCTGAGCGAGCCCGGGAGGATTGGCCGAGGAAGAGTTGTAAAGCGAGGCTCGATCGAGCCACCAATGCGGGCGAGAGACCACTGTGCACGGCTTCGAAGGGAGGTGGGGCAGTTGTGATGACGAGCTGTGAGGTAGCGCAAAGGCTAGGCAGCGATGCAGAACATCAGTGACCCATGAGAGAGAAAAAAGACCGATGGAGTGATGCGCGTATCCCAGAGATATGTCGGACTTTGAATCGGACTCGGCATTTACCGGCAGTCGGGTTGAATCGAGGGAGTTCGAAATAACGACGTACCGGCGGTATGATCGAACTGTGATCGAGAGAGCCGGCCATCACGGCATAGCATAGCCACAGCGCCCCTTCTAAGTTCTCACTCACTTTTCGGTGCTCTCAGGTTCGCTTTGGGGTCAATGGACCAGGGTGAGGAGAGTGCTCATAGTAAAATGCGGAACGGGGTAATAAAATTAAACACGAATCCAAGGCTCAATTCGTCAAAGCAGAAGTAATGCGAGGGTCAATATACGTGGCCATACATCGGGGGTCATTGGAAGCCCATGGGTTTGCTCGCCGCCACAAAGCGGTGAGGCCGGCATATCCAGGCTTCGGACCGATTTCCTTTTCGCGCTGTGGCCTGGACATGCTGCATACATATCAATACTATTAGTGTATCAAAAGAGCGGTGCAAACGACGCCGAATACCAGGGACAGGTAAGGTGTATGGGAACCTAAAGGAGAGAGAGGTGTTGGACAAGCCCGGGTGGGCTGGTCAGGTCGTACGGGGTCGCAGGCGTACGGATAGCGGTGGCTAAGGACAAGCCGTGATGATGCACGTGATCTACATCTATATAAGAATCCAACGTCGTTTGACTCTGACCACACAACTTGATTGGCTGCTGTCAGATAAACCGCCCCACACGATGTCATACGCTCCACTGCACCAACGGAATGTTCAATTCTCCACCCAACTGTGGGATTGCTATTTATATACTGCTGAGATGTTGAATACTTCCCTCTCCCACAGTCTGGGACCCCCTGGGATTGCACCAAGCCATTGATCGACAGGACTATGATGAGTTGGCAGAAAGCATCTGGATGAAGGCGGGGTTTCAATTTATGAGCATCATTTATGGACAGATGAGGGCTGGAGGACTGTAAGATGAAGGCGGCGATACATGGGCATTGAAGTCATATTTGCAGGATGAAGGCCGCATCACCGCTGGCTGACATCGGTGTCCGCCAGAAAAAACGGACTAGACTGTTTTGATGGAGAATCGGACGAGGGCCATGTGAAGATGAAAATTGGGGAAGATGACAACCACAATAATTTTGCCTAATCATCTGCAGGATGAATTTGATGGGCGGGCAGCCCAAGATATCGATGTCTCGAGATCCCGAATTGGCTGGACCAATGGACACTAAAGGTGAGTTTGAAGGCAGAAGCAGATCCTTTTCTGCAGGTCCAACTGTTTTGTTGGTTCCGATCAGCCGTTGCATTCCTTGTCTGCTGAGACCGTGAAAGAAGATGTTGAATTCTAATATCTATCCGGTGAAACTCAGGAGGTGACTTAACCGGTGCAGAATAAATTCAAGAGCTGTGGATAGTCTATCAGTCCGCAAGGAACCAACCAAAGGTTGGTAATGAGTGGCATGATTAACTCTCGAAGTCTCAGCTCCCACAGTTTTTTTTCTGATTACAAAAGGTCCCGTAGCGAAGCACGGGCAGACTGCTAGTCCTGC
This sequence comes from Mycena latifolia, assembly GCA_029289555.1. Taxonomy (NCBI): domain Eukaryota; kingdom Fungi; phylum Basidiomycota; class Agaricomycetes; order Agaricales; family Mycenaceae; genus Mycena; species Mycena latifolia. The sequence goes on from JARJLE010000036.1 coordinate 599,388, forward strand.
CTAATATGACTACACACACTCGAGGGAGGAGGGGCCATAGGCCACTGCTCCAGTGTCTAAAGCCTTGAGAGCGAATTCAAACTCCGCCCGGGATGCCGGGATTTGCCGGTGGCTTGGTACGCCGTTATTTCGAACTCCCAAATTTCCTGGTTAAATCGGCTCTCGCCCATTTTCTGACGATGGAAATGACTTGGGATACCACCCAAAGAGAGCCTCCGAGGCAGCACACCTAAAAAGACTACCACTGTTTTACCTAAATCCCAGCAGAATACCTTGCCGGCATCAATCTTTGATCAGCGGCTGGGCTTCGAACATGACAGCACCTAGACATCTGCGCGGAACTGTTACACATCAATTGAAACTAGACAGCATAAAGTTACAAGGCAGATACATGTACTACTTGATCTCGCAACAAGTCACAGTTTTGGACCGGAACAAGACGGGACCACATTCATATCATCCTATAAAACCATGTTCTCCTCTGCTGGGATTTTCAACAATCTTTGTGGATGTTCTTTGAGGAGCCATGAATGATACTAGCAAGTTTTTTCTCAAGGTGGGCAACATGACCTCCCTGGGAGGCGGATGTGAATAATGGCCTGGCTGCTTTCCA